>OY482673.1:117882207-119082207 GCA_960531455.1 Urophora cardui | reverse complement strand
GCTGTATTATATATTCCATTTGCTAATATGCACTTGCCTCATTTTCATTCAAAATATGTATATTTGGTTTGAAACTGTAATTGCTTTTCCTTCACGTGCGAAGAATTTGTCTCAAATTTAAGCGAGACTATAAATTTTTAATTTTTTTCTTTATTCTTTATAATTATATATTTATTTATTATACTTTATTTATTATTATTCTTTATTATTATATTTATTTATTGTAGCTTTCTTTGCAATTTTTCACGTGCAATCCATAAAAAGCCTTAATAATTTATTTTTCTGACATCCCAGTAAGCAAAAAATCCAATTGCATACACGGGGCGCTTAGACCCGAAGGCACCCCACCCTTAAGCTTGCCACTGGATGTGCTCACAAACATTACGTAGCATAATTTTAGGCGTTTGATTTTCACCTATTATCCGAGCTCTAGTTATTGTACTGCAAAGTGCGAAAGTTCGAGTCTTGGCAGAAGCAAAAGTAACTTGATGAGTCTTAGAGGGATCTAAGGTGAAACAGCTGTAGTTACATCCATGCTTAAAAAAGTTTTTTTTCTAGTTTCTAAAAAAATAAAAAATTAAATATAACCTGGGCCTGTGCTCGTTAAATTAAATAAATTATAATATTTTGTGTTGCCTGCTTTTAGGCGTAATAAATGGGATGTTTCCAAACTAAGGTAAAAAAAAATAATTTTGTATTAAAAATTGTAATAAATTAAAAATGGAAAACGGTTGTGCTTGAACTACAAATGGGTTTTGAATCAAATAGAGATAAATTTTAATAAAAAATATCATAAAGTTAAAAATATTTTTGCATTCTGGAATAGCTAAACTACTAGAAAACTGTAAATTTTCCACAGTAGTGGGAACTCCTAGTAAGAGATTAAGCTACAACTATCACCCATGATATCTACCACATTTTCGCATGGCCATTAAATAAACTTAGTTATTTAAAATTGTTTGGTCATACCTCAACATCCATTATTTTGAAACATGAGGCCTATGAAGCCTCTTTAATTAACGAATGATGCTTGACTTCGCCACAGAGCTTTATTCGACCAAGGTAGTTATGGGGTCGAGAAAGACATCGAAATATGTAGTCGATATGGGTTTATGAGCACATCTACATACATAATATATTATATCATGGACATAAGTATCATTCATATCATGGAGCTTTATGAATAAACGCATCAAAAAGCCCAAATATAAACTTAACTCTATCTACTTAGGTACCCAAGGAACTCATGAACTCCTAACAGCCTACGCTCGTCTCATTGAAATTTCTATTCGTCATCGATAACACCACGAGACCAATTGGTTTCCATTTTTTAGGTATACATAAGAATGTACTATGTGTAACTCTTTCCTAACACACGCTAAAAAAAAATCACAAATTGAAAACATTGTGCGTGCCAGCATTACATTCTTTGGCACAGAAAGGTCATGTTGATATAACAACAATACGTTTTTTCGAAAGATAAGAGCTTTACCCTATTATCCCTTTTCTTAAACAAACATTTAAACTTAAAAAATTATTGAAACGCCCATTGTTTGAATTGATTAATATCAACTCATCAATACGATTAATGACATAGACGATGATTTTTATGTGTACTTCCATATATTACATGGAAGCTTTAAAGGAAATATCTATTTATATAAACTTACATATGTATACCTAACTCATCCAACTAAGTATGTACATTAAGCCGTATCACGAAAATAAAGTTTGCGTGTGTCAGTTTTATTTGAACACTTACGTCGAAAAAATATTTATGGTGTAAAATTTTTTTTTTAGGCCCGCGTTAAAAACAGCTAAATCGCGTTTTTTGTAATAACTTCCTTATTTGATGTCCGATCTCTATGATCTTAATGTCGCAGAAAAGGTCTCGCTCAGCACTCTATTTGGCCCATATAAAGTTTCGACCTCAAAGGTTGTTCTGAGTTTTACCTTTAAAAATTTTGGAGTTACTATCCCTAGATTTTTTTATTTTTATCACTAATACAAAGCTCTCAAAAAACCACGAGGACTCCGCTAAAAAAGTTGTAGCCTTTACTCACAAACAAAAAAGTTATACCGTTTTAAAATCAGAGAACCTGTTTTTTGAAAAATTATCCCAAGTTCTTATTTATATGAGGCAGTAACGCCATATAGTATGAGTTTTTGATTAAAAAGTATTGTAAGTCCTCGCTTGACTTGAGAATCTTGTACCGCGGAACAGCTACCAATACTGGATACATGATATGCCAAAAATTATTGATGATTGGACTATTCGTGCTGATCAACGTTATTTATATTGAATGATAATGGCTGTAGTGAAGATTTGGTAAGTATTCAAGTGGGATCTCTAAGCACAACGCGCTGGCTTACAACGGCTTCACGATTTCTGCATCCGTGCGTATCGTAAAATCATCCAAGTTATTTAGAAAAACTGCTATAGTTCGTTGTAAAATTATACGCGCCTAAGAAGAGACAACGGAAGTCTAAATGTATTATCAATACTTGCGCTGGATGCGTCGTCTGCCCCTAGAAATGCAGTTAATTATTCAGCCTACAATTGCAAACAACACACTTTACTTTAATCCCCAAAACATCTTCTTATCTATGATAACCGAGACCAAAAATGACGATGTCCTCCAAATTTAGAGATATTTATGAAAGAGTTTCAGAGCTCTGAAAGTGAATTCTTCGTCGCTTATATTACTTTTCTCACACTCAAAAAAAAATTACTCAGATTATGGAAAAATGAGAATGATTCGCCAATGACATATTTTCATTGTTTTGAATAAAATTTTCTTTCAAAACATTGTTTTTATTCCTTGATTTAAAGAAAATTGTACATCAAAACAATGAAAATGTGTCTTAAGCGACGAAACATTCCCATTTTTCCATAATCTGGGTACGTTGTTTTTTCAGTGCAGGTTTCGAACGTTTAAAACAAATTGGAATTTATGTGCAGGGAATTCTCTTCCTTCTCATATGCATTTTATATACATATACTATGTACGTATAGTTTTTTCCCCTTTTCTTTATTTTTATTACCTCAACAATAGTTACTCATACGCCCCCACATCGGATCGCTTTGTATGTGAAAACTGAAAATGTTTTCTTAAATATCTCGAAAATGGGAGTGCATACACTGCACTTCTAAAAACGCCATCGTAATCTGGAGCCAAAAATTAAGTTGACGTGTTTCGCCGTTCCTCTGTGGTAATTTTTTATAAAAAAAACAAGTGTTTCATTTTACAACGTTATAACTTTTTTGTTTGTGAATAAAGGCTAGAATTTCTTTGGGGGATTCCTCATGGTTTTTTGAGAGCTTTGTATTAGTGATAAAAATAAAAAAATCTAGGGATAGTAACTCCAAAATTTTTAAAGGTAAAACTCAGGACAACCTTTGAGGTCGAAACTTTATATGGGCCAAATATAGTGCTGAGCGAGACCTTTTCTGCGACATTAAGATCATAGAGATCCGACATCAAATAAGGAAGTTATTACAAAAAACGCGATTTAGCTGTTTTTAACGCGGGCCTAAAAAAAAAATTTTTACACTAAAAATATTTTTTCGACATAAGTGTTCAAATAAAACTGACACACACTAAACTTTTTTTTTTGTCCATATAACGTGATACGGCTTAATGTACATATGTATGTATACTGACAAAGTTAGTAGGTCATTATTGGTCTCATGTCTGAGCTGTTTCTATGTATGGGCTGCTTAAGCACGTTACAATACCGGTAGCGCGCTGTTACTCAATATTTTTAAAATCTGTTTGATTTTGCAAACTTCATTACTTTTATTTTTATTTCTGTTATTCTGTATATTCACCACATAGCATTTGTGGTCGCCAACAAACCCACCCACACACACGATTGTATACATATTTCCATTGAATCACGGTTCAAGTGTTTTTTTTTTTTTGTTCCTACGCATTCCCTGAAAACTAACATAAATACATATATACATTTTTTTGCTCACTCTTACAGTAGAGTAATTGAATAGACTCTATTCAATAGAAAGATGTGATTGAACAGTATAATAATGGTATAGCAAGATGTTGTGAAATTGAATCCAGTTATTCAATTGGTATTTTGGCAAAAATAAAAGTGCCAGTTAAGCTTCGCAGATTTGGATGGTCCGCGCGTTGTGCCAGATTTATAGCCGCTTAACTTAGACGTAAATATGTATTTGATATGAAGATGATAAAAATGAATTGCCACTGCAATATAGAAATATGTATATATGTATATATTGTTGAAATATCGAACTAAAGCATTTGCGTACTCACTTTATTATTTCATTTTAAGACTAAAATAAACCAAAATCGGAACAAAACGGCTGATATTAATTTTTTAGGTCGTATTGTTTGTTTCTTACAAACGGATTGCACATTTTAAGTTGAGGATATTCTACGTTAAAATAAAATTTAACTGGCAAAAATATAGAGCAATAAAAGTGTGTTAGTAGTAGTAAAATTTGATATATACTTTGATAAAGTGAATGATTTTCCACATTACTCAAAGTCATTTTTCTCATGATAACAAGTGGGCGGTTGACCAATGAAACGGCATTGAACTTTGTGTGAATAAAATAAAAGGAGTACATCTACATGATTACATACATATGTATGTACATTGTACAAAGATGCATAGTACATGCATACGTACGTACATAGTTATATTTTAGCTTGAAAGATTTATGCAAAATAATGATGAAATCAATTGTGTTGTGGCAGACCATGAAGTAGACTATAGAAAAATGAGAATGGAAATACAAATGCGAAGAACATATTCAAAGTATTAAATAATTTTATGGAGACCAATTGAAAACTGTGTAGGTTCGTGTGTATGCATGTTTATGTATTTAAGTATGACCTGATTTATTATAACCTTTTTTTTTTGTTATTAAATGGACAGTTTTGTAAGCTGAGGAAGCCACTGAGAATGATAAAAATAATGCAATAAAATAAAGGAAAACAAATGATTAAAAAAAATAAAAAATTAAATTAAATTAAATGAAATAAAATAGAATGAAATAAAATAAAATAAAACAAAATAAAATAAGATAAAATAATATAAAATAAAATTGAAAAAAAATAAAATAAAATAAAATGAAATAAAATAAAATAAAATAAAATAAAAAATAAAATAAATTAAAATTAAATAAAACAAAATAAAATGATATAAAATAAAACAAAATAAAATAAAACAAAATAAAATAAAATAAAATAAAATAAAATAAAATAAAAAATAAAATAAAATAAAATAAAATAAAAGAAAATAAAATAAAATAAAATAAACTAAAAAATAAAATAAAATAAAATAAAATAAAATAAAATAAAATAAAATAAATTAAAATAAAATAAAATAAATAAAATAAAATAAAATAAAAAATAAAATAAAATAAAAAAATAAAATAAATTAAAATAAAATAAAATAAAATAAACTAAAAAATAAAATAAAATAAAATAAAATAAAATAAAATAAAATAAAAAAAAAAATAAAATAAAATAAATTAAAATAAAATAAAATAAAAAATAAAATAAAATAAATAAAAAAAAATACAATAAATTAAAATAAAATAAAATAAAATAAAATAAAATAAAATAAAATAAAATAAAATAAAATAAAATAAAATAAAATAAAGTAAAGTAAAATTAAATTAAATTAAATTAAAATGAAACGGAATGAAATAAAGTAAAATTAAATTAAATTAAAATGAAATTAAATGAAATAAAATAAAAAAATAAAATAAAATAAGATAAAATAAAATAAAGTAACATAAAATAAAATAAAATAAAATAAAATAAAATAAAATAAAATAAAGTAAAACCAAAGGAAATTAAATAAAAACTAAATTAAAATAAAATAAAATAAATAAATTTTATGTAAATTTTATACGAGCTATTGGCCAGTTTTTAATTAAAAAAAATTGAAAAAATAAAATAAATTTAATTAAAATAAAATACTATAGTTAAGAAAAAATAAAATTAATAAAACCAAAAAATAAATACAAAAATAAACTAAGACAAAAAAATCTAAATAAAAAAGGAGAAAATATTAATTAGATTTAATAGAAGAAAAGTTTAATATAAAAACTTTTTCGTGTAATCTATATTTCTGTAATTTAAAAATTAGATACATATCTCTTTTGGCGGTCGAAAGTATGCTACAAACATCAACTGCAGCCCAAGCAGCCGATGGCCATCTAGATATCTCATTTGCATCATAACCACATCCATATCTTGCTTGATGGTCATGATATGCCTGGCAGCAATCTTTCACAAAATGCAGGCGTAAGATATTTTTCATATGCATGTACATGTAGTAGGGTTTCCAATTTTTTCAGGTTTTACAATCCCGAGATTTGTCCACGGAATCGGATATTCAGATTCAAAATTTTAGGTTGAAAAAAGTTATATATTCAAAGAGGCAAAATCGCCGAAAAGTGTAACGTGGCAAGCAAAAAAATACAGCCAACCAAAAAATATAACATGCATACATTTGGTGAACAAAACGTTTGCGCTACAGTTGTATTTCTAAAATAGCTACAGGGATTGCCATATAATTCATTTGATAGTTTTATGTTTTTATCTTCTACCTCCATTATTCACATTGTATATCATGTATTTTTTGTACTGAAAACGCCGGGATCGAAATGCATCAATCTCTAGTACATATGTAGGTATTTACATATGTATCATGCAGGCATGTTCTTTGTACAAATGTACATATGTGTGTACATCGAAAGGAGTGCAAAAGAGTAGCAACTGTTTCAAAAAATATGTTGGCAGATACATATTGGTAGAAAGTTTTTTTTTTCTTTTTGAATACATATCTGTGCCCGCAAATTAAAGTAGCCTAACTCGAGATAACGCGAAATTGAGTTATTGTTATAGTGTGAATCTTTGGAGGAAAACGCATCGATCTGTCTTATCCCCATTTAAATTGGAGTAATATTTAAAAGGTTGCTAAGATATAAAAATTATCCTAACTCAGATAGAAACATTTTGCACCAGTTAAAACAACTTATCTTCTAGCAAATCTCTTAAGTGTAGTATTGTATGAAAAATCGTTTTATTAAAACATCCTAACTAGAGTTATGTGGGTACTTCATGGACGTATTTATTTGCGTTTTCAGTTTATTAAAAAACTTAACTTCAGTTAGGAATTATAATTTTTTTTATAGCCTAAGTGGAAATAGGTTATTTTAAGTGATTTTTTTTTTTATTTTTACACAATTTATCTCGAGTTAGGTTTTTTTGATAGAATATTTTTCTCATTTCATGCGTTATTATCTTCAGTTAGGTTTTTTTGTTGGAGGCAAGTGGATATGATAAACTGAGATAAGAGATTTTTCAAGGATATATATGTATTATAGAAATTCAATTAATTATTATTAGGGCATGGAATTTCATGCACGAAAAAATAAAATATGCATGAAAAATCAAAAAAAAAATGCATTAATTCAAATTTTTTCAACTTCAGATAATTCATGTTTATTGAAGTTATAATAGTTAAATAAATTAGGTACAAACAGTTTTTAATTCAATTTTGCTCTTACGTTGTACGTTTATACATATCGTTAGCTTAGAGTGCAAACTGTGTAAGTCCACTTTTTATGAAAAACTTAGGGGATTCACAACCTGTCATATTGCGTCATATCGTCATAAGTCATAATATTTTGTTGTTGCATTCTATGCTATATGTGTACTAAATAAATACAACTCTGCACGATATGTTTTTGGGCCGTCGTATTTGATCAGCTGTCTTTGTTTACTTCTTCATAAGGCTTCGGAAAAGTCTTTTATAACTATTTCCGTAAAATATTTTAATATGACATATGACTTTATGACACTTTGTGAATCACCTAACTGTATTTTTATGTAGAACGCTAGAAAAATCAAATACGCACCACGCTAAACAAGTCTGTGATACTTGTCATATTTCTAATCGTTGTTATTCAGCGATACGCAAATTGTGTAAGTCCAAAAAGCGAAGAAAATCGTGTAAGTCCAAAATATTTACATGAACAGAACTTTTTTTTTTTCATTTCGAAATTTGTTAATTTTTTGTTTTTTGTCTCTCCTACAATGTTTGAAAAAAGGACTTACAAAATTTGCACTCTAAGCTAGCAATATGTATGTATGTTTTTATAGATATGTACATAAATTCAGTCTTGAACATTTCATAATTTGTAAAGGTTAATCCTTATTTAACGATTCATTAAGACACACTATGAAATATTTTTTCATATTCCCAAAAAGAAAACTTTGCCGATTCGGTCGAAAAAAGTTCTTATACATAGAAAACGAACGTTCTACATCCACAGAGGTAATAGGAGCATGTTTGAAAACGGCTCTTTGTCGACAGGTATGCACTGTATCGAAAATACTAATAATAGCCGTGTTCACACGAAACTCTATTCGTCGTCAGATGATTGTTATGCATGAATTTCGTTTGTATAAAACTGTCAACTAGCAAATTACAAAAATAGGCAATATAATGCGAAATATGTAATAAAAAAATGCAAACAACGCAAAATATGTAAAAATATGCATATATGACCAAAATATGCAAAATATGCAAAAACATTTGAATGCCATTTTTAAGACAATTTCATGATTCGCAAAGATTGTTTATTTATTTTGCTCTACCTAAATCTAAGAAAAACATGTTTTTGCATAGATTTATATGCCCTAATTATTATATACTGTATACATAAGACACCTTTTTTCATCAATTAAACTTTAATGTGGCCGTTGAGTTGCAGTGAGTAGACTACTCGCCTGCTATACCAGAGGTCTCGGGTTCTAACCCAGTCTGGACAAACACCACAAAAAATTTTTCTAATTGATTAAAACCCAATTATTGCGTTTTTATAAATAGCGGTCACCTCTCGGTAGTGGACGGCATACCCTCCGAGTGTATTTCTGCCATGAAAAGGCTTCTCACAAAAAAGCATTCGCCGTTGGGAGCTCGCATAACACTGTAGGTCCACACAAATTGTAGGAATAACAATAGTTAAGAAGCACACCTCGAATTGGGAGAGAAGCTTGGCAATAAAACTCGTTAGAGTTTTAATATCGCCAGTGTATTATTATTGTTATTTTTTTTTATTTATTAATATTGATAGTTAAGCTTAAAAGCTAGAAACTAACAGATATTTTTTATATACATAGCACTGGCAACTCAGGCCTTCGGCTAGTTATTATTGTTATTAAACTTTAATCGTGTTGCCTTTTACAAGGTATGGATCCTGGTAACATGGAGGAAGAAGACTTTCTAAATATAGATTATAGTAGCGACGACTCAATTAAGGACTCATTTTTTAACGATAATCAGTCGGACACGGGGTCAGATTGTGCTGATTAGCCTATGCCTTCCTACACCTTTTTGCGATCTTCTGAATATTTTTATAGACGCTTTATACACTTTTTACACATGACTGGTTTTCCGGACAACCTACGTGTTATATGTGGCATGAGACCCTTGCAAATCGTGGTGGCAATGGAATATCATCGTGCTTATTCAAATAATTAAATAGTTTACCATTCAATATTAAACATGTCGTTTTTTATAGCGATTGCTGTCCTAGCCAAAACTAAAACTTTTTTATTAGTACTATGTTTTAAATCTTCATGCAAGGTGATACTAACATTGAGAAAATTTATCACAAGTTTTTGGTTCCTGGTCATACGTATATGGAGTGTGCTGTAGACATGCCTTAATTGAACGAAAAAAAGAAAAACAAACGAATATAAAGATTTATCACTGGGTTTATAAACATATGTATTTTGCACATGACTCTATATGTCGATTCCATCACCGCGCCCCTTTTTTCGGCGGTTTCAGCTGTTATAGCTTTGAACCTCTCGCTTGGGAGTCTTCATTAATCATTTCCGGATAAACCAAGCTTCTTGTGGTGATTTCCATAGTACCATGCCTCTTTCAGCATTCGGTAAAATAAAACGCAAATTCAGTTCGGGTTGAAAACGATCCGCGGCGTAGGATTATGGATTATTTTTTTCAGGCCCAAACAACAATGATTAGCGAAACGATTTTTATTTTATTTCATTCATTTCAAACAAAAATTAAAAGTCAAAAACTCTCACCAACCGGTCTCAACTTAGTTGAGCCGATTTTTTTACGTTTTCAGTTTCACCATGCAACTGAGCTAAGTCACAAGTTAGTCAGCTTTTGTATTGACTAAAAATCAACTAAGAATTTGAGTCGCTTTAGCAAATTCAACAACCAAAAGACCGGATATGACAAAAAAAATGAGCAAATTCAGCAACCAAAACAACCAAAAAACCCAGTATTTGTCATAAAAGGTTGGTTGCAAAACTATTTTCTTAGACTATTTGGTGAAACCCAAAAGTAAGTTAGGCCCAACTCTGGGCTAACTTAAGTCAAAACTTAGTTTTAGCTTTAGTCACGTTGGTGAAACCGGGCCTAAGACTTCTAATTCCACTACTTAGTTAGTTATATCCACTTAAATGGTCGTTTCGGGTCGTTTTCGACTCGAACGTAGGTCTACGCTTAAAAACACTTAACTCGAGTTAAATGGAAATAAAAACCTTATTGGGAAGAATTCGACACAATAAAAGAACTTAACTAGAGTTAATTCTGCTTTTCGTAAAAATTGCATCCAATAAAAGCACTTAAGTTATAAAAGACAATTTTTTGCAATTAACCTTGCTTTAAGATTTCTGGTTCACAACTATTCCTTCTCTAACACTACAAATCCATTATTTCCCCTTTTAAAAATCCGAATTGGTCCAATGGTTTGAATTTTGACAAAAAATTGAGTTTTCTCCGTTCACCATATTTTGAGTTAGGCTACTTTAATTTGCGGGCACAGATATGTACATAGATAAAATATTTTGAGTTGAACATAATGGACACAACTCAGTTGCAGAAGGATTGGATTCTTTAAAGAAGCTGCAATGATTTAACTAACTGACGTCATACGCTGTCGATAAGAAGCACCTTTCGCCCGCAACTCCCAATTATCTGGCACATCTAAGTATGCGGTTACTTGTGCATATTGACAGAAAGTAGAAACTATCGTGCAGCCACTCGTCACGTAAAAAGAGGAAGCAAAGATTAAAAGCATCAACATCAGCAACACATTTCTGATGAACTATACTTATGACGTTCGCTATTCAAGTGTCTGGCAAATATTATGACCATTATCACTTACCGCTTGAATGGACTCGAGTCAAAACGTGTCATACAAAACACACAGGCGCGCATGGACGTAAGTACAAACACAATCCATGCTAGAGAACACACAGGCGCGCATGGACGTAAGTACAAACACAATCCATGCTAGAGAACAGGTTGCATTTTTTTTCTTAAGTGGACAAAGGTTAGGAAGTACTATTAAAAGCGTTTGTATGTTCATTACACCTACGCACAACACACAGCACAAATTCATGGTCACCGAGTTGAATGGTCGAGATGCAAATGCCATGACTACCACCTTGGCGATTTGTGTGAGAAATGCTTATTTGCACATACATACACATGTACATACAAACTATGCATATTGATATGGAGATGAGTAGGTATTTGATAGTAACAACTCATATGGTTATCCAAATACCACAAAGCAGAGTAATTCGCAAAAAAAAATTAGAGCAAACAGACTTGGAACCCATATGTGTTTATATAACCAATGTTTCGATGTATGTAATACTACCAGAGATTTACAGCGACTTTTTACAAGATGATGCATATTTACAAGAAATATTTTCTAACAACCCAGCCAGCAAAATCATTGTAAACGAGCTCATAAACTGATGTTTTCTCGAAGAAAACTCTAATAAAATATCGTTTATGAAATCCGTTTACGATTCGCCTACGAATACTGTTTCGCTTTAAAATGTTCAGTGCCTACGAGTGTCGTAAATGTATCGAAAAAGCACTCGTATATGAATCTTTTTACGTCCGTTTTTTTTATCGTAAATGTAGAAATTTTACAAACATACATACCCAACAAGCATTCCTGTAAGCGTTTTTGAAAATAACTTAAAGTAAGCTTGCTACTACAAGTGTTTTGTAAGCATTTACATTCTTAAGCTTACTTTATACGTTTTCAAATAAATCATTTGTAAACATTGAGAGCGCATGTTTATAAAACCGTTAATTTTAAAAGTGAAATGAAAGTGTTTGAAAAATAGCTTGAAGTAAGTTTACTAAAAGAATGGTTAAATAAGCTTTTACAATATTAAGATTATTTTCAAGTTTTTCAAATAAACCTATTGTATGTGTTGAATAGTTGACGTAAGAAAAATTTTCCTATTAATAAAAATTAAATAAAATACGTGTGGATGCTCAATAGTTAATAGCGGCGAGTCCAATATACCGCGCGAAAACTTATTAGGTGAGTATTCAGTTTAATTGCTAATGAGTTTGTACCTTCTATTAATCTCTTTTTTTTTTATAGCATCCCAATTTCTCATTGACTGTGCCGTAGCAAAAGTTGAGGGAAAAAACAAAGCCGTGCTTTTACGGATACTAAGGGCCGGTTTCACCATCTCCGGTTAATTTAATCGCTGGTTAGTTTGACGTAAATTGTATGGCGAGCTGTCAAATAAATTGCTTAACCGGGCAAAAATCTCTGGTTAAGTTCTTAACCGGAGATGGTGAAACCGGCCCTAAAAGAAGTAACAGCGCTAAGGAAGGAAGTAGGTGAGCTTAGGAAAGTCATGCCAGGAGGTTATCCAATCGTTTTGCCCAAGGAACCATTTATCAGACTAGAAAATTTACTTTCATATGAAAAAGAAATTTAGCAGGACGAGGAAAAGTTTCGTCAGCTGGTAAGTTTTATAAGTAAAAGATATATATGTATATATACTAGGCTGTATCAATTTTCTAAGCCATAGGCCCGGTTTCACCAACGTGACTAAAGCTAAAACTAAGTTTTGACTTAGTTTAGCCCAGATTTGAGGCTAACTTACTTTTGGATTTCACCAAATAGTCTAAGAAAATAGCTTTGTAACCAACCTTTTATGGCGAATACTGGGTTTTTTGGTTCTTTTGGTTGCTGTATTTGCTCATTTTTTTGTCATATTCGCTCTGTTGGTAGTTGAATTTGCTAAAGCGACTCAAATTCTTAGTTTAGTTTTAGTCAAGACAAAAGCTGACTAACTTGTGACTTAGCTTAGTTGCATGGTGAAACTGAAAACGTAAAAAAATCGGCTTAACTAAGTTGAGACCGGTTGGTGAAACCGGGCCATAGTATTGCTAGCAAATTCGGATTCTGCATTAAATTCTATGAAAAAAAGTTGTCTGGAGCGTGCTCGAAATTGATTTTAGAGGCATGTCTAGATGACTATTTTTATTAGAATTTGATGCAAAATCCGAATTTGCTAAGAACACTGTGGTTTATAATAAGCCCATAAAAATTGATCCACCCTAATATGTACTAACAGCATGCGTTTAAGAAAATTAGGTTTGTAACTTTGGTTTGCATATTTTAATATGTTTCAGAAAATGGATTTCAAAGCTGCATCCTCTTCTGCGGCAAAATCGTTTGTAAAGCGAGCGCGGGGAAAAATAATGACGGATGCAATGGCTTAAAAATTTTCATGGAGAGGGACCGAAACTAAAATTTGCGCTCGCAGTCTAACTATTGGATTACCTATACGCCGTAAGTACATATATAAAATCACTCAATAATAAACTATATATGTACATACAACTGCATGCTATGGCGTATGAGCAAAATTTTGTGGTATTTTTACTTAAGTTTCAATAATAGATTCTATAAAATCATATATATTATTTCTGATTGGTGTTTTATAAATATCCCTTTTTCTGCTCGCATAATTCACCAAAATTAATAAGTAAGGCATCGTTTTAAAGGTATTTATTAGCTACGCATGCGAAATGGTGTTTTATTGGGCGTGGTACTTTATATTAAAAGTAAGGGGGGTAAAAGGGGGGCTTATCCCCGCAGCGGGGAGTGTTATGGAACCCCATAAAATGTATATCAAATTAAAGGGAATCAAAATACCTATCGAATTGTATAAAATATATTTGAAATCGGTTCAGTAGTTTTTAAGTAATTGCAATTTAAAAAATGCATAATATAAACTTTGACCTTTAATAACTTTGGTTGTTGTTGTTTCCAAAAAAAATTCACTTTTATACTCAACTTAGCCTGTTTATCAATCTTCATACTTCGTTTTTTTGATTTCATAATTGTAGAAATTTCAAATTTGTACCAGATCGTGCTATTTTTTCAACTTTGTGGGGCTGGGGGCACCTCTAAACATGCGAGTAGGTCAATAAAATTTTAAAGGCTTATTACTGGGCTAGAAAGGTGCCGTTCTGGCTTTGGAACAAATTGAATTTCCAAAAAAAAATTTTCACTCCACTTTAATATATACGAGTATATCAAAACGATCAGGATGAAAAAAATGATTGAACCATGTCCGTCCGTCCGGCCGTATACACTCTAACTTGCGCAAAAATAGAAATATTTTAATGAAAGTTGGTACACAGATTCTAATGGGAACAGAGAAAGTTGGGGTTGAAAATAAGGCATATGTGTGTATTTCGAAAAACACGTAAAACATGATAATTCAGTCACTAATAAAGCCCGAGTGATGAAATGACGTTATGCCGTTATGAGGAAACGTGCTGAAATTTTGAAAAATGGGCCAATAGGAGCAAATTTTCAAAGATTTATAATTCAAAACTCAGGAACTGTAGCAGATAAATCGATTAAGCCAAGGCAAACGAGTGGAAAAAAATTACCCAAGTCGGCAAGAACCACATATACGCACATAAAAATATACATAAAATATATAAAAATATATTGCACATACATACCTATATAGAGATAATAAAAAAATTTAATGCGATATCTTTGTCAAACATATAGGCAATTCATTGAAAGTTCCATAAGGTCCACCAAACCAAATAAATAATAAGTTTTTTAAAATGGGCGTGACAGCACAAACCATACCGACTGGCGCCACGTATGTTTTGTTATTTTTTGCGCAAGATGCGCACGGGTCCGGCTAGTAAATATGTAATACAAAAAACTGTATGCCATGGCGTATGAATACCATTTTCAGATAAAATGTTACTCATACGCCATGACATACAATTGTTTCCAATGCCGTATCTAGGGGGGGGTGGGGGGGGGGGGGGGGGGGGGGGATGGCAGGGATCAATCCCCCCCCCCGAAATTAATGCGATTAAATTTTTTTTATAATATAAATATGCTTAATTGTATTTTTTAGAAGCATAGAAATCATCTAAAAAGTTAGTCTCAATTATTATTTGTATCTATGTATGTACTAGCAAGTACCCGGCTTACTTCGTTGCGCCGCAAAAATTAAATATACTGATGTTTAGCTTTGCGTAGAGTGTAAAAATGGGTTACACATTCATATTTTGTGCTTGTTTTCTGCAAGGAATGTAATATACCACCCTCCTTTAGATGAAATGCAAACACTTTAAAATTAAACAACGTTATAAACAATACATTTATTAACAACAAAAAACTCAAAGTTATAATAATTCAAACAACGTTTGGTACCTACACAGAGCGAAAACCACCTAATAAAATATAACAAAAGTAAGAAGATATCTCTATAGTTTTTCTTTAAGAAGAATTCCTACTTACTTTGAATGGGATAGTCTTTTTAATAAAATCAAGAAGAAATCTTCGAATATATATGTGGATATCTCCTTGAATTAATAAAGAGGGCGTTCTTCTTATTTTTATTAGGTTATCTAATTAAATTTATTATAAAGTTAGTCTTATATACATACATATGTAAACTGAGTTAGCGGTTCACAGTCGACAACAATAATGCGTAAAGAAAAGTTGAGTAGAAAGTTTTTTATTTATTGTAAGAAGGTATACTTTTAAATAAAATTAAAAAGATTTACCTCCCAAAAATAAGAAGAAATCTCTATGGAAATATCTTCGTCTCTGACTTCTGTCCTCTTTTTGGGCCACGAAGCTGTTCAAAGAGACAATCTTCTTATTTTTATGAGGATTATTTGGCTCTGTGTACATTAGTAGACAAATTAGTTCATAAAATAAGGTACATCTTGTTCATTAATTAAAAACTTCCGTGAACACAACATTGTTTGTTTTGTTGCCATTTCCAGGTATAAGAAAACTCTGGTTTTGTGGTGAACCAGTACGCGACAAAGCGACATACATTTGACCGTGAGAAAACACCTCGTTGCGAAGGTCTACCCCAATATAGCTAAATGTTTGCCCTTGGGACTTACAAAAAAACGCAAATTTCACTCATACGACCCATGAAAAGGGAAGAATGTTCCATATAGTTTAAATCCGGTCTGTAGTTAAATGCTGATTTCGTATGAATCGCCACATGTCTCCTATGCATTCCACGCAACCGTGAGTTCTCTAAACGATTTGCATGTTCAGCGACTGTCCCGTTTCTTCTGAACCTAATTTGGCGCCTGTTTCCAGAAGATATAGATAACTGCGGTTTTGCTTTTGGCATGTCTAAGAAATTGTTTAACAAAATCATAAACTTATAATTAACTTAATTGGGTTAGAGCTTAATTTAAAATTTTACCATTGAAGTTAATGGTGATTTCGTTTCATCAAAAAAATGCGCATTTTTGTTACACTCTTCACTTTTCCGTTTTCGTTTGCAAAATGAAGGTAAAACGTCAAACAGAATATGTCTTCTTTTTTTAGTGGTTTTATTAGGCTAGTGGATCTAGTGGTAATTTAGTGTAAAAAAACTACATAAGTTTTTCACTTGCTACCCTGTTTTCGTTTCCTAAAAATGTACACTTCAGTGGTGTAAAAAACTCACACTTTTTACCCTCTGAAGCTTTGACAGGGTAGCTGGTTGCACTGAAAATCAGCTAACGAAAATTTTATTTGACATATAAATTTGGTGAAATTAATTGGATTTTGCAATAACAATTAAATATGGGTGATAAGCGAAACCTAATTATTCATGCACATAGCATAGCAAACGGGGCAGATATGTATGTAATTTGAATTTGAAATGTTTTTTTTTTTAGTTAATCCCCCCCAAAATGAAATCCTGGCTACGGCCTTGGTTGTTTCGTATGTAATTTATTATTATATTTAGGTAACAAAACGGAGAAACTTATATACTTTGGTTGCATATACTTACATACGTATAAACATATGTACATACACACGTAATTCAAATTTTTCTTAAATTCTTTTCAGAAACGTTTGTACATGAGAACGGTGGGAATGAAACAGATTATGTAGCTGCTTCAAAGGCATTTTTCCAATTTGCCAACAATCGTATGAAGTTAAAATCTGATACACGTGTTTTGTGTTTCATGTTTAATTTAGCTAATACATTTATGATTTTATTGTTGTACTATTTTTAATATATATGTATGTACATACGTATGTAATTTGTTTATGTATGTACAAATGTGCTACCACGAGTTCAAAATATCGTCAAAATAAATTATTAAAAAACTGTTTATGACGTGCTTTGTTTTAATTTGGAAAATGTTTAGATTGGTAAGCTCAAAAAAGCTTTATTTGGAACGTTTACAGTAAGCTTACATTCAAAAGCTTATTAAAAGCCTTTTTTAGAACATTTACAATAAGCTTACATTCGAAAGCTTATAAAAGGTTTCATTCAAACATTTACAATTAGTTTATATTTTTATGCTTATAAAAAACTTTCTCTTAAATATTTTTTATAAATTTATATTCGAACATTTACAACCAAGGTCTAATTTCATTTATAACACGCTTACTTTGAAGTCTTTTGTAAACAAAAAATCAACATTTTGTAAGCTTAATGTTTATAATTATAAGCTTAAAAAAAACTTTATTTAAGCTAATTTTGCTTGCTGGGTACTTACTTCTAAAATATTGAGTTTGAAATTTTTCGTTTTCTTTTTTTTCTTTGACATGATAGAAAAAAGTTTCTTTTGTTATTGTTTTCTGATTCGAGAATAGCTCGTAAATCGCAATGTTCGTAAAACGTACGGTACCTTGCTGGCTGGGAAAATTTGAATTAAAATATGTCAATAAGCTAGATAAGCACATAGAACATGAAGCTTAACCGGTCCTTTCATCTACCTTTGTATCACTTCTTTTTTTTTTTTTTGCTTATTCAGGTTTTATTACCCCATTAGCGACACTAAAATCGGCTTCAATGTAAGTACTCTCATTTTTACTGAACTCATTCGAAACACTATCAAGTATTTTTTAAAATTCATTTCATATTCAAATATGTACTAAGTACAAACAAAAAATAATACAGGAAAAATAAAATCCATAATTTCCTTATCAATTAAAATTCAAGAATTCTTAATCCTTATTATGTACATACATCTGTACCCGTAAATTAAAGTAGCTTAACTCGAAATATGGTAAACTGATTAATTTTTTGTTTAAATTTAAACTATTTGACCCGTTTGGATTTTTAAACGAGAAAATAATGTATTTGTGACGTTTGAGTAGGAACAATTATAAACCTAAGTGCTTTTATTGCATACAATTTTTACGAAAAGCAGAATTAGCTGTAGTTAATTTTTGTTTGAATTGAATTGAATTACTTCCATAAGGGTTTTATTTCCATTTAGCTCGAGCTAAATTTTTTCAATAAACTGAAAACGGAAATAAATAGGTATGCCCACTTAATTCTAGTTAGGATGTTTTAATAAAATGTATTTTCATACAATACAATCTTAAGCGAAGATAAATTTTTTTAACTGATGCAAAATTTTTCTATTTGAGCTAGGATAATTTGTATATCTTAATAACTTTTTAAATATTAATACAATTTAAATCAGTATAAGACATATCGATACATTTTCCTCTAAAGGCTAACACTATAACGATAACTCAATTTCGCATCATCTCGAGTTAGGCGACTTTAATTTCGGACACAGATACATATGTACATAAAATTTAAATGAATTTAGTTTATGATTTATAAATTATTAAAATACGTATGAGATTCGTATCGAATTCGTACATCGAAATGTGTGTAATCTAATAAATATTAAGCACTTATTTGTTATATATGTAGATAGGTATAAAACCTATAGTAAATACCAAGTTAATAAAACAAAAAATCATGGGAGGTTTTCTCGCAACAAAAGTAGTTCAATTACTTTTCTAGCGACAGCTTTAAAAGCAGAATATTGTTTTTTTTTATGTAAAATAACGTTCGTATTCCATATTAACAACATGAAGATGTGCAGCCGGCCCTGAGCAGAATGGGCAGCATGTGAAATCCATTAGAAATGTAACCTAAATTACATAATAGTTGATACCTATTTAAATGAAAACTTGTATTCTTAAATTCTACTTACATTTGGATGCGCTGGGCACGGTTCTGTGATCCGACCATAACTAAACATTTTACAAAAAATGCAAACGAATGTTTTCGTTTCACGGTAGCAAATGCAAGCTTCCAAATTTGTCCCCTCGTCCACTTGTGGCAAGTTGGCGATGGATAGCGATTTTATTTTATCTTTGCCAGCAAAATTCAATTTAGGCACTGCGCCAGTCATTTTAGGGTCGATCGTTTTATTTTGTGCAATTTGCAAGCGCTCAGTAAGCGCACTCTTGTTTCTATTTCTTGACATATTTTCTTTATTGAATAATTTAGCAAATTAGTTATATTTACCGATATTTTAATCGTCTTTTGATTTTGCAAATATTTTTTTTCTCGTATGAAAATCTAACGGTAGTTGTTAGAAAATATACATATCTAATCTATTACAATATTCAGAGTTGCCACACAAGAGAATAATATTCGATAGTGAGTGGTCTACACTAGAAATAATTCTTACTAGTAAACCCGGCCACGCGATGCTGTGGCTTTCAATTACACTGTGCGACAATTTGAGGGAGGAAGAGCACTTATTGCTACATTTAACAATTTTTTTGATTGCCATTTTAAATTTGACTTCCCCTTAACGCCGATATATATTCTGCAATTTTTAAGCCCATAGATTCTTATTAATAAAATATAAAATTAAGCATATACATAATTACTGGTTATTTTTATTTTCCGTCGACCTAGATTTTGTATGCAATGATTTTGTCAGAGGAATCCCATAGTGAAGTTTTAATGCGAATAATTTTCTACAATATTTTATCCATATAGCTACCTCCAAAAGGTCATTTGTCTTACTTCTCTTTCTCTTCCCCTTTCCCTTTTATTTGCGCTTCCTCTTCCCTTTATCCATTTTATTTTCCGTATTCTTCCGTCTTTAGCTTCCTTTCCTTCGCCATTTCTGTTCCTTTCATTTTCCCCTTCCCTTTCTTTTTATTACAGGGCAAGACCTTTCATGACACTTAAAATTTGAAAACCGGACAAATTGTAGCGTAAAAATAAATTTTTGAACAGGTAGCAAATTGTTTTGTAAAAATCTTAATAAATTACTAATTTTCAGGCCAAGCATTTTCATATGCCCGCAAAGCCATTTCACATGACACTTTAAATTTAAAAATCAAACTGGAGTAAAAATAAATTTTGGAACAGGTGGCAACCCTCTTTGTAAAAATTATGATAAATTACTAATTTTGAGGCAAAGCACTTTCATATGACATCTCAAATCTAAAATTCAAACAGACTATAGCATAAAACTGAATTTTTGAACAGGTGGCAACCCTTTTTGTAAAAATGGTAATAAATTATTCATTTTCAGGCCAAGCATTTTCATATGCCCGGCAAAGCCATTTCATATGACACTTTAAATTTAAAAATCAAACTGTTGTATATGCAAATCAAATTTTATAAACAACAATGAATTTTTATTTTCAGTGTATGTAAAGCACATTTAGTATATATTTATGTATATTTGGAAGATTGAATTTTTGTATATGGCAATGCTGAAATATGGCCAATCAAAAATAAAGTCAGTAGGGTTTAAGCATTAATTGCGTGCACTTATATACGGCAACTGTTTCGCGTGAGTATACCCCGACTACCTACATATTTAACATTTGGCGACGAGGAAAAAGGAATCAACGATGGCTGAAGAATTTTTCAAAAAATTGCTAGAAGAGCAACGTAACTTCACCATGAACGTTTTAAAGGAACAAAAGGCGTGGATGGACAACTTTTCAAAGAAGACTCCAGGCCAAGATGCCACACTCGTTCCAGCTTTCGTACAGTTCAATAGTCAGCAACAGAAATGGGAGTCATATTTGGAACAACTCAAGCAACATTTCTCTGCTTATTGTGTAATTGACGCCAGCAAGCAGAAATCATTTTTCTTATCTTGGTTGGGCAATGAAGCATATGAAACACTTAAAAAACTTGTCAGCGTTGACGAGTTACAGCAACAAACATTTCTTGAACTTTCTGGAAAGCTTACTGAATTTTTTAAAGAAAAAGTCCACGTAGTAGCAGCTCGTTGTGAATTTCATAAGGCTGAAATGGGTAGTCGGACATACAAAGAATGGATTGCTGAGCTACGAAGTTTAGCTAGGCAATGTGATTTTGTGTGCAAAAAAGAAAATTGTCTGCATGATTACTCGGACGATATGATCAGAGACAAAATAATTTTAAAGTCACCCCACGATGCAGTTCGCACAGCAGCTTTACAAAAACAGCAGCCAACGCTGGCAGAAGTTCAGTTAATTGCGGAGTCATTCGAATCAACAACAAAAACTGTAAGTACCATCAAAGACAAGACAGACAATGGGAAAACGGTAGACAGCAACGGGATTTATGCGATGACCACACAAAAAAAAAAAATACAGAAAAAGATAAAATGCGAAACAAAAACAAAAAAATTAAAAAAACGAAATACCGTTCCTGCACAGGGTGTGGAGTTTCGCATAATCGGGACGATTGCAAATTCAGAAATGCTGTTTGTAGAAATTGTGGTAAATCTGGCCACATTGCAGTTGTGTGTCTATCGAGCGAGAAGAAAAACGAACAAAAGCAAAACAAAGTAAACAACAAAAACGACAATAGTGAAACCAAAGGTGACAAAATATCATACATTTCAACGGCATATTCAATAGCTAGCAGAGCAAACGGCAAAAGCAAAAAACGTTTTGTGGAGGTTTTCATAAATGGAAAAAAAACAGAATTTCAGATGGATTCTGGCGCGGAGGTCTCCGTAATAACCTTGGACACGTACGAAATGCTAAAAAAACCATCAATAAAACCGTGTTCGCGTGAGTTATACGGTTACGGTCATACTAAAATAGATACCTTGGGTGAAATATCCGCGAAAGTAAAATGTGGGTCAATCCAAAAAATATTTCCGCTAGTAGTTGCCAATGTGCGCGGTTCTAGCAATTTGTTCGGAGTAGATTTATTTGAAGAATTGGGCTTCAGAATTGTACAAGCAGATATCTTGACGGTCGATTCATCGGAAAAATTAGAAACACTTTTGTCGTCTTTCGCAGACGTGTTTACTCCGGCGCTAGGTACAATTCAGTCGGTGAAAGCCTCAATAAAACTTAAACAAAACGCAGTGCCTAAATTTAGCAAAAGCAGGCCCATTCCTTTTGCTCAACTACCAAAATTTAAAGAAGAAGTACATCGATTGTCTCAAGCAGGGATTTGGAAACAAGTTACCTTCAGCGATTGGGCATCCCCCATAGTTTTAGCAACAAAACCGGATGGGTCAATACGTATCTGTGGTGATTTTAAACGAGGTGTGAACCAACAGATTGATATAGAACAGTATCCACTTCCTACCAGAGAGTGCCTCTTACACACAGTTCGACACGGTAAATATTTTTCCAAAATAGACTTGCGTGACGCATATTTGCAAATGGAGCTCGACGAGGAGTCCAAAAAAGTATTGGTGGTAAATACTCCGCTAGGTTTATTTCAGTACCAGCGGTTACCTTATGGTGTAGCAAGCGCACCAGCCATGTTTCAACGGCATCTAGAGCAACTATTATGTGGAGTTGAGGGTTGTGCAAATTATATCGACGACATAATTGTTGCCGGCGCAAACGAAGGAGAACATTTAGAACGTTTATCTAAAGTTTTAAAGATACTCCAAACAGCGGGCATCAAGTGCAAGAAGGAAAAGTGTGAGTTTTTAAAAACCAAGTTGACGTATTTGGGTCGCGAAATAAGCGCAGATGGTATTATGCCGGATGAATCTGGTATCCAAGCAGTGAAAAACTTGCGACAGCCGAAAAACTTAAAAGAGCTTGAAGCATTTATGGGAAAAATTAATTACTACCACAATTTTATCCCGAATTATTCCCAGCTGGCAGCACCATTAAACAAATTGAGGCGAAAAAATGTTTCGTTCCAGTGGAAGTCGGAACAACAAAATGCGTTCAACGTGCTTAAGGAGTCCATCATAAAAGCAACGATGTTGGCTCACTTTCAAGATGACTTGCCGATAGTAGTAGCAACTGACGCGTCATCGTATGGAGTCGGAGCTGTAATTTCCCATATTTATCCAGATGGGACTGAACACCCGATAGCATTTGCATCCAAGACCCTCAACCGTCACCAAGAAAACTATAGCCAAATCGAAAAAGAGGGTTTGGCAATCATATTTGGAGTTAAAAAATTCCATCAATTTCTATACGGGCATAAATTTACGTTGATAACGGATCATAAACCGTTGGTCAGCATATTTAGCCCCGATAAAAACCTTCCAACAATGACGGCGCAACGCATCCAGAGGTGGGCTATTACACTTATGGGCTATCAATTTGAAATCAAGTATCGCAAAACAACAGACCATGCCAATGCTGATGCTCTGTCGAGATTACCATCAGGCCCAGACGAAGACTTCGATAAGGGGGACATTAATCAAGTGGTTGCCATTGAAACGTGTATCAACGCTGAAGTAATACGCACGAACACCAACAACGACAAAATGCTACAAAGGGTTAAAAGATATATTCAGAACGGATGGCCGCAGAAGTTGCATCCTAGCGACGAGGATCTCCGGCCGTATTTCAATCGTAAGTTATCGCTAATTGTCCAAAACGATTTAGTCTTATTACAGAGTAGCATTACACGGGTTATCATTCCACACCTATTGCGTAAACAAATCCTGATGTATCTACATGACGGGCATTGGGGGGTAGTCAAAATGAAACAGCTAGCACGACAACACTGTTGGTGGGATGGCATTGATAAGGACATAGAGAGAATTGCCGCTGGATGCGAAAGTTGTAAAGTAGCAGGCCCAAGTGAGAAGCGGCAATACTCAAAGTGGCCCGAACCACAGTCACCTTGGCAAAGAGTGCATATTGATTTTGCCGGCCCGATTTTTGGTTCCATGTGGCTTCTGTGCGTCGACTCATACTCCCAATTTCCATTTGTTTGCAAGCTAGCCAATACTACTGCGAAATCAACGGTTTTCGCATTAACCACAATTTTTTCTGCTGAGGGATTGCCGGAAACTATCGTAAGCGATAATGGACCACAGTTTACCGCAGAAGAGTTCAAAATATTTTGTAGCCGAAACGCTATTAAGCACATCACAATCGCACCATTTCATCCTCCTTCTAATGGACTGGCTGAGAGATTCGTGCGAACCTTTAAAACTGCTGTAAAAAAGAATCTGGATGACGGGTTGAATGTAGATGAAGCTGTTCTAAAATTTCTTACATCCTATCGCACTATGCCAAATGCCGAGGGCAGGTCACCAGCACATCTCTTACATGGTCGCCCTGCACGTACTGTTTTTTCGCAGATGTTCCATGTGAAAAAGGACGAAAACAACGTTAAAGAATCTCAAACCAAATTCTCACCCAGAGAAAATGTTTACATTCGTAACTATGGTCGTGGAGAAAAATGGGTAAAGGGTGTGGTGGATAGGCGGCTCGGTAAAATTATGTATGTAGTCAAAACTAGCACGGGCTACTATAAACGACACCAAAATCAAATAAAATCGCACAGTGTGGATAGCGCCGCACCAAATGTAATTAACGATACAGAATCTGATACAATGAGCAACTTGCTATTACCCCATGCTTCGGCAGGAGGCGAGAAAGGCAATGGGCAATCACAGGAACAGCCAGCAAGCCCACAAGAAGTTCGTCGCAGCAGCCGTATTCGTAGATCGGTACACCGCTACCAAGCAGAAGATTTTCGTAATTAAAGCGGGGGATAATGTTGTATATGCAAATCAAATTTTATAAACAACAATGAATTTTTATTTTCAGTGTATGTAAAGCACATTTAGTATATATTTATGTATATTTGGAAGATTGAATTTTTGTATATGGCAATGCTGAAATATGGCCAATCAAAAATAAAGTCAGTAGGGTTTAAGCATTAATTGCGTGCACTTATATACGGCAACTGTTTCGCGTGAGTATACCCCGACTACCTACATATTTAACACAAACTGTGGAGTAAAAATAAATTTTGGAACAGGTGGCAACTCTCTTTGCAAAAATTATGATAAATTACTCATTTTGAGGTAAAGAACTTTCATGTGACACCTCAAATCTAAAACTCAAAAAGACTATAGCGTAAAAATTAAATTGTGAAGAGGTGGCAACCCTTTTTATAAAAATTATAATAAATTACTTATGTTCACACAGATTCCTTTCATATGACACCTGAAATTTAAAAATCACGCAAACTATAGCGTAAAACTGAATTTTTGAACAGGTGGCAACTCTTGTTGCAAAAATTGTAATTAATTACTAATTTCCAGCTCAATCCGTTTCATATGGTACCTGAAATTTATAAATCAAGCAAACTATACAGGACAAATAAATTTTTAAACAGGTGGCAACCCTTTTCAAAAAAATTAAAACTTCCTGCACATCTACAGGCCAATCCCTTTCATATGACACCACATTTTCGAAAATCGGTATAACGGTGTAAAAGTTATGGTGTTTATAAAAAATCGCTTAGCGTAATATATATAAAGATATATAATAAGATAAACTGTAGGGTAAAAATGGATTTTTGAACAGGTGGTACCCTTTTTGTAAAAATTTTAATAAATTACTCATTTCCATGCCAAGTCCTTTCATATGACACCTCAAATTTAAAAATCAAACAAACTATAGCGTAAAACTGAATTTTTGAACAGGTGGCAACCCTTTTTGTAAAATTTTTATTAAATTACTAAATATCAGGTCAAGCCCTTTCATATGGTGCCAAAAATTTTAAAATCAAACAAACTGTACAGTAAAATTAAATTTTCAAACATCTGGCAACCCTTTTCAAAAAAATTAAACCTTCCTGCACATCTACAGGTCAAGCCCTTTAATCTGACACCATATTTTCGAAAATCGGTATAACGGTGTAAAAGTTATGGTGCTTACAAAAAATCGCTTAGCGTAATATATGGACGCTTCCAAACAAAACTGTACTAAGTCTGAAAACTGTGTTTTGCAGGAGAAGCTCTCAAAGTTTAAACTTGATATGAAACTTCGGTTGTATGCTAAGTATATTTTCACTTGTAACTTCTGTTTGGATGGAACGATCAACACCAAAACTCGACAATATCAAAGTTAGGATACGCTTTATATAAAACCGTAAGAAAAAATAAAAATTTGCTGCGTGGTTTTTCATGGCAAGCTCTCAAAGTTTTTATTCTGTAAAAATCTGGAGTTGTATTATATGTACACTTTTGCTCATAACTTTTGATTGGATTGTCCGGTTGATACCAAAATTAGACAGTATCTAAATTAACCCTCGTAGTACTCGAAAACGCTAAAAACGGGAAAATGTACTAAGTCGACTTAGTACAGTATTGTTGGGAAGCGTCGATATATAAAGATAAGATAAACTGTAGGGTAAAAATGGATTTTGAACAGGTGGTACCCTTTTTGTAAAAATTTTAATAAATTACTCATTTCCATGCCAAGTCCTTTCATATGACACCTCAAATTTAAAAATCAAACAAACTATAGCGTAAAACTGAATTTTTGAACAGGTGGCAACCCTTTTTGTAAAATTTTTATTAAATTACTAAATATCAGGTCAGGCCCTTTCATATGGTGCCAAAAATTTTAAAATCAAACAAACTGTACAGTAAAATTAAATTTTCAAACATCTGGCAACCCTTTTCAAAAAAAGTAAACCTTCCTGCACATCTACAGGTCAAGCCCTTTCATCTGACACCATATTTTCGAAAATCGGTATAACGATGTAGAAGTTATGGTGCTTACAAAAAATCGCTTAGCGTAATATATATAAAGATTCGACAAGATATTTTAAATCGGTGTGTTCTGCAATGTGGGATTAAAAAAAAAATTATGAATTTTTTTCAAATGAGCCTTTTGGAAAAATATATACGAGTCTTCGCAATCCATTACTCAAAACTTGTAACTTACCGTAGCCATACACGGTGCGACCGTTGACCCAACTCGGTTGCAATCCAGTTGGACTCTTTGCCTACATACGGTGCAATTTATTGTACAACCTTGTTGTACAATCTCATTTTGTAAAAAAATTACTTTGAGTGAAGGTGTAATAGAATAATATTGCGCTTGTGGGAAGAAGAAGAACGTACTGCAAAAGCACGATTGATTAAAAAGAAAAAAAATTGCAAAAAAGTGGTTCCTGCTAGCTTTGCATTTTGTGTTATTTATTCTACAAATATTTATGTTTTTTGTGTTGAATTCGTTCATTTTTAATTATTTTAATTTGATGTGTTCACTTCAAGAATTCTCATAAAATGAAATGTTGAACAACATGCCCCCAAATGATGCAACCAAGTTGTACAACTTGCCAAAAAATCAAAAGTTTTTGATTTTTCGTACAACCGATACACAACTTCATACAACAGCCCCAAACACGTTGCAATTTCGAGCGCAACTTGCTCAGGTTGTATAAAAAATTGCAGTGTGTATGGCTAGCATTACATTCATACCGGGAAACAATTTTGTTATAACAAAATTATGTAAAAGCTAATTCCGATGACGGATACAAATTTCGCTAGCTTAGAGTGCAAACTGTGTAAGTCCATTTTTATGAAAAAGTGTATTTTTATGTAGAACGCTAGAAAAATCAAATACCCACCGCGCTAAACAAGTCTGTGACTCTTGTCATATTTCTACTCGTTGTTATTCTGGGATACGCAAATTGTGTAAGTCCAAAAAGTGAAGAAAATTGTGCAGGTCCAAAATATTTACATAAACAGAATATTTTTTTCATTTTGAAATTTTTTAATTTTTTGTTTTTGGTCTCTCCTACAAAGTTTTTCAAACATAGGACTTACACAATTTGCACTCTAAGCTAACGATTTTGAAAATGCTGCTTTATATAAGATACTTCCTTTTTTCATTAGACGTGACGGCTTGCAAGTTTATGCAAATATTTTTATGAAACTCATTACACATATAAATTTTCAAAATTATTACAAACACATTATTAATGTAAATTATAAATTACTCCTACTTTAACATAACCCAAAAAACAAATGTAAAACGTAGATATCTTCGATGGAGACCTTACACTTCCACCCATGATCTACTTAAATTTTTTTTTATTTATTTTACAATTTACAGAATATTGCATTAAAGTCATACCGCTAAGTATCTAATGTCCAATTCCGCTTGAACTTAGACTGCCTCGTTTGTTTTCAGTTTCAGTTCTAGTTCATTAAAGTCCAGATATATTTTTTCGAAAATCCAAAATAACTAATAAAACTATATAAAGGAAAATATTAAAAACCAAAGAATTTGCCATTTTCCTTGGTGCTGGATGGGCTTACAAATTCTCAGAATTTATGAGTAAATAATTGTTTGGGGTTTTTTTTGTTAGTTTCGAACAATTACATACTTTTTGTATGGCATTGCAATATCGCACACTAAATAAAAAAGCGTTACAACCCAAAATTCAAAAATTTTCAGGAGGCAAAAAACTTTTTAATTTTTATATGCAATGATATGGGAAAATGCTACGTATAATAGTTATTTCTCAGTTAAAAAAGACTCTGATGGAAAAGATTTTTTGGCAGCGCTAGAGATATATTCTGTGTACCAATTTATGGAAGAAACCCGATTTCGAAAAATTTTGAGTTGTGACGCTTTTTGATTTAGGGCCGGTTTCACCGTCTCCGGTTAATTTAATCGCTGGTTAGTTTGACGTAAATTGTATGGCGAGCTGTCAAATAAATTGCTTAACCGGTAAAAAATCTCTGGTTAAGTGCTTAACCGGAGATGGTGAAACCGGCCCAAACACTGCTATTCCGAGCGTTACCGGAAAATTACTTTACTGGTAATTTATGTTGCTGAAAATTTTTACCATCTTTTCAATTGGTATTCTGGCACAAATGGTAACGCTGTCAAAGCATTTCCATACGAACGGAATTGAATCGGGTTGAAAATGGTAACAAAATATTACCACGTATTGAGGTGGTAACTTAATTTTCTGCTGCCAGAATACGAAAAGAGTGCTTAAAGTACCAGATTCTTTATTTCACCAGTAAAGTAAATTATGTTACCACACCGGAATAAGGCCGTTAGTGTGCGATATATCAACTAAATGGCTAACGAGTTTTTATTTCCAGTGTAGACCCATGTTTATTGTCCAAATTATTGTAAGATATGAAACGGCAATACTGGCAAAATGTATCAACAATTTTAAAATTTTGAATGAGTTTTTGCCATTTATAAAAGCCATTCACACATAAATTAATTTAATCAGCATCTACTTTTATATGAAATCAAATTGTTTGTATTCCTGTGAAATTTTGTTAGCAAGCGCAGAATGCACAAACACACCTACATTAAAAATTAGCAATTTCCAACGCATCGCTGGCACTTGCTTTAGAGGAATCCACAAAAATACATCCCTGCATGGTGAAATGACAATATATAAATTTACTTACCACACGGTGTGGTGTGTTTGAAGAAAAAACAACCACCAACACGTTGTTGTCTTATGTGTTATTAGCGCGCAACAAACATATGGCTCGTTGGTCTAGAGGTATGATTCTCGCTTCGGGTGCGAGAGGTCCCGGGTTCAATTCCCGGACGAGCCCGTTGTAAAGCGCGCAAGCGTAGAAATTTTTTTTTTATTGTAAATAAAAAAAATATTTGATAAAAATTTGTAAATGCATATTCTGGTTGTTTGTTAGGTGAAATTGTTACAAATTAATTACAGGCATTGTAAGTATGTACGTGAAAAGAAAACACGAAGGAGCAAAGAATAGTATTTATTAGGTAATACATGGCTTTTTGTAAAATGCACAAGTCAACGGAAGAAGTGAAAGTGGGTGATTTAAAAAAAAAGTTTTGAAATTAAAAGGTGTTAAGTTTTATAGAGAAAAAGAAGTTAAATGAAGAATGATAAGGGAAGGGAATATGAAAAGAAAGCCAAATAAACAAAAAAAAAAAAAAAACAGAATTATAAGTTAAGAAAAAAAGTGTAAAACAAATAGATTTTATTGGAAATAATTTATATTAATTGCCGTTTCTTTTAATTAATTAATTTTCAGAATAAAAACCGTTAAATTTTGTGCGCTCAGCAACAAATTTTAAGCAACTGCGTTTAGTTGTTTTATCTATGTATAATGCCAATATCATGTGCATGCTATCAAATAATATGTATGTATGTATGCATATGTACAGATTTTAATACAAACATACATAACCTCAAAGAAATATTCCAGTACATCTATTGTAATCAAAAAAACGTTATTAATTGCTGATGAAGACATTTAAAAGCTAAAAATACAAGCGCTGGATTTTTTTTCTTTATACGAATAAAAATACATATTTATTTATTTTAAATTGAAATTATCAAAATCTAGCTATTATAATTAAATTAAAATAAAACGGTGGGAAATCTAATAAAATTAAAAAAAAAAAACTAACGAAAGCATAGAAAAAGTTGCAAAAAATTTTAGGCCTTGAATAAACTATACAAATGTACCAAAATCTTGATCACAGTGAAGGTGTGTAGGTAAGTAAATGGAAGATGCCAAGAAAAGAATAAAATTAATAAATTGGCACTCAATATTTTTTTTTTTCTTTTTGCGTTAAAGCTTTTTTCTAGCATTTTTATGTTATAATTTTTTTTCGTTCTAAGAATAAATAATAAAAAAAATTATTATATTTGTATGTATGTATACTATTTACTAAACTATTGTTTGTTTTAACTTGAACCATATTTTGCATAAGAATTGTTATTGTATTTAATGCTGATTTTGTTTGTTTTCTCATTTATTATTATTAATATACATAAGTAATATCGCTGTATCTATTTGCTGCTGCTTTTATATGCTTGATGCTGCTATGCTTGTTGGCAATTGTTTTTTTTTTTGCACAGCTGATTTATTTTTATATTCTGCCGCTTTCATTATCGCAAAAGCTTTTACTGTCTGGCTGCTGGTGCTGGCGTCTCTTCCAGTTGCTGTTGTTGTTGTTGTGACGCGCAAAGCACTGAGTACAACAGCGTCACATTTGTCTTCTTCCCCTCGAACTTTTGGCAGCCACTTGTTTACGGCATTTATTAATAACTAATAGCTTAGAGATTTATTTGTTTATATATTTGCTCTTGTTACATTAATTGTATATGTAGTTTTGTGTTTGTGGTTGTTGTCATATCTGGTACTAAGTGTAGTAGTTTTTTTTTTTGTTTAATTATATATAGTATATTATGTTTAACCAGTCTATTCATATTCCAAAATGTTCTTGTGGTAAAATAGTAAATAGCTGCAAAATAAAAAACAAACACAAAAAAAAATAGCAGAATTAACAAAAAAGTTAACTCATTAATCCAAATCATACACACCCTTCACTGTCCAGCACCTGCTTTAAGGTGGCTGTCGTTATAATATGATCATCACATTTCACCCAGGTATCCTTATGATGACGCACATACGCTATATAATGACCCGTATCGATGGTGCCCACATGATTGACCACCGCATACAATGAATAACGAAAATCACCATAAGCATTATTCTTATCCGACATAAACGGTGTCATATCGAATTCAACGGGGAATGAAATGAATGTAGAGATTTTCTTATCAATCAATGTGGAATGCTCGAAACGTTTCAAATGGAAACTCGCTACGCTCGGCAGTGTACGCAAGCTAAATTGTTTCGTTGATTCCTGATAGGATTTACAGGTGGAACATTTAATTTTGCCCGACTCGCCCAAATGTTCGGCACGCGTATAACGCTCCAAACAATCGATGAGCGTTTTTGGCGTTGCACCGCCATGTGCTGTCTCACCCAAATCCAGTGAGATATCCCAAAACGGGTCGATGGTCGTTGAAACGCCCTTACAGGCTTGACACACCACATCCGACTGCAACATGCCGGTAAAGATTTGATCTATGATGCAGTTACACTGCGTTGGGCAGTTACTATTTGAATGTTGGCCATTGCCAGCGCTACTGCCGCCGCCACCGCCAGCCGAACCACTGGTGCCACCACCACCGCCACCGCCGGCGCTGCTGCCGCCGCCACCAGACGATGTGTAATTAGTTTGTTTGTTGGCACTTTCACATTCGGTTTTAGCTTTAATACAATGGCGATGCAACACGTCCAGCGTGGCAATAAAAAATTCATGTGCATCTTGTTGTTCATAGCCAGCTAAATGTTTTGCATGATTCCAGATCAAATGCAATAGACGATGCAGTGATAATGGTGAACGTGAACCACTATAGAATTCCTGCAAAGTTATGATCAAAGTTATGTGTAATCAGACAAGTATCACTACTGGGTATAGAATGAATATATACAAACCTGAAATAAACGCGAAACCTCACACACCAAACACTTTACAGATGATTTGGCGTTGCATTCGTGGCGCTCTGATAAGAAATAATCGGAGAGCAGTGGCGTATGTATTAATGCCTACAGAGTAAAAGTAAAAATAAAAGCAATAATGAAAGACGATAAAATATTGTATATTCATGAATCATATGCACCACCACCATTGCTAACACGTCCGCTCTCATATACCCACATATCGTCGTTTAAAGTGCATTTTCGCGTAAGGCACATTTTTGTTTCCTTTTTTTACACTAAGTTGATGTTATAGCCAACAAACTTATCTACGTAACTATTTAAATTTAAGTTTGTACGCAGGAATAAGTAACGGTTTTGAAATGAAATAGTTTTTATGCTCTCCTGTAAAATTCAACAACCGTCCGCTATGCGAAAATGCAAATGCCTCTTACGCGAAAATGCACTTTAAACGACGATTTGTATTACATACATACATACATATATGTATGCCCGCTCTCCTCTAACACCACCAACCCTAATATTCCACTTACCTGCACAATGCAATTCATAAAACACGTCGAGCCCAAATTGATTAAGCCACGTAAGCCCAGCGTCTCATTGGCACGTACATGTCGCCGACGCGGATTGGCCAATAATAGATTAGTTTCCTTCGGCGTTGGTATCCAAGGTTGCCAGCTAAGACTTTTGCTCAGATCTTTTGCCTCCAAACGTCTATTGACTGTCGCTATCTCACGACATCGGCTATCATAAATGAAATCACGACAGGAATTACAATAGAGAGTGCCATGGGACAGCTCCAGTGCGATAGCATGCTTCTTCGCACGCAGGTGCGTGGCGATATGTGCGCCCCGGCAGCCAAAGTAAATGCAGTGCAGACAGGCATACACCTGTAGACCATAGCTGCCACATTCGAAACAACAGCATGATAGCGCCTGAGGAATATATAAAAAGCAGATGAACGCAAGATCACCTCCCTAAATTTTAAATATAAAGAGTTTCAGTACTTTTACGGAAAAAATTAAAATTTACGGGTTTTTGTAGCTCAAATACTGAACATTTTTGAATTTTTATATAGTTGATAGACCAACGTTAGGATATTCGTTACAAACCGGCAATAGTTAAACAAATTTAAAATTCACAACCGGGTATAAAAAAAATACTCTCCCAGCAGATGGCAATAAAGAAATGATGAGCATATGTTGAGCGTATCTATATTTCGCACAGCTCACCTTTTTCTCACGCGCATCCTTATTCACACACGCCGAAAAGTATGCATCAATTACTCGAAACGTATCCAAGCTTTGCTCCTTAACGTACGCCTGAAAATGTTTGCAGCCCGTCTCTGCCATCGTCGTGGACGGCGTCGCCGTTGTAGATGTTGCTATCAAATTACAATCCTGGCCAGCTAGCGTAGTTGATGTTGCTACTATTGTCGCCCCACAATTACGGCCACCGACGACGTTAGTCGTCACCTCGTCGTCGTTCCCTTTGTCGTTTTCGCTGTCGTTGTCTTGCCGGTTTCCGTCGTCGTCTACCTTTGGCTGCAACTGCTCTTGTTGGCGACGTCGGCTCCGTGTCCTGCGTAATGGTGGCGTTGCGGTCAGCTGTTTTTCTTCGATTTCTGCGCCTGCGCTGATGTTGGCACCGCTGTTTTTGTTGTTGCTACTACTATTACTACTGCCCGGTTCACAGTTTCCTCTGTCGTTGCTCCTGCCTCTTCCTTCTACACTCAAGCTACCGGTGGCTCCACTAAATTCAGCTGTTTCTGATGATACCAACGTCACCGTTGCACCATCCGCACCCAATTCAAGACTTTGGAATGCTTCTACTGTACTTCCTCCAGTCTCCTTGCGTCTTTTCGCCTTCCTTCTCGTAGTTGCGAGCAATCTTTCTGCTGCACCTTTATCGTCGTTGCCTCTTTGTCGGGGCTTTCGTTTTCCAGCAGTTCTTCTTCTATGAAGGTGTCCAAAGTCAACGCCAATGACACTCTACCTGCACTAATACCACCAAGATATACGGTATCCACACAGCTCCAGTCACCGTCAAAAAAACCGCACACCGGTTGTCGATAGATATAACACTCTTGCACCGCCTACCCTGTCATCAAATTCTCCAGACCAGCCTATGCTCCTGCTGCCGATTTTTCACTTTTTCGTAATATTCTTTTTGCTGTTGTTCAACGAGTCTGTAATTATTTTCTGTTTTTAAACTTTATTCATTCAATTTACCACTTTTCTCAATTGAGTTTGTAAAATTTTATTTTATTGACGCACCAAATTCTGCTATTCTCACAAAAATTTTCCGTGGCTTTTGTGTTTGATTGATTGCTGCGACTTTCTTCAATATTTTCGCCGTTTGTGTACACCGCATACGCACACAGCGCAGTATTTTGTTGTCCGTTCACTCTTGACTCGTTGGCTCTTCTGCGCTGCTGTTCTGGTTTCGCCGCTACTGTTGTTGTTTGCAATTTTTTTACTTTTGTTTTCTCTGTCGGACGCCGCTCTGCTAGAGCACACACACACCGCACAAATGTTCTCTGTTGCTTTTTTATTCAGGGAGTCGACGTCGCCGTCGTTGTCTTTCCAGTCATGGCGTCCAAATTCTGTCTAGTGATGGGCGAGTCCGAGATTTTTATTCGATTCTCTCGATTGTTGAAACATCTCGAATGCTCTCGATGGTTTTCATTCGTATTCGAGTCAAGTCGTAAATGGCCGTCAGTCGAAACAATCGCTAAAACATCTCGGACTCGCCAACGATTCCTCTCGTTTTCAACCCTACAACATCTCGGACTCGCTGCAAAAAATACATAATATTTCTTTTTGCCGCTTGAATATTAAAATTGCTTTACAAAACATACAGAGTGGTACAAATCTATTGCCGTTGTTGCTACTCGTAAAATTCATTTGTTTCATAAGCGTCTCACTTCAGAAAACTGATTAATGTTTAAATAATTAATTATTATTATTATGCACGACACTCTTTAGTTGTGATTGCAATAATGCAGCGCCTATGTATAGCATATTTTTCAATTTGGTTAATTTATTTATGTATTTGCCTCACTTCCATTAAAAATCCTACTTTCTTTATCAACAAACCTCATTCAGTTTATTTTATCAACTAAAACTTATCATCAAAACAACAGCCGGTCCGCCGACTCGGAACAATCCCAAAAACATCTCGCTTGTGTAGTCGAGATGTCATCGAAACAACCTCCGACTCGCCGACTCGGAACAATCGCAAAAACATCTCGATTGTGTAGTCGAAGAGCGAGTCAACTTTTGACTCGATTGTGATTTTGCAACGATGGCGATTCTCTCGATTGTCTAAACATCTCGGACTCGCCCATCACTAATTCTGACAGCGCACTCAGCTGAGAAAACGCACGATAGAAGAGATAAAACATATGATCGAGCGAGTGAGTAAACCATATGTTTTACAGGTGAAATGAATGAAAGGGAAAAACCGGCAAGTTGTTGTTAACTTGGCAGCACTGAAGGGAAATTTTTTAGGATGGTGTCCAGACACAGGGTGCATGCGAAGTGAATTTTGGGTAACAGGCAATAGGTCCACGAAAATAATATCCATGGATATTATTTCTTTTTTGAAAGCGAAATAAGGTACACGAACATGTGAAAATAAAATTCATGGACATCATTTCCTTATTCAAAGGGATATATCACTTACATTTTCCACAGACTTGTTATTTTTGTATGAAATTTTTTTTTTACTTACTGAGTACTACGAATAATGAATTAAAGCATGCATAACTCCCGCTCCTTTAAAGTGTCCCAAAATTTTTTTTTTCTAATAGTTACTAATGAAATGCCCAACAACATCATACAAAACCGCCATCCGACCGTGGTCCAGAACATAAAAATTGCGAATAATGTTTGCAAAAAAAATTATTTGCAAAAATAAGAAATGAAGTTTGGTAGAAGATGCCATCGTTTATATATATGTCAAAATTTAGCAAAATCGGTTTGACCAATCGTGAGAAAATCGGCAAAAACTGAGGAACTTCGAAAAGTGTTGATAGCTATAACTTTGAAAATAATTCGAATTTCGAAAAACTGGGCCAAACGTATTTTTTGTTGTTGTTTGGAACTATACAAAAAAAAGTTTCAGAAAGATAGTACAACTTCGAAAAAAAAGTGGCTCACTTCAAAAAATTCAACTCATTTATAATAACTATGTATATCTACTTTTATTTCAAATCCTTTTTTAATAATGCACGACATTCTATAAAACCGAAAATTTGGAATTAAAAATCGCGCGTTTTTTTATTCAAAATTTTCGCCTGTGTTGCTTTCTTTTTAATAATACACCATATTTTAAAAACGAATAAAAATGGAATTAAAAGCTGGCTATTTTTTATTCCAAATTTTCGACGGCGTCCTTTCTTTATAATCATACACCATATTTTAAAAAAGCGCTCGGCGTGGGCCTACGCAAAGTAGTCCAACCCAAGGCAAATTCATTATGGTAATGGCAGGGCGAATTCGGCAATATTCGCCTCGATTCGCTTTAAGTTTTTGTCCAGCAGAATGTCAAACTCAAAGTAAAATTTTTCTTTGTTTGACATTCTCCTGTTTTCTTCTGTACACAGCGAGTTAAAAACGAGAAGAAAAAGAAGTCAGCTGTTCACGTACCATTACCATATGAATGAATTGCCTTGTCCAACACTTTGCAAACATGAAGCTATGCAAAAATTTACGTTTGAAAAGGAAATAAAGTCCATGGTCCTTATTTCGTTTTCAAAAAACTAAAATATCAATATTCTGAGCACCCTGTGCAATTTTCATCCAATGAGTGGATTTTCTGGTAACACTGGCCAAAATATCCCAATAAAAATCACTGCCAACGGTTGTTAGGGAAATTGCAACTTTTTCGAATTTTTGACGAGCCAATTCCGCTTATTTTTTAGGAATAGTTTTAATAGCATTAACAAATATATTTGCTTAAATAGAAAATGGAAATAGAAAAGTCAGGAGGAACGCCACTCAAGTTCTATTCGACAATGCAAATTAGTGCAAAGTTGGTAACACACAGCAATGATAGCGATAAGGAGAATAGAGATGTGGTTGGAACACCTGGCAAAGGTAATAGCGTTAGTGGTAGAGATCAAAGGAAGTTGCTTCATCCACGTACGCCCAGTAAACCGCGCAATTGTAATATGTCAACGAACATGAGTGGTAGCAGCACTTCCAGTACATCATCCAAGCAAATGTCAGTTTTTTCCACCACTATCAATACGCCGCCAGCTAAGCGTTTTCATCGTATACGAAATCCTTTTGAGCCGGTATTGGCGGAGCGTTTGCATTTGCCATTGATTGCCAGGTACTGAAATATATGTACATAAAACAAATACATGCATATACATATTTGGGTTTGAATCTACAAGTATGCATACCTACTTGCTTAATATGTCATAGAATTGGGGTGAATATATTCGCTTTAAGTTTGCAGTATCCGCATTATTAGTATTTCTAAATTCTGCCAAGTTTTTCTTTTTACATATACACTCGTTTTTCTTTGCTAGAAAATCTAGCCTAGAATGCAGACTAATATTCGGTTTCAACCGAATTCATACTTGTTATCTTTTATACCAAAATATATTACATTTGTAGTCCATCATTATTTCAACGCCCCGCGACACCACAACTATCTTCCACACAATTCGAATGGAATATCGAGGAGGTATCACTATTGCAACCGGCGAATGTTGAACCGCATGAAACACAGTTTCACGACTCGCCCGATCCCGAGTATGAGGCGAAAGCACAATCGGCAATTAGTTCATACTTTAAAGAGCAGCAAATTGTGCCAAGTCCCGTTGATTGTCCGCTACGTAATCAACGCATTTTACTCTCAGAGTTAAATAGTAATACACCGATAACGAAGGCCGGCAGGCGTATACGAGATTGTAGCACCCAGACTGAACTGTCCTTGCCAGTAGTATTGCCGCGCGCACTTGAAGAGGCACTCATGCCATATTTCCAGCCACATTTGTGTGTTGAAGAACGACGTCTCTCGTTTGATATGAATAACGGAGAAATAGTTTTGGATGCTAATTCAATAGGTATGACTGTTCCCGAATTGAAGGATATGTCCTTGAGGCGTAAACTATTCGACATGAAGAATATAGTAGTGCTGGAAGAAGGAGAAGATGGCGAAGGGGCTCGTACACCCACAACAAAAACGCCAGGAACAGTAACATCAAACGCCAGTTCCACATCATCTTGTGATGGTGATGGTGGTACACGCACCGACGGCGGCATGCGATTTGCTATTGTTGGTAAACTCTCTCCTTTGGACAAAAGTTCATTTGGCTCACTATCGCCAATTTTAGCAACTGATAGACTATCAAATTCGCCACAATCGCCACAAGACAATCACGGCGAAACAAAGCTGCGCATACATACATTTGTGGAAAATCTTTCTGATACCGAAAATCTATCGCCCATACATCCGCCCGTCAGGCAAACGTCGAGTAGGCGTTGTGTTGTAAAATCGCAAAGAAGTGGATTTAGTATAACCGGCGATGCATGTTCAGTGTCTGGGTTGCAACGTACGCCAAATCGTTATAACAACAACAACAGCAACAATAAATTGTTGCCTAAAGATAGTTATCGCTGCGCTGCTTTGAACCAAAGTGAAGCCACTACTTTGGGCGATAACTCGTTATCCTCCGGCGACAAAACGAATGTAGAGGATTTCACACCAGATCGCAGTTCGTCGCCGCTGCATGCGAATCATTCCGCTGCCGATGCAGCTATTGGTCAACATTCCATTGACAGCAGTTTCAATTTGAAAGTCAGTCGCTTGGTAGTGAATAGCGCCAAATGCGTGCGGCAACAACAAAAACAACAACAACAACGTCCTCCGCCAGATCGTGATGTGTTTGCGCATGACGACACCGTCGAATTAATGGACGATGACGATATACAAGTTTCTCAGCTCTCAGGACACAATTTCAATTGTAGCTCATCGAGCTCCACAGACACGCCACGCAGTAAGAGACGTTCGGCAAGTCGTAAAAATCTCTCGCAATCCTTCTCGCTCAATTGGCTTGAAGATGATGATGATGATGGAGATGCTGGTGATGGTGATGAAGAGGGTGGAATGGTTGCGCAAGCCGCAGTGGCAGCAGCAGAGAAGCTACAAAAATCACCAATTGATGTGCCACGCATCAATATAGCCATAGTGGACGAGTTGATTGGCAAGGACCATCAATTAAAGCAGCAACAACAACAACGACAACAACAACAAAAGCTGCAGTTGCAAGCGCAAACATCAGTAGGTGCGCTATTGACAAACGATCACGTACAGCTTGCGCATACAAATAGCAGCAACGAGAGCCAAGATAATGCCAATGCTAGCAATAATGAAGAAGCCACACGCGCTCTATTCTATCGCACCGATAGTGGCTTCAATGATATGCCTGCCAGTGGCTCAACTTCAACATATTCGATTGGTGGCGCAAGTCAGCCGAGCGAACAGTGTACAACGCTGCCGCTGTCGCCCAGCAAGCAAATGGATGTGAGTTTGGTGTGCTGTTCGACGCCATCGAATGATGGCAATCCGCTGACTGGTAATGCAGCTTCAGCGGCGGCAACATCTTGACGACAATACGCACAATACGCGAAACGAAAATTTTTAGTCCTTATTTGCCATACGCATGAATTTGCATTAGTTTAAAGCAAACACGATAAGAGATTATTATATGTGGTTGTATTCATATACATATGTATATGCAAGTTTTGTAATGCCTATTTACGCGCGAAAATTAATTAATTAATTTATTTATTTCAATTTCTGAAGTCAATGAATGTATAATTCTTACAGACTACACAAATCTGATACCATTTAACACTTAATTATAATGAGATCCTCGGGATACTTATTATTGAATTATATATGTAAATAGCAATAAAAATATATCGATATTATCTAATGTTGTTATTTAATTTACAAATAAAATATTTATTTAGCCTGTCTTTAAGAGTAGACTTAGTATCAGCCACGTCTAGGTTTAAAGAGTTTGCAAAATTGTTAAACTCATATAAATGTGCAAATTTTTCTGCGTTAAGAAACTTTTATATATTATTTGTTAAGACTTTAATACAATGCTAGAAAATAGCGCATACATGGTTACATATCGCTAGCTTAGAGTGCAAATTGTGTAAGTCCTTTTTTCAAACTTTGTAGGAGAGACAAAAAACCAAAAAATAAAAAAATATCAAAATGAAATAAAATTTTTTGTTCATATAAAAATTTTGGACTTACACAATTTTCTTCGCTTTTTGGACTTACACAATTTGCGTATCACAGAATAACAACGAGTAGAAATATGACAAGTATCACAGACTTGTTTAGCGTGGTGCGTATTTGATTTTTCCAACTTTCTACACTTAGAAACACTTTTTCATAAAAATGGACTTACACAGTTTGCACTCTAAGCTAGCGATATATAAAATTGACTTAAATCCAAAAACAAAATGTAATAATTTAGTTCAGTATGTGCATCTAACCTTTATGGCCGTTGTGTAGCGTAATTTAATGCAATATTGCACAAAAAATTTATTTTTTTATGATAAAAAAAATTTAGTATAAAGAAAATCGAATGTATGTAATTTTTAAGTAATGCGTTTAGTTTTTTAAAATATTTTATGTATGGTATACATTGTGAACTACCGAACGAGACTGCCAAGAAGCACAAGAGCCTTTGTTTGCTACATACATAAAAATCGTTTGTAACAAAAATTGCAAAAAAAAAAAAAGACTTAAAAACTAGACTTAGTGCATAAAACTAGCCTATTTCACCAACAACAAAAAAAAATTAAAGCATACATACATTTCATTTCTTTAGTATATTTTGCAGCACATACATATCTCTTAAGTTATATTTAGTTACATAAATATGTATGCATTTACAAAATTATATAAACAAATTTCTTCTATGATTTGCAACAAAATTTTATTAGCTACAACTTGCCAATTTTACTCTTAACTTTATTTTCTTTTATGTTTTATATATATGTATTTTTTTGTTTGTCAATTTATGCCTGACTATTGCTATATATAAGTTTTGCCGCCCTTTAGTTATTTTATTTGTATAATTAATTAATTCAATTGTATTTTATGTTATATGTATTGATTTTATTAGTCTATTATTTGTACTGTTTGTTTCTATGTATTACTGTATTCACCCAATAAACACAGAAGGGAGCATGATATCGCGACGAATTCGCGTTGAATACGTTGTGTTTATTGGGCATTTTTTTTTTGTATAATTACATATGTATTTCGTTTTGTATTGTATTTGTGTTTTAATGGCATATTTGTACCAACATTAAATATGTATTAGAATTTACTGCATAACTCTTAATTCAATTTTAAATAATTATATTATGACATTTTCGGCGCGTGTAATATTAGTTAAATAATAAATTGAAAAATGTCGAATAAATTCGTTTTTAAAGCAATGAAATGTTGACTCAGTTTGAAGCGCAACCTGCTTTTGTATTAAAAGCAGAGCGTTCATAAACGTAAATTTTGCATGAAGCGTCGCTCATCACAAACATCAAAAAAAAATTACTGCCGCTGTTGCGTTTCTGAACACACCCGTTGCTAGACGAAAAGCATTCGAGCCTTAAATTCGCATCACACAACAAGTTATCAAAATCTTTTCTGCGTAAATAATTGTGATTGTAATTCACTTGTTTTTGGTTCAAAAATATCAAGAAGGGTTGAATTCGAACTATCAGTATCCGGATGCTAGCCATCGCTAACTGAGATCGCCAAAAATCGCAAAATTTATAACAGACGCGCCTAAAAGTATGCAATATATCGTAAAATGTATGACAAAACTGACCGATCAATGCTGCCAACATGCCATAGTTTGAGACAATATAAATAAATAAAAGAAGTACATACTTTTAGGCGCGTCTGATATAAATTTAGATATATTTGGCGATAGCGATTTCTGGAATCCGGCTACAGCTCAACTAAGAGCAAATGATTGACGTATGTACTACATACTCTTTCTTCAACAACCCTTATAAGCTTCGCTTGTTTGGTAACGGCAAATGCACTGCTCAGAAGTTAGTAGACTTAATAGCAACATTTGTATACTGGTCATCTTATTAGAAATTGCATATCGTTAGGCGCTTCTCAAATGTTTTATTTCCGCTCTCTTTTTAAATTGGCTTAAATCCCATCTGTGTTGCAGTCGAAACGTTTTTATGATAGAACCAATAGCACAATTTTTGATGCAACATCGTGCATTCCACAAAGTAGCATTAAGGTTGTTCTCTCTGTGGGAAATGCAACCATGTTATAACATTCACAATAGTGTTCTATGAGAAGCGAATTTAAATTTATGTTTCTAGTTCTTTTTTTAAGTATTTTATTTTATACAGTTAAAAAATTAATTAATTCGAAATTGAAGCAAGCAAAGCAAAGTGACAATAGTCGTATAAAGAGTAGAAAGAATATGACTAAAGCTTAGTATCGACCTCTCAAGAAACGCAAAAGTTTCATATAAAATGACGTACAAGAAATGCTCAAGAAATTTTTCTTGTGAAACTTTCTTGAGCGAGTATCGACCTCTCAAGAAATTTAGTACACTTTTTAATACTATTTTTCAACGTTATGCGAACACAGAAACACAGGTTTTGCCAAGAAATATATCATCGAGCATTTATTTCTTAAAGAAATTTTGACGTTTGTTGCGTGTTGAAAAAAAATCGTGGAAATCGTTAGTGAAAATGGCAAAAAAGAACCGAAAAATAGAATGCACAACTTTTCTAATGATGCAAGGGCATAGTTGGTATCGATTTCTCATATTTTATTCTATTCCGGCCATCAATATACCACAGTTTACCAGTAATATAAGGTCATCCTCGTCGCTTTCGATGATTTCCTAAAATAACAACAAAATAAAACTATTGAAAACATATATTTAAAGCTTTTATTTAATATTTTTTAAGAACTTACTAATTGCTTATGTTTACAAAAAGGTTTATTTTGTTTACGTTTTTGATGCTCTTCTTCATCTCACTTGGTATTCACGGTGGATTACTAAACGTCAAAATTTCTTGCCTACTACTATTTTTTACTCAAGAAATAAAGCTAAAAATTTCTTGAGCTGTTTCTTGAGAGGTCGATACCAGCCTTAACATGCTAGTTCACAATGAAGTCAGTTCGAATTTTATTTTCTTAAAGGTGCGCTCTCTCTGTGTGAGAAATTTCTCAAGATATCATGATATCTCGGCAAAAAGATTAGACAGAGAGAACAACCTTATTATTTCTTATACACTGCCGCCATGTCTATGATTCAAACGGAGCTAGGTGATTTACATTAGCCGTGTTTCACATACGGTGATCCTAACCCAGATAAAAATTTTTGCATGTAAATGCAACAACAAAGATTTCAGCTCGATTAAACCAGATAAATTGCTGGTTCAATTTCTGATCCGCCCTGTTCGATTTGTTTTTTCCGTGCTGATTTGGCAGCACAGTGCTTTTTTGATTTGGCAGAACTGAAAAGTGACATTTGTGTATGTATACATATACCCTGCAGTAAATTTGTTTCACTGCTAAATGATCATTGATCATTCTTTGTTGAATATTCATCACTATCGTTTTGCGTTGGTGCAAGCGTGCAAGCTATATGGAAAAACCCAAACGAAATACCATCTAGGCGGTTATAAACCCACGAGCCAGCTTGTATTTCGGTAGGTTTTTTGACATTCGGCAGCTTTTCTGACAAATTTTTCAATTTAACAACTATAAAACAAATTATATTTAAAATAAAAAATATATGGAAATACAAATTTCAAATTTGCCTCTTGTAAAATTATACTGCGCACTGGCTTCTCCTTATAACATGGAATACATAGCTATCCCGCCATTTGAGTTTCATAATTTATTTCAGTAATTTAAATTCAAATTTCCAAAAAAAAATAATTTTTGAAATAGTTATTTTCATTTAGTTTGAAGTTTAAAGTCAATCAAATTGTTTTTGATGGAGTATTTGTCTCTTTTCAACGTACAGAAGAATTGTTTTTGCGCTATTATAACTCTGACGAGTTTTATGGCCGAGCTTCTCTCCCAATTCGAGGTGTGCTCCTTTTGTTTTTCCTACCATTGGACAGTTTTATGCCGGCTCCGAACGGAGTCATATAGGCATTAGGAAAGCAAACTATTTATTTGAAAAAATTCAGCAGCCTTTATATGAAAGCATTCACTATGCCTCCTCATGATGAATTTCATCAGTGATTCATAAAGGATTCATTTCAGATTTTTACTGCTGGGTATATATTGTATATGTTTCTTCTTCTTTTTAGTTCTTTTCAAGTGCAGCCAATTTTCATTATGAGCCGGATTGTTTCAGTAAAAATTTATCTTAACCCAGACCCAGATGTAATAACTGAAATGCCCCTATGATTGCCTTAAGTCGTTGGAACGGATATCGTCAGTCCTTTATTTGACTTTTGTTTTTGACTTTTGTTTTTGACATTATTATTCAAGGAAACGTTGACTGTCCTTACCTCGTATTAATTTTAACTAGTATCGCCGGTGGTCGAAATTCGACCATGCAATTTATTTTTTCAACTATGTATTGGTACAAAAATTATTCCTTTTCGCGGAGATGAGCAACACTTTCCAAATTCCAGTTGTACCGCAACACTGATTTGCCCTTTTGATCACGGTCCGACGCGAAATCATGGTCAAAATCAAGGCAGATCTAGGAAGGTAGGCCCGGTGGTGAGCGCTTTTAAATTAAAGCGACTCTTCAACTGTGTTTACGATATTTGTAAAGACGTTTACGATATCTATTTATCTTAACTAAAAATTTTATTTATTAATTATAAAGAAATTAAATAATTTATAGAAAAAATTATATGCCTATGCACTGCTCCTCACTCATACGAACACATCCATATCAATTTTATGTGGATATGAGTATGTAAAATGTGCAAAACAGCCTGGCAATTGTTTGTATGGGAAAAATGTTAGCCTATTAATATATAGATGTTCCGCAAAGAGACCTAAGATTTACACTTATGTACATATTATAGAACCAATTACACAGATCTTTTATTTATTTACATATATCGTCTCAAGCTACAGCATGCTGGCAGCATTGATCAGCCAGTTTTGTATGTCAAACATTTTACCAGATATTGCACATATTTAGGCGCATTTGATTTAAACTATGAGATTTTTGGCGATCTTATTCAGCGTTAGCGATTTATAGAAGCCGGGTACAGATTCATATTCAGTGCCGTTATCCTTTAAAAGAAGTCTTTCTTTCTGTTACACAATTTTTCTGAATATTTGTTGGCCTGTCTTAAACAGACCATACCTGAAATTATACTTTTTGTAGAGCTATAAATGAATTTAACAACATCCTAATTTTATCGAATCCCATTTTTCTCTTCCTAAGTCATCTCCTGTGAGAGATTTAAAAACTTTAATAATATAGTTTAAACATTTAAATTAATTCTCATAGTTTGTTTGTTTTCAAAAGAGGGTAGAATTAATTTAAATGAATCACTTTTCTTTCCTTCTCATAGTATTGAAGATTTATTGTTCATTGTTTATAATAAAAAATAAATAAATATAGATAAACAATATCAATAAACCAATCTTAACCACTTTTTTTGGCTGCTATATTATTTTTTTGTTTGAAAGAGTTCGCTAATTAAGTTTTTTTTTTGTTATTAAATAACAATGCCAAATGAATATCCTCAGCGCTTTAAGATAAATAAGATACATACATTTCAAATACAACCCTGTCACTACAAACAATCAGCTGTTTGTCAACACACGATCATTGCGGCGAATTTATCTTCGCCGTGGCAATGCATGTTCTGCTCCACTTTTCCTCGTGCGTCCCCATCCATAAAAATACCTCAACAATTGAGTATCTTTTGCGCAAAGAAAATCTACAAAATGCATTTACAATAGAAATAAGATCATTTCGCTTTCGCTCCATTGACGTGATCGATCTAGTACTATAGTGCGTTAATTTTTTGTGGTAAAATTTGTTGAATTTTTTTTTTAAGTTTTATGCAATTTTAGAGTTAAATTATTGTTTATAGCTTTGTAGTTTAAAGCATTTTTCGCCTAATAGTTAATATGGCTATTTTCTAATGTAAAACTAAAATTATTTCCGCTTTTAAGAAAGTGTAGAATAAAAGTGCTGCGTTTTTCTTTCTTTCGAAAGGCAAACAAAAAAAAACACAAAAAGAAAGTCTGTGAAGAAAAAAGAGAGAATATAAAAGCCACTCGTATGTATGTAAGTTTAGCGTACAAAGTGGTAGTAAAAGAAATGTGAAAATGCCCACAATAGCAGTGGTTGTTTGTTGGTACATACATACTTCAATAGTAGACTAGCCAATCAACTTGGCTTATTAGCTACATATTTGTTACCAACAGTGCTCTGTTTTTGGGCCGGTTTATTGGTTTTGGAGTGAAGCGGCGCGAGTTGCTGGTCAGTGCATTCTGAGGTGTGTGTTGAAAATAATGCGTGACAAAGTGTGTTTTATCCATTTCCTATGAAGTCATTAGCAAATATGAAATTAAATACCAAAATTTAAGCTTAAAAATATGGAAAAATTATAATAAACAAATCTAATGTAGGTACCTACCTAAAAGTAAAAAAATTAAATTGAGTGAAAAACTTGAGGAAGAGCTTTTTCAAAAAACTTCATCTGTTGCTCGGAGTCAGCATAAAACCGTAGAACAGTAGGAACAAATTAAGGATCACGCCTCGAATTGCGCGAAAAGCTCAGTCTAAAACTCAGTTTTGTTCGCTACAGTGTATTTATGTAGGTACCTATTACTAAGCAAATATTGTCCGTACGAGAGGTTTTGAGTTAATGAGCTCCATAAAATATTTAGGGGATTCACAACCTGTCATATTGCGTCATATCGTCATAATATTTTGTTGTTACATTCTATGCTATATGTGTACTAAATAAATACAACTCTGCACGATATGTTTTTGGGTCGTCGTATTTGATCAGCCGTTTTTATTTACTTCTTCACAGGGCTTCGGAAAAGTCTTTTATATCTATTTCCGTACAATATTTTAATATGACATATGACTTTATGACACTTTGTGAATCACCTAATTAAATATCGACATTTTTGAGCTTCAATTAATTCCGTCTCCTCCTTTCCTTCCCCATGTATACATTTCGATGTATGGAACCCGTATATGTGCATATATATTGCATTTCGATTAACAATTTTATGCATTTACCAGTGGCGGACCTAGCATAAATTGCCTGGGCAAGCCTATGTGTGAAGCATAACCATTAGCCATTTATGTATGTAATTTCCTTTGCTGTATTATTTAGAAGTCTGATTGCGTTCCGTCATTGACTTTGATTTAGAGTTCTCGATTTCTTTTTAACATTTTCAAGTGGCCCGAATAAATGCTTTTCAATGCTCGAACGCTCGTTTGTTTGTTTATTACGCGTATGTTTGTACGGGCATTTGAACAAATCGGGTATTTGAAGATCGTTTTTTCTAGTTAATTTTTTTGTTTGTTTTTTTTTTCATATGTATTTTTTATTTCTGTTTTCCTGATACACATTTTTTTGTTTGTATACTCAGAGAAAAGGAATCAAAAATAAAATTTTTATTTTTATAATGCACGTTTTAAACTAAGTCATTTTTATTTTATTAATGAAAATTTTTAAATTAAAAATTAAATTTTTTAAATTAAAATGTATTTAGGATTTAAAAAGAAACATGTTCAAAATAAAAATTAAAATTAATGGAATAAAAACGAAAGTTTTTCCTTCAAAATCTCATAGTGCTTAAAATAAAAATAAACATTTTTAAATTAAAATTGTTTTTTCTTGATTTTGCAATTTTACTCTGAACATTTTTAAAATAAAAAAAAAATTTCGTATTTACATAATTCTTAAATATAAAAACGTGCGCTAATGAAATCTTACACGAATGCGCAGAGGTATTTTTAGTTTCCTTATACCGACGGAAATTTCAGCAGTACCTAGCAAGTGTATTTGCTTATTGCCTAAAAAATGGGTGCTTTATTGTTTGAAAAACTGAGGTCCAATTTGATTTCCACTGCTTTTTAAAATTATCTTGATATAGTCGCCAAAAATCACAATCAACCCTTTTATAATCTGGTATTTGATATTTATGTTTGCATGCACATGCAGATGTAAGAAATTATGTGCATAAGTATGTACCTACATGCAAACGAAAATCAAATCAAATATGCATATGGCTGTGAATACTGAACTTTTGAATGCCGAAGCCAGCTTCATATTCGTATACAAATTTGATGCTAAAAATAAAAAAAAGTGCTTTGCTAGTTTTTTTTTTTCAATTTAAGTCTGAAAATAAGCAATTGGTTTCTCCTTAGCGAAAGCGAGAAAACAAGCTATGTTATTCTGTTTTGAAAGCCACGTAAAAGCTAATGTGTGGAAACGTTGAAGCATGATCACTGTACTGTGATTGGTTGTACAAACAAAATACACATTGTGAGGTGGATTAGTGGTGTATTTGCGCTATTTTCTTAGCAGGCTTTTAGGGGCATGTTACAGTGGGGGCTATATTATTGAGAACTTAAATAGTAAACACATTTAAAACGTAAAATAACCAGATTTTAAAGAATTTCGTATGAAATGAACGAAAATGTGTGCCGGGCTTCTCGGCTTGTATGAAGCGACCGCCTCTGGCATTTACCCGTGTACCTACAACCCTCATATATATATATGTATGTGTATGTAGGAACATTCTCACCGACATATTCACCTTAGTACCTACCTAAATACCTAAGCAGTTACTAAAAAACAGCTGGCTTTAAAATACCTACATAGAAATAAAATGAAAAGATTTTTTGACAGCAAAACTGTAACAAAAGAGACCACTTGCTGCATTGTTATTGGCATTGTAAATATGTACATATGTATCTACCCAGCAAAAAATCTATGCCTTATTTAAGAATTATTACAGAAGATTTAAAGGTTTAAGAAATAAGGCCTGAAAATTTTAAGAAAGGCTAATTTGTATGAGCAGATGCTTTAAATAAGACTGATTGATTCTAAATAAATTTTTGATTGCGATGGCCATAAGGAATGCTCTCTAGCTCTGAGAGTACACCTTATTCATAATGATTATCCGAATGCGAAAAAAGGCTTCTTTAAGTCCTTATTATTACCTGAAAATCAGGTTTTATGTGTTTGTTTTTAAACCTTATAAATGTTGTAATAATAAGGTGTTTTTTGTTTAGCTGCACAATTCACATTTTTGCGCAATTTAAGCGTTGTGGCAATTTAATAACAACGAATATATTCTGCTAGGGTTAAAAGTTTAAACTTGAAACGATATTAATCACATATTTATGTATGTATGTATATATAAGTGGCCGCTGTGGTGCAATGGATAGAGTGCTCGCCTGCTATACCAGAGGTCTCGGGTTCAAACCCCAGTCCAAGCAAACATCAAAAAAAATTTTTTTCTAGTTAGTAAAAATCCAATTATTGGGTTTTTTTAAAAGCAGCGGTCACCTCTCGGCAGTGGACGGCATGGCATGCCCTCCGAGTGTATTTCTGCCATGAAAAAGCTTCGCACGAAAAATGCATTCGCCGTTCGGAGCCGGCATAAAACTGTGGGTCAACCCAATTAGTAGGAAAAACCAAAGTTAAGGAGCACACCTCAAAATTGGGAGAGAAGCTCAGCCATAAAACTCGTCACGGTTATAATAGCGCCAGTGTATTATATTATTATATATACATATTTCGAAATGAGATAAGCGCGCACACTTAACACTTGATTGCATGTCAGTTGAAATTGGATTGAGGCGACAATACGCAATTTTTACGCTCGCCACACATTGTACTTTGCTCATAAAAACTCAATTCCCTTTCTCTCTGTTTGGAATGTGTTAAAATGAAGTATTAAAACATTTGGAGCAGAGAGAATGAGTGAAAGCAGCACTGCCAGCGTATTCCAGTAAAAACTTAGCTTCAGCTAAGGCTTACGATTCTGTTTGCTGGGTCCATATGTATGTATGTACCTACCTGTTTCCGCTTACATTGTTTATTGATTGTTTTCATACATAGTTGTTGTTATTGTTGTTGCTGCTGCTGCACACCAACTATGCATGCATGGGCTTTGTTGGCCCCGCAACATTTGCTAAAGTTAAGCTGTCGACACATTGAAGTGTTAAAATTAATGGGACATTTTAGCATGATTTGGTCTGAAATTAAATAAGTAATGCATATATGGATGGAGCTTTAAAAATTTATACATTCATACATAATAATAAAAAAGAAACATTTAAAATAAAATCAAGCAAAGCCTAAAATAATCAGGAGTAAACGAAGGAGTAAATATGAAGGAATAAATCACATCCTTTATTACCTTTGTTTCTAAAAATATAGCTAAGTATGTATTAAAAACTGAAAAATATGTAGTATAATGCGAATAACTACATTGCAAACAATTATGAGGCCAAGCTTCTAATTAAATTTTTCGTAAGACATCCCTAGGGCTAAATTAGGTGACACCATTAGAATCGCCACTATAACTCAAAGCGAAACTTTCTCTTACTGAGATCAGCGAAATAAGTGGACCTTAAAAATGTTAGCCTCTTAAATCAAAGTGAAAAATAACCACAAAATACATGCTTTATAATTTCTAGATCTTCATCAAACTTAAAACTCTTACAGAAGTCGTTATAGCTAACGTGAAGCCTTTTTGTGTTTTTGATAATTGTTAGATGAGGCGCATTTCTGTCGTACCCAAGCATGAAAAGAATACTCGCTTATGCATCAAATTACCTTCAAAGCAACAACACCAACTCGACTATTTTAAAAATAGTCGAGTTGGTGTTGTTGCTTTGAAGGTAATTTTATGAATAAGCGAGTATTCTTTTCATGCTTGGGTACGACAGAAATGCGCCTATGATCAGTAAAAAAGCCAAATTGTTAAGTACTTAAGATGTACTTTCTGCTTAAAAAAAGAATCCCCTCAGTTCGCTTCACATCCGGCTACACGACACTTTAATAATTCCAGTTACTAAGACTACTTCATTTAGCAACTGCTTCTAAGTGGTAGAAGTGCCTCAGAATAAGCTTGCATATGCTTGAATGTAACCCTCTTCCTAGTTCGTGAGCTATTTTATTATTTACCCGATTTATTACCTTGTCCAGGCAGCCATCTCGTCAAGAAATTTGCGGTACTTAGTTTACTATCGTCCTGGAGAAAAATGTATAAACAATTAAGAAACTTTATTCAAGACCTATACGGAAAAAACTATATTGATGTCACATCCATATTTATGGATAATCCTGTCTAATCCATAAACTATGGATGTCATATCCATATCGTCGCTCCGGAAGAAGAAGGACGCATGCCAGTAATTTGTCGACGAAAAAAGGCGCATTAAAAATATGTCGGGGAAAAAAGACGCTTTACAAAACATGTCGACGAAGATAGACGCATTAAAAAATATTTCGACGAAAAGAGACGCATTATAAAATATTTCGACGAAGAAAGACGCATTAGCATTATTAACTGCGAAGAAAGACGCATTAGCAATAATATTGACGAAGAAAAAACAAAAATCGAATACGTCTTTCTTTCCTAAAAAATATTTGAATGCGTCTTTCTTTATAGTAAAAAAATAAAGGGTCTTTCGTCGTTATAAAAAAAAACTAAAGAGTCTTTCTTTCGAAAAATATTTTTAATGCGTCTTTCTTTGAAAAAAAAAAAAAGTTTGCGTCTTTCTTCCTCAACAAAACACTTTGCGTCTTTTTTCTTCTATAGCGACGATAAAATGGATGTTATATACAAAACAAGTAAGGAAGCCTAAGTTCGAGTGGAATCGAACATTAGATAATCAGCTGTATGGTTTCATTGTTTGTTTGCGTTTGATTAAAACACGGTGTATTTTATATAAAGCGAGTGCTGCATAAAGTAGGCGTAGCCACGCCCATTTTCAACATTTTTATCAGTCATCCAACTAAGCATATGAATATTATTCTTTGTGCAAAATTTCATTCCTTTATGACTTCTAATTGCAAAGATGTCACGTTACAAATTCCCAAAGGGTGTTGTAGAAATATCTTTGTTAAAAAGTAGGCGTGGTCATAAACCGATTTGAATAAATTTTTGCGTGTCTATTAGCACAAGTTATAAAAGTGTATAAACCAAGTTTCGTCTTAATGTCTCAATTATTTGTCGAGTTATGGGCTCCGAAATTTCGTATATTCCTTTGTCTAAAAAGAGGCGGTGCCACGCCCATTTTCCAAATTTTTATATTTTTTGTTTCCGGTCTATTGTGGAACTCATGCCATAAAATTTCAATGATATACCTTTATATTTGACAGCGATATCGCTTAAAATGTTTTTATTAAGCCACTTTATAATACCCATATATAAAAGTGGGCGTGGTCGTTAACCGATTTTGGCAATTTTTCGTCCAAACCTTTGCCTAAGTAAGTATATCACGCCTACCAAATTTCATCGATATATCTTCAACGGTTTCTGAGTTATGACATATAAAACTTTCAATGTTTGGCCCTTAATAAGTGGGCGTGGCACCGCCCATTTTTCAAAATCTCACCAAATTTCTTCATAAGGGCCTGAGCTCCACACGTGGGTGAAATTTTATCACTCTAGCTCTATTAGTGACTGAGATACAAAATTTCCGATTTTTACTATATAGGAGAAGTGGGCGTGGTCATGGTCCGATTTCGCCCATTTTCAATACCATCCGTTCCAGTCTTGATACCAACTTGCATTCCAAATTTCATCAAAATATTTCAATTTTTGCGCGAGTTATCGTGCGTACAGACAGACAGACGGACAGACGGACGGACATGGCTCAATCGATTTCTTTTTTCACTCTGATCAATTTGATATATATAAGTCAATATCTATCTCGATTATTTTATGGTGTTACAATCCACCGTTATGTGATTAAAACTATAATACTATGTGTACTAGTACAGCTGAGTATAAAAATGTGTAATATATACAAAAATATGGATATGACATTCATAGTTTATGGATCAAACAGGATTATCCATAAATATGTATGTATATACATACATAGCTTTCTCCGTGTAAGTATGTATGTATATCATTACGAAGATGAGTTCCATGAAAAGTTGTCCACATTAGATTTGATGATTAACTGCATTTATGTACACCACTGTGCGTTGTTTAGCAGATACATAACTACCAATTCATAATAAACCACGGCATGGCCAGCTAAGCAAATACACACTGGAAACAGCAACAAAATATTTAGCTACAAAAAACAACAACGAACTAACTACATACCTGTACCAGAGTTAGCAACTCGGAGAAGAAAAATTATTGTACCAGAGCCGTCAAATTATTGAATTTTGAACAAAATTATTGTACATTTCAAAATTACGCCTGCGGCCTAATAATATGTTCATGCTGGATTTGAAATGCAACATTTTGCATTTTCGAAGATAGCTTTTCAAAAAGCTGCCGCATTTTGTAAATACGCATTTGAGAAGTTCGAAACAAACGTTTGTTTTCTTTTGTTTTGTCTAATTAAAAAAATATAACAAGAATTTATAATGATATATAGACTAATTTTACAAACTAAACTTACCAACCGCTTTGGTATCAATTTTGATCTCTTTGTTTTCCTTACTTTCGTTTACATGTAGAGTGACGTCATCATGGAGCTCGTGCGCCCATTGCTGCTCTATATGCGTAATCTTGTAGCTATTTCGTTCTTGTATTGCCAGAGTGTTGCCACTCTTTTCCATTCGAATGGCAAATTTTTTTCAAAGATTGCAGGGTTGTGTTTAGCATTTACGTTCAAAATGGAGAATTGAAGTCGCAATTGCATTTCGGTAGAGAATTTTGTATGGATAAATGTAACATTTAATTTTGTATTTTAGGCTAAATGCGAAAAGTCTCCGAAATGCTAAATGCAGGCTCAGCATGAACATAGTATAACCTACGCGTCTTGCGTTTCCTAATTCTTACTTCAAAATGAAATATTTAATTTAATTTTTGGCATTGATATTAATATTAGTTTTAATAAATAAAAGGTACATATTTGTATTATTTCAAATTTTTTAGAAAAAGCAAAAAGAGAAAAATGCAACAAACAGACAAGAATAAAAACATATGGAGAGTTGCCAGTTACAAGAATTTTAAATCAGTGATATGTAAACAAAACATTGAGTGAATAATATACTTAATTTCTGTGGTACAGTACTTGAATCTTATAATATTTTGTTATAAAATGAATATCGTTGAAATTATTGTACTTTTATCGATATTGTACGCGTAGGATTGAGGATTGAAAAAGTCATGAAATTATTGTGCGTGTACAATAATTATTGTACGGTTGCTGACACTGACCTGTACTATCGCGCACATTGACTTTGCTGTCATGTTTTCCTCTTCTTTCTATGTGTATTTTAAAAATATTTTTTTTTATAGGAAAAGGCACAGCGCAGGCGCAACAGGCGAAAGTTTTGCTTTTATGGCAAAACGACCGATTGTGGCATAGTATTTTTTAATAGCCATGGGTAATGGCGCAATTTTTTTGGCGCTGATACAATAACTCCAGCGCCACTCGTGGCGCCAACTCACGGTACTGGCGCAATAACACCTTTAGCGCAATTGTCATGGAATAATCGATAAATAAAATTTTTTCGCTTGTTACTCTTCACCATCCCCGTTTTATTTCTTTTGGCGCAATTCTGCTTACATATACGAGGGCACAATTAATTAAAATTTTCATAATCATTTGGAAACATATTCCGTATATTTGTGAAAATATGCTGGAAATTAGAGTCACATAGATCACTATCAAGCATACATAAGGCGAGTTCCCGTGGCAGTGATCCAGATCCGGATACAAATTTTGCAAGCAAATGCAACAACAAATTGGTGATCCTGGTATTTATATGGATCAAAAAAATCTATTACAATCTATACGGATCCGAAATTGATACAGATAAACACCAGGATCACAAAATTCTTGTTGCATTTGCATGCAAACTTCTTATCCCGATCTGGATCACTGCCACGGGAACTCGGCAATAATTGTGACGGTGTCATACGTATACATATACTATGGTGCTGTTATTGGCGTTGTGGTTGCGCCATTTTACACTAGCGCTATATTGGTGCTGGTGTTAGCGCACGAAATTGAGTCGGTTTTATATTACAAAATTGAGTTGGCGCAATATTGGGTTGGCGCTATAATGAGTTGGCGCATTTCCCAAATCGGAGTTAGCGCAATAACGCCAGGGTTGGTGTTAGCGCAATTGCGCCGCGCAGCGCAGTGTTACCCATGCCTATTTTTTAATGCAATCCATATATTTATATAGTGCATATGTGTGTGTATGTAAATAATCCCTGCAAAAAATGCGATTAATCCGGGACATGTCCGGGATCAATCGCAAGGGAGCATGCGACTAATACAATTTTACATCCCTTTATATAGAGTGAATTGATCGCATTTGTTCGAGCATGTCCTATGAAGATACTAATTGTTCAACTTGTATACCCGAACGGGTACCAATGTAGATTAATCGCTTTCATCCTGAACGGGTACAAATGTAGATTAATCGCTTTCATCCCGAACGGGTACCAATGTAGATTAATCGCTTTCATCCCGAACGGGTACAAATGTAGATTAATCGCTTTCATCCCGAACGGGTACAAATGTAGATCAATCGCTTTCATCCCGAACGGGTACAAATGTAGATCAATCGCTTACATCCCGAACGGGTACAAATGTAGATTAATCGCTTTCATCCCCAACGGGTACAAATGTAGATCAATCGCTTCCAGCACGAACGGGTACAAATGTAGATTTTTCCAAGTTGTTCGCCAAGGCAATTTTTAATAACAATCTTTAAAAAATTTTAAATGTTCATACATATATAAATAAAGATTATATAATGTTTTTCTTTTGAAAAAAAATCTAAATAAATAAATAAAAGAAATTGTAAGTTTTGAGTATGCATTATATGAGCGTAATGTAAATTTTTTCATAGAATATTTTAGGCAACATTTTGTTAAAATTATTATTCATCATTGTTATTAAAAACAAGTAAGGAAGCCTAAGTTCGAGTGGAATCGAACATTAGATACTCAGCTGTATGGTTTCATTGTTTGTTTGCGTTTGATTAAAACACGGTGTATTTTATATAAAGCGAGTGCTGCATAAAGTAGGCGTAGCCACGCCCATTTTCAACATTTTTATCAGTCATCCAACTAAGCATATGAATATTATTCTTTGTGCAAAATTTCATTCCTTTATGACTTCTAATTGCAAAGATGTCACGTTACAAATTCCCAAAGGGTGTTGTAGAAATATCTTTGTTAAAAAGTAGGCGTGGTCATAAACCGATTTGAATAAATTTTTGCGTGTCTATTAGCACAAGTTATAAAAGTGTATAAACCAAGTTTCGTCATAATATCTCAATTATTTGTCGAGTTATGGGCTCCGAAATTTCGTATATTCCTTTGTCTAAAAAGAGGCGTTGCCACGCCCATTTTCCAAATTTTTATATTTTTTGTTTCCGGTCTATTGTTTAACTCATGCCACAAAATTTGAATGAATTATCTTTATATTTGACAAAGATATCGCTTAAAATATTTTTATTAGGCCCCTTTATAGTTCCAATATATAAAAGTGGGCGTGGTCGCCAACCGATTTCGCTAAAATTTTGAACATGTATTACCACAACTAATAAAAGTGTACACACCAAGTTTCGTCATTATATATAAATTATTTGTCGAGTTATGGGCTCAGAAATCTCGTATATTCCTGCTTCTAAAAAGAGGCGGTGCCACGCCCATTTTAAAAAATTTTTATGCTTTTCGTTTTATATCCGCAGTTGAACTCCTGCCATAAAATTTCAATGATATACCTTTATATTTGACAGAGATATCGCTTAAAATGTTTTTATTAGGCCACTTTATAATACCCATATATAAAAGTGGGCGTGGTCGTTAACCGATTTTGGCAATTTTTCGTCCAAACATTTGCCTAAGTAAGTATATCACGCCTACCAAATTTCATCGATATATCTCCAACGGTTTCTGTGTTATGACTCATAAAACTTTCAATGTTTGCCCCTTAATAAGTGGGCGTGGCACCGCCCATTTTTCAAAATCTCACCAAATTTCTTCATAAGAGCCTGAGCTCCACACGTGGGTGAAATTTTATCACTCTAGCTCTATTAGTGACTGAGATACAAAATTTCCGATTTTTACTATATAGGGGAAGTGGGCGTGGTCATGGTAAGATTTCGCCCATTTTCAATACCATCCGTTCCAGTCTTGATACCAACTTGCATCCCAAATTTCATCAAAATATTTCAATTTTTGCGTGAGTTGTCGTGCGTACAGACAGACAGACGGACAGACGGACGGACATGGCTCAATCGATTTCTTTTTTCACCCTGATCAATTTGATATATATAAGTCAATATCTATCTCGATTATTTTATGGTGTTACAATCCACCGTTATGTGATTAAAACTATAATACTCTGTGTACTAGTACAGCTGAGTATAAAAAGGGTGTTCAATTCGTTTTACCGGTTGTTCTACAATTAACAATTTACTATTCTTATTTTTAAATGTTTCTTTCTTATTTGCATTTGACGGCTTCGTAATTATTGAATCTTTCTCATTTACAATTGAGGCTTTCGCAATTAAAGTTGAAGATTTCTGATTTCCTACTGACTATTCTCATTATCAATTGACCTTTCTCATTTTCAATTGCAATTTCTTATTTAGAACTGAAACTTTCCCATTTACATTTGACTTTTCTACTAGTTTTCAACTGATTCTTTCTCATTTAAAATTGACTCTTTCGCATTTACAATTGGAAATGGTGTAGATTTGTACCCGTTCGGAATGAAAGCGATTAATCTACATTTATACCCGTTAGGGAACAATTGGTCTACAATTAGTCTACATTTATACCCGTTCGGGAACAATTGGTCTACAATTAGTCTACATTTGTACCCGTACGGGAACAATCGGGGACTAATTGTGGACCGATTGTTCTCGAAAGAGATCAATCCGGGACAAATATATTTCGGTATTAATCGCACATTTTTTTGCAGTGATACTACCATTTATGTACTTCTGCACAGGTGTGTTCTTTGTTGTTGCTCTGACATGGGTTGCCATTGTTGTTGCTTTAGTGACAACATTTGATCTGTTGTACATATGTGATCTACAACCATAAAATCATTATTAAATATGCAAAAACAAAAAAAAAAATTTATGGGGATTAAAAAAAAATTAACCTTCAAGTACTTGATATAAAAAAAAATAATTTTTAATGCAAAGTGGAAATTTTTTTTTTTTTGTTAAAAAGTGTAAATAGAAAATCAAAGAGTAACAAAAAATAATATAAGCAACATATAAACAAATAAATAGATAATTAATTTTAAAATGCTGTAAAAAGCTACCTATTAAAGCGTTGAAAATATTTACTGGAGTCAAAACATACATATTTATATGTATGTATACTGCGCCTATACCTTCCTATAAAAACAACAAAATTAAGCAAAAAAAAAAACAAAAATAATCAAACTACAAAAAATTCAGCTAACACTCCATACTTAATGAATGCAAAATTGCAAATCGAAAAAATAGATAATAAAAAATTTGTTTTTATTGTTAAAATTGTGTGCGATTTACTTAAATTCAGGAAATGCCAGCGTAAACAACAAGTGTACAAGAGTGAAATATGTAAAGCAAAATCATAAAATAAAATAGCGAAAAAAATTGTTTATATATCTACATACCTAATTCAAGATTTTTAAAAACAACAAATGCATGCACACGTACATGTGTATCTACTTCGATATGCATGATGTATAAAAATACATTTTTGTATGTAAATACAAGGATGAGCACATCATAATCGCTGGGTTACAGAGGTAAGTTTGCTTTAATTTAATTTTTTTCTTTAAATAATTTAAAGTTAAACAAAATGTCTTAAACATATCGTGGCATAACAGCCAAATGACTGCATTATGCACCAAAAGTATTAATGTAATAGCTTGTGCTCGAAGTTTCCAGTGGAATTTTGCCAGAGTAGGTACTCCCATTCAACGCGAGTCTTCATCTAGCAGACTATTACATTCAGCTTGGAAAAAAAAAAAATGTTACGTTCTATAAAGCATAGTGAGAACGTAAGAATTCACGGAATTTTAGATGACTCCTAGACAAAAATATATATTTCATTAGATCGGTAGCGCCTTAAAGTCTTACAGACACTGCATGACATGGCATTCCATAAAGCGGCAGTTGTACAAACACTTGTGTGTTTAGCTAGAAATTCCCTTCTGCGGTAGCTGAAAGAAGATAGAAATCATTGACAACAACAACAACACATCAAGCCAGAGCAGCGTAGAGTTAAGTATTAAATAAAAAATACTCTTTCAAAAGTTTCTATGTTTCATTTATACTCGTTCAAAAGTCTCTCACGGTAGGCAGGAAGCGACGATAGGTTGCATGAAAATGTCGAGAAAAAAGGAAAGTGGGGTTGTGTTATGTGATGTTTATAGATGAAACATCCGTTGAAATCAAAATCCGAGCTGCTCCTTTTTCAAGGATATCCACATTTTTTGTTTTTTTTTGAAAGGATCAAATATTGAGGAAATCGAAAATTCGCCACCGTCCAAATTTTTCCGATTTCAATACATTATTTGGTCGCTAAGGGATACAAAAAAAGGTATTAAAAAGAAAAAAGGACACCTGTAGTGGAAAAATCCAATGTGAACAGGACCTAAAGGATAAGCACTGAAATATAAAATAACACAAAAAGTACCCACTTTAATTTTCGTATAACTCCTAAAATGTTAACTCTACGTGAAAATGCCTTATAATATGTTTCATTCAGAATAAATAAGGGAATATTTCTTTTATATACAATTTTGATGTAGCTGCAGTGGTTAATGCACTTTGGTCCATCTAAAATGCAAATTTCAAAAAAAAAGTACTTTTTTTTATGGTGCTACTTTAAGTTCAAATATTTTTCTAGTTTATGTAAATATTTTAATCTAATGATCCAATTCTCATTCCTACATATCTATACGTTAATATTAAAAAGAATTAGAGCTTAAATACGCGCTAGCTGTGCACGGTGGGCGGTAAGCAAAAATAGGTTGCATGAAAATATCGAAAAAACGACCGCCGGCTAAAAACTTACGTAAAATGATATTCTAATATACTTCATAAACACACAGCAAGCGTGAATAAAATCTCCAACATTTTTTTTAAACGAAAATTAGTACCAGCACACAGCTAGGCACATATTCGTTGGGCCATCGTGTTTACGATATTCCCATGCAACCTATTGTTGCTTCCCGCCCACCGTGCACAGCTGGCGCGTATCTTAGCTCTAACTCTTTTTTAGTATTAACGTTTAGATATGTAGGAATGAGAGTTGGATCATTAGATTAAAATATTTACATAAACTACAAAAATATTTGAACTTAAAATAGCACTATAAAAAAAACGTACTTTTTTTGAATTTTTCACTTTAGATGCACAAAAGTACATTAAGCACTGCAGGTACATCAAAATTGTATATTAAAGAAATATTTCCTTATTTATTCTGAATGAAACATATAATAAGGAATTTTCACGTAGAGTTAACAGTTTAGGAGTTATACGCAAATTAAAGTGGGTACTTTTTGTGTTATTTTATATTTCAGTGCTTATCCTTTAGGTCCTGTTCACATTGGATTTTTCCACTACAGGTGTCCTTTTTTCTTTTTAATACCTTTTTTGTATCCCTTAGCGACCAAATAATGTATTGAAATCGGAAAAATTTGGACGGTGGCGAATTTTCGATTTCCTCAATATTTGATCCTTTCATAAAAAACAAAAAATATGGATATCCTTGAAAAAGGAGCAGCTCCGATTTTAATTTCAACGGATGTTTCATCTATAAACATCACATAACACAACCCCACTTTCCTTTTTTCTCGACATTTTCATGCAACCTATCGTCGCTTCCTGCCTACCGTGCTCTATCTAATAAGTATAGGTCACTCATACGCCTTGGCACACATTGGTATCGCCTCATATAAGGGGCGCTCAAATTCTAAACCATTTTAATAATCCCTTGAATCGCTTGATCTATACCATAAGAGTACATTTTAAGCGTCTTAACCCACTAATATCCATGTTTTAACTCACCGATGTTTGTACACACACACATACATATCGTCGGCCTCCTGCCAGAAACACGAATGTGAAAATTTTTTTAAGTGCGATGTCTGCTCTTTATCGAGTATTTATTGACATAATAAAAATTAATATTTGTATATATACTTATGTACATACACGCACATATTATGTATGTATGTTTACACAAGCATTTATACAAATATTAATTGTTATTACTTCAATATAAAGCCGATAAAGAGCAGACATCGCTCTTAAAAAGATTTTCACATTCGTGTTTCTGGCAGGAGGCCGACGATATGTATGTGATACATTGGCAGCTGTGAAGTAAATAAAAACTTTATAAGCGTCATTTATTTCTAACCAGAAAATTAGCAAACCAAAGCTGCATAAGCAGATTTATGTATGTACTTTGTTTCTAATACTTAGGTGGACGGCGGGAATGCACTGGTGATCTTGTGTTGTTAGTGACCGTTGAGGTGTGTTTGTAGTTGATGATTGCCATAAACCGAACAGGTTTTACCACATCCCATTATTAGAAGTAAGGTGAAGGTATGTTATGAATAGGGAAGCTAAAAATATGCACGAAAAATTTCAAAATATGCATATATGCCTAAAAAATACCTGAAATATGCTCAAAAAATGTATGTATTTCATTTCAAGCTTACATTTTTATTTAACGAACTTTACAAAATAATAATATTATAAGAACTGAAACGTACAATTCACATGTTCCCCATTTAACACATTTGTTTTTAAATATTATAAAATACTTTAAATTAATTTTAGATTTGTATTTATGTAAATGCATGATATCTTTCTACAAAGCAAATGAAACCATTCCATTAATATTGCCCAGAGTTGCATTGAACTATCATATGTTTTACTATATTTTTCAGTGTGAATTTTTGGCGGTTTTCCGAGAAAAAGCTCTTGTATGCGGAAAACGATTAATATTGACCGTGTAGCATCGAGTATTGATGGATCGCGGTTCTGGATCGGAAAATATTTAGATATTTTGAAATCCGCGATCCGGATCGCAATATTGACAATATGAATTGACTGTGTAGCATGAAAATTTTGCGATCCATCAAAATGCGTGTATATTTAGAAATTTTGAAATCCGTGATCTGGATCGCAATATTGGCAATAAACGAATTGAAAGTGAAAGTGTGAAAAGGACGGAAGTAAAATATTTTAAACCTCATTGAACGTGTAGCACTAGTCTGCGATTCATCAGACCATCAATGTTATCCAAATATAGCGATTCATATTGACAGTGTAGCATATGCCTATGTATGTCGATACATATTGCATATTATTGTTCCCTTCAAATTTTCACACTACAACTGTTTTCTATCAATAACAGGGCATCGGAGCAAAGTTTTTTTTACTCTGGGTTTGCTTCGAGGGTCTGATCAGCATACAAGAACTTAGTGTTTGTCGTGGTGAATTTTTATAAGGGAAAATGCTCCGCAACGGGGCCCAGATCAATAGTTAAATAGCCTTGATTGTATGTATACGCAACTATCTGAATTAATCACAGATAAGATGTTGCCAGCTTAATATTTATCGATATTCTTCGATTATAAGCACGAAATGCATTTTGACCGTAAATATGCATTTTAGGTCTAAATATGCATTTGCATATGCAATATGCATTTGCATATTTTTAGCTTCCCTAGTTATGAAGAAGTTTTTTTATTAAAAGTGAGTTACTCATGCTTAGATTTTCAAAGAGAGCAAAAAAGACTATTCTTGTTTTTTTTATTTTCAGATTAAAAAAAAAAGAATTTTGCAATTACACTACGCAACAAATAATAAAAAAAAGAATGCAAAGAAATTCAGGTATGAGGGAAGATAGGCATGGGTCTGCTGAGCTCCACATACCTGAATTTCTTGGTATTTTTTGGCTGTAACATAGTCTTATATCTTAGTTGGGAAACGCTTTTTCATAATATATGATGACTATGTCGTCTTTAATACCCAAACGAATTGAAATCACTGAATGTTCTAGATTTTATAAAGCTGAAATTTTGATTACGCGGTTTCTATGAAGAACATTCTCGGATCTTTTTCTGTTTCTTAACATTCTTCGGTTATTCAACCGGATCCGCTAACATCAAATTGATCATTCGTTGCCAATTATATTTATTTATGTGTTTTACATGTACTCGTAAAAACCAAATTCCCGCCATAAGCCGACACATTACAATTGCTCTTTAAGAAGCAGGAATTCCTGTTCTCATATAAATATGCATAAATACATAAATATCTAAGTTTAAGTATATCATGCATGTTCGAAAACGTGTATCTATATTTATCCTCAACTGGAAATTGCCTTTTCTACGATAGCCACTTAAACTGTTAGTTTCCGTGACATACTGACATGCATTCAAAGTCAGATCATCACCAAAGTTGACCACAGATGAGTAGGTACTGATGATCGAGTTGAAGCCTTCTATTTGGTGGATGTACATATGTATGTATATCCCACATACATATCTAGTGGGAAATTATTAATGTAAAAGAGTAAAAAAAGAAAAGATTTTTATACGGCAGATAAATGTCATGTGGATATTCTTATCAAAATTATAGCACAGTAAACAAGGTTAAACTAAAAAATGACAACCGTTGGTTGAGGAAAAAACCAGTCATTCTGCTACGTAGAAGCAGGAACGGATATATTTCACACTAAACCAAAAAGCGTTACAACTCAAAATTTTTCGAAATCGGGTTTCTTCCATAAATTGGTACACAGAATATATCTCCAGCGGCTGCCAAAAAATCTTTTCCATCAGAGTATTTTTTAACTGAGATATAACTCTTACACGTAGCCTTTTCCCATATCATTGCCTATAAAAATTAAAAAGTTTTTTGCCTCCTGAAAATTTTAGAATTTTGAGTTGTAACGCTTTTTGATTTAGTGTGCATGTGTATGTAGGTATGCATCTCTATTATGATGCTCACTCGATTTCATCCTGTTGTATCCTTCAATGACTACTTTATCATCTACGACACCCTGTATAGCCATGCTGAACTTGTTCAGTGTTTTTATCGCTTCATTTATTATTTTTAGTCTTCATCTCTTATCAATCATTGTCGCCGCTTCGTCTTTACTTGTAAATCATCTTGTAAGTATACTAGGTAAATGTATTATTTTTGTCTGTTTTGTATGCATATGCTATTTCCTATCAAGCTATTTGATTATTTGGCATTTGCTTTTTTTTGCAAATTTTTAATCTTTTCAAAAAATTTTTAATTTACCTACGCATCAATAGCCAATTGTTTGTTTCTGTGTTTCTGTGTTTCTGTTCTCTTGTTTTTACTCTTCTTTCTTGTCTGATTGTTTTCTTTAGAACAGCTGTTGAGTATTCTAAATTATATGCATTTGTTTACTTTGGAGTGCTTTAGTGTTTTTGCTTTGATTTTTCTTTTGTCGTTTTGCATTAATAAAGGTTTCTTTTCTGACCGACTTCATATTAAATATAATTTTCTTTATTTTAATTAAATACTATTTATTAAAGCATGGCATGGCTTAGAATAACTACATATTTCGACAACGGTCATTTTATCACACCGAGAAGTAACCGACACCGATTCAGATACCTCGTCTGTGCATACTTTTTAGCTCTAGAAACTATTGTGTATCTTGGTGTTGTTGGTAACACTATAGAGTCAATTGCTCGTCTATATGGAACATCTTTGTGCTCTGAGAAAACCCATCTAACTCTTTTGTAGATAAGTTATTGTCTTCTTTCTATGTCTACGTTAACACCAGATGCCACGAGTTGGGTCACGTACTCGAAAACGTCAAAATTAAAAGATCTTAAAAATTTCCCGAAGTAATTAATGTTCTTACACATATTCTGTTTGTTCCGCTTAATTTAAGTTATTTGTACATAGACATATGTAAGTACATTAGATAGGGTTGGTCCCCATACGAAAAAAAAGTTGTAAAAGTCCGCCCCTAAATTTGAAGCTTATGTTGAATGGGTTAAGGGACACAAAAAAAAAATTTTTTTTTGATCCCGCGAAATACCGCCGAAATCGTTTTTTTATTGTAACTTTGTTATTTTTCATCCGATTTTTAAAATTGATACGTCATTATTTTCGTATTTTGCAGCTCTACACTTCCTTCTAATGCTCTTTTGAGTTCTGAAGTCGTTTTCACATAGTTGGGTCAGCTAAGTTATTTGTATGTCCATGAATTATCCTTTTTGTTTTGCCAAATGAAAGTGCTTCAAAATTCATGACAATGTTGCCTTTAAGGGGTTTTACTAAATTAATAAACAAAGAAGTTACGTCACTACGAATATTTAACGTAGCTATTATTTAATTTATTTTTTTATGAAGTTTTTTGGCCGTTTAATCGAATATATATATTTTCCTTATTGAGCTCCAGGCCTCTCAGCCTGAGATCGAAATATTGACAAATAAAAATTAAAATTAAAAAAAAAAAAAAAATTGTTTTTAATTTAATTTGTGGCCTGGAGCTCAATAAGGAAAATATATATATTTATTTTTTTAAGCAATTCAATATATGTAAAGTTATAAAAGTCCGACCCTAAATTTGAAGCTTATATTGAGAGGATTAAAGAAAAAAATTTTATTTTTTTTTCTGATCCCGCGAAATTCCGTCGAAATGGTTTTTTTCTTGTAACTTTGTTATTTAACATCCGATTTTTAAAATTTATACGTCATTATTTTCGTATTTCGAAGCTCCACATTTCCTTCTAATGTCCTTTTGAGCTCTGAAGTCAAATAACAAAGTTACAATAAAAAAACTATTTCGGCGGTATTTCGCGGCATCAGAAAAAAAATAAAATTTTTTTCTTTAATCCTCTCAATATAAGCTTCAAATTTAGGGTCGGACTTTTACAACATTACATATACTGAATTGCTTAAAAAAAAAGTTAAATAATATCTACGTTAAATAACTTCTTTGTGACGTAACTTCTTTGTTTATTAATTTAGTAAAACCGTTTCAAGGCAACATTGTCATGAATTTTGAAGCACTTTCATTTGGCAATACAAAGAGGATAATTCGTGGACATACAAATAAGTTAGCTGACCCAACTATGTGAAAACGACTTCATAGCTCAAAAGGACATTAGAAGGAAGCGTAGAGCTTCAAAATACGAAACTAATGACGTATCAATTTTAAAAATCGGATGATAAATAACAAAGTTACAAGAAAAAATCAATTTCGGCGGTATTTCGCGGGATCAAAAAAAAATTTTTTTGTGTCCCTTAACCCTCTCAACATAAGCTTCAAATTTAGGGGCGGACTTTTACAACATTTTTTTTCGACCCTATCTAATGTACATGCATACTTAGTCATTTCTCTATCAAAAATTAAGTTTTGATTTTGTTTTTATTTCTTCACACTTTCGCCTTTCCATGCCATTTACCCATAAGTATTCCACCACTACTACCTACCCCACTTCTTTCAACTCTCCACTCAACTCGGCAGTCAGAATCGCTTTAGCACGTAATGTCTACACTTTCTTTTAATCAAACCTACTGAATTTCAAATTATTTGCCATTATTTTTTAGTGATATTATTATTATCGTGCTTCCTAATTTATTTATCGAAAACACTTCGTGCTTGCTAATGGCGCCTGACTTAAGTACATAGTAATAACAATTACAAATGAGCTGCATATGTAGCGTGATTTTACTAATTGTTAAATACGCTTTAATTTTTTTTTGTTATTTTTTAATTCAATTAGTTACGTGTGAGTTATTTTTTGCAGTGAATTTAATAGTCTGATGATCAGTGGCGATTTTTCTTGCTGTTGTTTTTTTTTGTCTTGGTCGCAGATTTGGCTCTGTAGTCTGTCTGTCTATTTATCTATTTCGCGTAGATTTGACGCAGACTAATTAATAACTCTTTTCATAATTAAAGACAAAGCAAAAAGTAGATAATTAATTATTGTTCCATACATGCTCGTATTATCATATATATTATTTCTAATTAGTGTTTTATAAATATCCCTTTTTCTGCTCACATAATTAACCAACATTAATAAGTAAGGCATCGTTTTAAAGGTATTAATTTGCTATGCATGCGACACGGTGTTTTATTGGGCGTGGTACTTTATATGAAAAGTAAGGGGGGTAAAAGGGGGGTTTACCCCCGCAGCGGGGAGTGTTATGGAACCCACATAAAATGTATATCAAACTAAAGGGATTCAAAATACCTATCGAATGGTATAAAAATATTTGAAATCGGTTCAGTAGTTTTTAAGTAATTGCAATTTAAAAAATGCATAATATAAACTTTGACCTTTAATAACTTTGGTTGTTGTTGTTTCCAAAAAAACATTCACTTTTATACTCAACTTAGCCTGTTTATCAATCCCCATACTTGGTTTTTTTATTTCATAACTGTAGAAATTTCACATTTGTACCAGATCGTGCTATTTTTTCAACTTTGTGGGGCTGAGGGCACCTCTAAACATGCGAGTAGGTCAAAAAAAATTTAAAGGCTTATTACTGGGCTAGAAAGGTGCCGTTCTGGCTTTGGAACAAATTGAATTTCCAAAAAAAAAAAATTTCACTCCACCTTAATATATAGGAGGATCAGGATGAAAAAAATGATTGAACCATGTCCGTCCGTCCGGCCGTATACACTCTAACTTGCGCAAAAATAGAAATATTTTAATGAAATTTGGTACATAGATTCTAATGGGAACAGAGAAAATTGGGGTTGAAAATAAAGCATATGTGTGTATATCGAAAAGCACGTAAAACATGATAATTCAATCACTAATAAAGCCCGAGTGATGAAATTACGTTATGCAGTTATGAGGAAACGTGCTGAAATTTTGAAAAATGGGCCAAGAGGAGCAAATTTTCAAAGATTTATAAGTCAAAACTCAGGAACTGTAGCAGATAAATCGATTAAGCCAAGGCAAACGTGTGGAAAAAAATTACCCAAATCGGCAAGAACCACATACGCACATAAAAATATATATAAAATATATAAAAATATATTGCACATACCTATATAGGAATAATAAAAACATTTTATGCGATATCTTTGTCAAACATATATCTAGGTAATTCATTGAAAGTTCCTTAAGGTCCACCAAACCAAATAAATAATAAGTTTTTTAAAATGGGCGTGACAGCACAAACCATACCGACTGGCGCCACGTATGTTTTGTTATTTTTTGCGCAAGATGCGCACGGGTCCGGCTAGTCTATTAATATTTTATTTTGACTTAGTAGTATATGAGTTTACTGGAGGAATCGTAACCAAACTCAGCTATTTATAATTTTAAAACTAAAAAGACTCGGTGAAAGTGAAGTCATGAAATGTTTTCTCAAACATTTTTGTCATGTTATAATAAAACATAAAATTAAAGCAACTCAATTATTCCTAGTAATTAATTCTACGCTTAAATTTAATGGCGGTGAATCCTCGACTCTCTTTTCGAGGGTCAGATATGCGCATTGGAAACATATATGTATGACTGCAGTTTTTTTCCGCACTTGATTAATTTTTATCTTTGAAATGTTTGCGTGCATTTGGTTTATAAACATATTTATCTTGATTTTTAGCTCTTAGTTTTTTCTACCTGCTTTGCAAAACAGAAATGTGTTAATTGCAATGTGCAATTTTTCTTCGAACGAAAACAAACATTTGTAGCATGTCTATAATTATGAAAATCTATAAATAAGAAAGAATAAAAAATGGTATTTATACCTTTCATGAGCATGAAATGATATTACATATTAACATAGTGCCAAAACATGATTGTTGAAATTTCCACAAGGAGCAGTGTTAGACCCAACAAAGTATATACATAACAATTATAATAAACTACATAATCAAATTTATAGCTGATTCGATGAAGCCATATCCGTCTCTCTGTCTGACCGTTTGTGAGAAAGCAAACTAGTATCTCAGTTCTTGGGATATATGATTGTTATAGGCCCGTCACATAGCATACGTCAATCCGTCTACGTCGACGTATGTGACTGACAGCTCAGTAAACTGTGGGCATTTAAATGCACATCGGTACAAGTACGACGGATCCGTCGCCGCAACGTACCAAAGTTGACCAACACTCAACTTTCGGCATACGTCAATCCGTCGCTATGTCAGCTGATTGCTTTTGATCCTTAACCTTTAGCTACTCTTCAATTTTACTTTTTTTGCAATTTGCTTTTCGAGTTTTTTCTCATTTGTAAAACATTCCTCCATAAAACCAAAATGGTCAATAATTATCAGGAGATGTGAAGTTACTGAAAACTGAATTTCAAGAGGGCAACTTAAAAGAGAAATTACAAAATATTCTAAAGAGTTAAATTTTTGCCACCACCTCTGTAGTTAAAGGTTAATCAAACAGCTGATTTATGTATATCCGTCAACGTTTCCTATGTGGCGACCTCTCCGTCAAGTACGTGAGCTGTCAGTCACATACGTCGACGTAGACGGATTGACGTATGCTATGTGTCGGGGCTATTATACGGGTGTGTTTTTATGTACAATTGATCATTTTTCAGAATCGGTGGAATCAGACGATTATAACATATAGCTCCCATACAAATATTGCTATTTTATAATACTCGTAATAAATAACACCCAGAAATAGACATTACAAAATAAAGAAACATCATGATGTTTGTAAAATATCATTTTTCCATTCATGAGAGGTACGAAAATTTGGGCACGGCGGCATACAACCCTGCGGTCTTACTTCTTTATTTTTGTGCTTGTCACGAAGAGAAATAATTTCGGGGAAAACGCATTTGTTGGATTTAATTTTATTGGATCACTTTCTGTGAAATTTTGCAGCTGTTTTTGGTTGGAGTTAAATATTTTATTTTTTTTTAATTTTTTAAAGATAATGAATCATACATACATACCTCCATACATGTATGTATGTATACAGAGCGAAAATGTTTCTGTAATTTACGCCAAACTGACGCAATTGGTGTTAAGCTAAGTATTGCTTAGCTTCTGTGCAACTGGTATAGTGGTCTTTATTGTGTGCCAAATCTGACTGTACAAGCTAAAGTGCTACGACTAGCCGGCAGTCTAGCAATCTTATTATCCACAGAACTGACGGCTTCTTCATTAACGCTTACTGTTAGTATTCTACAAAGTAATTACATCACGATTACTAAATACCGTTCAGCTTTTGTGTTTTTGTAATCTTGAACTAGTAGATAGTGTGTGAAAGCAAAGATTAGAATAGTCAGTTAAGCTCTTTCACATTCTATTTAACTGACGCAACTATGTATGTACATAGGTATAAACAACGCCTTTCAAAAAATCCTAAAAACATATGTACATATACATATATGCATAAAACAAGTAGAATAAAAGAAATCTCGTGTGAAGAAATCAAGAAAGCTTATATACATATGTATGTACAACAGCAACAAACCCTGTAAAAAATTGTGCGATTAGTCTCGAAAGAGATTTTTCCCGCATTCCTCTCTTTCGGGTACAATTGGTCTACAATTACTGCTCAATTGTACCCAGAAGCGTAAAAAAGTAGACTAATTGTTGACAACTGTACTCAAAAGATTATAAACGAACTTCGAAATATGCTTTTGTTCAGGTATAAAAGGTTACAACTTCCATGCGACATCCGATTGACATCTACCTTCGTACTCGTTCAGTTATAAAAAGGTACCTACAATTAGTCTCCCCATAGGACATGCTCAAACAAAAGCGAACAATTCATTCCATATAAAGCGACCACAAGTTCTATTAGTCCATGCTCCCTTGCGAGTGTTCACGGACACATCCCGGATTAGTCGCATTTTTTTTTGAAGGAAAGATACATACATACATACATATGCATACTTACTAGAAGGTAGGAGAGAAAGTAGTAGAAAAGCGTCAGTCTATTTTGTATTACTTACTACTTCTCAACGTAATTCTTTATTTTCTTAGTTTTCTTTTTTGCTTTTTTAATTTTAAACTGGACTGTTATGCGCTCAAGATTAATGCGCGCGCCAGTAACCTTTGAACAAAAGTGGCCGAATGGCAAACAAAGAAGAAAAGCAAGGCAAGAACATAATTAACTTACCTACTCAAGTATTAACCACATATGTATGTACATACATATGTGTTTATGTATTGGTATAGTTTGTTTGGAGTTTATCATATATATACATACTTAGTACATATGTACAAACTTATGTTTGTAAATAATGTATTCATATTAGCTTAAGCAACAAGTTTACAAATATACATACCTAGATTGGAATAGGCAGTCAGTCAGTAAACTGATTGCTAAAGAGCTAAAAGAAAGCGATTAAAAAGTCGTACCTATATTAAATAAAATCATACACTTTCTTAAACATGCATATTAGTTATTCACCGATCTTTTCCTTGGCGGAAAAACTAAGATCTACCGAGATCATTTCGGCGCAGTATGCTATTACAAGCTAGCATCTACTGAGCAGGGATGCCACTGAAAAAATTTGTTTCCTACCAAAAACCTACCAAAATGGCTTCGACCCTACCAATTTTTTTTTTAATGTGAGATTTACCCATATTCAATAAATTCATTTATGGTAACTGCCAGTTTACTGGACACCCTGCAGTAACCGGACACTTTTGTTTTTTACCGCTTAAAATAAAAAAAATGTAAATTTTTTTTTTTTGATTTTGAAAGCTTTAGTATTAAATTTAATAGTATTTGTACAAATTTCAATTAATTTTGGAATGAGTGATAAATATGTGAAGGAAAGGAGGAGGAAGCAGTAGTTTCCAGATAAACAAAAACTTGAGTTGGCGTTAAATGATATTCGGACAAGGTTGGATTGGATATTAGTGGCTGCTCCTGCTCGTCAAGTGCGGAGGAAATCAGGATTTACAATTTGTGGAATAACATTTGAGGAATAATGAGGACAAGCAACTGATTCCGAAGGAAACGTAAGAAGATTTATCGAGGGAAATAGCGGACATTGTTTCCAACTTGGTACAGCAAACACATTAGCTCTGTTCAATAACAAAAAATTGTTACGAGTTTTTCATAAAAAGTGTAATTTTTATATGGAGAACTGTAATTTTTTACGAAAAATTCGTAACAATTTTTTGTTATTGAACAGAGCTATTTACTACCTAGGCAGGCCTGATAGCCTGTTGTGATACCACATGGAGCTCTTTATTACACACCATGTAGACGAACAACCTTGTTTGCTTCATATAGCGTAAAATGTCAGATGCCTTTCTGTTTTCAATCTCCTCCAGTTGTGTCTGTGGGGGCAAGTGTACTTTAGGCTCGAAGAAAACGTTTCTATTTAGCAGATTTTTGTAACAAAACTCTACTGAGAAGACACGTTTTCTCAACAGTGTTGTGGCAAAGTGACCAAATGTACAAAGTCAGTGATGTTAGTTGAACGAAGGCAAAAACCTACCAAAATTCAAATCGTCCTACCAACCTACCAAAAGGAAAAAAACCTACCAGTTTTGGTAGGAAAAGCCCAAAAGTGGCATCCCTGCTACTGAGTCAAATTGTTTCCGTATACGGTCTCCACGAATTTGTTCATTATCTTTAAGCAGCTATCCGGAATATATGGAAATATTTTTACATACATAATTAATCTAGTAACGGAACGTCACCATCCACTATTCGTTGTTAAAGGCAACGGGACGTTCTTGGTTCATACTAAATTTCCCTCAATCGCATAAACTCTGTCCTTGAAACCAATTTGTGTACAGTAGAAACTCTTCTTTTTCCTTTGTGAGCTAAAGGCGAAAGAGGTCGTCCAAACTGTCTGCTTAGAAAACCAGAGCCTTACTCAGAGATCTTTTATTAAAGAAGAATCTTCGTAAATACTTTTTGGTTTCTTGTTTTTCCGATAGGGTAGGAATATGATGTATTTTGGAGCGATTTTCTTGACAAGGGATGACGGAAAATCGTTCCACAATACATAAAGAATCTTCTTCTTTTTCTTTAACGTGAATAAATTCAACGCTACTTAAGTACTTGCCATAAATGCCATTTACAAAATGTTTACGTACACTTTTTCGCTTATTTAGTTTCGCTTGCAAGTAATAGTTTTTCACAGCCACTTTTCAGCAATTTACATATTTCTTTTTTTTGCATACATATGTATATAATTTTCGACAAATTTAAGCCTATTAGCTGGCTCAGTGCCTGCGTTAATGTCGCTACCTACTGTGCTCAGCTGTTGTGTATATGGATATGTACATACATTAGGCCGTCTCGCTTTATATGGACAAAAAAATAAAGTCCACTGTAAGCCCCTCCCTCCCCCCCTATTTTATTACTATTTATTTTACAAAAATTTTTCCTGAGGAGATCCATATCGAAATTTTATGGCGACCAATTTTCTAAGACCGTGTGGCCGCTGTGGTGCAGTGGGTAGAGTGCTCGCCTGCTATGCCAGAGGTCTCGGGTTCAAAACCCAGTCCAAACAAACACCAAAAAAAAATTTTTTTCTAATTAGTAAAAATCCAATTATTGGGTTTTTTAAGAGCAGCGGTCACCTCTCGGCAGTGGGCGGCATACCCTCCAAGAGTATTTCTGCCATGAAAAAAGCTTCTCACAAAAAATGCATTAGCCGTTCGGAGCCGGCATAAAACTGTAGGTCCACCCAATTAGTAGGAAAAACAAAAAAGGAGCACATCTCGAATTGGGAGAGAAGCTCGGCCATAAAACTCGTCAGAGTTATAATAGCGCCATTGTATTATTATATTATTATTATAATTTTCTAAGACATTTTAACCCTCTAGCGACCTTAAAAATGCTATTTTCTGACTATATAAAAAGTGGTAAAAATAACTCTTTCTTAGGGGTGCTAGATGGTTAAAATGTTCTTTATTCGGCATAAAATTTCAATAGAAGTCTCTTCAGAAAAAATCTTTGTAAAATTAACCAAAAGATCACAGGAAGCGAAAAACTTATATTCCTAGGAATGTTATATGTGTTTTATTTCCGGTTCTACTGAATCCATCAAAATATTTCTTTTGCAAAAGATTAATATTTTTTGACGACGTTTAACATGCCGGCAAAAAAAGTTATATTAAGGTGGTATAAACTAAGTACTGGGTGGAAGTGACCCCAATGGCGCACATAGGGTTAATACAATTGTAAAGTAGAAATATTCCTCTCAAGCCAAAGAGATTGGCGTATCAAACTTAGGGATCGAACCATAAATACCGAAGATATGAAAAACAATTATTTTAGCGACATCTAATGGCGTCAAAAATATATAAGAAATTTTTCTGGCAATGTTTTCGAAAAATACGTCATATGGGTGGAGGGGGGGATAGCGATGATAGCGTTTCCAACTTAAAAACTACATCTCTTGTATGAGATTTTGTGATTTGCTCAAAACGTTTTTCAAACATGGAAGTAAATGGAATGGAATGTAATGTAAGAGAAATTGTAGTATCTTTCGAAAACCATATGTAGTCATTGGTTTAAGAAATGTTTGTTTCAAAGCAAACTAAATCTGACCGTTTCAGATTCTTTCATTTCATGTTAATTGGGTTTATAGGCAGCCAGTTCCTCAGTATCTAGTTCTTCTTGCGTTCTGTGTGAAAGCAGTTACCTTAAATAAGTAGCCTATGCTTAAGCTGGTTTACCCCAGAGGCTTGTTTATGTCCGTGAAGTTCACTGTGACAGAGCATGTTTTTTTTATTATTTTTTTAAACTAATTTTAAACTAGAATAATTAGGTACAAAAGAAATGTAATTTTTTATTAAACGAAAGAATACTTATGGTCGCTATAGAAGAAAAAAGACGCAAACTGTTTTGTTGAGGAAGAAAGACGCAAACTTCTTTTCTTTCAAAGAAAGACGCATTAAAAATATGTTTCGAAAGAAATACTTTATTTTTTTTGATAACGAAGAAAGACGCTTTATTTTTTTTTTTACTATAAAGAAAGACGCATTTAAATATTTTTTAGGAAAGAAAAACGTATTCGATTTTTTATTTTTCTTTGTCAATATTAATGCTAATGCGTCTTTCTTCGCAGTTAATAATACTAATGCCGTCGAAAAATTTTTTAATGCGCCTATTTTCATCGATATGTTTTGTAAAGCGTCTTTCTTCCCCGACATATTTTTAATGCGCCTTTTTTCGTCGACAAATTACTGATATGCGTCTTTCTTCTTCCGGAGCGACGTTATGTAAGCGTTTATGTCAAATACAACAATTGAAATTGAAATCACTCCACTTGCCAAAGCAAGTTCATATTGCATACTTAAACTACATAAATACATATTCACTACCGCTTTAGAAAACATTCATCTAAAAAGTTTATCTTAAATGATGGTTAAACAATACAAATTGTTTTATTTAACTTTCAGAAAAGCTTCTTTGTACAAATTTTTCCAACAATAACACGCCCATTTCAGCAAAAAAAAAAGTGCTGGCCAAACAATTTATCACCGTGGCGCGCGCTGTGAACATTCTAACCGCACTTATCTCGGTAACTTCAAGCCGAGTGTCTCACCAAGCATCTAATATTTTCAGTGTTGTCTAGATGGCCTTTTTAAATAAAAAGTTAGTCGCAAAAACTTTTATTTTCTTCAGCTTGTTTATTTCATGCCATGTTATGCATGTGCCGAACGTGTCCGTCTTCAGTTGTGTATTTATACAATACATATAGTCAAAGTTAGTAAAAGTTTTAACTTTGCTTGAATTTGAGATGGGAAGTATTTATAAAAGATTGTTAGTGGGTGAACAAAGCTTGGTGACTTTTCCGACAGCTAAAAAGAAAAAAGAATTAAATGCTGTTTTTCGGTAAAATAAGAAAGTATTTATTTGTAAACAAGTGTTCTTTAGGTGAATACATGTGTATCTTTGAATTTTTTTGTTCATTTGTTGTTAGCTGTTAATAAATCTGTGCGATATTAAAAGTGGTTATTTATCTACACTGTCCAACAGTGATTTCTCAACACGAACAAACGCTAGTAATTATCAAAGAGGATGCCTCCCAGACCAACTTTCCCGAACAGAGTACTAGCCCAGAGGGTCTGAGTTTTTTTTTTTAGGGGGGTTCAAGTTTTATGGTTTTAGCTGGAGGTGCAACTACTTTATTGAAAATATCTTACAAAAAATGACTTCAAATGAAGTTTTTGAGCTCGGACTTCTTCTAGAGAATTTAATGAGCAATTTTTTGCGGAAGCCTTTAACCCTCTAACTCCCACGAAAATGGCTTATTTAAACCCTTTTTGAAACACATAGAGAGAATATCAATTAAAAAATGCAGATAGGGGGTTACAATGTTATAGAAAATTATTCGACATAAAATTTCATTAGGGGTCCCCTCAGACAAAATATACGTGATAAGTTATACCATTTTTAGATTTTTAACCACGATCAGCACTGGGTAATAGTCAAATTAATGGCGCCATATACATATGTACATATAGTCAAATGGTTAGAAGAGCGCGAGGGGATTGATTGAAATCTCACACCTACTCGGAAATAACTCAGTTTCTGATAGGGCAACATGTTTAATTTTAATATTTATTATTTATATTTATAAATCACTACACCAATGGGTTAAGAAAACAAGGCGACACCTGCTATCTAAATGTTCACAGTGTGATAATTGTGATGATGATTGCTCGTGATAATGATTGGATTGATGATGATGATAATTGATAATTTTTGAAGATTATGATGGTAATGATATGCAATTAATTAGCTCAATTGGACTAATAACACCAAAAAAAAAAACACATGAAAAGCGTATTTTAGTATAATAAATTAACATTAAATTAATACAAAATTCAAATAAAAAATTTTGAATTAAACCTTGGCAAAAAAGTCGCCTTATATACAATAGTAATTGATAGTAAATATTGTTCATAGAAAACGAGAGCAGCTAAGCGAGTAGGAAAAGAATAGCAAAAATGTGCGAAAAATCTGAAATTAGTGCGACTATGTGGAAAAATGTAGAATATTTACTTAAAATATGTGCATAAAAGTGTATGTACATATCGTCGTTTAAACTTCATAACCAGCTAAGTGAAACTTTAATAACCACCTACGCAAAAATTGAGATTTGCTAAACTTTAACTCCTGGCGCCCAGCTCAATCGATCCGTACCATAAATTTGGTCTTTGGTAAGCTCTGGCTTTCCCTCAGCTCTGATTCAATTTTAATTTTTGGCACAAAAGTCGGTTAGGCGTTTATGAAAGTTTCACTTAGGCAGTTATGAAGTTTAAACGGCGATATATTCTCTTGACATACGAGTTTACATACATACATACCATACAAATGTATATAAGTACATATGCATACTAGTAAATCAAGTATTTGTGTTTTGACAAAAAAATTGAAAGGTGAAATACCAATCAAGGTAAACCTGTTAGCCATAACTGAAAATTTTCAGTGCAAAAAATAACAAATGCGTGCAATATGCATAATATAATTTGTGTATGCATTTACAGGGGTGACCAGTTAATTGGCACGGCAGTCAATAACATATGTTAGTGTGGTTTGGCTGTTTCGGCAAATTTTTTTGTTAATCTATACACATATATTTTTTAAATGATTTTTAGAAAATTTATTTTTTAAGTATGTATAAGCTAAATAATTTGCTATTTATTCGTTTTCGATTTCAGAATTATGCTGTAAATTTAAAATTTTGTGAGCTATAAAAAATTTAAGTCAAGGGGGACTTTACTGTGTATGAGAATTTAATAAGCATTTCTGAATTCATTATCGTGCTTCATACTATTAATCTACATATCTAAAATTTCAAATACTTGAGTTCAGATTACTTATCTAAGAATCTAAAATTGCCACTTGAGTGTCAACGACAGCAATGTACACACAGAGGTTATATAAATTAATCAAGTACCTACCTACCTATTTGTATTTGTAGTAATTGCACACTATCTATGTACCATTTGTACATATCGCTCGCTAAATCATAAATTTCAAAAAATTTCATGAGAAGCAAACGTTTGTTCTTTACAAGCAATGCTAGAGCAAAAGACCACTTATAATGGTTATTTTTCGGCCAAAAGAGACACTTACTGAAGCTTCTTTTTTTTTTGGCAACCGCTAGGGTTTTTACTGGTTTATGAATAAAACCCGATTTCAAAAACTTTTGAGTTGTGTCACTTTATGATTTAGGTTGCGATATGTACAAACAATACCCACAGATGCGTCTTATTTTTTGTGCGCAAAAATAAATAAATTGCTTACAATTTAAATTTATTATACCTGCATATATGTAAGTGCGAATGACGACGTTACGATCACCCGCCGTCTGCCTATGAGAATGTCGCCAGCCCGTCTCCATTATAGGTACATCTGCAAAAGCTGGTTTTGTACCTATGTATTTTGTTTTGTGTGCCTACATTTTAGTTTATATCAACATACATATCGACGCTTCCAAACAATACTGTACTAAATTGAGAGCGGAACGATTTGAGTGTGGAAAGACCATATTTCTTATATAATATTTCTATAATAAAATATGTATAAAATAAAACATATACATAGTTATTGGTACTGGTTGTCCGGGGAGACATTGTGAAATTTTATGTCGAATAATTTTCTAAAATATTCTAAACCTCTAGCGACCTCTAAAATTCCATTTTCCGGACTCTTTCTCTTTCCAGTTTCCTTCCTTTTTCTCTTCTTCTGTCCTTTTTGCGTTTCCTTCTCCTTTATCCTTTTACTTTCCGTACACTTTCCTCTTACCTTTTCCCCCTTCCTTTCCTCTTCCTTCGCCATTTCCGTTCCTTTCACGTTCAATTGTTTGACGGGTGGAAACCCTTTTTCTAAAAATGATAATAAATTATAACATCTCAAACTTAAAAATCAAACAAACTGGAGCATAAAAATGAATTTTTGAACAGGTGGCAACCCTTTTTGTAAAAATTATAATAAATTACTCATTTAATACAAACCTCTTTCAAATGAAAACTCAAATCGAAAAATCAAACAAACTATACCGTAAAAACGAATTTTTGAACTGGTGGCAACCCTTTAGACCAAAAATGGAGTAGACTTGGGAGTATATATTAGGCAATTTTGACTAATCAGTAGGGCATGGAATTTCATGTACTAAAAAATAAAAAATATGCGCATAAAAATGCAACAAAAACTGAGAAGTATGCATGAAAACTAAAAAAAATGCATTAATTCAAATATTTCAACTTCATGTTTATTGAAGTTACAATAGTTAAATAAATTAGGTACCAACATTTTTTAATTCAATTTTGCTCTTACATACGTTGTACGTTTATACATATGTATGTTTATATATATATATAGATACATAAATTCAGTCTTGATCATTTCATAATTTGCAAAGGTTAATCCTTATTCAACGATTCATTAGCGTACACAATGAAATATTTTTTCATATTCTCAAAAAGAAAACTTTGCCAATTCGGTCGAAAAAAGCTCTTATACATAGAAAACGAACGTTCTACATCCACAGAGGTAATAGGAGCATGTTTGAAAACGGCTCTTTGTCGACAGGTATGCACCGTATCGAAATAGAATTTTGTCCGTTTCATACCAGTTGATCAAGTAGTAGAAAACCAACTAGTTGAATTTTTTCCTTTGCATACCAGTTGATCAACTAGTTTATTTTCATACTAGTTTAATTTTGCCTGCAGGGTACTTATGCGCATAAACATATATGTATGTACCTGCATATCTACATATGGCCGATTTTCTGGGAAAGTAAACCAAGTAGTTTTTTCTTTTTTGTCAAATATTGCAAGCACTGGGGTCTTGCGGGGTTCATGACATATTATAGTAACTGTTGAAAACAGTGGCATTCAATTTTAGTCGTTTTAAATTAAACTTTTCGGTCTTTTTATAAAACGTTGTGATTAAAAAAAATATGGTCGGAAATAGTTCAGTAAACAACAAGGTAAATATAACATGTTTGTTGCGACTAAATTTAGCCGTCCAAGTTTTATCTATTAGAAAATAAGCTATAATATCATAACACGTAAAGTTTTTAAAAAAGTTATGTTCCAACTAGGAGTTATGTGAAAAGTAAATGTGCCGCAAAAATCTTATGTAACGTTAGCAGTGCAAAACCAAAAAAGTTTTTTTAAGACATGTTAAAATACGTTTTAATTTAATTTGTTTATATATTTTCTTAATACTATACGTATATCTCACGTTCCAATTAAAAAAAGTTAATCTTCCAAAGATTTGAAGACATTGTTAGCTTAAATAATATGTAACGTTAGCAGTGATTTCTTATCTATATAATACATATAATAAAATTGTAACAGGTCGATGTCTGTACATTGAAGATATTGAAGAAAAACTGATAGGAGAGGTCGTTATTGAACCAGCGGAACCCAAATCTACAATTTTTAGAAGTCTATCTGTCTGTCTGTCTGCCTGCCTGTCTGTATGATTGTGCGCGCATCACACAAAAACTACTGAATAGAATTGCATGAAACTTTCACCATTCTATCACTTAACGCCTAACTTAATATTCAGGACATTTTTCATTTGGATATCTCATCCAGTTCCCGAGTTATTGACCAAAATGTAGGAAAAATGTGACCAAAAATGTGTTTTTTTACCATAACGCCCGCGTCACACAAAAACGACTGCATAGAAATGAATGGAACTTTCAATAATCATTTTCTGGATGAAAAGATTAGAGCTTTTGGAAAAGGGGCGTGGCACAACCCATACAAACTTAATCTTTCATGCTGAATATCTCTGGAAGTGTTTTCCGTAGGATATCAAAACTTGGAGGGATAGGGATAAGGATATGGATAGGGATAGGGAGATATCTCCGAAACCAATCGAGATATTGAATTTAGTAGAATTACTTATTGCAGCACTCATCAGCACGTTTTATTTGATCCCCATATTGTACTAACACATTTTGGATCACCCTTGGTCCACATATTGGTCGATAACTCCAAAACTGGTTGAGCTATAGAAATAAGGGATATCTTAGATCTTAAAGTAGACGTCTATAATAATAATAATAATACAATGGCACTATTATAACTCTGACTAGTTTCATTCAATTCCATCATTCCAATTTTTAGTGACCCGCGCACAAACATAAGGACAGACAGACAGTCAGACCGACAGAAATTTTAAAAACAGTTCATTTGGATTCCTCTGGCTCCTTTTTTTATTTTCTGTATATCTGCAATGTACAGAGATCAACGGTTACAATTTTATTATATGTGGACATACTCAGTTTTCGCACGTGTAACGTTAGCAGTGCTTTGTGTAACGTAGGCAGTGCCTTATTTTATGTTAAATTACGTTAAAAAATCCTAAAGATTTTGGTAAAGCGGTATGCCATGACCTTGTGACATCCTTGCTATATAACATGAAGTAAAATTGGGATGATTGTCTCAGCAAGTTCGCAGAAATTAAACCAAACATGATCTGTATCTTGATCTCACTTCCAAATGATGTAACGTTAGCAGTGCGTTTCACGCGCTTATAACTTTTATGGTATGGTAGCCATCAGACTAATTTTACTCTTAAAATGAAGGTATAGGTCTACCTGATAGCATAAGTAGCAGAACCTTAGACGTTTCTAACATTTTTGTTATTATTTCGTATAAACTAAATAAAAACTCCATGCGAATGCAGGGTTTGAATTTGCTTGCTAGGGTTGGGCGATATATATCGATATATCAATATATCGATATTTTAAAAATAGTACAGCCGATAATATCGACGATATTTTGAACAACCGTGCATCGATAATCGATAATTTTTCGTCATTTCGAGCCAAATTCGATATTTTTCATACATTTCTGATTCGCTTTGAATTTAACAGCAGAACATTTTTAGGAAGTGGTATAACAATAATGTCCGGGTGCTTGAATTTACATTACTTTCTTCTTCACGCAATTCTTAATGATTTTTATGTTTATACTTCAGAATTGGTAGAATATATGTATGTAGACACGTCCAACTTTAACAACAAATATCTAGTAAACTATAAGTCTCCGGCAAGTTTGGATATCAGTTTTGAGATCTGCGAGAGCACCTCTAACCCTGTGAAAAAATGGGTTTTTGCGGGGCGTGCTTCCTTAATGTAAAGCCGACCCTTTCGATATATTGATATATCGATGTTTTTACACGGCATAAATCGATGTTTTTTTAAATATCGATATAATATATATCGATATATTTTTCCAATTTGCCCATCCCTATTGCTTGCTGCAAAACAGCAATAGTCGATGTTTTTTGCTTATTGCTGAATTCAGCCGAGCCAAAAACGAAAACACGAATCATTCGCTTCAGTTTTCAGCTGAGTCGTGTTTGCTTGTATAGTTAAGCCAAGCAACTCAATTTGAGAGGGTTGCTTTTACTTCCAGCAATTAGTTGAGTAGTAAATTTTTGATTACAGTTGCTTATTTTGCTGAAACTAGTTTTTAAGCAAAATTCAACATGAAAAGATGTTTACAAATTGACATACATACATATTATGTGTATATACATACATACACATAAGTAAATATGTATAAAAAATCGAAATATGCGTAAACAAATCGTTTCAGCAAAATAAGCAAAAGCAAAAAAAATGCAAAGACACAACTAATTGCTGGAAGTAAAATGAAATCCCCCAAATCGCGTTGCTTTGCTTAACTATACAAGCAAACACGGCTCAGCTGAATACTTGACTGGCCGAGTTTGCTAATTTACTTTTCGTTAGCAAAAGCAAAGCAAAAGCAAATGCAGCAAAAGTAGCTAAGCAATTTCAAACCCTGTGCGAATGTAACGTTAGCAGCCAGAAAATTGACCATATGTTTATTGAGATATGTACATATTATGTACATATACATATTATATGTATGTATGTAGAACAGTACGTAAACAGCACACGAATTTCCACTATTCAGTTAACATTTTTTGTTTCCTCTTTTTATTACATTTATTCTCTGTATAATATTATTTATTTTCATTTTATTTCTGCACATTTTTGCACCTACTCAATTTGTTATAAAATATTTCGTTTATTATTCTTATTATTATTCGAGTAGATCGTGTGTGCTCCAATCGGCGTCACTGCTCCACTACAAAAGCAATAAAAACGAGCAAAAACAAATAAAAAAAAAACAAGAAATAAAAAAATAGCAAATAAAAACTAAAGGCAACAAACAACAAACACAGCAAAATAAACAAAGCGAACAACGAAATAGCAACGACATCAAATTGGCAAGAGAGCGCATTTAGCTTTTCGATTTTGTTGTTAACGTTTTGTGTGTGTGTGGGCCCAGTTGTTGAAGCCGGCTACACGCTCTACAAACCACACAATTGTGTGAGGAATGGAGAAGGCCGGTCGGTGTACGGCAACTGCAAGTGGGTGAGAAATAGTTGTTGAGAAAAACGCAGGGAGCCAACAACAAATACACTCGTTTATGTCTGAGAATGTTTTTTTCTTTTTATTGTGTGTAGTAATTGTATTTGCGAAACAAGAAAAAGCACGAAATATATAACATGTATGGATCTGGCGCTTGTTCGTGTCCAATGTCCGGCATTGGGTTACCTGACATAACAAAGGGCAGCTAGGAAATGGAGGATGCAGTATGAACGTGTAGCAAACGTGCAATATAATTTTTGTAGGCATGTTACATAATATTAGTACATATGCACATTAGAGCGTATCGCGAAAAAAAAGTTTGCCGTACGACTCCCATATGATTTCTTTTTCGAAAAAATTTCTGGAAAAATTTTTTTTTCTTGGACGCCGCTAGATGTCGCTAAAATTAATTTTTTTTTCATATCTTCGGTATTTATGATTCGATCCCTAAGTTTGTTATACCAATCTCGTTGGCTTGAGAGCAGGGTTCCTACTTTATAATTGTGTTAACCCTATGTGCGCCATTGGGGTCCATTCCACCCAGTACTTAGTTTATACCACCTTAATGTAACTTTTTTTTTGCCGGCATGTTAAACGTCGTCAAAAAACATGAATCTTTTGCAAAAGAAGTATTTCGAGCGCTTCAGCAGTAATGGAAATAAAACACTTTTAACATTCCGAGGAATATAAGTCTTTCGCTTTCTGTGGTCTTTTAAGTTCGTTTTGCAAAGATTTTTTCTGAAGAGACTCCTACTGAAATTTTATGCCGAACAATTTTCTAGAACATTTTAACCATCTACCAGCCCCAAGAAAGGGTTAATTTGATCCCTTTTTATACAGTCAGGAAATAGTATTTTTAAAGTCGCTAGTGCGCTAAAATGTTCTAGAAAATTATTCGCCGTAAAATTTCGGTAGAAATCTCCTCAGAAAAAATCTTTGTAAAATGAACCTAAAAGACCACAGAAAGCAAGAAACTTATACTCCTCGGAACTGAGGAATATTTGTACATATGTATGCATATGAGAATAAATTCCTTGGCACTCTCGCCGCCCACTAAACTAGTTATAGATCTTCAAATATCCGTATAATATTTAGCATATTATATGCGATAGGACACTGGGCCCCTGTATGGAAAAAATGCTAAAGAAGCGTGGCTCAATTTCCGTAAAAATTGTAATCATGTTTGTATGTACCTACCCAGTAGAAAATATCTCGAGCGCTCCCTTGGTGAGCAAGAATAGAGCGCTCCGAGGAGATCAACTAGAGAGCAGCTTGTGATCTCCCGTTGTTTTTTTAGGAGCAGTGTGGGATCTTTGTTTTTTTAACAGTTATCTGTGATCACTTACTGGTCTTTTGGGAGTAAAATGGTATATTTCAGGGACCGTAACGGTTATGAGTGATATCCAAAAAGTTGATTTTTAACGATTATTTTCTGAGTTTTATTTTTTGGTCAGAAAATAAAAGTTGTTTTTTGAGTTTTATTTTTCGATCAGAAAATAAAAGTTATTTTTGAGTTTTATTTTTCCCTCAGAGAATAAAAGTTAAATTTTGAATTTTATTTTTCCCTCAGAGAATAAAAGTTATTTTTTGAGTTTTATTTTTCTACACAGAGAATAAAAGTTTCACAGTTTAATGTTGGCTGAAATTGTAGATTTCGCCATATAAATAGGTAAAGTATATAAATAAATTTTTAATTTTTTTTTATTTATAAACTTTAACTACGTATGAATGTGGCAAAATCGACTGTTGCAGCTAAAATTAGACTGAAGAAACTTTTACTCTGAGCAAGAAGATAAAACTCAGAAAATAACTTTTATTTTCTGATCGAAAATTAAAACTCAAAAAATAACCTTTACTTTCTGCGGGAAAAATAAAACTCAAAAAATTACTTTTATTTTCTGATCGAAAAATAAAACTCAAAAATTAACTTTAAATTCTGAGGGGGAAAAAACTAAAAAAATAACTTTTATTTTCTGATCGAAAAATAAAACTCAGAAAAAAACTTTTATTTTCTGAGGGAAAAATAAAACTTTTATTTGCTGAGCGAAAAATAAAACTCAGAAAATAATGATTAAGAATCAATTTTTTTATAAAAATCGCAAAAATTAAAGTTAATGCACCTAGAGGTAGTCTGCGTTACGGTGATTATATCCTGTGTACTTCTTTTGCGTTTAGCATTTCTCCTTCAGTATGATTTTAGTCAAAATTTAAAAAATGACGATTATTTACATTCCCTGGTATATTTCCTTCTCGAAATTTCACAATTATGCTACAATCATAATAAATTCATCGACAATCACTCCCTTTTTGAATTTTTTAGATTATATCGAGAGCGCTCTGTTTCTGCTCCTGTTTTTAATCAATTATAGAGCGCTCGCCCTCCTAGGACATCCCATGTTAAAGGGAGCTTGTTTTTGTACGGAGATTCCGGGAGCACTCTCACGCTCCCTATAGAGCGCTCCATTATCGCTCATAGTATGATCCCCTTTTCTACTGGGTACTATTTATTATTCTTATTGCATACGCCATGGTGCGCCATCTGCTCTCTCAGCAAACTACCTACCTACGTATGCACGTGTGCATGCAATAAACTGCTAGCTAAGGTAAATGAGCATTACCTTCTTGGAATTCTAATAAGAGCGAAGGAAACGGATGCGCGAAAAGGAAATGCAGGATAATGTAAAATGTGAACCGAAACCGATTAAGTACACTTCGATGCCTACATGTGTATGTTTTATGTATAACGGTTGCTTGAACGAAGACGAGCGAGCTTTGTACGTTGTCTTCATTTACCGATTCATTGCATTTACGTTTACAACGGGAAATGGTGTGTGGTGAATGGTGAATGGAGAATGATGGAAGGGGATATGGGAAATTGCAACTGCATAAGAGCTGCTGACAACAACAAAACACACAAAATGTCACACGGCAGATGCATACAAAAATAAATCACGTACAGCAAAATAATTACTTAGTTGTGTTCGCATATGGAGATATACACAACGCAAACATACCTACTCCATGTATCATATATGTATGTACCTATGCATAAAAAAAAGACGTAAAATTTTCGCAAACAAACAACGAACGTGCAAACAATAAAATCAGTTACGAGTGCAGTTAGTATTTTGTTGTATTATTTATATCTAGTTGTTGCTGTTTTTGTCGTTTACTGTTTGAAGCAGGGATTGCAAATAATCGTTATTTTTTAAATTTTGACTAAAAAAATCATACTGAAGGAGAAACGCAAAAGAAGTACACATATGTAATCACCGTAACGCAGACTACCTCTAGGTGCATTAACTTTTATTTTTTCGATTTTTATAAAAAAATTGACTTTTAATCGTTATTTTCTGAGTTTTATTTTTCCCTCAGCAAATAAAAGTTATTTTATGATTTTTATTCTTCGATCAGAATATAAAAGTTATTTTTTGAGTTATATTTTTCGATCAGAAAATAAAAGTTATTTTTTGAGTTTTATTTTTCGATCAGAATATAAATGTTATTTTTTGAGTTTTATTTTTCGATCAGAAAATAAAAGTTATTTTTTGAGTTTTATTTTTTTGCTCAGATAATAAAAGTTATTTTTTGAGTTTTATTTTTTTGCTCAGATAATAAAAGTTTATTTATAAATTTTACGTATTTATGTGACGCGAGCACATATATACTATTAAAAATGTAATTTTATGTATGTAAGTGATTAGGTACATAAATATGTGTCATTTAGAAACTCTGTAGAAGGACAGAAATAAAGTTGTTGTTAGATTTACTTAAATCTAATAACTTTAAACGAGCAATTCTTGTATATGTATATACATATTTTTATAAAAAAAAATAAAAATATATATATACAAATATATATATATATATATATATATACAGGAATTGCTCGTTTAAAGTTATTAGATTTAAGTAAATGCTTCACATACAACAACTTTATTTCTGTCCTACAGAGTTTCTAAATGCTACATATTTATGTACCTACTCACATACATACATAAAATTACATTTTTAATAGTATATATGTGCTCGCGTCACATAAATACGTAAAATTTATAAATAAACTTTTATTATCTGAGCAAAAAAATAAAACTCAAAAAATAACTTTTATTATCTGAGCAAAAAAATAAAACTCAAAAAATAACTTTTATATTCTGATCGAAAAATAAAACTCAAAAAATAACTTTTATTTTGTGAGGGAAAAATAAAACTCAAAAAATAACTTATTATCTGAGCAAAAAAATAAAACTCAAAAACTAACTTTTATTTTCTGATCGAAAAATAAAACTCAAAAAATAACTTTTATATTCTGAGGGAAAAATAAAACTCAAAAAATAACTTTTGTATTCTGATCGAAAAATAAAACTCAAAAATAACTTTTATTTTCTGAGGGAAAAATAAAACTCAAAAAATTACTTTTATATTCTGATCGAAAAATAAAACTCAGAAAAAAACTTTTATTTTCTGAGGGAAAAATAAAACTCAAAAAATAACTTTTATTTTCTGATCGAAAAATAAAACTCAAGAAAAAACTTTGATTTTCTGATCAAAAAATAAAACTCAAGAAAAAACTTTTATTTTCTGAGCAAAAAATAAAACTCAGAAAATAATCGTTAAAAATCAACTTTTTTGATATCACTTATAACCGTTACGGTCCCTGGTTTGAAGCAGATAACTTCTAACTAATTAGCGGAAGCCGGTTCAGTTGGCTAAAAACCAAGCCAACGAACCAACACTCTACTAAGCTAATGCAAAGATTTATGTGCTCAAGCCAAGCAAAACGTGCTGCAATGGAAAACCAGTAAACAAGTGGCCAAAAGTGATGAATGCTCTGTGGCGCGGTTAGTCAGCAGCCAACTAAAAATAAAGCAGCAGAAGGCGAAGAAGAAACAGCTAGAAGAGGCTAGTGCGGCTGCATTTATCGCTGCTAAACTGCCACAGTTAGTTAATTACCGAGCGTAAGCAAAATGGACAGTTAATGTCTTCAACGGTCTGTGTAGCTGAACGCTTTTCCTACTAAACTAAAGTAATGTTGTTTTTAATAGTGAAACCTTAAATCTTTGAGTAGTCCACCCCCAAAAATGGCTATGTGAATTTTTGAATTAAGCTACAAATTAGAAAAAACCACCACGCCCTCAAGCTCTATTCTAATTACTAAAAATCCAATTGTTGGGTTTTTTCAGATACAGCGGTCACCTCTCGGCGGTGGGCGGCATACCCTCCGAGTGTATTTCTGCCATGAAAAAGCTTTTCACAAAAAATGCATTCGCCGTTCGGAGCCGGCATAAAACTGTAGGTCCACCCAATTAGTAGGAAAAACAAAAGGAGCACGGCTCGAATTGGGAGAGAAGATCGGCCATAAAACTCGTCAGAGTTATAAAAAAGCGCCACTGTATTATTATTATTATAATTTTGGAAAAATTGGAACGTATAATAATACGGTTCTTCTTACAAAACCTCCCTCCTTCTCTCTCTTAGCGCAGAAAAACGCTCATAACTGGTGGAAAAGGGAGACTTCCACTACGTTGGGAAGATTAGATAGAAAGCGACTTTGCTTCCCTTGTCATTTGCAATTGGCGCCATGCATCACGAAACAGAAACGAATGGACTCGGACAAAAGCTTCTTTTCAGAAAAAATACATATATATGTAGATGGCTCATATTAGCCGAAACCGGTTTGTCTCCAAACCAAATTTGACAAGGAATGTCGGAAATCGTTCCACAATACATCAGAAAATAAAATACTTCTTCAAAACAAAGAGTCATCGGTGGGTTAAAACATGGACATTAGTGGGTTAAGACGCTTAAAATTTACTCTTATAGTATAGATCCAGCGACTCTGGTGTAAATAAAATGGTCTTATTGTCGTGTTCGTATTTTGTATCTCTTTTGGTGACTGAAAGTGACTCGAAGTGAATGTGTTACGTTTTTTTGGTGAGTATGTTACGTTTTTGGTATTTTATAAAACGCAAAGTGACGAAAACGGTCACTTTAACTGTCAAAAGAGTCACTTCCTTTTGTTCGAGTGAGCATTCGATATGGTTTAATTTGCAACGGCTAAAATTAGCCAATTTTTGAAAAAAAACGGGGTATCAATCGACGCGTTCCAATCTCGCGAACCCGAATATGATGCTGAACTAATTTTTTCTTTGATTTAAATAAAACAGTTGTTAATAAAAACGTTTTAACTTTTGTCTTGCTTCTTGCATAAACACGAACACACAAATGCATCTTATTTTTTAACATTGGATAACACGTACATATATTTATATTAACTGCATTACACACACATTTTTTAATATGTTGCATATACATAAATAATATATTTTATTAAAAAAAAAAACTAAACAAAACACGTATGTATGTATTTACACACAATGTCAACAAATACTTTTTTTATTTTTGTTGACTTCCCACTAAACACTGAAAAAGAAATTCTCAAACGTTTGAGAAAATATTGTTTCTAAATTTGAGAATCAGCAGATATATAATTTGAAAATAAACATATTTTCAAGTGTTCAATAAACATTGTTAATCAATTTTAGAATAACTTACAACACATTCGAAACACATTTTTTTCGCATTTTGTACCATTTCACGAATTTCATCATGTCAAGGTTTCAAGGAACGAAGACATTTTGTATGTTTGCAAGTTTCAATCAGCGTTCGTTGCTTCACGTGAGCAAAGTTGAAAATGATTGTGTATAATAATGATTCTGTATTTCTTACTCTTATTTTATTTGTTTGTTGCTTTTTGTGAAGTTACACAAACTTTATTAAAGCCATGTGTGTATGCATATTAAAAAAGATATTAATATACTCATGTGACTGTACAAAAGGCACCGACGAAATTCACCCGCACGGGTAAATGAAAAACATCACATCAGAGTACAAATATGTAATATATACATACATCTATTGATTGCATTCCATTTCGTACTAACTTTGAAATTTATTTCAGAAAATGAAATCTATCAAATTGAGAATCAGCCCAAAATCCTATACTAAAAATGTGCCTTTTTGTTTGAGAACGCTATCAAGAGAAATTTGAGGTGCATTTGATAACTAACGTTTGATATTTGACAATAGGGTTACTTCTCAAATGAACCTCAAATTAAAGATGAAGAAAAATGTTTATTGGGTTGCCAGCTGCCAACTTTTCAGAATTACCTACTCGACAAAATACCTCTATTAATAACAAGTAAGGAAGCCTAAGTTCGAGTGGAATCGAACATTAGATACTCAGCTGTATGCTTTCATTGTTTGTTTGCGTTTGTTCGATATAGGGTGTATTTTATATGAAACGAGTGCTGCATATACAGGGCGCAGCCACGCCCATTTTCAAAATTTGTATCAATCATCCAAATAAGCATATAAATATTATTGTTAGTGCAAAATTGCATCCCTCTATGACTTTTAGTTACAAAGACTTCACGTTACAAATTCCAAAAGGGTGTTCCAGAAATATCTTTGTTAAAAAGTAGGCGTGGTCATAAACCGATTTCAATACATTTTTGCGTGTCTATTAACACAAGTTATAAAAGTGAATAAACCAAGTTTCGTCATAATATCTCAGTTATTTGTCGAGTAATAGGCTCGTAGATTTCTTTGCATAAAAAGAGGCGGTGCCACGCCCATTTTATAAACTTTTTTTATTTTTTGTTTCCGGTCTATTGTAGAACTCATATCACAAAATTTCAATGAATTATCTTTATATTTCACAGAGATATCGCTAAAAATGATTTCATTAGGTCACTTTATAATACCCATATATAAAAGTGGGCGTGGTCGTCAACAGATTTTGGTAATTTTTCGTCCACACATTTGGCTAAGTAAATATATTACGCGTACCAAATTTCATCGATATATCTTTAACGGTTTCTGAGTTATGACATATAAAACTTTCAATGTTTGACCCTTAATAAGTGGGCGTGGCACCGCCCATTTTCAAAAATTTTTGTATTTTTTGTTTTATGTCCGTAGTTGGACTCCTGCCACAAAATTTCAGTGATAGATCTTTATATTTGACAGAGATATCGCTTAAAATGTTTTTATTAGGCCCCTTTATAGTTCCCATATATAAAAGTGGGCGTGGCCGTCAACCGATTTTGATAATTTTTCGTCAAAACATTTGCCTAAGTAAGCATATTACGCATACCAAATTTCATCGATATATCTTCAACGGTTTCTGAGTTATGACATATAAAACTTTCAATGTTTGACCCTTAATAAGTGGGCGTGGCACCGCCCATTTTCCAGAACTTCATCAAATTTCTTCATAAGGGCCTGAGCTCAATACGTGGGTAAAATTTTATCACTCTAGCTATATTAGTGGCTGAGATACCAAATATCCGATTTTTTCTATATAGGAAAAGTGGGCGTGGTCATGGTCCGATTTCGCCCATTTTCAATACCAACCGTCCCAGTCTCGATACCAACTTGCATTTCAAATTTCATCAAAATATCTCAATTTTTACGCGAGTTATCGTGCGTACGGACGGACGGACGGACGGACGGACGGACGGACGGACGGACGGACGGACGGACGGACGGACGGACGGACGGACATGGCTCAATCGATTTCTCTTTTCACCCTGATCATTTTGATATATATAAGTCCATATCTATCTCGATTATTTCATTATGTTACAATCCACCGTTATGAAATCAAAATTATAATACTCTGTGTACTAGTACAGCTGAGTATAAAAAAACGCACTAAAAATTACTAAGGAAACTAAAAAAACAAAATAGGTGGCACATAAGCTACGTAAATCGTTTGACAATCGTCGTGACTACGCAACAGGGTGAACGCGTAAACGTAAAATCTTATATAATACCAACTTTTGGGCGAAGGTGAGCGTGAGTGAGTGGGAGTGACTGCGTCGCAAAGAGTTACCGCGTTTTGTATAATAAGGGCAGCATTGCCACTTTGGTTACTTTTTACCAAAATTGGTTACAATTTTTTCGTTTGGTTACGTGGTTACTTTCGGCCGATTTTGGTTACCTTCAAGTTCCATGTATTGAGCACACCATGGTTACATTCATTTCGCTAGAAATAGTTGTTGAAATTTTTCCATTTACGCCCAACAATAAAAAGTTAAATTAAATAATTTTAGTGCTAAGCACTAGAAAGCTTTCAAGTCCAAATAATTTATTTGACAGGAGCCAGCGACGACATTAGAAATAAATCTATTCTGGCGAATTCATTCTCATACCTGGCCGTGTTTTTAAATGTTGATAGAACGCTACGACGGGGGGATATTTCGCTCGAACTTGGATCTGTTTAAGGCTTAAAGATGTAAAATGATTGATATACATACATATTTTAGTTTTTGTTAACCGTATATATTGTTATGCTACGAAATAAATAGTTGATGGGACATATGAATCGTCCATTTTCAAAAACGGGCATTTTAAAAATTTTAATTTTTTAAGCTAGGTAGATCTAATTCTAAAACGTCACCTCTATTTAATATTATAACAATTTCTTAACCAAAACCTGCCATATTCAAGTCAAATTACTCTATAATAATAATAAACAAAAATCATTTTAGCGATTGGTTTCTGAAGAGCAGTTTTTTGCATTTTTCTCACAAAACGACTTGAGTGGAGATGGCCGGTTTTGAAAATAGACGATTAATATGCCTATATTATTAATTTATTTTGGTTACTTGTTTCTAGTTTTGGTTACTTTTATTTTGTATTTTGGTAAATTTTAAATTTTTTAAGTGGCAACGCTGAATAAGGGCATTAATGCTTTGTTTTTCAGAATACGGAAAGAATTTGCAATACATTTTTAATGGATATTGTATGGTTCTCATACACAATCCATCAAAAACTCAATATCGAAAAAAAATGCAGATAGACACTTTGAAAGTGTACTACTCATTTCTGCGTACGCATACTTTTCTGAATCTGTTACATCAATATAAATGTCTTTGAATGTACACATGTTTGTATGTATCTTTTAGTTCTACTTCCTTCCCCTTGAACCAAAGTTTAGTGGAAATGGCCAATATTCATTGTGACATGTTTATTCATTGTTGCAGTTTGTTTGTACATACATATGTACCTACATATTTATGTACTACACTGTACAAGTACACACGCTGTAGGGAAAATCTCTAGTTCCGAACTAGATCGCTTCTAGTGCATTTTTCGACACTAATAGTGCGAGCTAAATCTCCTTTTTGTTATCAACTGGCGAATTTAACACGGCGATGTCCTAGGCGGTGTCAATTGTCACCCTCTGCACTACATTTTCGATAGTTCCGAACTAGTACTAAATTCTACAGTTTTCACTAGTTCGTTTATTGGCACAATTTCGATAGCTCTGAACTAACTACAAGTACTTAAAAATTCTACAGTTTTACATCTGCCGCTTAAGCGCAGCATTTGACACACTTCATGCAAGTGGCGCGATGGCCGACTGGGTAACGCGTGTGCCTTTCAATCTGAGGGGGGCGGGTTCGAATCCTGTCGGTGCCAAGGTGGATGATAATTTTTTTTTAAATTTTTTTTAACTAATATTTTTTATTTATTTATTTAATAAAAATTCACAATAATATTTAAAAATTAATAAAATTAAAGAAATTTGAAATAAGTAAGCCTGAGGGATCGGAAAATCATAATTAGGCGAACATTTCATTTCATTAATTGAAGATGCAAATTATACTCTTTATACGATATACTTCACTAACAATCTGAGAATTGTAGAAATATGCAAACCCGACGGCAATTGGCTGAACGAAAAAAATACGTGAAATTTTTGTCAATTCGAAATGGCATACAAATCAAAGTGTGTCTTATAATGGTGATTCAATTCACTCCTTCTGAACTGGTGAGAGTCTAACTACAATGGAGCTAGTTCCTTTTTGACACCTTTTCGCTAGTTCGGAACTAGAAATTTTGCTCACTAGTTATTGAGTTCCCTGCAGGGCAGTGCCTACTTTGTCGCCTTTGTTGCAAAATGTGTTTACCCCTTCTTTTGTTCATGCAAAAAGCAGCAAGCGTATTTTGTATGCGATATTATCGCTTTACGATTGCCAAAAGACAATATGAACAAGTGCCTATGCACATATGTAAGTATATTTACATATACATATATATATATTTATATATATATGAATGTATGTAGCCGTAGTTGTAGTTTTATTGTACATTAAATTGTATGCAAAATGGTTCACTGTTAAATGTTTTTGTTGTTTTGTTTTCGACTTTTTGACGTAGAATTTTCTTTACCTTATGTTGATATGTTACGTTTAAGCAAGAAGCTCCCTCAACTATTTTCAACTTAATTTTAAGCTCTGCAAATGCACTAACAATCACTTCAAGGTTTGAATACCTACATTAGAGAGCGACTATAAGCAGGCCACAGCTGTCAAATTTTTTTCACAATTATTCTTATGTGCATCTGCATAACACCAAATACGCTAGGCTAACCCTTCTCTGCATGGCTTGATATCCTATTTCGCTTTTGCTCTGCGTGTGACCCAACAAACAAAACTCGTAGTTAAAGCCGCAAAAGCCGGCAATAGATAAATGCAAGATGCACTCACAAACATCATGGTTACATACAAACATACATAACCATGCACGCAAATATACATATATACATATGTACATACATATGTGTTTATATTAGCCGCTCGTGCGATTATGCATTGCCCACCACCGTCATACCAAAAACTGCTCTGTCCAACCAACCACTTTGCTGCTGCACATATTTGCATATTTTCTGCTCCCCATTTCTTATGCTCTCAGCCAACCTCTTTTTGCCACAAACACTCCTACACATGGTCATATTTTGTCGACCACAGTGTTGAATTGCACTCGTTCTGAAAATTTGCTTTTGCCAACATGCAATGTGTGAATTTCATACCTTTCATGAACATGAAATGGTATTATAACATTGTGTCGCAACACAAATCTTGACCAGAAGGAGGCATGACAGATCAATCAAAATACATATATTTTAGGCTGGGACGATTTGTATGAATGGAAGTTAATCGATATCGTGCCATTGAAATTGCGATTCCTCTAATTTTTCTGCGTAGAAAACTCTTCCACGACATTTGTCTAAGATTAAATTTGATGTTCCGGAATTTGATTTTTATGGATCAAGGCGGATTTTTGAAAATCAAAAGTCGACAAAAAAAAAATAACCAGGCGAATCTGCACATCAAATTCAATCAAAATTTATGCTGAACTCAAATGTGAAATCATTATTAAAATCGAATCAGTCGTTTTCTAGATATAGCCTGATTTCCGGGTTTAGGGGCTGAATGCTTAAAATCGCATGTTTTCGCAGTTATATCTAGCTATATATAATATATCTTAAATTTCCTGGAAAATTACTTAAAGATAATGAAACTGAATATAATAACAATCTTTTAAAGTTATTATTTATCCTTCGGTATAAGAGAACTAGGAATGTATTATTTTTTCTTTAGCCCAAAATCATGGTATGGGATCTCTATTTTATAGTCATCCGATTTCGGTGATTTTCGCTGACAGCACTCTGTGTACAATAAATACTCCAAATCTAAAATTTCCGAACTTTAGCTGCAAAAATTGAAGCGGTATCCCCAAAAAGTAGACCTATGCTGCTTGAATTTGTTTTTTTACTTTATTCAACTCTTAAAAAAAACTCAAGGTTACTCATACGCCATGGGGTACTACTGCAAGTAATTGGTTGAATTTGATGTGGTTATTGGCCTGATTGATTTTTTGGTGATTTTTGTACATTCTTGATTTTGAAAAATCCGTCTTGGTCCATATAACACAAATTTCGGCACATCAAAATTGATTTTGGACAAATGTCGTTGAAGATTTTTCTAATCAAAAAAATGAGAGGAATCCGAATTTCAATGGCACGATATAGGTTAGTAAATCGCCCGTCCTGGTATGTATAAACCGATATGATCAGGATCATGAGCTGAGTTGTTTAAACCATGTCTGTATATCCATCTGCTTGTTTTAACGCAAACTAGTCCCTCAGTGTTTGAGATATACGCTTCAAATTCGGTATGTGGATGTCCTTTTATGACATCATGCTGATCATTTGTCGTAATCGGTCAAATGGGACCACTATAAGAAACAGAGATGTTAAGTATTGCAATCATCGTGACTTTCAGCCCTTGAAGTCCCATTCTTTTTCTTGAAGTCTTGAATGCAGCCTTTCAGTATTTTTTTTGACTGATGATTTAAGATTTGAAGTCCCCAGTATTTTTGGCAAGTATGACTGATCATTCATTTTTTTCATTCATTGATGACTGGCGATATTTTTAAGCAGTCATTTAGTAAACTAGTACCAAAAATATGCTCTCTATGTGTTTTAGCTGTAATAGTATTTATTTTGCATATACCTAAATGGTCAGTTTATACAATCTTTAAAATACATATCGCTAGCTTAGAGTGCAAACTGTGTAAGTCCATTTTTATGAAAAAGTGTATTTTTATGTCCAACGCTAGAAAAATCAAATACGCACCGCGCTAAATAAGTCGGTGACTCTTATCATATTTCTACTCGTTGTTATTCAGTGATACGCAAATTCTGTAAGCAAGGATGCTCAACGAAATGAACAAAATAATTTTGTTTAAAAAATATCAATAAAAAATATCCAAAAATTATTTTGTTTTGCTAATTATCAGAAACAAAATTTTTTCGTTTCAAAAATTATCAATAAACCTTTAATCAGAATAATTTTGTTTCGTTGATATCAAAAAAATTAACAAAAATTGTATTTGTTTTTATTCATGTACGTATGTACATACATACAAACATATGTAAAATTTCTTTTCTTCATAGAAAACGAAATTATTGAAGTCAATTTTTTCATTTAAATTTGAAACTATATTTTTTTGAAATAATTGTTTTGATAATTATCAAAACAAAAAAAATTTTGTTAATTTTTTTTGATAACAGTTGAAACGAAATGGATTTTGTTATGCTTTTTACGTTTATAAAATCGAATATTTCAATAGAAACAAAATTTTTTTTGTTTATTGGGTCAGAATATTTAAAATCGATCAAAAAAAAAAAGTTAGCTGCGATTTTTGCGAATCCAGCATAAATCGATAGCCGCACGACTTCTAAGATTTTCTGTGTACTTAGTTTTAAAAATTTATTTTTTTTTAAGTTTATATATTAAGTTAAAGTTTGATGTGATTTTTGGGTAAAATCTTAATATCTCGGGAACTATAAGTCGTATTTGACTGATTTAAAAGGCATTAGAACCAGAAAATTCCAGGCTATTATAAAATGGTACCATATTGCTACATTTTATATTGGAAGCATAAAAACAAGATTGTGAGGTTGTAATTCGCGGTGTTCTCCTACTCAGAAAATTTGCGATTTAATACCACAAAGAGACCTATCAATCAAGAACCAAAGCCCACTTTCGGATTTTTGGGACAGGCATGATTAAAGAAAATACAGCGATGAATGTTACTCTATGTTCAGCAATACTTGCACTTCTATCAATAAAATATACCACTATGAGTAAAGCTAGCGGTAGGCTTTGCTTTTTATCAGATATCTTACCTTCGTACCAATATAAGAAGAAGCTCGTTTTCCCATTTTTACTTCGTTTCGATCATTTTTATCCACGGATTTAAAAAATTAATGTTTAGTTAAGTTTAGTAAACTTTATGTTTAACAAATTCTTTTAAAAATGAAATTTCATTACATAAAATATGTCGGGGATCTTCAAGTACATATACATGGTACTCCCGAGTATTTTTTTTATATCTTTCGCTAATTTGAAACGGGGTTTTAGAAAACTATCTTCATTGTTGTAATCTCCATCTTTACCGTATCCAAAAGAAATATTTTTGAAAAACCCTGCCACCTTTCCTACAGTTCCTTAGTTCCTTAGTGTGGTTCACAAGTGGTCTCTGTGCGCTGACTCGAGAAGCGTGTCGTTAACTGTGCCACCCAATCCATCACATGGACCTTTTCCATGGGATGTTGCAAATAAATGACTAAGCTTGGTGTATACACTTTTGTCACTTGTTTACTTGTAATACACGTTCGAAATCGGTTTATGACCCCGCCTTCTTTTTAACAAAGATGTTTCTAGAATGCTCTTCAGAAATTTGTAACGTGACATTTTTGTAACTAAAAGTAACACATTGATACAATTTTTCACTAACGAGTATATTTATGTATACGCTTAGTCGGATCATTGATAAAAATTTTGAAAATGGGCGTGACTACGCCCACTTTATGCGGCAACCCGCTTATATAAAATACACAGTGTTTCGGTCAAACGCAAACAACCAATGAAAGCAGATGAGTATCTAATTTTCGATTCCACTCGAACTTGGGATTCCTTACTTGTTAATAATAGATATGTATACGAGCACAGAATATTTATACCATATTAATCAATACATATTAGACTTAAAAACCATTGTCTATACGGGTAAGTATGCTGTAAACATTTAGCAAATTAAAACACCCAAAAGAAAAGCAAAAGAAATACGCTGAAACCTTGGTTCAAATTAGCGAGAGGTGTCAAAAACACTCGAAAGTACCATGCATTTGTACCTCAAGATCCCGGACATATTTCATGTAGTGAAATTTCATTTTCAAATAAATTTGTTAAACATAAAATTGAATAAACTTAACTAAACATAATTTTTTTTAAATCCGTGGATAAAAATGATCGAAACGAAGTAAAAATAGGAAAACGAGCTTCTTCTTATATTGGTACGAAGGTAAGATATCTGATAAAAAGCAAAGCCTACCGCTAGCTTTACTCATAGTGGTATATTTTATTGATAGAAGTGCAAGTATTGCTGAACATAGAGTAACATTCATCGCTGTATTTTCTTTAATCATGCCTGTCCCAAAAATCCGAAAGTGGGCTTTGGTTCTTGATTGATAGGTCTCTTTGTGGTATTAAATTGCAAATTTTCTGAGTAGGAGAACACCGCGAATTACAACCTCACAATCTTGTTTTTATGCTTCCAATATAAAATGTAGCAATATGGTACCATTTTATAATAGCCTGGAATTTTCTGGTTCTAATGCCTTTTAAATCAGTCAAATACGACTTATAGTTCCCGAGATATTAAGATTTTACCCAAAAATCACATCAAACTTTAACTTAATATATAAACTTAAAAAAAAATAAATTTTTAAAACTAAGTATACAGAAAATCTTAGAAGTCGTGCGGCTATCGATTTATGCTGGATTCGCAAAAATCGCAGCTAACTTTTTTTTTTTGATCGATTTTAAATATTCTGACCCTATTGTTAAAAATAACGTTATTTTGCAGCCTTGTGTGTAAGTCGAAGCGAAGAAAATTGTGTAAGTCCAAAATATTTACATGAACAGAACATTTTTTTTTCATTTCGATTTTTTTATATTTTTTGTTTTTATCTCTCCTACAAAGTTTGAAAAAAAAAGGACTTACGCAATTTGCACTCTAAGCTAGCGATATGTACACTACAGCGTATCGAGAAAAAAAGTTCGCCCCCATATGATCTCTTTTTCGAAAACATTTCCGGAAAATTTTTTTTTTGACCCCGCTAGATGTCGCTAAAATTAAATTTTTCATATCTTCGGTTTTATGGAAGGTTCCTACTTTATAATTGTATTAACCCTGTGGGCGCCATTGGGGTAACTTCCACCCAGTACATAGTTTATACCACCTTAATGTAACTTTTTTTTGCCGGTATGTTAAACGTCGTCAAAAAATATTAACCTTTTGCGAAAGAAGTATTTCGATCGTTGCCGTAGAACCGCAAATAAAACACATTTAACGTTCCGAGGAATATGCGTTTTTCGCTTCCTGTGGTTTCTAAGTTAATTTTATAAAGTTTTTTTCTGAAGAGTCTCCTGCTGAAATTTTATACCGAATAATTTTCTAGAAAATTTTAACCATCTAGCACCCCTAAGAAAGTGTTATTTTGACCCCTTTTTATACAGTCAGGAAATAGTATTTTTAAGGTCGCTAGAGGGCTAAAAGGTTCTAGATCGCCTTAAAATTTCATTAGGGGTGTCCTGAGAAAAAACCTTTGTAGAATGGACCACATGTAAAGGACCACAGGAAGCGAAAAACTTATATTCCTCGGAATGTTAAATGTGTTTTATTTGCGGTTCTACTGAATCGATCGAAATACCTCTTTTGAAAAAAATGAATGCTTATTGACGACGTTTAACATGGTGGCAAAAAAACTCAGTACTGGGTGGAAGTGACTGCAATAGCGCATGTAGGGTTAATACAATTATAAAGTAGGAACCCTCCTCTCATGCCAAAGAGATTGGTGTCTAAAACTTAGGGATCGAATCTTTAAAAACCTAGTAACCCCTATGAGAAGAATGGCAAACGACTGTAGCTGCAATCACTTCATGATTGCAATCAAATGATTGCAGTAACGGGGTGGATTGCAGCCAGGTGACTGCACAGTTAAAATTTACCAGTCAGAATGAAGGCTTACTTTTTTAATTCCCAGTCATGACTGGCAAAAAATGAATAGCAGTCATTTTGACCCCAATCAAAAGACTGCGCAGTCACAAAGTACTGCATTACTTAACATCTCTGATAAGAAATACATAGCTGCTATACAACCGATTGTTCAGATATAGGCATGTTTGGGTATAAGTTCTCCATTTAAACTACTAACTACAACGTGTCTAATAAATCTTTGTAGGCATAACTTGGCAGTACAAATTAATGAATATCAGATCATGTAAACTTTCATTTCCCCATTCATGAAAGGTATGAACTCTTCGGTACGCCCGAAGACAGTCACGCTCTTATCTGTTTTAAATTAACTTTTTACTCTTACCTTTAATATGTATTTCTCTCTCAACTTTTCCGACTTTGCTCTCAGAGCTTATGTGCCGACTTTAGTTTATTTTCGCTGCCGCTGCTTACACTGCTGTTTGCTTCGTTCTGCTTCTAATATCACACGAATGATGTGTGGGTGTGTGGGGGGGGGGCTAGTGGGGCTATCGATTACCCAACAAACATTTTGGCAAAAATACATTTTGCTATTTTTAAGTGCAATTTTAATTGAATCAATGTAGTTCTCGTAGATATTAGGTTATGTGGCTGTTGGCCATTTTGCTATGATGACCTGTAGTGGGACTAGAGAGGATATTGATGGCTTTTTAAAGGCGGTATGGCGCTGGATACTTACCCATAGCCATATACATACATATATACATATCTAGTTACATATAACCTCACTAATTTTAAAACTTTTTGTTGGAAATTCCTCGGCGTTCTTGTTCGTTTGCATTTTGTTTTGCGCACACAGTTACTGTTGTTGTTGGCATATTGTCAGCTGTTAGTCTGCTGTCTGCTGCCTGCTGCCTCTGCTACGCAAATATCATACATACAAACAGATATGAATGCTACATACATATTTCTGGCTGCCTTTAGTCATGTGAACATTTTGGAGCTGCCGCAGTCGTGCGCGAGAGCAGCGTGTGAGCGTAACGCAGAATTAATTTTGTTCGCAATAAATGTTGCCAATTTTTCTATTAGCAAAATTGTCATGATAATTTAGTCGTTGGCGGCGCGTAATAATATCACAGCGAATAAATGTTATAAAGGAATATAAAGAAGGTGCAGAAATTATAAAGAAAAATAAACATAGTATGTTTTAATTGTTGTTATTTAAATTAATGTGTGTGTTTTTTTTGATTAGAAATAAATAAATAAAATAATAAACGTCATTGGAGCTTAATTAGCGAAATGCTGTTAAATGTTTTTAATAGCAAATAATATATAAAAAAGTATAAAGCTTTCTAATAAAGGAAAAATACACAAGAAATTAAGCAAGGAATATGTATAAAGTGGGACAAGTAAAAAGATTTAAAAAAAGTAATTAAAAATTAAAACATAGCACGTAAACAATTTAGCAAATATATACTATTTATGTATGTACAAACAGAAAGATAAAATAAAATGCAAAACAAAAAAAAAGTATTAATATTAGAAAGTATTCAATGTGACATACTTATATATACATAACTGTATAACGCAAAAATAGCGCTAAAGAAACAGAAATGTGCACAAAAGAAGTACAAAAAAAAAAACAAAAAAAAGAACAAACAAACAATCAGACAAAAAAAAAAACGATACAGCTAAAATTCACTAATTAACAAGTAAGGAAGCCTAAGTTCGAGTGGAATCGAACATTAGATACTCAGCTGTATGCTTTCATTGTTTGTTTGCGTTTGATGGAAACACGGCGTATTTTATATAAAGCGAGTGCCGCATAAAGTGGGCGTAGCCACGCCCATTTTCAACATTTTTATCAGTCATCCAACTAAGCATATGAATATTATTCTTTGTGCAAAATTTCATTCCTTTATGACTTCTAATTACAAAGATGTCACGTTACAAATTCCCAAAGGGTGTTCCAGAAATATCTTTGTTAAAAAGTAGGCGTGGTCATAAACCTATTTCAATAAATTTTTGCGTGTCTATTAACACAAGATATAAAAGTGTATAAACCAAGTTTCGTCATAATATCTCAATTATTTGTCGAGTTATAGGCTAAGAAATCTCGTATATCCCTTTGTGTAAAAAGAGGCGGTGCCACGCCCATTTTCCAAAATTTTTCTATTTGTTGTTTCCGGTCTATTGTGGAAGTCATGCCACAATATTTCAATGAATTATCTTTATATTTGACAAAGATATCGCTTAAAATGTTTTTATTAGGCCCCTTTATAGTTCTCATATATAAAAGTGGGCGTGGTCGTCAACCGATTTCGCTAGAATTTTGAGCGTGTATTACCACACGTAATGAAAGTGTACACACCAAGTTTCGTCATTATATATAAATTATTTGTCGAGTTATGGGCTCAGAAATCTCGTATATTCCTGTTTATAAAAAGAGGCGGTGCCACGCCCATTTTCCAAAATTTTTGTGTTTTTCGTTTTATGCCCGCAGTTGGACTCCTGCTATAAAATTTCAATGATATATCTTTATATTTGACAGAGATATCGCTTAAAATGTTTTTATTAGGTCACTTTATAAGACCCATATATAAAAGTGGGCGTGGCCCTCAACCGATTTCGGAAATTTTTCGTCCAAACATTTGCCTAAGTAAGTATATCACGCGTACCAAATTTCATCGATACATCTTCAACGGTTTCTGATTTATGACTCATAAAACTTTCAATGTTTGCCCCTTAATAAGTGGGCGTGGCACCGCCCATTTTCCAAAATTTTGGTGTTTTTCCTTTTATGTCCGCAGTTGGACTCACGTGACAAAATTTCAATGATAGATCTTTATATTTGACAGAGATATCGCTTAAAATGTTTTTATTAGGTCACTTTGTAATATACATATATAAAAGTGGGCGTGGCCGTCAACCGATTTTAACTATTTTCCGTCCAAACGTGTGCCTAAGTAAGTAAATCACGCGTACCAAATTTTGTCGATATATCTTCAATGGTTTCTGAGTTATGACATATAAAACTTCCAAGGTTTGACCCTTAATAAGTGGGCGTGGCACCGCCCATTTTCCAAAATTTCATCAAATTTCTTCCTAGGGCCCTGAGCTCAACACGTGGGTAAAATTTCATCGCTCCACCTATATTAGTGACTGAGATACCAAATTTCCGATTATTTCTATATAGGAAAAGTGGGCGTGGTCATGGTCCGATTTCGCCCATTTTCAATACCAACCGTCCCAGTCTCGATACCAACTTGCACTTCAAATTTCATCAAAATATCTAAATTTTTGCGCGAGTTAGAGTGTTTACAGACGGACGGACAGACGGACGGACGGACAGACGGACGGACGGACGGACATGGCTAAATCGATTTCTCTTTTCACCCTGATCATTTTGATATATATAAGTCTATATCTATCTCGATTATTTCACTCTGTTACAATCCACCGTTATGTGATTAAAACTATAATACTCTGTGTACTAGTACAGCTGAGTATAAAAATTGGCTTTAGCAATTCTAAGAATTAAAAAAAAATCCACGCGTTGTCAATACTTCTACTTTAATTTTAATTTCTACTTTAACACTGCTATTTCGAGCGTTACCGGAAAATTACTTTACTGGTAATTTATGTTGCTGAAAATTGTTACCATCTTTTCAATTGGTATTCTGGCACAAATGGTAACGCTGTCAAAGCATTTCCATACGAACGGAATGGAATCGGGTTGAAATGGTAACAAATTGTTACCACGTATTGAGGTGGTAACTTAATTTGCTGCTGCCAGAATACGAAAGAGTGTTTAAAGTACCAGATTCTTTATTTCACCAGTAAAGTAAATTATGTTACCACACCGGAATAAGGCCGTAACTGTCAACGTCAACGTTAAACAATGTGACGTGACATTTTCACGTGATTAAGGTTAGACGGTGGATTTTGTTCCAATTTTAAGTTTTACTGTAGGTGGGTATAACCCCAGCAAACACAAGAATTTCTATCAGATGTCGAAGGCAGGTAATGGCTCAGCGGTTAAAGCTGTAGTCATTGTACTGCAAAGTGCGTAAGGTCGATTCTTGCCCGAAACAAAAAGTCGCCTGAAGAGTCTTAGAAGGATCTAAGGCGAAACAGCTGACGTTATATCCCAGCTTCAAAGAATTGTTTTCTAGTTTCTAAAAAATTAAAAAGACAATCTCTAATGTTAGAGAATTTAAAGGGCTAGTTCTCGAGTCATGCTCAAATCGATATCTAATCTTTGTGTTTTTAGGCATATTTGGTTTATACTTCTATAGCGAATTGAATTGATATACATATAATATGTATGTACTTATATATGGTAGATATATGTATGCACACATGCATAGTCACTTAATGATAGATAAGGCAGCAGCTGCTGGCAATCAAGAAAAACTCAAAATGAAATAAAAAAACAAAAAACAAGACAAAAGCATTAAATGCATTTTATTTTTTTGCACACTGAAAAAGTAATTAAAAACTAGACAAACAAGCCCATTTTGCTTTTTTTTTTTAATTTATAGTGTTTAATTTTCGTACGTACTACATACATATATATGTGTGTATGTGTGCATGCAGGTGTTTGACTTTTTCAGTGCATTTGACGTTAGTTCTTTCCTCCTGTTTTGCTTTAAATTTATTGTTTTTGTATTTTTAACAGCCGCCCATATATACATACATACATACACACACAAATACTTTAATTGAGCTATCAACTGCTGGACAGATTTTAAAATGCGTTTGGCTGATTGACGACTACTCGTTGGTTTTGGTAATGGCGATGGAACGCTACTCGATATTGTATGTATGTATGTTAGGGTTGCCAGACGTACTGATTTAATCAGTACAATAATGATTTTTCGTGTCCCGTACTGATGGTTTTAAAAACCTTAAGAAATACTGACTTTTTGGATTTTGTACTGATTTGCACTGATTTTTAGCCGACACTAAAAAAAATCATTTTTATCACCCTGCACTGTTTTCCAACCGTTTTCATTTGACGTTTATAACCATGAAATAATTAGGAATGAGGCAGCAACGAGAACGTAGAGTATAGGTAGATACTAAACGTAGCATGACCAAACTCACTCAAAATTTCTGTTCAATGGGGTTTGAGTGCATTTGTTTATGCACACTTAGCTTAACATAGAAGTCTGATTCAAGAAGATTTTTACGGATCGTGCATGAAGAGGCCCGTTTCTCAATTTGTTCCATGCTACGTTAAGTACCTATAACTCCAGCTTTACATGTCATACACTCAGGCAAAAAACAAGCTAAATTTAAGTCTAACGGGATAGAAACAAGCCGAAAACATCATGAAAGTCTGCTAACCTTGAAAATGCTAAAATCAAGAATGTATTCTTATTTTTAGAATGGTATTTTTTTATAAATAGTTAGGTGATTCACAAAGTGTCATAAAGTCATATGTCATATTAAATTATTGTACGGAAATAGTTATAAAACACTTTTCCGAAGCCCTGTGAAGAAGTAAACAAAAACAGCTGATCAAATACGACGATCCAAAACATATCGTGCAGAGTTGTATTTATTTAGTACATATATAGCCTAGAATGCTACAACAAAATATTATGACTTATGACGATATGACGCAATATGACAGGTTGTGAATCCCCTAATTATATTAAGAGTGTGGAGCTTGTGTAAACTTATTTTAAGCACAACCCATGACTGATTCAAGCCTGTCCAATCTTATTTTAAGAATGTTTATACTTATGTTGAGAATTTCATTCGTAAATCAAATTTTTTTCAATTTTTTATCTTGGTTCAAGCTTGTGAAAACATAAATTTAATTTATTTTTCTTTAATTTCTGTAATTCTTGAGTCAAGTACGACACAGCTTGAATTTAGTCCGCTACTTTTTTCTGAGTGTAGAAACATAATTGACAGTTAACGATGCGGAAAGGTATCTGGCAACCCTAATGTATGTAGATATGCAGATGAAGCCATTACCAACTACCTAGTAAGTCAATCACCTGCGTTGGTTAATCGATTCTTTTCTTTTTGTGTTTGTTTTGCGTTTAAAACAGAAATTCTATGTAAAAAAAATCACTCTTCGTTGCTTTTGTTGTTTCTTCTTTTTTTTTGTGTAATTCAATGCGTATGCAAGTGCATTGCAGCCGTATAAGTTTATTGTGTAATTATTGTGTGTGAAGTAATGCAAAGTTAAAAATATATTTAAAGTGTCATTGAACAGCGCACGCAAAGCCTTAAGTGCGAGACCACAAGGAATAAAAACCACATATGTATGTATGTACATTGTACATAGTCACATATGTATGACAAGAACCACAAATGTAACAAAAGCTTGCAACCAAAGCGAATTGAAGTCACATCAGACAGAAGCTATCGATTATAATTATTGGTAAGAATTGAATGACAAACATTTATCGATAATTTTTGTACTAAAGCCCATGATCCCACTAAACTGCCTTCAAGTTCCGTTGCACTAAAGAAACTGTATAACATTTAAAATATTTAATTAATTAACTTTAAAACTTATTTACCAAACTTTAAAGTCTTAAAGTATTTTATTTTAGTGACATATTTTTGAAATATGTATGTAGATACATATGTATTCCCTTCATCAATCAACATTTGAAATATGTAGGTTCATATGTCCACTTGAAAATGCCTAAACACGATAGCATGCTAAATAGATAAATAGGTACCTTGTTGGACTTTCCAAATCACATGTGCACAACTACATCATACCCTCCAAAAAAATGTGCGATTAATACCGAAAGATATTTGTCCCGGATTGATCTCTTTCGAGAAAAATCGGTCCACAATTAGTCCCCGATTGTTCCCGTAGGGGTATAAATGTAGACTAATTGTAGACCAATTGTGCCCTAACGGGTATAAATGTAGATTAATCGCTTTCATTCCGAACGGGTACAAATCTAGATTCCTTAAATGTAGAAATTTTACAAAAATATGCAATGTATTTAAAAAATTGTAGAACAACCGGTAAAACGAATTGAACACTCTTTCTTTTAATAACAATGATGAATAATAATTTTAACAAAATGTTGCCTAAAATATATTATGAAAAAATCCGTCACATTACGCTCATATAATGCATACTCAAAACTTAAAATTTTTTTATTTATTTATTGAGATTTTTTTTCAAAAGTAAAACATTATATAATACTTTTTGGTTGCTTGTTTTTCCGACAGGGTAGGAATATGATATATTGTGGAACGATCCTCCGTCATCCCTTGTCAAGTTTGGTTTGGAGACAAACCGGTTTCGGCTAATATGCGCCATCTTCAGTGTCTTTTTTCGTCCGAAACCGGTTTGTCTCCAAACCAAACTTGACAAGGGATGACGGAGGATCGTTCCACAATATATCACATTATATAATCTTTATTTATATATGCATGAACATTTACAATTTTTTAAAGATTGTTATTAAAAATTGCCTTGGCGAACAACTTGGAAAAATCTACATTTGTACCCGTTCGTGCTGGAAGCGATTGATCTACATTTGTACCCGTTGGGGATGAAAGCGATTAATCTACATTTGTACCCGTTCGGGATGTAAGCGATTGATCTACATTTGTACCCGTTCGGGATGAAAGCGATTGCTCTACATTTGTACCCGTTCGGGATGAAAGCGATTGATCTACATTTTTACCCGTTCGGTATGTTAGTGATTAATATACATTGGTACCCGTTCGGGTATACAAGTTGAACAATTAGTCTCTTCATAGGACATGCTCGAACAAATGCGATCAATTCACTCCATATAAAGGGATGTAAAATTGTATTAGTCGCATGCTGCCTTGCGATTGATCCCGGACACGTCCCGGATTAATCGCATTTTTTGCAGGGATACATACCTATGTACATATGTATGTATGTACATATGTAGCTACACTATCGCTCTAACAATTTTAAACGATGTAAACTTTGATACGTATAATAAATCAATAATTCAATAATGATTATTTACAGTGAAGAAAAAATGGCAAGAACTCATACGGAGCTACGGCAACGTAATGGCTATAAATAAATAAATATTAGTATTCCCGTGGTCGAAAATTCGACCAATTAGATTGAAAGCGGAGCAATTTTAGAGTGGAAAGACCATATTTCTTATATAATATTTCTATAATAAAATATCTATAAAATAAAACATAGTTACTGGTTATATTGTCCGAGGAGACATAGTGAAATTCTAAACCTCTAGCGACCTCCAAAATTCCATTTTCCGGACTCTTCTTTCCCTTTCCAGTTTCTTTCCTTTTGCTCTTATCCTGTCCTTTTTGCGTTTTCTTTTCGCTTTTTTCCTTTCTACTTTCCGTACACTTTCCTCTTACCTTTTCCCCTTTCCTTAGCTTTCCTTCACATTCATTTCCTTTCCTTCCTTTCTTTCCTATAGTGAAAAAATGTCAACAAAATTTTTCAAATAGGTGGCAACCAGTTTTGTAAAAATTTAATTTTATTATCCATCTAGAGGGCAGCCCTTTCAGATGAGATTTTAAATTTAAAAATCAAACAAACTATACCGGAATATTAAATTTTTTGACAGGTGGCAACCCTTTTTGGAAAAATGATAATAAATTACGAATTTTCAGGTTAAGCCCTTTCATATAACACCTCAGACTTAAAAATCAAACAAACTGGAGCATAAAAATAAATTTTTTAACAGGTGGCAACCCTTTTTGTAAAAATTATAATAAATTACTCATTTCATGCAAATCCCTTTCAAATGACAACTCAAATCTAAAAATCAAACAAACTATAAAGTAAAACTGAATTTTTGAACAGGTGGCAACCCTTTTTGTAGAAGTTATAATAAATTACACCGCAAGGTAGTACTGCGCCAATGAAAAGCTATGAATAGTATACATAAATATTTTCTAGTATACTCTACTGTACTACCATTCAACCAACACACGGAAATACAATGAATACTTTAAAGTAGCCTCTTTTAAAGTCATTAAACTTTCCGCCGAAGAGGGGATTATGATTGCCTAGCAAAAAAAAATTGAAATCAATTAAAACTGCGCTAAACTAGCATTTTTTTATTTAAATTAAATTGCTGTTTTAGTATTTCTTCTTCATATCAGCATTTTTTTGCCCTCTTTGTGCTGAAAGTGCCATAATTTAATTTTCAGTTTTAATAAGCATTATCGAATTATATAAAGTAAATGCATACGTATGTATGTAATCTAAAAAAAAATTGCAGACAATCAGAACAAATATTGCTGCGCTACGTACATATGTAGGTACATACATATGTAAGTAATTATTCATTTCAATGAATTGGATAAAAGATTTGGTAAATATGACCGCTGTGGTGCAGTGGGTAGAGTGCTCGCCTACTATGCCAGAGGTCTCGGGTTCAAACCACGGTCCGAGCAAAACACCAAAACAATTTTTCTAATTAGTAAAAATCCAATTATTGGGTTTTTTAAGAGCAGCGGTCACCTTCGACAGTGGTCGGCATACCCTCCGAGTGTATTTCTGCCATGAAAAAGCTTCTCACAAAAAATGTATTCACCGTTCGGAGCCGGCATGAAACTGTAGGTCCACCCAATTGGTAGGAAAAACAAAAGGAGCACACCTCGAATTGGGACAGAAGCTCGGCCATAAAACTCGTCAGAGTTATAATAGCGCCATTGTATTATTATTATTATTATAAATATGTTCATACATAATAAAAAACAAACCAAATCAATTCAAAATTTAATTGATTTCTTTTAATTGTGCTGTTTGGGGTAAATAAGTAAGAGTGTGTGCAAATACATGGTTTGGCGTATTTGCGGTTACCGCAAAAAATTTGCAATTTACTGAGTACAAAACGATTTGCATAATAGAAATAACGAAAACATGTAACATGGGGGTGTAACAAACAAAAAAAATTACAAAGAAGTTTGCATGCATGCAATGAGTATTACGCAAGAGTTTTGGCGTTTTTATTGCATGGCGATGTACTACTTACATAGTTTAGATACTTTTAATGAAGTTGTTATGTATGGTTGGTGCAGGAAAGCAAACTGAAACTTTAAAAATTCCAAGGAATCAATATCCATGACGATGTAGGCCTAGAGGTTTTTTGCTTTTACCATTCCACTCTGGTCCCAAATTCGTTTTTTTTTTTTTGACAAATATTCTATTGTTTTATTTTTTATTTTGGTATTTCTATCCAGACCTAACCCAGCAAACATAATCTCTAACATTAGAGAATTTGTGATGACTATATTAGATAACTACACAGTAAAAAATTATAGTTTATTTCTAATATCATTTGGTAGTTAATTTAATCATTCTTGGAATTAAATTTGAATTTTAATACCAAAAAGTCTTATTTTTAAACTATGAGAAGTTTTACAATTTTATTTATTCCAAAATAGTTTCAAAATAAAGCCTTAAAAAGTATTAAAATTCTCTCTAAAGAAGTTTAATCATTTATGGTTTAAAAACAAATCCTGAAAAGTATAAAAAACTTTCTCTTTCTCAATTATATTACCATCAAAGTATTTTTGGTTTAAAATCAAAACCAAAAAAAGTATTAAAAAAAATTATTAGAAAAAAGTTAAAAAAAAAAATCAAACAAAATGTTTCTAAAACTGCAATCCGGAGGAGTAATGAAGTCTACTGAAATAAATGGCCCGAATCGAATAATTGTAACAAGTAATGCAGGAGATTAATTAAATATCATGAGGCTAAATTTTGCTTTATTTTTTCAGTCATAAGGCAGTTGAGGGTCCCTCTTTCAATATCACTGCAGGAACCGCGACGGTGCCGAAATTTCCCTGGACATCTCCAAAATATTAGTATAAAAGTGGAAATATGGCTTTGTTCAGAAACTCAGTTTGAAGCGCAACCTGCTTTTGTAGTAGAAGCAGAGCGTTCATAAACGTAAATTTTGCATGAAGCGTCGCTCATCACAATCATCAAAAAAATAATTACTACCGCTGTTGCGCTTCATGCTGCGTTTCTGAACATAGCCTATGTATATATATCGAGACCTAACCGCCATAAAAGTGTATCCAACAAAATGATCGATTTCAGTTTTTTTTATGGAAATCAACAATTTACTATCACATGCATCAACTCCCAAAATTTCATAGCGTGAAATATGCAGTTTCGAAGTTAGAGACTAAATAAGTTTCACGGCTGCATACAAACTGTATGCAAAACAAATTAAAAAAAACTGTGTCCTGTAAAATTTACTTTTTGTTGGATACACTTTTATGAGGATAAGGGCTCGATATATAAGGTACTTTAGTGTTTGCTACTACTGTTTAGATTTTTATGTAAATAAAATATGTTAACGTTATTCAATTTCTCAGTAATCTTTGGGATAATGGGTTATTTGCAGTATATCCACTGGAAATTTTAAGGGGTTTATTTTTAAATCCAAAAAAGTATAAAATTTATTCCAATTTTCGGATAGATTTAATACCATTTAAACTATTCTTATTACCAAAAATATTATAAAAATAATCAAAGTTTGGTTTTGATTTAATTCCATAGAAGTATAGAATTTATTCCAATTTTGGATTGATCTTATACCATTTTAACTATTTTTAATACCAGAAATATTCTAAAAATAATGAAAATTTGATTTTGATTTAATTCCAAAAAAGTATTAATTTGACACCAAGAATAATTTCAGTCTCTCAATATTCTCTTCTTTTCTTTAAACCAGAATGGTTTTAATTTTATGCTTTTTGGCATTGTTATATATAAATACCAAAATGGAATTAAAATTAAACTAAAATTTTTACTGTGTACACTATTTCCAGGTGGATTGTAGAAAGCGTCAACTGGATTTTAGAAAGAGTCAATTGGATTTTGGAACATTTGAATGATTTCTAATCTACTTTTCTAAAATCCAATTGACTTTTCTATAATCCATCTGGAAATGGTGTAGTGTAATCCTCAAAGTATTATCTAATCGAAAGCGAAGGTAGAAAACTAAACTACACCATTTCCAGATGGATTTTAGAAAACGTCAACTGGATTTCAGAAAGTGAAAATTGGATTTTAGAAAATTAGATTAGAAACACAATTTAAATTTTCCAAAATCCAATTGACCCTTTCTACAATCCACCTGGAAATGGTATAGAATTCAATTGGAAATTGAATAGTAAAAGGAATATTTGCAAATTCTCCTTAGAATCTCATTAGAGGATTGCATTACATTTCCATTCGAGAATTATAATTTTCTCGATTTGATAATTATGTTCCATTTAGTTTGAGATCGCTATGACTCTCGACAGTTCATCAAACCCTTCATAGATTTGAATAATATTCAGATTTAAGAATTGTGAGGCCTGGTAGCAAATTCGAACTTTTTTCCATTCCAACATACCTACTAACCCATATTTCTTCAGTCACCAGCATTACCCATATAGTAAATTAAAATTTCAAAATTTTAATTTAAATATTTATTTTAGATATTTTCAACGTTACAGTTCAAGTAACAAAAATTGAATAATTAAAATGAAAATTTTTGAAACATCCAAAATCAAAAATTGAAATATAAATTCATTGTTACATTTTTAACAATATTAAATTCTTAAGTAATAATTCCAAAGTTGAAAATTAATTTTATATACATAAAATTAGTACCCTACATTACTCCCCCTTCAAGAAAAATTTACATCGAACAAATTAAATGTTACTCTCTTTTTATGTATATTATGAGTATTGGTATTATTGGTGTTATTTGTGTCTGTTTTTTCAATAATTGCTGGCTTTAATCTGTCTATGGGAATTACTTTAATATTGTCATTAATTTCAAGTTTAAAATATTTTTTAGCTCTTTCCACAATTTTGTAAGGTCCTTCGTATGGTTGTTGTAATGAATGTTTATTTAAAACACGAACAAAAGCAAATTGACAAGTTTGAAGATCTTTAGGGACATAAATTCCAGTATCACAATTTCTGTGATGACTTAAATTTGATTTCAAATTTCTAAAATATTCACGTAAACTGCTTAAAAGTACATTTGATGAACTATTATCAGCTGTTGGAACAACAAGTTCTCCCGGTAAACGTAAATTCTGACCAAAAACCATTTCCGCTGGTGTAGCTGAAATATCTTCTTTGTAAATTGATCGCAAACCGAGTAACATGACAGGTAACTCGTCATACCAATTATTTGTGTCATTTCTAGCCGTTATAGTAGCCTTTAGTTGCCTATGAAATCTTTCAACCATACCATTTCCTTGAGGATGATATGCAGAAGTTGTAATTTGATGACTACCAAGTAATTTAGTTAACTCTGAAAATAATTTTGATGTAAATTGACTTCCTTGATCAGTTGTTATCTTTAATGGAACTCCAAACCGAGATATATATTCTTTAAAAAATTTATTTGCAATTGTAGTTGCAGTAATATCTTTCAAAGCATATGCCTCAGGCCAACGAGTAAATCTATCAATTATTGTCAAAATATAACGATGTCCTTTTGAAATAGGTAACGGTCCAACTATATCTAAATGTATATGTTCAAATCTGTTTTTAGGAATGGAAATTTTGATAACAGGAGATTTGGTATGTCGATAAACTTTAGACTTTTGACAATTAAGACACTCTTTTGACCAAATATTAATATCTTTGTTCATATTAGGCCAAAATATTTCTTAACTATAAGACGCCGTGTAGCTCTTGTACCAGGATGTGCAATTCCATGCAACATGTCAAATACAGTCTTTCGTAATTTACTAGGTATAAATGGCCTGGGATTTTCTCCCGAAATTTCACACCAAATTTTAAAATTTAAAATAGGAATATTTATTAATTTTAAATTTAGAAATTGAGAATCAGATATAAGTTGATTTAAGTCATTGTCATTTTGTTGTTCAGTGTGTAAAATTTTGAAATTCAAGTCTGTACTTTGTAATGCATTAATTTCGAAAGCTCTAGATAACGTGTCTGCTACAACATTGGATTCTCCTTTAATATATTGTATATCATCAGTAAACTGTGCTATGAATTCCAAATGTCTCGTTTGTCTGGGACTTCTTTCTGTTTTTGAATTTAAAGCTGTGGTTAAAGGTTTGTGGTCCGTAAAAACTGTAAATTGTCGTCCTTCCAAAAGATATCGAAAATGTTTTATATTTAAATAAATTGCTAATAATTCCCTGTCAAAAGCACTATACTTAATCTCAGTTGAAGAAAGTTTCTTAGAGAAGAATGCGAGAGGCTCAATTTTGTTATTATAATTTTGTTGTATAACACCACCGATTGCTGTATTTGATGCATCTACTGTTAAGGACAACTTTGCATCTTTGTTAAAATGTTTTAACAATGTCATAGATGCAAATTTGTCTTTAATGCATTCGAAAGCTTCGCTCGATATATCATCCCAAAATAAAGTTTTATCACGTTTTTTACTTGTCCTATTAATTAGATCATAAATTTTGTTTGTGAATTCTGCCAATTTTGGAATATATCTATGATAATAATTAACCATGCCTATAAATTTCTGTGCTTGTTTTACTGATTTCGGACGTTCAAAATTTCGTATAGCTGCTACTTTTTCATCAGAAGGTCGAATACCTGATCCTGAAATATTATGTCCTAAAAAATCGATACTTGTAACACCAAAAATACACTTACTTGGTTTAATATTTAAACCGTACTCTGATAGGCGTTGAAAAAGTACACGCAAATCTTTTAAATGTTGTTCTTCATCTTTACTTGCAATAAGTAAGTCATCGATATAAGCATACACGAAATCTAATCCATTAACTACTTCATTTATGAATCTTTGAAAAGTTTGTGCAGAATTTCTAAGACCGAAAGGCATTCGCATGAATTCAAACATACCAAAAGGAGTTGTAATCGCAGTTTTATAAATATCTTCTTCAGCCATTGGAATTTGGTGATATGCTCTAACTAAATCTAATTTTGAAAATATATTTTTATTACGAAGATTCATATTAAAATCCTGAATATGGGGTAAAGGATAACGATCTGCTATAGTTGCAATATTTAGTCGTCTAAAATCACCACAAGGACGCCAATCATTTATCTCTTTTTTAGGGACCAGATGAAGTGGAGATGCTACTGAAGAATTTGAAGGTCGACAAATCCCTGTTTTTACTAAAAAATCAAACTCAGTTTTAGCGACTTTATATTTAACCGGATCTAAGCGCCTAGGCTTAGAAAATGGAAGGTTACCTTCTGTTACAAGTCGATGTACGGTAGTGTGTTTAACAGGTTTTGTATAATCTGGTTCTGCGATAAGTTCTGGAAACTCTCTTAATATCTTCGTAAATTGATTATCAACCGCAAATAGCTTTGGTAAAGGAACATCACAAAAAGAAGAAATGGTATTGACCGAAAGATTTGTTAATGGATCTACTAAACGTTTATGCTTAATATCAATAAGAAGACCATATTTACAAAGAAAATCGGCTCCAATTATCGGTTTGGCTATATCAGCTATTAAAAATGTATAAGGAAATTCACGTCTTAAACGTAAATTTACATTTAAAAGTCGTTTCCCATAAGTGAATATTGTCGAACCATTAGCTGCCGTGAGAATTATGTCTGAACGTTTCGTATGAGGAAATTTAGATGCAGGTAATACCGAAATTTCTGCCCCACTATCAATTAAAAAATTTAGTTTATTATCTTTATCGAAAATGAATAAGCGACTAGTTGAAAATTCCAAATTCCCATTGTTCGTCGCTGCAACAACGGTTGAATTTAGTTTGTTGAATTATTATTTTTGTTAAAAGAACAAGGTGGTTCACAATTCCGGGCATTTTCTCCAAATTTGTAGTGAAATTTACACAACCAATTTGGATTATTACGTGAATTGGAAGGACGTCTAAATGAATTTCTAAAATGATTTCTTGAATTTGATCGCGACCTATATTGATTTCGATATACATGAGTTTTAATTTCATCTAACTCTAAAGAAAGTTTCTGAAAATTTTCGCACATCAAAGAAGTTGTTTTCACTAAATTTTCAACGATAGAATTTTGTACTTTTGTATCGGAAATATGATTAACTGAAAACACTTCATTTTTGTTAATAACTTCCCAAATATTATCAGCTAATTTTGTCAATTCGTTCATATTACTAGAATTCGAACTTGCCAATATTGCACTCAAATTTTTAGGAAGTTTTCTCATCCAAATTTTTTTAAGGATATTATCACTAAAATTTGAGCCCGCAAGTAAATATAAAGATCGATAAAATTCTGAGGGTCTACGATCTCCCATCTCAGAATCACTCAAAATTTTATCCAATTTCGAATTCTCACTGAGTGAGTGTCTCTCAATTAATATTTTTTTAAGTTCAGTAAATTTATTATTTTTAGGAGGATTTTGAATAAAATCCAAAATAGTTATAATTACTTCCTGTGGAAGTGCTGTAATTATATAATCATACTTAGTATTTTCTTGTGTTATGTTTTTGGTACTAAATTGTGTTTCAGCATGTATAAACCATGCTTCTGGACAACTAGTCCAAAATTGTGGAAGTTTAATCGATGTTGCTGAAATTTCATTATGATTTAAGTTAAAAGTGTCATTTTGTAAATCTATTAATGAACTATTTAGATTGTGAGTAGGTGTAGACATTTGTATATTATGTTGTGGTGAGTAAAACATGTTAAAACGAGAGCCAAATAGTAACAAATAAAATAAAATATATATTGAGTTATTCAAAACTGGAATAGATATAGTAGTGAATATTTTTTTAAAATATGCCACTTAGCTTTTTCGGCTTTTAATCTGTCTTGTTTGCTAGTTGATTGCATATATGTAAGACTTCCACTGAACGTTGCAATTATCGTTTAGTTTGATTTTGCTTTTGTTGTAGTATCTCTGATTGCATGATATATTCTAGATTGATTTTGCTGCTGTTGTTGCTGTTGTTGTTGCTACTTCTACTGCTGCTGTTGGCGATTATAACAATTGTTGCTGTTGTTACGTTTGTTGTTGCTTCTAATTAATAAGCCATATTATTGTTGTTGTTGTTGTAGTGATGATGGATTTCGGTATTAACGCAAATAGTTGTTGTCAAAATGATCACAGGCGACAATGTTCAAATTATTGACGCTGCACCAGTTGGATGAAGAAAATATTGCAAAATTGTTGAACACCGTTGATTACGGACGTTTATATGCGTTGTTGTTAATTGTGTTGCTGTGCAATATGCAATGTATATTGGCGTTGCAAATGTTGCAGCTGCTATTCTCAGATCTCCGCAGCAATTTAGTACTTATTTTTAACGTAGGTATATTTATGTATATCTGATCACAGGCAGGATCGCCAATTATAGTAAATTAAAATTTCAAAATTTTAATTTAAATATTTATTTTAGATATTTTCAACGTTACAGTTCAAGTAACAAAAATTGAATAATTAAAATGAAAATTTTTGAAACATCCAAAATCAAAAATTGAAATATAAATTCATTGTTACATTTTTAACAATATTAAATTCTTCAGTAATAATTCCAAAGTTGAAAATTAATTTTATATACATAAAATTAGTACCCTACAACCCACACTGGCCTTATATCATATAGGTTATAAAACATCAATCATCAACATTATATTAAATACTAAAAAACTTCCAAAAATAATAACGAAAATGTGTTTACAATTAATAAATCTAACTCGTGCCGTTTAGGTAAATAACAACTGCATATGTATGTACATATGTAGGTGCGCGCACCTTTTTTATAAAAGCAGCTGAGTCCTTATATTCCTATAAAAGTTTATTATATTTGGGTTGTTATGACGTCTCTAAATATATGTATATACCCATACTTATGAAAGTGTAAAATAATATGCATACGCATGTATGTATGTAAAATCATAAGCACTAAAATACATATGTTTAAAATTGTGTTCTACACACAGTAAAAATTTTAGTTTAATTTTAATTCCATTTTGGTATTTATACATATATAACAATGCCAAAAAGCATAAAATTAAAACCATTCTGGTTTAAAAAAAAGAAGAGAATATCGAGAGACTGAAATTATTCTTGGTGTCAAATTAATACTTTTTTGGAATTAAATCAAAATCAAATTTTCATTATTTTTAGAATATTTCTGGCATTAAAAATAGTTAAAATGGTATAAGATCAATCCAAAATTGGAATAAATTCTATACTTCTATGGAATTAAATCAAAACCAAACTTTGATTATTTTTATAATATTTTTGGTAATAAGAATAGTTTAAATGGTATTAAATCTATCCGAAAATTGGAATAAATTTTATACTTTTTTGGATTTAAAAATAAACCCCCATAAAATTTCCAGTGGATATACTGCAAATAACCCATTATCCCAAAGATTACTGAGAAATTGAATAAGGTTAACATATTTTATTTACATAAAAATCTAAACAGTAGTAGCAAACACTAAAGTACCTTATATATCGAGCCCTAATCCTCATAAAAGTGTATCCAACAAAAAGTAAATTTTACAGGACACAGTTTTTTTTAATTTGTTTTTGCATACAGTTTGTATGCAGCCGTGAAACTTATTTAGTCTCTAACTTCGAAACTGCATATTTCACGCTATGAAATTTTGGGAGTTGATGCATGTGATAGTAAATTGTTGATTTCCATAAAAAAAGCTGAAATCGATCATTTTGTTGGATACACTTTTATGGCGGTTAGGTCTCGATATATATACATAGGCTATGTTCAGAAACGCAGCATGAAGCGCAACAGCGGTAGTAATTATTTTTTTGATGATTGTGATGAGCGACGCTTCATGCAAAATTTACGTTTATGAACGCTCTGCTTCTACTACAAAAGCAGGTTGCGCTTCAAACTGAGTTTCTGAACAAAGCCATATTTTCACTTTTATACTAATATTTTGGAGATCTCCAGGGAAATTTCGGCACCGTCGCGGTTCCTGCAGTGATATTGAAAGAGGGACCCTCAACTGCCTTATGACTGAAAAAATAAAGCAAAATTTAGCCTCATGATATTTAATTAATCTCCTGCATTACTTGTTACAATTATTCGATTCGGGCCATTTATTTGAGTAGACTTAATTACTCCTCCGGATTGCAGTTTTAGAAACATTTTGTTTGATTTTTTTTTTTTAACTTTTTTCTAATAATTTTTTTTAATACTTTTTTTGGTTTTGATTTTAAACCAAAAATACTTTGATGGTAATATAATTGAGAAAGAGAAAGTTTTTTATACTTTTCAGGATTTGTTTTTAAACCATAAATGATTAAACTTCTTTAGAGAGAATTTTAATACTTTTTAAGGCTTTATTTTGAAACTATTTTGGAATAAATAAAATTGTAAAACTTCTCATAGTTTAAAAATAAGACTTTTTGGTATTAAAATTCAAATTTAATTCCAAGAATGATTAAATTAACTACCAAACGATATTAGAAATAAACTATAATTTTTTACTGTGCACATATCGCACCCTAAATCATAAAGTGACACAACTCAAAATTCAAAAATTTTCAGGAGAGCCAAAAAACTTTTTTTCTGTACAAGTAATCGTATGGCAAAAGACCACCTATTATGGACATTTTCGGTGAAAAGAGACACTTATTGAAAAGTTTTTTTTTGCAATCGCTACAGATATGTTATGTGTACCGAATTATAAAAAAAATCGATTTCAAAAAATTTTGAGTTGTGTCACTTTATGATTTAGTGTGCGATATGTTATTCCTACGTTTTGCGTTCAAGCCTGATTTTGTAGTACTCTAATCTGATTTACTGCATGCATGTTTGCCTTATCAGCATTTCACACCTCATAACAGATATTGGAATATTATTGAGCTACTTAAATTGTGTCAGACGCATTTTCTTATTAAAAAAACCCAACTAAAAGTCAGTCAGTAAAATTTTCCAACCAAACGTAATCGCTTTTATCAGACGTTTACATTGCTAATAAATTTAAGTCGTTAAATGTACGAGGGCGCTTGGTTAAGACAGTGCAAACGCAGTGACAATTTTTCGCAAGTATTTACGAGGTAGCAAAAATCTTAACAGAAAAGTTAGTGCTGCGATCAAAAAGTATTTTAATACTATGCTCAGACATGAGCTTAGTGGACTCTTAACAGCCTTACAGATATTTAAAGCCCTAATTGAGCTCAAAGTTTGCTCGGCGGCTGCCAGATAATATCAACGCTTTCAGTAGCAGTGACTGCTTACCTTCCAACTCTCCACAACCTTTATATTCTTATCTACTTTAGCACATCTACCCTCGTATTTTTTTTGCTGCATTGCAGCGTATTAAATTCCTTAATCTTTGCTGACTCTTTACTTCTTTGTTGAAAAGAATCGCTCATGCATTAAATCAATATTTTCCTTTGCGTTTCTGCCTTTGTCCTTATTTGGTCCATAAATGTCATAATATTTCACTTTGTGTTTAGCTGAACGTAGTAAATATTAAAAAAAAATTTAAAGATTACATACAATTTTAAAGCCAAGCAGTGATAAGAAGTTTGGATTGAATTTCATGGAAAATTTTAAAATGAGTATTTTCGTAATATCTATATATATTATCGGCGTGCAAATTAAAGCACACCGAAATTGAAAGCAAAGATAAAATCTCTAGCTAATTTGCCAAAATTAAATGGCTTTGACGTGTTGACTTCATCTTTTGCACGTCATCTATGTATCTCATTTCGTTTGTACGTTGACAGAATATTTAATTGTTTTGCGCTTTTTGATTATTTGCCCGAAAGCAATTTGATGCCGTCGGTCATTCTAGCACATATTTCAGTAGGATTATTGGTACGTATATTATGCATTTCAATTTCAATGAAAATTGTGTGCATCGCTTCGCATGGCTGGGGTATAGTTGCAGTGAGTTTAAATAAATTAATTGAATTATTTGTTGTGATTACATATAGAAGAAAATGAGGACAGAAAATCGGACGAGAGTAGATTAGACTGCAAAGCGAATCCTCCTAGAATGAGAAGTCGTCATCATCGTCATACAAGCTTCACGGCTTACATTAGCCTTATAGTATCCTAAATTGCTGGCTCGTATAACGAGTACTGAGCTAACTGCTCTGCCTACTAAAGTTTCACTTAATCAGTTGTTTGAATGTGTGAAAATGCCGACCGCTGCACACTGGTCAGCCCCCATACACAAAATTCAAAACGTTGGTGCTTAAAAAAGAAATTAGTGTCATGCATTTCCGTGGGAAATATATTGAATTTTATGGAAAACCTCCTTCTATACGCAATAACCACCATTAAATGTTACTTTTGCTCATTTTAAGTCAACACATTTGAAAAAAAAAATTTTTCTGGAAAAAGTTTGTGTAAATAAGTGTATCATGATTTTTGCGATATTTTAAGTTTGAGTGCTAAAAAAATGCGGATAACTATGGAAACGCAAGAAAAACGTATGTTTCATGATTTAGCGAAAGAAAACAGTGAAAACAATTTATTTTTAGCAAAATACAAGATGAAGAAATCTTGGCTTTTCTATGAGCGTAATTTTCAAGCATTAGCATTTTCATTTAAACCTTTAACAATTAAGGACTACTCTGGACCAGGTCTTATAAGCAGATTTGGGTTCTTTCAAGTCTTCTCTTAAGAAGCCTGTTTATAAATTTTTCCCTTTTTCCCCTTTTTCTTAAAATATATTAAATGTAACTAGTCTTTACAAAATATTGTTGCTCTTTTACGATTTTTGTACATATTTACATCGACTGTTTTCGATAAAACTTTATTTTCGATAAAATCTGAGTAATTGAGTTTTGTCGCAATCTCCATACAATTTTTTTTTTTTTTTGATCCCGCGAAATATCGCGGAATAATTTTTTTTTTATTGTAACTTTGTTATTTGACATCGGATTTTTAAAATTGAAATGTCATTAGTTTAGTCTTTGGAAGCTGTATATTTTCTTCTAATGTCCTTTTGACCTATGAAGTCGTTTTCACATAGTTAAGTCACCTAACCAAGTTTTTCGTCCAAAATATCTTTTTTGTTTCACAAGAAAAAAATCGCCAAAAATAAAATATTTATCGGATCTCTCTGATATTAAGCTTAAAGTCTTTGCAATTAAACAGGCAAATTTCTAAAGTAATAAAACTTTCCTGATTTTTACAACTTTTTATAAAAACTTAATTTGAAAATCAAAATTTTTTCAAAAATCGCAAAAAATCCACAAAATTTTGGCTTTGACCAGCTTTCGCTCAAGTTGTATGTCGTTTGAAGCGTATTTTAATTGCCTTTCGAACGAGATACTGCTTGCGTTTATCGCATTTGTAACTCCAGAGAAAATAATTTTGAATGAAGTGATAACAAAAAAAAAAACACAAAATTACCGTTATCTCAAAAACCAACTATACAAAAAATTAAAAAAAAAAAATAGTTCCAAGCTCAGCAGGTCAATTCCTATCCTCCCCCATTCCTGGTTTTCTTGTTTTTTTTGGCTGTAAACTAGCGTTAGTGGTGGGCGTGGATTACAACATATATGCTTTTAATTTTTCTGAAAGATGAGTAGTATAGTGGGACACCAATGTGCCAAATTTAGTTTTGGTAGGTCCATCCGTTTCCAAGAAATTGAGTTTTGTCCCACTCTCCATACAAATGAGACCAGTGTGCGCTGGTTTAGGTTGTGTTCAAAAAAAAGGAAAAACATTTTTTTGCTTCAACTCCGTCGTATGCAATTATTTAATAGGAAATGAATGTCTGCTAACTTTATAAATTAAAATATTTTTTGATGCACATTTTAAATTAAATTGGGTCTGCAACTTTTTTCTTTTTTTTTCTATACTAAATAAATGATCACTGCTTTATTTTAATTTACTTTATAGACAAATATGTGTCCATTTGAGCAGAAGTTTGTTATAAACTAAAAATTTAAATATGTTTGTGTGTAGTTTTGACTATAAGTCTATTTGCACAGCAAAATTTTTTTATGTAATTAAAATGGTTGCTATCTCAAGCAGAAAATATAAATATATCTTCTTTATATTTTTTACTTTTTTTAAATTGCATAAGTTTTATTAATTAATTTTTCCAACTCTTGGAAGAATAATGTTACTGCTGTCGTTATTTTTATATTGTCAAAAACAATGCCGAGAATTTCTGAGTAGTGCATTCAGAGTGGCAGTTCATTGCGAGTTAAGAATCCGCATCGTTGCCGCACTTGTACCCAACTGCTGCGGTAATGCTCCTAATGTTACTCATACGCCCTGGTGCAACCTCTTAGTTATGTGCTGATTTAATTGCTTTTAATATTATTCTTGCTAACTAAATATATACTTCCTTCGATAGACATGGCTATTTTTTATAATAGCTTTTACTTTTTTGTTTCGGAATTCAACACTAACTCCAAGAAAAAACAAATCAAGCGCTTTTTCATTAACAAACCAAAACACTTTTCGCCTATTCTAAGAAACAAACATTAAACAAAATTTGAATGAATAGTCAAATGGCGGAAGCAACAACAGTGGGAGGCAAATAAAAATTTAAAATGATTTATTAATTTCAATCAACACATTCTTTTTGCTTTGCCACAAATTGCCGCAACAGCTCTTCACAATTCATTACGGCCGCCTTCAATCAATTTGCCATTTTTTTCGCCCATTTCCCATTCAGCTCATTATTTACGTTCGCGTTAATAATTCCCGCCTTCATTCAAGTGCTTTTTGTGGCTATTACTCGTACGAGTATAACAAAAAAAAAGAGAAACAAAAAAAATTATTAAAGCCATCAACTTCAAAGGGAATTTAATATTACTTTCAATTGTAATAGTTTAATAATTTGGTATGTATGTATGTATGCATGCAAGGTGCGTGGTACTTTTGTGTGTTTACATTTCTGCCCAAAAAAAATCTTCTGCCACTTGAAAATGAATGATTCTGGCCATCAAGTGTCGAGCCATATGTATGTACATACATAAATACAAACATACACAAGCACATGTATGTTTATGACACGTGATTTTGTAAGAACTTTCATGCTATATATGTATGTATTACATAGAATATGTACGAAAGTATGCATAAAAAATAATAAAAAAAAATCTGAAAATAAGTGCGTGTGTTTGTCTACACCCAAACATCGTAACCCTCTATCATCCCCACGAAACGGTTATTTTGACCTCTATCTCTAGATGTTCAGGAAAAAGTAGTATTTTTAAGATCGTGGACACTTTTTTTGTTCATATAAGGCGAGAAGGCCTAATGTACTAGATATGCTCGTTGTGGAAATAGACAGTTTTCTACCGCCAGTCCAGCCACCACTTAACCATATACTAAACTCTTAAGGTAAAGGCCTAATGTACGCTTGCTTTGCTTGCTTGGTTGTGAGAAATGTCAAAAGTATTTAGAGCTCTACTAAAATGTATAAAAGTTGGCCAAATGTCAGCTTTACTTCACGCGCTTGAAGCGCTGCAAAGTTTCGAATTGCCCAATTCTCTATTTGACAGCGCTTTGAAAGCTTTGTCATTAATTTTGACAATTCAATTTCCAATATGGCTGCTGATATAAGGCATTAGGTGTATTCCCTAACAGAAAATTATTACAAATTATTAAAAAATTGTAAGAAATATCACCTTTTCGCATTTTTTGCGCAAGAGATTTTCAGAAGAGAAAAAAAGGTCTCAAAACTTGTTCAGCAATTCGAGTCAACATTTTAGGGTTGTTTCTTAGGAAACTAGCAGCTAGCTGTCAAGTGAAATGAAAAGAGAAAAATGGAAAGAATTACGCTCACAAAGAGCAAAACGGACAGGAAATCATCGGAAAACTATTAAAAATTAGCAAAAAATTATTTTGATGCTATTTTTGGCATTTAATTGTTATTTTTTTTTCATTTCATTTTCATTATTTCTATTTTGAAAATTTAGCAAAATTCAAAAGTAATATTCTGCTAATTTTTTGATTCAAGAAACAATTATTGATAGCTAGCTAATAAGAAACAAACCGATTGCCGATTCAGCTAATTAATATGAAAACGTTGAAAGCTACCATTCGGCGATAGAAGCTTTCAAAGTAAAGCAAAGCAAACAAAGCCAGAAAAGCAAGCGTACATTGGGCCAAAACCTTTATAATTGTGGCTTGCTTTGAGATGAGCACCAGCTAACCAATTTCAATAAAATCACCATGTGATTAATGTACGCCATGTCATACAAACATTAAGTGTACAAATTGAGCAAATTTACATTCCCCATGATACCTGTCGGTAATATTTAAGCATATTATTAACATCAACTCGCGCCCATTTAAGAGATTTGCATTAATAATCTGGCACAGGCGGCCCAATCAGCCCAGGCAGACCAGCCAGCTTCGTATTTAGTTCATGGCACGTACCTACATAGAATAATTCTGCTTTTGCCGTTTGCGCTATTCGCTTGGGATTTTTAGCTTCTTATCAATCGCCGTACTTAATTGAACGCGTGCAACAAATTAATGCACAATCACACGTTTAGGGAATTGCTGTGCGTTTAGATTAGTATGCGATGAGGGGCAGAGGAAATGTGTGTAACCTCGCAAAGTTATGCGAAAGTGAAAGGCATTTAAAGTAAAAAAAGAAAAACAAATTTAAAAAAAAAACCATAACACTTTGAATTTGATTTATTTAACTTTACTTTACTGCGCTTTACTTTGATTATTGACTAACAAAGCTAATTTATGGTTTATGATTTTCCGTTTAACAGTGATTTGCTATTTACACCTCATCATCATAGTCATCATCGTCGAGTAAACAATACAGCAAAGAAAAAAGCTGGAATGCGTATTGAGTGGAGACAAAGAACGCAAATAAAATGAACAAATAATAGTCAGAGATAGTTGGGTCATAAAGTTTGTGCTTGGGTTAGAATTTGTGTGTGCGTGTGTGTGTGTGTGTGTGTGTGTGTGTGTGTGTGTGTGTGTGTGTGTGTGTGTGTGTGTGTGTGTGTGTGAATGCCGTTTTATGGGTGTGTTAGTACATTTATGCGTGTACAAATTGTTTTCTTTGATTAGGGGTCATCAGTTTTTTATGGGTGCACATAATAAACAAACGGCATTATACCTAAATATGTATGTATGTATAGCCTAGAAATATACTTATAACAAACATATAACCTATATACCTACATATCGTCCCCTCAATATAACAATAGCGTATGTGCTCATACGCCATTATTTTTTTATTGCATATTTAGAATCTCCATCATTGCTTCTATGTCTGGTCAAAATTTCGTCAAATTCTACTTCCACAAAGTGGGTCAAAATGTCATTGGAAAAAATGGTGTATAATTTCTTGTTCAAAAATTTAATAGATATCTGATTTGACAAAAACTTTAAACTCGATTTTCTCAAAACCCAAAAAAAAATTATACGCTATTGTTATATTGAGGGGACGATATATTAGCGATGGAAGAATTTTATTCAGTACTTACGCATAAAAAAGTTCTTCGATTGAAAAGTAAAGCTGATAATTCAGGAAATTGGATAAGCGGCAGGCTTTACTTTCTTACCGCCACTTTTCAGCTTTCTATCGTTTTTCAGTTGGGAGTTATCCATACACAAACATGGCAAATTTTCCAAAAAATAATTTTTTTCCAAAGTGTGAAATTTTAATGTGTATTTGAAATAGTTGGTGTAAGAGAAGGATATAAAATTTTATTATTCTGCTTTTTCCATAACATTAAGTGAAGATTACATAATCGATGAGTGTTTTTTTTTTGGAACTAGATGTTTTAAAAAATTAATTTTTAGTATAAAACTAAAGGTACCTCTTTTGTTTAATATTTTTTTTTAAATGGATTTTTTTTAATTTGCGCAAAAAAGTAGCAAATGTAAAAATTCAGCATTAAAATATGGTCCTTTGTGACAAAGAATCCGAGTTCAGAACCAAAAGCAAAGTGCGCATTTTAAAAAAAAGTGAGTTTAAAAATTGCATTCCAATTTTAGTAAAAAAAAAACACCTATATCTGGTTGAATTTGATTCTGTTCTATCTTAAATTTAGTTGATCCATTATTTACTGGTTACCTTAATTACAAATTGTGGTTAAGGCTACTTGCCAAGCCAGGTTTCTTTAATTTAGACTTGTAAGTTGGATTACAATATGAGTTCTTTGAAGCACAAGTTGTGTTACTCCAATTTTGTTTTTTTTTTTATGTTAGGCATGAAAATGTGTGGGGAAATACGTGTTCTGCTTAAAACGCTAACGGTGAAATTCCTAATTCCCATATAAACATACTTGTGACAACAAAAAACTTTTAATATCTCGAAACAAAAAATTGGAGAAAACCATTTTTATACTCAGCTGTACTAGTACACAGAGTATTATAATTTTGATTTCATAACGGTGGATTGTAACATAATGAAATAATCGAGATAGATATGGACTTATATATATCAAAATGATCAGGGTGAAAAGAGAAATCGATTGAGCCATGTCCGTCCGTCCGTCCGTCCGTCCGTCCGTCCGTCCGTCCGTCCGTCCGTCCGTCCGTCCGTCCGTCCGTACGCAGGATAACTCGCGTAAAAATTGAGATATTTTGATGAAATTTGAAATGCAAGTTGGTATCGAGACTGGGACGGTTGGTATTGAAAATGGGCGAAATCGGACCATGACCACGCCCACTTTTCCTATATAGAAAAAATCGGAAATTTGGTATCTCAGCCACTAATATAGCTAGAGTGATAAAATTTTACCCACGTATTGAGCTCAGGCCCTTATGAAGAAATTTGTTGAAGTTTTGGAAAATGGGCGGTGCCACGCCCACTTATTAAGGGTCAAACATTGAAAGTTTTATATGTCATAACTCAGAAACCGTTGAAGATATATCGATGAAATTTGGTATGCGTAATTTGCTTACCTAGACAAATGTTTTGGCGAAAAATTATCAAAATCGGTTGACGGCCACGCCCACTTTTATATATGGGAACTATAAAGGGGCCTAATAAAAACATTTTAAGCGATATCTCTGTCAAATATAAAGATCTATCACTGAAATTTTGTGGCAGGAGACCAACTAGGGAAATAAAACAAAAATTATAAAAATTTTGGAAAATGGGCGGTGCCACGCCCACTTATTAAGGGGCAAATATTGAAAGTTTTATAAGCCATAACTCAGAAACCGTTAAAGATATATCGATGAAATTTGGTACGCGTGATATATTTACTTAGCCAAATGTGTGGACGAAAGATTACCAAAATCGGTTGACGACCACGCCCACTTTTATATATGGGTATTATAAAGTGACCTAATAAAAACATTTTAAGCGATATCTCTGTCAAATATAAAGATCTATCACTGAAATTTTGTGACATGAGTTCTACAATAGACCGGAAACAAAAAATAAAAAAGTTTGGAAAATGGGCGTGGCACCGCCTCTTTTTATACAAAGGAATCTACGTGCCTATTACTCGACAAATAACTGAGATATTATGACGAAACTTGGTTTATACACTTTTATAACATGTGTTAGTTGGCCGCTGTGGTGCAGTGGGTAGAGTGCTCGCCTGCTATGCCAGAGGTCTCGGGTTCAAACCACGGTCCGAGCCAAACAAATTTTTCTAATTAGTAAAAATCCAATTATTGGGTTTTTTAAGAGCAGCGGTCACCTCTCGGCAGTGGGCGGCATACCCTCCGAGAGTATTTCTGCCATGAAAAAGCTTCTCACAAAAAATGCATTCGCCGTTCGGAGCCGGCATAAAACTGTAGGTCCACCCAATTAGTAGGAAAAAACAAAAAGGAGCACACCTCGAATTGGGAGAGAAGCTCGGGTAACTAAAAGTCATAGAGGGATGCAATTTTGCACTAACAATAATATTTATATGCTTATTTGGATGATTGATACAAATTTTGAAAATGGGCGTGGCTGCGCCCTGTTTATGCAGCACTCGTGTCATATAAAATACACCCTATATCGAACAAACGCAAACAAACAATGAAAGCATACAGCTGAGTATCTAATGTTCGATTCTACTCGAACTTAGGCTTCCTTACTTGTTGTATACATACATATGTACCTGCACCTGCATATTTCATCAATTGTTTAATAAATAGCCGCTAATGGGTTAATACAATACACATTGGCTATTTTTGTACAGACATACTAATATAATAATAATATAATACAATGGCGCTATTATGACTCTGAAGAGTTTTATGGCCGAGCTTCTGTCCCAATTCGAGGTGTGCTCCTTTTGTTTTTCCTACCAATAGGGTGGATCTACAGTTTTATGCCGGCTCCGAACAGCGAATGCATTTTTTGTGAGAAGCTTTTTCATGGCAGAAATACTCTCGGAGGTTATGCCGCCACTGCCGAGAGGTGACCGCTGCTCTTAAGAAACCAATAATTGGATTTTTACTAATTAGAAGAATGTTTTTGGTGTTTGCTTGGACTCGGGTTTGAATCCCCGAAACCTATGGCATAGCAGGCGAGCACTCTACTCACTGCACCACAGCGGCCACCATACCACAGACATACTAATTGTGATTTAAATAATTTGTTTACAGATCTTAAAAAAACCTGTGGTGGCATCCCAGCAGGAACTCTTTTTCTCCTCATTTCTCTTACCCACTTCATAGTTTGCTTCTTCTTCTTCTTCTTATTGTTGTTGTTCTTTTTCATCTTACTACACTTATTCATCTTATTATTCTTCTTCTTCTTCTTATTTTGCTTCTTCTTCTTCTTCTTATACTGCTACTTTTTCGGAGAAACCCAATTCCTTCCTCTTTTTTTCACTTTTATCTACATACATACATGTATTTTCTTTCCTTTCTTCTTATCTTGCTTATTTTCCTTATGTATGTATATGTTTCTTGCTTCTCTACTTGCCTCTTGTTCTTATCTCTTGTTCTTTCATTTTTCTTGTTGTTATTATTTTTCGTCCACTTCTATTTCCTCTTCCTCCCTTTCCTCATTTTATTTTAGTTCGTCTTTGGTATTTTAATTCTCTCCTAACTTTCTCTCTTTTCCTTTTATTTACCGCCGTTTTATTATTCTTAGTTTTGTCTCTCTAATTACACTGCTCTACAGCCAAAAAATACTCTGAACGCGACCATCCTATTTATATGTAAAATCGGTCGCTGATTCCGAAAATCGGGTTCATTTTTAATTCTATGGGAAGGTTTTTGAGATATCGGCAATTTACCGTTATTTGGCTAATTGCTCCACTTAATCCTTTATACCTCTTTAACGCAGTAAGCTATCTTCCTTGGAGTGACACCAAACGAAAGAAAATTAAATTTCCTTTTCATGGCTGCTATAACATTTTTCCCTAACTCTTACAGTTTCTGAAATATTAACGATTCAATTTGAATTTTTTCGATTTTTTACGATTTTTTGAAGAAAAAATTGACTTTGTCAGGCAATATCTTTAAAACCAATGTTTTCACCTTCGGTTTTACTCCTTTACGTGAAGCTCCATTCTATTGGGAAAAAGATAAGCCATCAACGAAGAAAATCCATGGTAAAATGGAAAAGTTATAGGCGATCAAGTAAATACAGCCAGGTCGCGCAATGCCTCTGCACGGGTATATTCTATGCATGTTATACCCGTAAATGCGCTGTTACCTACTGCGCTGCCAATGTGCTGCTACTGCAGATGTGTAGGTATTGGTATAATATGCATAGAATATACCCGTGCAGAGGCATTGCGCGACTTGGGTGTATTTACTTGATCGCCTATAACTTTTCCATTTTACCATGGATTTTCTTCGTTGATAGCTTATCTTTTTCCCAATAGAATGGAGCTTCACGTAAAGGAGTAAAACCGAAGGTGAAAACATTGGTTTTAAAGATATTGCCTGACAAAGTCAATTTTTTCTTCAAAAAATCGTAAAAAATCGAAAAAAAAATCAAATTGAATCGTTAATATTTCAGAGACTATAAGAGTTAGGGAAAAATGTTATAGCAGCCATGAAAAGGAAATTTAATTTTCTTTCGTTTGGTGTCACTCCAAGGAAGATAGCTTACTGCGTTAAAGAGGTATAAAGGATTAAGTGGAGCAATTAGCCAAATAACGGTAAATTGCCGATATCTCAAAAACCTTCCCATAGAATTAAAAATGAACCCGATTTTCGGAATCAGCGACCGATTTTACATATAGGTAGGATAGTCACGTTGAAAGTACAGACAAAAAATTTAATTTTGTGATCCAGTGTTATTATTTTTGTAATTAATATTTTTATTTTCATGATGCACTAACACAAATTTCGTTCCATTCCAATTTTATCCCACACTTCCGAGCTTCCCGGTTCTCTCTCCCCTATAATGTGTCTTCTGGTCTGAGTTTTCAAGCACAGCGCACCTCATAAAACCCTTTCACTTCCTTTGTTTAGCTAAAACAACCAACTGGGTATATACGTAAACTTGTTCGGTTCCATCCAAACTCAAACGTCCCAACTTGACATTGCACTTGATAAATTTAATCAATCAGTGGGCAAAATTGAAAAAACAGCCTGTCCAAATGTGTACATTTTATTTATAGGTCTCCTATAAGTGTGTATGTATGTATGTATGTATGTCTGTAATCTCAAATGAAATATGTACCCAAAAAAAAAAAAAAACAAACGTACTAAATTTAGCACCATATCATGATGGCTTTAAGGCTAAAAACTTTTGTCATTTTCTTCATATTGTTTACTTTTTGTGCTTTGTTTTACCTTTCCGCTTTTTTGTGATCTGTTTGAATTTCTTAACTCATTAGGAAGTGTTGTGTCTACCCAACGACCAAGTTTTAATGGGCTATGAGGTTATACATTAAGTAGGGTCGATTATTTTTCTATAAAATCGCATACGCGGATAATGTTGTATAGACTATTCTAAGCAACTTTGCCAAAGAGACCATGGGTCTTAAACCAATTCTTAGTCCGCGGGTTTTAAGCCGAAGTTTTTTTGTCAGGTAAAAAAAAAATTTGTATTTCGCAGGCAGACAAAAATGATTCGAACTTCTTACCAAGAAGCCAGGATATACTTTTCCGAAGGATTTTGATGAGCTGAGTCCGAATCTGAAGTCAAAATGACCAAATTCGAAATAGTTTTCGAGATATCTTGACCAAAAAATGCAAGTGCAAAAAGTGTAATTTTCTTCAAATTTTGGAGTTAGGGCCAGCGGAAAGTTATGATTTCATTTAAAGTCTACCATTATCTCGACCATTATCTTAAAAAATAGGCTTTGCGTTTTCAAATGCCGTTGACCTTGTGAACGTGTCTTTTTTGGTCTCCGAGATATCGCTGTTTTAAGATCTGCATACTTTTCAGTGCGTACACAATGTATTTTTTTCTTTAAAATACTTGCATTTCTTTGCTGTCATTTTTAACATGTTGCTGTTTCTTGACCATAATTGGTGGATCTGGTGACTGCAACAAAAAACGATGAAACCGGTGAACTATCGCAATTGGTTGAAGCGGCGAATTCAAGAAAATCGATAAAACCGGTAAATTATCGCTATTGGTGGAAGTGCTCATTATTGGTGCAACCGATGAATCAAAAAAAAAAAAAACGACGAAAACGGTGAATTATAGCTATTGGTGGAGGTGCTCATTATTGGTGCAACCGTTGAATCAAAAAAAAATGTCGAAAACGGTAAATTATCGCTATTGGAGGTGGTCATATTTGGTGGAACCGGTAAATGCAAAAAAAATATGAAACCGGTGAATTATCGCAATTGGTGGAACCGGTGATTGTTGCTATTGGTGGAAGTACTCATTATTGGTGAAACCGCCGAACGCAACAAAAGCGATGAACCCGTGAATTATCGCTATTGGTGGAAGTGATCATATTTGGTGGAGCCGGTGAAGGGAACAAAAAGCGATGAACCCGTGAATTATCTCTATTGGTGGAAGTGATCATATTTGGTGGAACCGGTGATTGCAACAAAAATAATGAAACTGGTCAATTATCGCAATTGGTGGAAGTACTCATAATTCGTGGAATCGGTGAATGCAACAAAATCGAAAACCTGTGAATTATCGCAATTGGTCGCACCGGTGAATGCAACAAAATCGAAAACCTGTGAATTATCGCAATCTGGTGGATGTATTCTAAAATGTTGGAGCCGGTGAGCACGACACAACCATTGAATGCGGAGAAATAGTGCGGCTGTTGGATGTTTGGTATATTGGTGGAGCCGTAGTTTGACAAAGTAGAAGAAACAGCAACATGTTAAAAATGACAGCAAAGAAATGCAAGTATTTTAAAGAAAAAAAATACATTGTGTACGCACTGAAAAGTATGCAGATCTTAAAACAGCGATATCTCGGAGAACAAAAAAGTCACGTTAATAAGGTCAACGGCATTTGAAAATGCAAAGCCTATTTGTTAAGATAATGGTCGTAGACTTTAAATGAAATCATAACTTTCGGTTGGCCCTAGCTCCAAAATTTGAAGAAAATTACACTTTTTGCACTTGCATTTTTTGGTCAAGATATCTCGAAAACTATTTCGAATTTGGTCATTTTGACTTCAGATTCGGACTCAGCTCATCAAAATCCTTCGGAAAAGTATATCCTGGCTTCTTGGTAAGAAGTTCGAATCATTTTTGTCTGCCTACGAAATAAAAATTTTTTTTTTACCTCACAAAAAAACTTCGGCTTCAAACCCGCGGACTAAGAATTGGTTTAAGACCCATGGTCTCTTTGGCAAAGTTGCTTAGAATAGTCTATACAACATTATCCGCGTATGCGATTTTTCACTTTTTTCACTCCCATACAAATGGACCCGCTCTATTATACATACGGTGCAGTGAAATAACGCCCTTGGAAATAACGCCCGCGGGCGTTATTTCCCAAAAAAAAGGAAATAACGCCCGCGGGCGTTTTTTCTTTTCTTGAAAAAGAAATAATTCCCGCAGGCGTTATTTCGTTTGATCCATGGGCTTTATTTCTCTTTCGGAAGGGCAATTAAGCCCGCAGACGGGTTTTTTTTAAATATGGTGTATTAGGGAAAAAGCGGCGCAGGCGAAAAATTGGAATAAAAAATCGCGCGATTTTTAATTCCAATTTTTCGTTTTTTTGAATATGGTGTATTATAAGTGGAAAACGCGCCGCAGGCGAAAAATTGGAATAAAAAATCGCGCGATTTTTAATTCCAATTTTTCGATTCTTTCAATTTTTTTTAAATCCTTTCTAAATATTCAAATACTCAATCGAATAAACAAAGCTTCAGTAAATTTCTATAATCATTTATTACTAAGAATTTTCAAGGTCTGTAAGTAAGTAAATATTTAAATACTCAATCAAAATAAACAAAACTTCATTACATACACATTGGCACTTTCAGACCACAATCTAAACAAATACTCTTATAATACTAATAATAATACAATGGCGCTATTATAACTCTGACGAGTTTTATGGCCGAGCTTCTCTCCCAATTCGAGGTGTGCTCCTTTTTGTTTTTCCTACTAATTGGGTGGACCTACAGTTTTATGCCGGCTCCGAACGGCGAATGCATTTTTTGTGAGAAGCTTTTTCATGGCAGAAAAACACTCGGAGGGTATGCCGCCCACTGCCGAGAGGTGACCGCTGCTCTTAAAAAACCCAATAATTGTATTTTTACTAATTAGAAAAATTGTTTTGGTGTTTTGCTCGGACCGTGGTTTGAACCCGAGACCTCTGACATAGCAGGCGAGCACCCTACCCATTGCACCACAGCGGCCACACACAATACACAATACTCTTATAGAGTTTTCAACAATTTGACGACAAACCGGGCACAAAATATTTCTATTGCCATTTACAATTGCAACCTTACTGTGCTCTCCAAAGCAATCCGCACACAATTTAAAGTGATTGCATGGGGTTAAGAGAATATCGCGTGGCTTGGTAAAACAAATAACACACAACAAATCGCGCGATTTTTTATTCCAATTTTTCGGCTGCAGCGCTCTTCCCAATAATAATACACCATATTTCAAAAAAAAAAACAACGAAAAATTGGAATTAGAAATCGCGCGATTTTTTATTCCAATTTTTCGCCTGTGGTGCTTTTCCCACTAATACACCATATTTAAAAAAAAAAAACTCCGTCTGCGGGCTTAATTGCCCTTTCGAAAGGGAAATAAAGCCCACATCGCCGAATAGGGCGCTAATTCCACGGGCGTTATTTCACTGCACCTATACATACGTATATATATAAATATGGGATATCATTAGTGCTTTGTAACACAGCTGCTCTCATTGTTGTTTATCCGCTCATTTCAAAATAAAAATATGTTTTTCGGGTTGATTGATTTCCGTTTTAAGGATTTCATCACACATAGTTTTTTTGTTGGTTTTTATAGTAACAGTTGAGATTGCAATACTGTGCGAGGATTTTTTAAATTACTAGTTGAAGGTTATTCAGTAAGCGACACGCTGTAAAAGAATAATAAATTATAAGAACTTTTCTTGATTGAGTTTTTTTGGGCGAGCCCTTCGTAAAATGAACAAACTAGTACTCGTAGTCAGAATTTTAAAGTGGATAAATTTCAAAGTATTGGATAAGTCAAGTTCCTTACAGACTCAGTAGCAGACTGCCTTAAGCCTAAGTTAGTCGTAGTTGAAGAAGGGCTTTTTTGTTAAAATTTGTTTCAATAAGGCTTAGGGTTCAAGGTTGTCTAAATTGAGATGCCACATTTTCCAATGTTGTCTATAAATTAGGGCTTACGATTCGATCGATTCGAGGATCGAGAAAACCGAGACTCGGGTTCTCGATTAAATCTCGTTTCTCGGATTTCTCGATAACATATTATGTGTATTGTGTCAAAAAAAATTAATATCAAAAATTTCTCGTATGTCATCGGTAAGAAAAAATTTTATATTATAAAATTTCAATTGTATTTCTCTTGGAATTTTCTGAAATACATCTGGGAATGGTGTAAATTGCACATATGCATACACATGTAAGTACATATAAGCAGAACAAGCTACGAAACAGCATAGTATGCTTATACCGCTATTTCTGCGATGTAGTTGAATGTCGAGAAGCTCGCGAGCCTTTCGAGATTCGAGAATCTCGCGAGAAGCCGAGTCTCGCGAGAAATCTCGTCTCGCTCGAACTCGAGAAATCGTAGGCTCTACTATAAATCATGCCTTCTTACAGCCACCCTCCCTGTACGTGTGTATGTTATTAGCTCATTTGATGGTTACATACATACATACGTTATAATAACGAAAGATTGTTAGTAAACGTGCTTTGTGGTTATACATATCTATTCAAAGCGCTTGTATATGCTTTACATTTGGCTTAGTACACAGAAAGTTACACACTCATGCAGACATATTTGCCTGGTAGAATAGACTGAGATATACGCACATACATACTCATTATGCAAATATGTACATTAGATGAGTTTTTTTTTAGATATTCTCTCCGGCACCGGAATATGAAAATAGGATGCTGGAATTTGTCAGTGAAACGTTGGGCAAACGGGTGAATAGAATTTAGTTTTTATTTGCACCTCCTAATCAGCCAGATCAAACGAGCCTACATTCAAATAATTTATATGAAAATAGGATGTTTTAGAGTGAGTAAACTGAAAAAAAAATTTCACTTTTCCAAAAACTGGATGGAGCTACACCGAAAACCGCGCAAATTCCCAGAATTTTAAGGTATGTTTAGATTTATGTCTGAAAAAAGTTGGGATTTTGCACAAGAAAAAAAATTGATACCCACCCATACGAAGAATTAACCGCTAAATCGAATGGCATATTCAGTTTTTTGGTACACTACCCAGGGAAGGTAATAACGCGGCCTAAAGTGACCATTTTATTTTTTTTTTCTCATGAATCTTCAACTTCTTGCCCTATACTCTTCCCGAAAGCGAACGTTATTTTTTAACTAAATCACACGGTAGGCTGCGTTATTTAATGCGCTTTCCAGAAATGTATAGCTATTAAAAATCGAATAATATTTGGATGAGTTCATCAAGTTTAAGTGAAGTAAAGTCGGGTATAAAAGGGTAACATACCTTAAAATTTCTCAATTTTTTTTTTAAATTTTGCTCTTGAAGACGGTTTTTTGGGTTATTAGTGATTGTTTTATTTTGTTGGATAACTCCACAAATGTAAAAAAAATTTGGAAGATCGAGACCGTGGATAGCGGAAAAAACCGTGGCCCCGGATGGCGCCAAAATATTATTGGGCAATATTGGTATCAAATTAAAGGTCTTAACTAGGGCTTGCATATGGAACTTATTACATGCCAATTTCTTAGCCAATTTCTGATATACTGGCGAATAAGTGGTCCAGGATGACTACAAAATATTTTAAAGGATTTATATTAATTTAAGGCCATTTATTTTAATCTATCTAGCTGATCAAGAGCTTTTAGGCCGGTTATGAAAAAAGCAAACAGTAAAGTTCCTTTATTCTCCTACGCGTTTCGGCGTTATCATCGCCTTCTTCAGGGAGTCTATTTTTATTAAAAATTGCAAACAAATTAAAAAGAACACAGCACATTAGATAATCACATTTAACACTAATTGATTAATCAATTAGTGTTAAATGTGATTATCTAATGTGCTGTGTTCTACTCCCTGAAGAAGGCGATGATAACGCCGAAACGCGTAGGAGAATAAAGGAACTTTACTGTTTGCTTTTTTCATAACCGGCCTAAAAGCTCTTGATCAGCTAGATTTTAAAGGATATCGGCGACATTTGAGTCTAATTTTTGACTTATATGTGTCGAAACGGTGGACACAGCAAAATGGATTGACTTTACATTAAAGTCCTAGGTAAAATCTTTATTTTGATACCCATATTGCCCACAAATGTTTTGGCACCATCCGGCTCAACTTTTTGTCCGTTATCCGCGGTCTCGGCCTTTCTATTTTTTTGCATTTGTGGAGTTATCCATCCACATAAAACTATCACTTAAAACCCAAAAAAACCGCCTTCAAGAGCAAAATTGTTAAAAAATTTAAGAAATTTTAAGATATGTTACCCTTTTATACCCGACTTTACTTCATTTAAACTTGATGAACTCATCCAAATTTTATTCGATTTTTAATAGCTATACATTTCTTGAAAGCGCATTAAATAACGCAGCCTACCGTGTGATTTACAGCCTCATTCCCTTTCACGAACGAGCCTTGACGAACGATAGTCGTGAAGACGATATCGTCTGATTTTGGTATTATGAAACTTACGTTGCTGATATCGTCTAGCGTTACGTTGATCGCCAGCAACACGAAAAGAAATGTCAAATTTGCAACGCTGTACTGGGGTGCTCATATTCAAGAAGATAGGCGCAGTGGCGAGTTCATTTATTTTGTTACTGCAGTTAGCTTCTTTTAATTACTTTTCTGCCAAAACTAAATAATTAGTGTTAATTAACATTAGTGGGTAGAGAAATACACCTATTGATAGAGTGTAAAGGCCTCTCCGCAGCTCTCAAGAAAACGCTCAAGAAAAAAATTGCATTATTTCTTGAGCGTTGAAATGGTAGTAGGAAAGTAATTATACTTTCAAACGAAATGTAACATCTGAGTTTATTTACCTCTTCTGTCAAATTTTCTTGAAGATATAATAGAAAATTCATTATTTCTTGGCGGAACCAGAGTTCAATTGTGCACTTTTTCTAAAAATCTTAAAAAAAAAATAGTAGTATAATTTCTTTAGAACTGCGTACCGCAAAAGAAAATATGACAAAAGAAATTTTTCTTGAGCATTTCTTGTACGTCAAATTACATAGATTTTTTGGTTTTCTTGAGAGCTGCGTATAGACATACAATTTGACATTTATGTATTTTGCAAATAAAACGTTGAAAGCTGCCAAAAAATTATCTTTCACTTGAAAAATACCAACGGACACAAGATATTCCACGAATAACACGTCAAATATGGAAAATCAAAACAAAGTATAATAATTTGACAACCTATAAAAGAGAAAGACGAAGAGTAATTATATATCTCTGACCATTCCTATTGGGCCATCATGTACACTAGCTTTGATTTTGACATTATATTCTACCTTTGTAACTAAAAAAATAATTTTTTGAATTCGCCACTGCGCTTACCTTCTTAGATCTCAGAAGAAATTGCGTGCTTGTTGTTTTTTTGTAATCTATAATAACAATAAAACACACATTGATAATATAAAATGCACAATATTCCAAATATACTTACTTTCTCTTACTTATTTTCAACTTTTCTGCCAAAAAGATACTTCCGAACCTATCGTTTGATTTTGACAGTTCGTTTTCGCGTTCACAACTTCTGTTCGTGATTGGGAATACCAATTTCTTACGTTTTCAACGTAACAATCAGCTGTTATCGTCTTGGCTTTCGTTTTGCTTGTCGCATCGTCATTCATAATACCAACACACGAACGACAACGTTTTGGACACGATATCGTCAAAGGGAATGAGGCTGTTAGTTAAAAAATAACGTTCGCTTTCGGGAAGAGTATAGGGCAAGAAGTTGAAGATTCATGAGAAAAAAAAGAAAATGGTCACTTTAGGCCGCGTTATTACCTTCCCTGGGTAGTGTACCAAAAAACTGAATATGCCATTCGATTTAGCGGTTAATTCTTCGTATGGGTGGGTATCAATTTTTTTTCTTGTGCAAAATCCCAACTTTTTTCAGACATAAATCTAAACATACCTTAAAATTCTGGGAATTTGCGCGGTTTTCGGTGTAGCTCCATCCAGTTTTTGGAAAAGTGAAATTTTTTTTTTCAGTTTACTTACTCTAAAACATCCTATTTTCATATTCCGGTGCCGGAGAGAGGATCTGAGAAGGTTTAAAGAATCCCATACAAAAAAAAAACTCATCTAATGTACATGTTAACTTGTTCTCTTCATGTGTTTCCAATAATGGTCGGAAATTCTTGGGAAATTCTACAATTTTACTATTGATACTAGTATCTACAAATGAATGTACGTATGTAGATTAGGGTGGGGCGATTCACTAACCTATTCGCGGCATCGAAATTCGGATTCCTCTCATTTTTCTGAGTAGAAAACTCCTCCACGACATGTGTCTAAAATTAATTTTGATGTTCCGGAATTTAGCTTTTTATGGGCCAAGACGGATTTTTGAAAATAAAAATTGGGCAAAAATCGACCAAAAAAAAATATCCAGGCCAATATTCACATCGAGTTGAAGCAGAATTTTATGCTGAATCCAGATATAAAATCCAAATTAAAATCGTTTTCGAGATATAGCCTGATTTCCGGTTATGGAGGCTGAATGCCGAAATCGCATATTTTCGCGATTATCTCTTGCTGTGTACAATATATCTTAAATTTTTTTGCAATTTCTTAAAGATAGGTTAATACAATATATGAACGGTATTTTAAAATACACAACAAGAGATAGTCGCGAAAATATGCGATTTTGGGCATTCAGCCTCCATAACCGGAAATCAGGCTATATCTCGAAAACGGATCATCCGATTTTAATTTGGATTTTATATCTGGATTCAGCATAAAATTCTGATTCAATGTGCACATTGGCCTGGATATTTTTTTTGTCGATTTTTGCTCAATTTATATTTTCAAAAATTCGTCTTGGTCCATAAAAACCAAATTCCGGAACATCAAAATTAATTTTAGACAAATGTCGTGGAGGAGTTTTCTACTCAGAAAAATGAGAGGAATCCGAATTTATATGGCGCGGTATCGATTAGTTTCCCTCCATACAAATCGCCCCACCCTAATGTACATGTGTAGCAAGTATTAGCAGATATGCGTTACGTATATGCAACATAGTACGATTTCAATAAAAATAAATTGCCTTCACATTTTACGCATTTAAACTATTTAACTATTTAACGTTAAGTGTGTGTGCCACATATTCCCTTATATATTTGTTTTTGTTTTTTATTGTCGTTTTTTGTTAACTATGAACGTCAACTACAAGATTCTGGGTTGCGAGTGCTTGAAATAAAATGCTATTAAATAAATATACTTCCACAGCTTTACTGGTTTTACATACTTGTGGTTTTTTCTCTTGGTTTAAATCTTCAAATAATCTACTTTAGCAGCTTTTTTTGCTGTCTTACATAAAAAATTACAAAAAAGAAATATTGACATAATAAATTTTTATGCTTCGCATTATATAACCAAAACGGATTTGACGTGTACTTGCGCTTATTTTTGGTTTACTTATAACCAGTAGTGACAAAGTACACAGTAGGGTTATGATTTTTTTTAGATTTAAAGCCCTGTGGTGGCAACGATGAGCTTTTGCATGGAAACTACAAAAATTACTACAATTTTGGTAAGGAATAAAAAAAAACCTTCCCCGCAAAACCGCTTTTAGTTTGAGGGAATTGGCATATTTTTTATATTGTAATGAATAAGAAATACAAAGTATTTATATATATACATATACTAGAGGTCACCCGCGGGTTTCACACCACGTGCTTTTAAAAATATTAGCATATTGAGTTAGTCCAAAAAAGTTACATAGAAAAATATCATTCTTGACGTCAAAGATAGTTTTCTTATTTTTTTTTTGTCCGTTGAGTACGTAATTATCTCATATGCCCAACACCAATTTTCAGAACCCTACTACAAATATTTCCAGAGATATTCGCTGTGAAAATTTCAGTTTGTATGCGAGGTGCCCATCCCTGCTTTACCAAGACCTAGTGTTTTTCCCGTTTAATATATAGTTATCTCACATGCCCTCACACCATTTTTCAGTACCCTACTACAAATATTTCCAGAGATATTCGATGTGAAAATTTCAGTTTGTATGGGAGGTGCCCATCCCTGCTTTACCAAGACCTAGCGTTTTTACCCGTTTAATACATAGTTATCTCATATGCCCTCACACCAGTTTTCAGTACCCTACTACAAATATTTCCAGAGATATTCGATGTGAAAATTTCAGTTTATATGGGAGCAGAGTGCCCATCCCTGCTTTACCAAGCCCTAAATTGTTTATCCGTTGAGTATATATTTTTGTATTATTCCTTCTCAAAAATTTTCATTATTCTAGTACAAATATTTCAAGAGATATTATGAAAAAAAGGAAAATTTTGTATGGGAGGTGCCCATCCCTGACTTTTAATCAGATTAAAAATATGCCTATAGCAATTACCGGGTGAAAATACCTAGGTGTGCAAAGTTTCGTGAGGATCCGTTCAGCGGTTTTCTCGCCAATTGAGTTTAAACACAATTTCCATTTCACATTTATAATATAAGATTTTAGATTTCTAAATTACTATTTAAGAACTTTTGTTTGAGAAACTTTTCACTTTTGCAAGTGCTGTGGAACTCTTCTATTGATTTCACAGCTTTCTCAGACACAACATTTGTACGAGGCACATCAAGCACAGAGCGTTCCTTTACCCAGTGAGTGGTGAAAGATTTTAGTGCCTTAGCGCAATTCAGTTCAGCGATAGCGGCATGTAAATCATCGTATATCGTAAGACTAGCACGGTTCGTTGTTCGCGTGGAAGACTAACACACTTCGTTGGTCGCGTGGAAGACTAGCAGACTTCGTTGTTCGCGTGGAAGACTAGCATGCTTCAGTTCTCTGCGTGGAAGACTAGCATACTTCGTTGTTCGCATGGAAGACTAGCATGCTTCAGTTCTCTGCGTGGAAGACTAACATGCTTCACTTATTTGGGTGGAAGCTAAAAGCCCGTCTCCCCATAACTTGATTCGCCGGCGAAACATCTAGCGAAACATTTCGCTAAATAACCCGTCACTACGTGGCTGATCGTTATTCAGTTTAACATTTCTCTTTCTTGTTATTCTTAAATGTTTGTATGTTGGCTTATTTTTGCGTTTTTGTTTTGGTCTGTGTGAGATTTCGATACAAAATTAGAGAAGGCATCGATATCATCGCGTTTGGCAAGAGGATTGAGAACGAAACAAGTGTTTCATTCTTCACTCGCTCTCAGAAATTTGTATGGAAATTAGCGAGCTTCGGCACTGGTTTCCGTGTCGAACCAAGATTTAGAGAGCGAATGCAGAAAAAAAGAGCGAAACACGTTATGTGGAAACATGGTATAACATATTTCTGTTTGTTAGAAATAAGCTTAGGGGTTAAGCACATAAGGAGAATAGTCCGAGGAGTGAAAGATATTTGATAAGTAAGTTAGTTTCCACCCAAACAAGTGAAGCATGTTAGTCTTCCACGCAGAGAACTGAAGCATGCTAGTCTTCCACGCGAACAACGAAGTGTGTTAGTCTTCCACGCGAACAACGAACCGTGCTAGTCTTCCACGCTAACTGAACCGTGCTAGTCTTCGTTGGGAGCGACGATATGATCTCTGAATAATGCTGATTTGAAACTTCCACAAATTACACTGTGTGACAAAATAAAACAAAAAACTGAGTGCTTTGTTCGAGGTTAACATACATATGTTATAGGCCTTACCAAGCATACAAGACGGCATATTTAGAATTTCCAATATACCCCCAAAATCTGGAGTTAGGTGCCAAAAACACCTCTTTAATAGGTTAAGTGATATATTGTAACATAACTTTCTCTCTGTTTACCCTATCAACAAGATTTTGATGTCGTTGAAAAGACGACATTTTGCCCCTTTTAACAGTGTACGAACTGTTAAAGTATATCTTGATAAATGCCAGAGAAACTGTAAAAAATATATCAAAAATTCAATTTTATGTTCAACTTTTTCATTTTTAATCACGGATTTCTCGATGAATTTGTTAACCAGTGTACATGTAAAACTATTTTAGAGCAATCTCCTATTAATTCTGTTTGCAACGACATATAACTTTTCCATATACGCGTAGGCGTTCCTTGGATATTCTACTTTAATCAATTTCTACCATGAAAATTTTCATACTAAACTTGTTAAACCAGTTGTTACTCGGGTTGAGGTAGAACCATATTTAGGGGTATATTGGGGGTATATTGGGAATTCTAAGTATGCAGTTTTTACTTACCTGACTATACCTACAACTTGAGGAACATATGTCTCGCCAAAAGTACTTTTTCACTATCACACAGTGTTATCGGACTCGCATAAAAATGCAACCGTATACCAAATTTCAATGACATAGTACCTCAAAAGCCGAGGTAATTCAAGCAGACGGCATTCAAGCAAACGGCCATGTCCTAATCGACTAAGTTCATGGCTCTTGAAAGCTCTTAGCCCTCTTCGGTACTTACAAAGTTATAAAAACCCACTACCTGTTATATCCCTCACAATTTTACCTGCTACCCAGTTTTCCATTTAGCAAACTTTTGCTGATCACTTGCTCGCCAATAACTATCGGCTTATGTTTTTTGTTTTGTTTTTTTTTTGTTTTTTTGCTTGCTGACGCTAACAACCTTTGAGCATTGAAAAAGTTCAAACAAAATTCAAGTATCCATGACATGTCTGTCGTTCTCGCTCATATTGCTGGCATTGCTGGTACTGCTTGCTGATGCTGCTTTTTCCGCCACTTCCATTCGCCGTTCATGCTTTCCTTTTGCGTATTCATTTTTTAATACAGCACGCTTCATTGATAGCCAGCCATGCTGCTCTTTCCCGCTCCTTCTCTGCTGCAATTCGATTCAATATCGTGGCCCTTGAACAAAAAATTTGCGCGCTAGTCCTATCTATCGCGCTCATAAACGTATTGTGTGTTTGTTATCTGGCCGTGCTTGGCTTTTTATGCTTCGTTAAAAGTTTTGGGTAAAATGTGCGCACATTGGGCGCCACTTTTTTTTTTATCTTTTTAGGTATATGTTTGTATGTTGTACTGTGTATTTATCATTCACGCGGCAAGGTATGCCGTTTGCCTCCTTTTTAAACTATTTTGAATGTTATTATGCCTGTGCTTTATTTTGCGTTTTTTTTTTTGTTTTTTCCTAGTTTTTTTCTATTTCATTCTTCCTTTTAATTCAAATTTTACTATTTTATATTTGTAGTTCCGTTGTTTTTGTTAGCTCTATTCCGGTTTTTTGTTTGCTGCCTCATCATTTTCCTCCAACCATCGTTGTCGGCGCTTTTTGCCTCATGAAAATTTTCATATGTGCTAAATTATTTCCGTTCCTTCCGGAATTGAAAACTCACTTGTGTATATCTACTATAATTTATACAGGGTGATGTAAATAGAAAAAATGTAATTCGATTCGAGTGTGAAGAATTTGGAGTGATAGTGGCTCCCAAGCTTGCCTGTTTTTGAGTATCGATCGAGCTTTTCCCGGTATATACACATGTATTAACCCTCATCCATTGCTTGTCAACGTAATCCCTCCGTAATATCCAATACCGAATAAAAGTTAGTTTTCGTGAGGGGCTGCTCTCTATATGAGACAGTGCATAGAGAAAGGGACCTAAGGGTAAACATTTTTTTTTTATGTGGGCAACATCAGAGCATCGAATGAGAACGATCCCATGCCCCAAAAAAAATTTTATTTTTTACCCTCAGGTCCCTTTCTCTATGCGCTGTCACATATACAGTATTTCCATGTTCCTCGAGGTGTAATTTTGGACATAAATATCTATAGATAGGCCTAATGATACCGCAACAACCATATTGCAGAACCAAAAGTCGCTGGAGATTGCTTTCCATAGTTTAATAAATACAGTTTGATATCTTTGTTAGAATAGAATATTTTTACATAATTATCTTTACCTAATTCATCAATATTAAATTGTTTTATTAAATTCTTCTAGATCCCATCTTGAAATAATAATGACATCTTATCTTATGGAAGGACTCAATTATGTTCCCGACAACTAAATAAAATATATAAACAACCAAAATTTAGGAACCGTTGCGGCTTGGAAAGGTGGGTAGTTTAGCTTTGTTCAAAGTATATTATGTATATTCCTTACGTCCTGGTTGGTTTTACGAGATATTTAGGCTTTAAGACTTGGATGGATGGTTGGTTGGTTGGTTAGAGTGGCGAATCCCAATAGCGTCAATTAGTGCTAAATGGTCACTTATCTACCAAGACTCGTGTCTAAAAACCAGTAGAATAGATTAAAGAAGATCAATTCGGAAGCAGGGCAAGTTCTACGTCCTATATCCATCCTGTTGAGTTTAGGTATCTAAGCAGCCTCTCCTACCTTACATCCTTGTGTTTCGGGAGATTATCAAAGAAAGGCTTGCCAAGTAATTTCATTCTGCATTTGCAGTGCGAAGGACACTCACATATCAGTTGCTCCACCGTCTCCTGCGCTCCAGGAAGATTACAGCTGTGGCATAGAGCATTATGGTCTAGACGTAGCCGGGACGTATAGGTTTTTTTTTATAGTAGGGGAAAACATCCAAAGCCGAAAAGTTCGAGATTTTAACCCGCTAAACCTAACCTACTCCCGCCCAAAGCCACTCCTACGGAACCATCGGACAAGCAATATTTTGTTGGAAGGTGGTTAGACATAAAGTCTTCATTTAACAACCAGGACAAAACAGGACACCTAACGCCTACCTTGGTCAGTATATTTATCTCAGTTGGTCTAATATTGACGACGTCGCGTCGCTAACTTTCTCCCAAATAACAGAGGACTCACACATAGGTAAGTGTAGTTAAATTTTCGACCGTAAATCTGGTTCCCGCTATTTGATTCAACCGTTATCGCACGGCTGAGAAACGAGGACAGCGAAAAAAACACGTGTTCTGCGTCCTCTACAACGTTGCAAAACATTGGACAAAAAGGACCATCGCCGCGCTTGAATCTATAAAGTTACGTCCTAAAGCACCCACGCCCGCTAAGGAACTGAGTAAGGTGGAAGTTGAATTTGAGGGCGCATAGGTACCAAAATCCCAATATCCTGCAGATCTGCAACCATTTTCACCTTGGTTTAGCCTCCTCAAAGCAGTGCCAAGAGATGTGGCCGTTGACGAAACACATGGACGCAATAAATCTCATCCGTCTCTGCAACATCAAGAGCCGAGCCTTGCCGGGCTAACTCATCAGTCATTTCGTTTAACTGAATGTCGCGATGCCCTGGCACCCAAATCAGAGACCGGCTATTTCGACTTGCTAAGCCCATGACCCACTGCCTGCACTGCACGACCAGGCTTGATGATAGATACCATTACGGCTCCCAGAGCCTTCAGAGTTGCCTGACTCTCCGAGAAAATGCCTATCCCGTTTCCGACACTGGCACTTTTCGCTGCAAGTACTTAAAGCCTTGCAGGCCTGCTGTGGCCACTGTGGTGCAGTGAGTAGAGTGCTCGCCTGCTATGCCAGAGGTCTCGGGTTCAAACCACGGTCCGAGAAGAACACCAAAACAATTTCCTAATTAGTAAAAATCCAATTATTGGAGCACACCTCTAATTGGGAGAGAAGCTCGGCCATAAAACTCGTCAGAGTTATAATAGCGCCATTGCATTGTTATCATTATTATTATTAGGCCTGCCGTATGGCGAAAACTTCAGAATGAAAAACGCTCGCCATGTCCAAGAGCCTGATTGATATGGAAATGTACGGCTGAATTCTGAAGATACCCGCTCCGTCTGCCATCTCGGATACGTCCATGAAAACTGAAACATCGAATGTCTGAGCGAGTTTACCATCTTCCCAGTCCTTCCTTGATGGAAATATAATCTCATAGTTTATGTCACAGACTGTTATACGACAGATATACTTAATCTGTTTTCGTGTTGATGTCGGAGTCGGAAATATAGAGCTGAATACGGATGGATGTATGGAGGGTTCACCAAGAAAAAGATCGCATGAAGCAGCTTAAAAAATATGAAGAGATGTTAAAAATCATCCCGTGACAATTGGAAAGCTCTATTATTAAGAATGCTCGCCAAGGTCGTCAATATCGCATTAAGTTGTAGTTGAAGACGAGTGTTGAGTCGAAAAAAACATTTTCATAATAATCAAGCAAGTCCTTACATTACCCTGTATAGATAGGCATACCTTTTTCTATTCCACAGCTGATGCTACCTCTCCACATTACAATTGACGTTGCAGAAGGTCGGCATGGCTGGCTGCTTGTTTGGCCGGTCGGCTGTTATATCTCTACTCGAATTTCAATTTCTAGCTTACTGTGCACCAGCAGGCGATGCTTCTGCTATTCATGAGAATCGCCCTTATTATGAAAATTAATATAAAGTTAAATGCATATATAAAATATGTATGTATATTTCGTAAAACGTGCACTGCTTGTAAAATGAATTATTCACTATAGCAATTTCAGTGGAAATTGTAGCAAAATTTAGCAATAACATAAAATTTGGAATCACAAAAAAAAAAACTTTTCTATGCAATAGTAATTGGGGTGATTTGTATATGCAAACACAGAGCGTTAGATTATATAAATGTGGTCAAATCAAAGGATTCTGGGAAATACACGCTATGTTTTATTACTTATTTTATTGCATGCTATCGCTATTTTCGAGATAATTATGTACAGTAGTACGTATCCAATCAAATAAGGATTTGGTTTATGTCTGGTTTATTTTTTTCGACCGAAGTGAATTGAATAGCTTACTTACATAGATATTTGGCTGTTGGAACTTTGATAAGCTTACATATGTATTTAGATAGTAATTTTAATAAGTTTCGGCATTCGTTTGATGAGCGTCAAAGCAAACAGTGGCAGAGTGACCTAGAAAGTTTTATAAACACGTACATACATATATGTATGTATGTTTCATATTTAATAAACTAAAGGAATATATTTTTGTATAAAAGGCTCAGACAGCTTTTGATTGGATTAGTATGGGTTAACTCAATATATTCAATACTCTTTTTGAGAAGTGCCTTACAGAAAGAAAATTATCGATTTACATAATCCATTTAATGGCGACAGTTGGCCTTGCCCATTTCTTTACATTTTTTCTTTTTTGTTTTAATAAAAATTCTCCGCCTTAACAATTTGTAAGCAGAATTCACACTTGTTCAAGGCTTTTCCCTTCACTGAGTTTTTGCGGACATTTTGCTGTGAGACTAAGCATTTGTAACAAAATACTTGCATTGGAGACATTGTAGATGGAGTAGGAGCAGTAGTTGAGACACTTTTGGTTATCATTTCTAACTCAGATTAAGATTTCAGTGATGATTGTGATAATTGTAAACTATTTCCCGAATCTTTATCACTCTCGAAAATATCTCAATTGTTTTTAACTAAAAAAAATATATTTAATTGTTGAATTATTGTGGAGGTATACAGAAGATTTTTATTTAATTTTATTTGGCGAAAAGCGAACAAGTTCAAGACTACGTATTACCAGCGATGGTAGAAATGACAGCTATTTCGAAGAAAACCAATTCTTCATCATCAGATTTCTTTTCGGGATCAGCCGGGAATCGAACTTAGACCCACCGTGAGAAGGTGTTAATGTTAGCTGCGCGCTAGCCAACTCACCCAAACACGGCCTGGTACGCAGTTGAACTTTTTGTCGCTTTTCTTTTGCCACTTTTACTCGCCCAACATTATTGTTGTATTTTTATGTACACATGATTTTCATGAGATAACACAAATTTGTTGAGTAATTTTAGGCGGTCTATGCTTCGGTTAGCCGGAAGTAATGTGCATTTGCAACACCCTGCCTTTCTATTTTAATTTAATTGTTGAATTATTGTGTAGGTATACCGAAGATTTTTAATTAATTTTATTTGGCGAAAAGCGAACAAGTTGAATACTACGTATGGCAAAAGAAAAGCGACAAAAAGTTCAACTGCGTACCAGGCCGTGTTTGGGTGAGTTGGTTAGCGCGTCGCTAACATTTACACCTTCTCACGGTGGGTCTAAGTTCGATTCCCGGCTTGATCCCGAAAAGAAATCTGATGATGAAGAATTGGTTTTCTTCGAAATAGCTATCATTTCTACCATCGCTGGTAATACGTAGTCTTGAACTTGTTCGCTTTTCGCCAAATAAAATTAATAAAAAAAAATATAAAAAATGTGTTTCATATTTCAAGGCGACATATTTGTTTTGGTTTTTTGTGATTTTTTACTTTCTTTGTTTACAAATTTAAGCTGATCTGAGGATATGCCTAGTGAAATTTTCCGATGAACTCATTTCTAAAATTAAAAAATAAATTAGGTGTTAACTAATTAATTAGAACGCAAGCGACTGCCAGTGAGCCTTCAAAACAAATCATAATTATTATTAATGAACGCAAATGCACCTTATTTCTTAGGTTATTAATTAGATAACTTAAAATTGGGTTTCCTTAATTTAATACTTTAATATACATAGATGTGATTTAAGAGTTTGGAAAAGTAATTATGACATGCTAACCTTTTTCAATGCTTCTGTCAATACCCAGAAACTCATGCTATGTGATCTAGTACATACATATGTATATACATATCGTCGTACCATACGAAAACTAACATATTTAAAATTTCTGGCGAAAGCTATCAATAAAAAAATTCTGTACGAAATGTAGAATATTTGACTTTTGGCCGACGCAAAGTAATAAAATCGAGTTTTGGCTGACGAAAAGTAATATAATCGACTTTTGGCTGACGAAAAGTATCAGTAATTATTACTGTTTTTACATTAAAATTGTTGTTGTTTATACGAAATTGATAGTTTTCGTCAGCCAAAAGTTGATTTTATTACTTTTCGTCAGCCAAAACTCGATTTTATTACTTTTCGTCGGCCAAAACTTGAACTTTTTACTTTTCGTCAGCCACAAAAAATCTGATGTTAGTTTTCGTATGGTACGACGATATGTACTTTCATATTTTTTGTATGTACATGCTGTCAAATGATAAATCATCATCAATGTGCCAATAGTTAGTATATACTACTTTTATTTTGACAGCTCTACCATATAAAAGTGTTGACAGCTGCTGTCTATACCGGAAATTAGCTCAAAATGCACAAAAAACATCTACGACTAGCACTCTCTCAAGCTTTGTCAATCGAATCAAAACAAGTCAATATATCATTTCTGTGCATTTATGAAATTATCAACATGTGTACGTATGTGTGTACATATTTGTGTGATTAATTATATATGGATGTATGTTTTATGACATTCTGAGACTGAAGTTCATTTATCATGCTTGTATACATACATTCACGTGTATTATTAAGTTAATATACATATGTATGTATGCAAGCGTGTATGAAAATTTTTATTTCGCCTTATCTTGACCAACAAGTACTTAGTATCGCAATTTGTCATCTAACAGCAAAATATAACTTAACTACATACGCTAAGAGATCAATCAATTAATAAATATTTGTTAGTAAATAAGTGGAAATGATATCAAGACGTACATACATATGCACATACCCAGCAAAAAGGCTGGGCTAATAGCTGAAGCCTAAGCTACAAACGCTGGCAGCACTGCTTGCTGCTATGCACTCATTCTCTCTGCCCCCAAACGTTTTAATACTCCATTCTCTGTCATGCACTCATACATATCAAATAGAGAAAGAGGGAATTGAGTTTTTATGAGCAAACAGAGTACAATGTGTGTCGGGCGTAATGATTGCATATTGTCGAAGGAAAGATTGTTGCTTCAGTTTATTAGCAACTGACATGCAATCAAGTGTTTGGTTAAGTGCGCGCACTTATCTCATTCCTAATATCCATATACGTACAACTATGTGTGTACATATACATATGAATGTAGGAATAATAACGTTTCAACCATAGCAGAATGTATTTTTATACTCAGCTGTACTAGTACACAGAGTATTATAGTTTTAATCACATAACGGTGGATTGTAACAGAATGAAATAATCGAGATAGATATAGACTTATATATATCAAAATGATCAGGGTGAAAAGAGAAATCGATTGAGCCATGTCCGTCCGTCCGTCCGTCCGTCCGTACGCACTCTAACTCGCGCAAAAATTGCGATATTTTGATGAAATTTGAAATGCAAGTTGGTATCGAGACTGGGACGGTTGGTATTGAAAACGGGCGAAATCGGACCATGACCACGCCCACTTTTTCTATATAGAAAAAATCGGAAATTTGGTATCTCAGTCACTAATATAGCTAGAGCGATGAAATTTTACGCAAGTGTTGAGCTCAGGCCCCTAGGAAGAAATTTGATGAAATTTTGGAAAATAGGCGGTGCCACGCCCACTTATTAAGGGGCAAACATTGAAAGTTTTATGAGTCATAACTCAGAAACTATTGAAGATATATCGATGATATTTCGTACGCGTGATATATTTACTTAGGCAAATGTTTGGACGAAAAATTGCCAAAATCGGTTGACGACCACGCCCACTTTTATATATGTGTATTATAAAGTGACCTATAAAAACATTTTAAGGCATATGTCTGCCATCTCTTTTTAGAAGCAGGAATATACGATATTTCTGTGCCCATAACTAAACAAATAATTGATATATAAGGACGAAACTTGGTGCGTACACTTTTATTACTTGTAGTAATACATGTTCAAAATTTTAGCGAAATCGGTTGACGACCACGCCCACTTTTATATATTTGTATTATAAAGTGGCCTAATAAAAACATTTTAAGCGATATCTTTGTCAAACATAAAGATAATTCATTGAAATTTTGTGTCATGAGTTCCACAATAGACCGGAAACAAAAAGTAGAAAAATTTTGGAAAATGGGCGTGGCACCGCCTCTTTTTAGACAAAGGAATCTACGAGATTTCGGATCCCATAACTCGACAAATAATTGAGATATTATGACGAAACTTGGTTTATACACTTTTGTAACTTGTGTTAATAGACACGCAAAAATTTATTGGAATCGGCTTATGACCACACCTACTTTTTAACAAAGATATTTCTGGAACACCCTTTAGGAATTTGTAACGTGACATCTTTGTAACTAGAAGTTATAAAGGAATGAAGTTTTGCACAAAGAATAATATTCATATGCTTAGTTGGATGACTGATAAAAATGTTGAAAATGGGCGTGGCCACGCCCACTTTATGCAGCACTTGCTTTATATAAAGTACGCCGTGTTTCCATCAAACGCAAACAAACAATGAAGGCATACAGCTGAGTATCTAATGTTCGATTCCACTCGAACTTAGGCTTCCTTACTTGTTTATTATTAAATAGCCACAACGCTTAAATTGCATAAAAAATATGAATTATGCAGCTAAACAAAAACACCTTTTTACTACTCCTTATATAAGGCACTAATAAGGTATATATACACCACATAAGGCCTGATTATCAGGATATAATTAAGCCTTATTTTCTTGGCGATTAAGCTAATGACATCAACACAGGAAAATCAGTCTTATTTTAATTTAGCCTTTGCCCATACAACTTTTATTCGCTTACAATTTTCAGGCCTTATTTCATAAGCCTTTAAATCTACTGGAATCATACTTAAAAAAGGCGTAATATTTTTGCTAGGTACATACATATGTATGTATGTATGTATGCAAGTATGTAGGCATATTGTCGTGATCTCGCCCTTGTAATAACAAATTATTACATGTGTTACAAACCGATAAGCGAATGTGGCATTCACAAAATTGTTATGGTTCAATGATCCCAAATAGACATATTTACATACATATCTATATTTATCTATTTCTATGTATATTTGCGCAGACATTCATTGTTCCACCAATGAAATCCCACTGAGCCGTCTAATTCAATAAATCAACAACAAACCAAAACACAAATCAATTTATTTCATAAAATACGTACATATACATATATGTATGTGGACACCCGCCCAACGACCGCCAAATATTCAAATGCTATTTGCTTATTTACATATTGACATGTTATATCGAGATGTCAACATGTCGAATGACTTTTCAAGCGAGACAGCAACAACAAAAACAAACACACAACACTTGACCTACCACAACTTTCTAACACGTATGTATGAGTTAAAGCGAAAAAACAACACTATGTAAATCAAAAATAAAACTCATTCACAAATCAATAACAGACTAGACATATTTACAGTATATGTATGTACATGCATACATACATAAATTTAACACCATTACACCGTATTCATGGCATAGCAAATAGCCAAATTTTATTTGAAACGAAAATATAAAATGTAAAAAAAAAAAAAAATTGCTTTGTAATCGCATGTAAAAAATATTGGTTCGTTAAAAAATCAATTTGCATGCATCACGCGCAAACATACATATATTTAATCGCATATATGTATGTATCTACAAACATATTCGATTATTTAATACAATTTCACACTTCCATTCAATTTACGCGCGAGATAACGCATGAGTACATAAAAGTACTCATACGTGCATGTGGCATGACTTACATGCCTCCATACAACTGTGGGATGAAAAGAAAGTTCGGTTCGATTTTAAGCATTTTAAAGCCCGTCTCCACATAACTTGATTCACCAGAGAAACATGTAGCAAAACATCTCGCTCAATAACCCGTCTCCACGTGGCTGATCGTGATTCAGTTTAACATTTCTCTTTCTTGCTCTTCTTAAATGTTTGTATGTTTGCTTATTTTTGCGTTTTTGTTTTGGTCTGGGTGAGATTTCGATAGATTTTCGATACAAAGTTAGAGAAGACATCGATATCATCGAGGTTGGCAAGATGATTCAGAATGAAACAGTGTTTCAATCTTCACTCGCTCTCAGAAATTTTGTATGGAAATTGGCGAGTTTCGGCAGGATTCGAGGATTGAGAGAGAAAATGCAGAAAAAAAGAGCGAAACACGTTATGTGGAGACATGGTATTAGCTGCAAAAATTTAAGTGTTGCATATAACCCAAACGTATGCTGTTTGGAATATGTTTTTGGTTCCACTAGTACACCATGGCGTATGAGTAACCTTGTGTTTTTTTTTTTGATTTGAATAAAGTTGTTGTGCCTTGTTAATTTTTTTGGCGATTTTTTTTTCCATTTTTGATTTTCAAATATCCGTCTTGTTCCATAAAACCCAAATTACGGAACATCAAAATTAATTTTAGACAAATGTCGTGGAAGAGTTTTGTACTCAGAAAAATGAGAGGAATAGCAATTTCGATTGCACGATATAGGTTAGTAAATCGCCTCGGCGGAATGTACATACATAGATATGAACTTACATATATATTTTTCTTACTAGTCTTCTAACTATCTAAACGATTTTGCCTTGTGATAACTGGCACAAATTAGAAATTCCAATCTTGATCCTTTCAAGGTTATTTTGCCCTTCAAAGCCTTTTTGAAGAAGATACCAGTCGCCACATACCAGTGAAGCCAGATAATATCCGCTAAAATTCCCAGAGAAAATGGAAAAAATTTCCCTCAATTTCCCACATCTTACAAAATAGAGGCCTCAAACTTTGAGTTTTGAAACTCAACTTCTTTTGCTTATGACTTCGTCATTTTGACAGCTAGAGCCATGCAACTTAGCTCAAATGAAAGTTCAGAAAAAACGAAGAGTATTGCCAAATTTCATTACAATCCAACCACCGGAACACATTCAAATCGGAACTCCAACGTCTTTTGTCGATATCTTCGTTATTTGAAGAGCTAGAGGCCTTAAACTTTGAGTTTTGAAACTCAAATTCTTTTGCTTATAACTTCATTTTAAGAGCTAGAGGCATGAAAAAAAAACGAAGATTGTGAGGTAATTTCGTATTGATGCGAAAAAATTCCTTTTTTTTTATACTCAGCTGTACTAGTACACAGAGTATAATAGTTTTGATTTCATAACGGTGGATTGTAACATAATGAAATAATCGAGATAGATATGGACTTATATATATCAAAATGATCAGGGTGAAAAGAGAAATCGATTGCGCCATGTCCGTCCGTCTGTCCGTCCGTCTGTAAACACTCTAACTCGCGCAAAAATTGAGATATTTTGATGAAAGTTGGAATGCAAGTTGGTATCGAGACTGGGACGGTTGGTATTGAAAATGGGCGAAATCGGACCATGACCACGCCCACTTTTCCTATATAGAAAAAATCGGAAATTTGGTATCTCAGCCACTAATATATCTAGAGTGATAAAATTATACCCACGTATTGAGCTCAGGCCCTTATGAAGAAATTTGATGAAGTTTTGGAAAATGGGCGGTGCCACGCCCACTTATTAAGGGTCAAACATTGAAAGTTTTATATGTCATAACTCAGAAACCGTTGAAGATATATCGATGAAATTTGGTATGCGTAATTTGCTTACTTAGACAAATGTTTTAACGTAAAATTATCAAAATCGGTTGACGGCCACGCCCACTTTTATATATGGGAACTATAAAGGGGCCTAATAAAACCATTTTAAGCGATATCTCTGTCAAATATAAAGATCTATCACTGAAATTTTGTGGCAGGAGTCCAACTACGGACGTAAAACAAAAAATAAAAAAATTTTGGAAAATGGGCGGTGCCACGCTCACTTATTAATAATAATAATAATAATAATAATAATAATAAACCCAACGGTTACCCTCCACCCGCCCTACCGCACGAGGGGCGCATCCACATGACGTGCGGATTTTTTAAATTTAAATTTAAATTTAGCCAAGGTGTTGAGTGGGAGGAGTTTATTCAACGTCGAGGTCCTACACTACTCAGCTACAGAAAATAAATTCATTCAGCTGGTTGTATGTATATACATAATATACATAATATAATAATATAGAAGAAAGAACTTACAATTAAAATAATAGTACAAATAAAGTAAATATTGATATACGTAGTAATAAGTGTAACAAGTAAGGTATCTGTTGTCACTTGTTAAGAGCGAACAACAGGGATCTTCTTATTTGCAAAATAGATTCTGAAATATCAAAATTAGTATAATAAGAATTGAAACTTTTACATAAGCAACGGAATGGTTCATGTAATTCAAAATTTGTTCTACACTGCTTTAAGACGATTGGTTGAAAATATCTTGATGGGCGAGTAGGAACATTTAAGTTTACCTCGGTTAGAAGAGATGGGCTGTCAACTGATCCCTTTAACAGTTTAACCAGAAATATTACACCTAACATTTCCCTGCGGCTTGATAAGGTTGGAAGATTAATAAGCTTCAAGCGACTAGTGTACGAGGGAAGATTTGTCCGTGGGTCCCAATGAAAGTTCCTTAACGCAAAAAGTAAGAACTGTTTTTGAATTGATTCCAGTCTATCGGAATGAACTTGATATTGCGGACTCCAGATTATTGAAGCGTATTCTAGTATAGGTCGTACTAATGTTGTAAACAGGGCTTTAGTTACGTAAGGGTCATTAAATTCCTTAGACCAACGTTTTACAAATGCTAGGATACTTTTAGCTTTGTTTACTGTAGCATTAATATGCAGGTTAAAGTGGAGCTTACTATCAAATCTTATTCCTAGGTCAACAAAATCGTAAACCTGTTCCAAACTATAGTTATTAATTGTGTAAGACGCTGGTTGTATATTCTTCCGCGAAAAGCACATAAATTTACATTTATTAAGATTAAGTGGCATAAGATTATAATTGCACCAAGTAGCAAAAGAATTTAAATCAGTTTGGAGCGCAGATCTTTCTTCCAAAGAAGAGTATGACTTGAAAAGTTTCACATCATCGGCATACATAAGAATTTTTGAGTTGTTAATAGCATAAGAAATGTCATTTATAAATAATAAGAACAGAGTCGGACCGAGATGGCTCCCTTGTGGAACTCCAGAAGATACATCAATGACGTTGGAAAAAGCATTTTTGAAAACTACCCTTTGTGTTCTATTTGAGATATAAGAAGCAATCCATTTTAAAAGAATAGGTTGAAAGCCAAGCAGATCAAGTTTACGGACAATTAATGAGTGGTTAACCTTATCAAAAGCCTTGCTGAAATCTGTATAAATGATATCCGTGTTAACATTTTCCCTAAACCCATTAGAAACATGAGTGGTGAATTCCAGTAAGTTAGTAACAGTTGATTTACCTCTACAGAACCCATGTTGCGAGGTTCCTAGCGACGAGGAAATAGAATGTTTTAGGTGATTATTCACAATAGCCTCAAACACCTTAGGAATAGCAGACAGTTTTGCTATGCCACGATAATTTTCAATGGAAGATCCATTCCCAGATTTATGCAGAGGAATGATAAAAGATTCTTTCCATGATTTCGGAAAAACACCAGACTTCAGTGACAAATTAAAAAGTTTGGATAATGGTTCATAAATATGGTCGGCGCAATTTTTTAAAAAAATTGTGGGAATCATATCTGGCCCATGGTTTGAGGAAATCTTTAGTGATTTTAGGAAAAATAAAACCTCTTCCGGATCAATATAAGAAATATTAAATGTGTTATTCGAAATAACTTTATACGGGTATTCATCAATGCTTACGTTAACATGGGAATAATTTGACTCAAAGAATTCTGGGGCAAATATTGAAAGTTTTCTAAGCCATAACTCAGAAACCGTTAAAGATATATCGATGAAATTTGGTACGCGCGATATATTTACTTAGCCAAATGTGTGGACGAAAAATTACCAAAATCGGCTGACGACCACGCCCACTTTTATATATGGGTATTATAAAGTGACCTAATAAAACCATTTTAAGCGATATCTCTGTGAAATATAAAGATAATTCATTGAAATTTTGTGACATGAGTTCTACAATAGACCGAAACAAAAAATAAAAAAAAGTTTGGAAAATGGGCGTGGCACCGCCTCTTTTTATACAAAGGAATCTACGAGCCTATTACTCGACAAATAACTGAGATATTATGACGAAACTTGGTGTATACACTTCTATAACTTGTGTTAATAGACACGCAAAAATGTATTGAAATCGGTTTATGACCACGCCTACTTTTTAACAAAGATATTTCTGGAACACCCTTTTGGAATTTGTAACGTGAAGTCTTTGTAACTAAAAGTCATAAAGGAATGAAATTTTGCACAAAAAATAATATTCATATGCTTAGTTGGATGACTGATACAAATTTTGAATGTGGGCGTGGCTGCGCCCTGTTTATGCAGCACTCGCTTTATATAAAAGCCATCAAACGCAAATAAACAATGAAAACATACAGCTGAGTATCTAATGTTCGATTCCACTCAAACTTAGGCTTCCTTACTTGTTAAATTTTGTAATCAAATATCCATCAGAAAGGGAAATTTCACTCGATTTGGCACCACTGTATAAAAATCTCATAAAATTTTTTCGCACGACATTTACAGAAATTCTGTTACGCCCCAACATATAAAAAATTTACGCATGCACGCTCTGTGATTCCACGAGTAGGTACTTTTATATGCATAAACACTTGCTGACACGTATTTTTAAATATTTAAATATGAGATGTAAATATAGATTTACACATTTGCACACACGTAAATATGTATGTACATCTGATTGTTATTTATACCGGCGCGACGCGGCAAAACTGCAGGCGAAAGAAGCACAAACGCGCCGTGCCGACAGCAACTGCCAAAAATATATGTATAAAATATAATATTTGCTTGCCGGCAGGGAGTTGTTCTAAATTGCTACTCAGCAAATTGTATTTGCATATTTTGATCTGCATCAACGCATCAGCAGCAACACATGCATGTATAATACATATGCATATACCAGTGGCGGATCCACGGGGGGGGGGTTTTGGGGGTTCAAACCCCCCCCTTGTGGTTTATCATAGATCCCAAATTAATGCCTTTATAGATTCTGCGCCCAAATTTCCCAAACTGATCAAGGAAAGCAATGGTTGGATGGGTTTAGCTGTCCAAAGGCAAAACTCGACATTTATTTTCATTTATTTTCAGATTATATTTTATATGCACATATCCACAAGGTGGAACAGGTACAATTGAATCAGTTCATTAAAATAGTTGTCCTTGTAGGCAATAATAACATACAATTACAACTTATAGTTAAATAGAAAATACCCGAAATTTAGAGGAATTAAAATTCAACAACTATTTACATCGAAGGTTGAGTGTATAGCTATTTCACGAAAAACCATTTTCGATCATCAGCACTCTTTCCGGAAGTGGATGCTACCGGGGATTGAACCCGAGTACATTCCATCTTCAGCCTCAATGACCCAACGCATAAACATATTGAAAATGAAAAAGGCAAAAGTGGGGAAAATCCAACAGGTTGCACAGAGTCTCAATGGCCGAGTGTGTTTATGCATTGGGTCATAGCGGCTGAAGATGGAATGTACTCGGGTTCAATCCCCGGTAGCATCCACTTCCGGAAAGAGTGCTGATGTTCGAAAATGATTTTTCGTGAAATAGCTATACACTCAACCTTCGCTGTAAATAGTTGTTGAATTTTTTTCCACTTACCCCAACAATTAAAAATTGAATTAAATAAAAATTTCGTGCTGAGCACTAAAAAACTCTTTCAAGTAAACATTAGAGGAATTAAATCTAATACAATAAGCGCGTACTATACAATCAAATCAACCACCAAAAACAAGAAATAAAACGAGTACGAAGTTAAAATACTACAAGCGATTCATTCATAAAATTGAAATGTTTCAACAAAGGATAAAAAAAAGTGGCAACAGAGCTTTTCATCAGATCAAGGTTTTTATAAAATTCTAAAATTTGCAGCCCGGCTCATTTTCAACCATCTTTGCAGTGGCGGTAGAGTATGAATAGAAACAATAACTAAATGTCAAGCAAAAGAAATGTCAAAATAAATTTATTTTTCGCCGCGAAAAAACAAACGAATTCGAGCTTGAAAAATGATGGGAAGGAACTCCCGAAGTCATCATCTTTTTTTGACTAAACGATTTCCACCTCACTCGGTCAAAATACCGAATTTTCCCTTCCTATTCTGAAAAAAAAACGTTGTAAATCTAAAGACTTTCGCTGTTAAATCAACTACTTTCCGCAGTTGAAATGTGCCCAACAACGCTCCGTTGTTGTTTCAAAGGTGCGAGCGTTGTTGAGTTAAGTCAATAACGGAGATTGTTGGAAAAAATTTTCACCTAAAAATTAATTTTTGTTTGCATTTTACTCTTCATCTTCTCTCCGCCCGGGTCCCAACTGCAAATATGTAGCCTCCGCTTGTTCTCCTATTCTTCTCTCCTTCTTATCATTCACTGGTTGCTATCCTTATTTCTTATTCTGATTTTTCTTCTTTATTTTATATTCTCCTGCGGATTCGAACAATGACATCAACCTGAAATTCTATTCAATCATCACATAGTGGAACATTCAACATTATATTGAATTGTAGTAACCTATTTATACTTCCATTTCCTAAAAAAGAATCCATGAATTATTTGAATCATTGTAAAAATAAAATTTAAAAAAAATATGTTCTCATTAGTTTTGTTTACAGCGGAAACTGTTGGGTCAAATACTTTTGCCTTTAAATCAACAACGGGGAGAAAATTGTTGCTAAAATAAACTTTTTTTTGGATTTTTCTCTTCATCTTCTCTCACTAATTTTTTTTTTTTTTTGTTGGTTTTCTCACAAAAAAATATTTTCTCACAAAAAATATTTTAAAAGCAAGAAAGTTTTTGAAACAACAACGGCCGTTTTTTAATAAATTGTTGGGTCAAAAACTTTGCTGTAAAAACAAATACTTTTGCTGTTGAATCAAAGACGGAGATTCAACAGCGGAAAGTTGTTGGTTTAGCTACGGGTATTTTTTTCAGAGTATACAACATACGTTCTTTGGTTGCACGTTTGAAAATTTAGAACACGCAGTAGCGACCTCGCGCTTCAAATTATATCATATAATAACTGCTACCCTTCACTAGGTGTCGCGCAGTGGTCAAGTTTATAATAAAGTAGCTTCAGAGCCATCTGGAGGCCTAACACCCGCATATGCCGGCTTTTTTAATTTATGAATTTATTAAATACATGTACGTTATACATGTTATTTAGAAATTCAATTGAAATCTCCTGCACTTTATGTGATGACATAGATATTGTTAATTTGGAGGGTTTTGAGTTTAGTGTTTTTAAGGTGCGGGAAATGGTGCAACTAGTATATAGAATAATAATAGTAGGTGGTATTAGTCCATATTTTCACCAGCGTCTGCCCTTAAAAACATCTTCCAAAAAAAATTTTCAAAACCCCCCCCTTGCCGAAATCCTGGATCCGCGCCTGGCATATACATATGTATGTACCCTGCAAAAAGGTTTTGCTTATTGATGACGCATAAGTTGTTAAACAGGAATACGCTGGCAGCGCCGCTTGCTATTATGCAATTATTCTCTCTGCTTCTAACGTTTTATTCCCACATATCTAGGGACACGATATCGAATCAAAAGCATCGATCTGGTACTCATTTAAAATATCGGTTAAAAAGAATCGCGAACCCGATAATATCGAAACTAAACTACTCGATACTCAAAGTATCGGTATCGAAAGCGGTAATTTTCTAGAAGGTGCAACCTTAAAATTTCCTCTAAAATAGTTAAAAGAGGTACCAATCGACGCGTTCTGACCTCTAGATTATGAATTCGAAAGCGGAGATAAAAGATTTTTCCACATTTAAAAGATATTTATTGAAACGGTTTAAAGTTGCACCGTCTTCTAGAAAGTTACCAAAAAACGCAACAAAACTGCATACTGAGGCATACGCATATCGCTGTATTAGTGCTAGTTCCATGGCATAGTATGCCATGGCTGGTTCCGAAGTTTTGATTTTGACGTAAATCCTTTTCCAACTCATAAGAATAGTTCAAGCTGATTAAAAAAATTATACAAGTTTATTAAGTTCTTGAAAACATTTTTTACAAACCAACAGCTTTTACAAAACAACAGGTGTTTTTAATGCAATCACAGTTGTAAAAAGATATTTGCAAAATATTTAGTATTTTAAAAAATAAATATCCTAAATAACATTACCAATTCATTGAGATTATATGTATCCATCACTGGGTCATATTGGGTACGTTCAGAAGGCGCAACGGTGGTACACAACTGTTGTGTAGATATCAGTAATCGGAAAGTGATACAATTTTCGCCTTCTGAACGAACTGATACATTAAATAAACAAATTAGTATTTTAATTATCCCCAACGTAATTGCCAATAATTTCGCGGCTTTGAAACATTTTTATTACATTCCAAAATTAATAAACACTATTTATATTTTTGTACATATGTCAAAATCGTAAGATCAACATGTTGTGTAAAGTGAGCGTAAAAAATTTATGATGGAAAAAAGTCTCCAAAATCACAACATGTTGTGTTGATCAGAAATACTCAACGTTGCGTTCAGAAGATAAAACACAACAGTTGCGCAACTGTTGCGCCACGGTTGCGCCTTCTGAACGTAGCCATTAATAAAAGCTGAGCATTAGCTTTTGCTTAAAATTTGAAACCTTTTACTAAAATTTTGAAGTTTGGTTCATACAAATTGATGTCAAATTTCGAAAATCTTGAGTAAAAGTATTTGCTTCCTTTTTATTAATACCGTCCATTGAATTTTTTTTTGGAAATTTCAATTTAAATTATCGAAACAAAAAAAAAATGATGAAACTCAAGTGGCAGAATAGCTGTGCATTCCATGTTATAAAGAGAAGCCATTGCTCAGTATGATTTTTCTACCGGACTTCTTTCCCCTTACGGCCAAAGCAGAAGCTTACAAGAGGCAAATTTAAAATTTGTATTTACATATATTTTATATTTTAAAAATAATTTATTTTATAGTTGTCAAATTGAAACAATTGTCAGAAAACAGTGCCGAATGTCAAATAACCTATCGTAATACAAGCTGGCTCACTGGTTTTTAACCGCCTAGATGGTATTTCGTTGGTTTTTTTCCAACATAGCTTACTCCCTTGCACCAACACAAAACTGTATTTGACCAACTCTTCCACGCAAAAAACCTTGTAGAATACCAGGAAAAAACGTAGTGTCATATGGGCATTAATGGAAAACAGACCCTTTTTTTGTTTATAACGTGTTTTTAGTAAAGTGAGAAAGAAAAAACATATTGACGACTTTTTCGCTGAAATGACGATTTTTTATTTGCAATCGTCAAATTATAGTATGAAAATGAAAAATATATAATCCTATATCTCCAGTTATTATTATTTCTATCGCATGGTAATTGTAAATTGTAAACAAGTTTCGGTGGTAAGTGTGCGCCTCGTTTAATGTGAAAATCAATAAACAGATTTGGGTAACTTCATACAAAAAACCTTACGAAGTAGCCCAAACCTGCAATTATTTCAGCACGTGGATCAGACCTATTTTTCGATATGTACCAGTGATTTAAAATTACTCGTGCTTGTGCATTTTTCGGCCCTTTAGGAAGCAGGTTGTCACTTCTGCACACTCGACCGATTTTCAGCACTATTTTGCGTTGCACAATTTTGTGGACAAATATGACACACTTTTAATTTTCCATCACTGAATGTACTCATTTGTTCGATACCGTGGTTGAAGTACTCGATACCAAAAAATATCGTTGCAAAAGAATCGAGTAAAAAGTATCGGTATCAAATGAAAAAAATATCTATTTGGTATCGTATCGTATCGAAATTCGTGTCCCTACACATATCCCAAATAGAGAGAAATGGAATTGCGTTTTTATGAGCAAAGAGCGTACAATGTGTGGCGAGCGTGCATATATCGTTTTGTCGAAGGAAAGATTGTTATTTCAGTTAATGTGCTACTGACATGCAATCAAGTGTTTGGTTAAGTGCGCACGCTTATCTCATTCCGATATATACATATACATATGTACATGCACATATATAAATGTATGAATACTAACGTTTCAACTCTAGCAGAATATATGTTTTATTATTAAAAAGCGCCAAACGCTTAAATTGCGCAAAAAATGTGAATTATGCAGCTAAACAAAAAACACCTTTTTACTAAGGCATTTATGAGATATAAATGCACCACATAAGGCCTAATTATGGGGCCATAATAAGGCATTATCTAAGCCTTATTTCGCATGGCGGATAAGCCTTTGGAATAAGGTGTGCTCTCAGAGAGAGAGAGAGAGAGAGAGAGAGAGAGAGTAGTCCATATGTCCTGATGATATAAACACAGGGAAATCAGCCTTATTTTAAGCCTTTGTCCATACAACTTAGCTACAGATATAAGCCTTTAAATCTCCTGTAATAATTCTTAAATAAGGCGTAGATTTTTTTTGGGTATATATTGGTCCCGAAATGTATGGAGATAAATTTTATAGCATATTTTCTCAACCTCACCCCCTAGGTCGATGCTAATATAGTATAAGATACCATATATAAATCTTTGTCCTGTTGGGAAAGGGTTAACAAAAAGCTGCTTTATTGCAAAACTAGATAGCAAGGAAAGTAATATACCGCCTAAAATTCATTTCTAGCATTAACAATTGATAATTTCCCTACAAGCTTAGGTGCTGAAAGTACTGAACAGGGTGAGAGATTTCATCAGGACTTAATAGTTTTTGAATGGCGATATCAAGTGTCTTGGTATGAGGATATGATGGGAGACGTAAAACGTGTAACAAATGCCGAAAATCACAAAAGAGTAGTCAAATGTACTTACTCACATCGCTCATTATTTATCCTCTCTTTAAAATGGCGAAATGCAGATATTTTTTTATTCAATTAATTTTTTTTCCTATTAATCGCTGTTCTGAGAGACATTGTGCACTTCAAAACACGTAATAAATGGAATGAAATAATCTTGAGTATTACCTTAATAAAGTTTTATGAATAAACCCAATTTTGTTGTTGAAATTTTACTCTTCCGGAAAATTTTTGGTTAAGGACTTTCAATAAAAATAGATAAATATAAATAACGGTACATCCAATTATTACACAATTAGTCTTAAAATGTTCACAATTAAATTCTATATAGGATAGAGGGGCTAACTTTTTGTACCCCATACAATATTTTTGATTTTAGGACAGTCGAATCTGAGATTTCTTTAAATAAATTCGATTTTTTTCAAATTTTTTTTTCATTATTTTGGCCATTGTAACAAAACTACTTGACCAATTTTGGAGTGTGAAGGCAAAAAATGTTTGTTGGAGCTCCCCCCACCAGCACTTCCTAGATGTCAAATCGCCACGATGTCTAATAAAACTTTTTGATGCACTTATGTGATGCAATATCTTGCATATATGGGTTTTTCCACATTTTTACCAATATCTCAAAAACTGGGTCTGCCACAAAAAAACGGAGATGATATTCGGAATCAGCGTAAAATTTCGCTTTAGAAAAGTATTATTTCATTGTTGGTGATTTTTGGTGTCGAGTAGTGTTATTGATTAAACAAAATTTTTTCGTCGTCTCTTTTTATTTTTTCTACTTCTCCAGCTGCTATTGAATTACCCTTTGTTTGAACCTAATTTAGTTAAAAAGTAAGCCCTTTATTATTGGATTAACTAAAAACTTCACAAAACCGCTTACACTGAACCAGCGAGACATCAAGGCGAGAATTCACACCCATACCTTTAAGACGAATCACCCTAATGTATCTTATTTAATATTCCTACCTATTGTTTATTTTTACTATTTTTCTGCTTTTTGCTGCTACACCAACAGCATTATTATTATATGTAAATATGTGCATAGATACATCCATACATTCATTTATTCATACATCACCTTCGCGTTGTGTCTTCTCAAGAGAGTTTTTATTTTATAAAATTTTTGTTTTGCTTTTATTTTCCCTCAATTATTTTTGACAATTCTTTTTTTGACTGACTATGCAAAAAGTGGGTCATAAAATATTCTGCTGCTAACGCCAAGAGTCGCCAACAATCGCTTGGGTTGTCATCACAACAAACGATTGCAGCAAACAAGAAGAAGCACAAAAGCGAACAGCGGAAATTTGCCGCCAGAAACGGGGCGACCGAGTGAATGGCACGGGCATGGCACACGTCACGTTATGCTGCAACACCTTCATTACCTTTTTGGAAGTTTGTAGGTATGTATGTATGTATGTTGTTAGCGACAAAGTTTCTGCCGTTGTTCGTACGGTTGTTCGTTGCGGGTAATCATGTTACCAGATTTGAAGAAAAAAAATTGCTTTCCTGTGTAATGGGTGGCACAAATTGGCAGCTGTCTCATCCCATCTGTTAATTATAATCCTTTGGAAATTTTGTTAAATTAATATCCAGTTAGTGTTTGTTTTTTCATCTTAATGCTTCATAAGTGTGATGGAGCAGAAAAAGATCAATTCGTGGAATGACTCGGGGTCTCTATGGCTACGGCATGCTATCATTTTTGTACCTCAAAAAGGTATGTTTCTCTTTTTTAACCGCTCATAAATATTGATGAAGTGTACTAAGTTCATAAAATGTACTAAGCCAGTTGATTTCTGAGAATTATCTATCCTGGCTCAGCTTACCCAGAAATTCGGTCGAATCCGATTGCATTGCTTTTATGGTTGTCTTAATACCCACGACAATGGCTTTTATCGCCATTTTCCTTTTGGTTTTCTGAAGATACAGCTATGCTGCAGTGGCTAGACTCAAACAACAAGTGAGAGGACCTTCCTATTTAGAAGAAGTAGGCCCATAGCACATCTCGCATCACAATGCGGCCAGACGAGTCTTGAATGATTATAGGCACTAAGGAATTTCCATATATCACCCGCTTCTGTGAGGAAAAATCCCTTAAGAGTGAGCTTGCATGTGGCGAGCGGCATAAGATGACGAAAATGGAGCGGATGTGCCCCTCTTGCAAGTTCGTCTGGCACCTCATTGCCTGATATAGTACAGTGTTAAAGAAGGCTGCGTAGCCATTTCGTCCAGAGATTTGCGGCAACACTCAACTATCCTGTCTTTGCAGGTGACAGATCCAATCGCTGTCAGTGCAGCCTTACAGTTAGAATAGATAAAAATATTGTCGTGCATGAGGACTCCTTTACGAAGATAGTCCATCGCTTCTTGAATAGAGCAACCTCCGACTGAAATATGCTAGAATGATGCGGAAGGTTAAAGGAGAGTTTCATTTCCATCTGGGCCACGAAAATCCCACCACCCACCTTACCATTTAATTTAGATCCATTGGCGTAGTTGCGGAGACATACATACATATGTACATTAGGCCGTCTCGCCTTATAAGGACGCAAAAATAAAGTTCGCCGTACGCTCGCGCATATGATGTCTTTTTGAAAACATTTCCGGAAAATTTTTAAATTTTTTTTGGACGCCGCTAGACGCCGCCAAAATTTATTTTTCTCATATCTTCGGTATTTATAGTCCGATCTCTTAGTTAAATACACCAATGTCTTTGGCTTGAAAGAAAGCCATATACTATGGAATATCATTAACCCTATGTGCGCCATTGGAGTCACTACCACCCAGTACTTAGTTTATACCACCCTAATGTACATTTATTATGTCTGCATGTTATACGTAGTCTAAAATCATTAATCTTTTGCAAAAGAAGTATTTCGATCGCTTCAGTAGAACCCGAAATAAAACACGTTCAACAATCCGTGGAATATATGTTTTTCGCTTCCTTTGGTCTTTTAGGTTCATTTTACAAAGATTTCTTCTGAGGAGACCCCTACTGAAATTTTATGGTGAATAATTTTCTAGAACTTTTTAACCCTCTATCAGCGCCAGAAAATTTTTCTATAAAATTAACCTAAAAGACCAAAAGAACCGAAAACCCTATATTCCTCGGATTGTTGAACGTGATTTATTTCGGGTTATGCTCAAGCGTTCGAAATACTTCTTTTGCAAAAGATCAATGATTTTAGACTACGTATAACATGCAGACATGATAAATGTATATTAGGGTGGTATAAACTAAGTACTGGGTGGTAGAGACTCCAATGGCGCATATAGGGTTAATAATATTCCATAGTATAAGCCGCCCTTTCAAGCCAAAGACATTGGTGTATTAATCTTAAGGATCGGACTATAAATACCGAAGATATAAGAAAAATAAATTTTAGCGACATCTAGCGGCGTCCAAAAAAAAATTAAAAAATTTTCCGGAAATGTTTTCAAATCATATTGATGAAGTGTACTAAGTTCATAAAATGTACTAAGCCAGTTGATTTCTGAGAATTATCTATCCTGGCTCAGCTTACCCAGAAATTCGGTCGAATCCGATTGCATTGCTTTTATGGTTGTCTTAATACCCACGACAATGGCTTTTATCGCCATTTTCCTTTTGGTTTTCTGAAGATACAGCTATGCTGCAGTGGCTAGACTCAAACAACAAGTGAGAGGACCTTCCTATTTAGAAGAAGTAGGCCCATAGCACATCTCGCATCACAATGCGGCCAGACGAGTCTTGAATGATTATAGGCACTAAGGAATTTCCATATATCACCCGCTTCTGTGAGGAAAAATCCCTTAAGAGTGAGCTTGCATGTGGCGAGCGGCATAAGCTGACGAAAATGGAGCGGATGTGCCCCTCTTGCAAGTTCGTCTGGCACCTCATTGCCTGATATAGTACAGTGTTAAAGAAGGCTGCGTAGCCATTTCGTCCAGAGATTTGCGGCAACACTCAACTATCCTGGCTTTGCAGGTGACAGATCCAATCGCTGTCAGTGCAGCCTTACAGTTAGAATAGATAAAAATATTGTCGTGCATGAGGACTCCTTTACGAAGATAGTCCATCGCTTCTTGAATAGAGCAACCTCCGACTGAAATACGCTAGAATGATGCGGAAGGTTAAAGGAGAGTTTCATTTCCATCTGGGCCACGAAAATCCCACCACCCACCTTACCATTTAATTTAGATCCATTGGCGTAGTTGCGGAGACATACATACATATGTACATTAGGCCGTCTCGCCTTATAAGGACGCAAAAATAAAGTTCGCCGTACGCTCGCGCATATGATGTCTTTTTGAAAACATTTTTCTCATATCTTCGGTATTTATAGTCCGATCTCTTAGTTAAATACACCAATGTCTTTGGCTTGAAAGAAAGCCATATACTATGGAATATCATTAACCCTATGTGCGCCATTGGAGTCACTACCACCCAGTACTTAGTTTATACCACCCTAATGTACATTTATTATGTCTGCATGTTATACGTAGTCTAAAATCATTAATCTTTTGCAAAAGAAGTATTTCGATCGCTTCAGTAGAACCCGAAATAAAACACGTTCAACAATCCGTGGAATATATGTTTTTCGCTTCCTTTGGTCTTTTAGGTTCATTTTACAAAGATTTCTTCTGAGGAGACCCCTACTGAAATTTTATGGTGAATAATTTTCTAGAACTTTTTAACCCTCTATCAGCGCCAGAAAATTTTTCTATAAAATTAACCTAAAAGACCAAAGGAACCGAAAACCCTATATTCCTCGGATTGTTGAACGTGATTTATTTCGGGTTATGCTCAAGCGTTCGAAATACTTCTTTTGCAAAAGATCAATGATTTTAGACTACGTATAACATGCAGACATGATAAATGTATATTAGGGTGGTATAAACTAAGTACTGGGTGGTAGTGACTCCAATGGCGCATATAGGGTTAATAATATTCCATAGTATAAGCCGCCCTTTCAAGCCAAAGACATTGGTGTATTAAACTTAAGGATCGGACTATAAATACCGAAGATATAAGAAAAATAAATTTTAGCGACATCTAGCGGCGTCCAAAAAAAAATTAAAAAATTTTCCGGAAATGTTTTCAAAAAGACATCATATGCGGGGGCGTACGGCGAGCTCCATTTTTTGCGATACGGTCTAATGTACATGCATACATATTTATGTACCTAAATTCTCATATGCAATCACGTGTTTTTCTCGCGCAAATAAAATAAATCCTTTTTGCCACGCGTTCGAGAGCACTTTGTCACTGTCATTGCTTTGCTATTGTTGTTGTTGTTGTTTGTATTATTATGTACATATGTACTATTTACTTTTTATACCTTTCATGAGAATGAAATGGTATTATAACTTTGTGCCGAAAATCAAATCTTGAAAGTACTAGAAGGGGGCGTGACAGACCCATCAATATATATACCGATATGATCAGAATCATGAGCTGAGTCGTTTAAGCCATGTCCGTCTGTCCGTCCGTCCGTCCGTCCGTCTGTGTGAACGCAAACTAGTCCCTCAGTTTTTGAGATATTTGATTGAAATTTGGAACACGGGTGAGTTTTGATGCTCAATTGATGATTTGTCGGAATTGGCCGAATCGGATCACTATACATATAGCTCCCATACAACCGATTGTTCAGATATACACATTTTGTGGTATAACTTCTCCCTTTTTACAGCTAAGGACATGAAAGCTTGGAGTATTTGTACGCATACGGACCCAAATAAGGTTACTGAAAATTGTCAAGATCGGACCACTATAACATATAGCTCCCATACAACCGATTGTTCAGATATACACATTTTGGGGTATAACTTCTCCCTTTTTTCAGCTAAGGACATGAATCTTTGGAGTATTTGTACCCATATGGATCCAAATAAGGTTACAGAAAATTGTTAAGATCGGACTACTATAACATATAGCTCCCATACAACCGATTGTTCAGATATACACATTTTGGGGTATAACTTCTCCCTTTTTACAGCTAAGGATACGAAACTTTGGAGTATTTGTACCCATATGGATCCAAATAAGGTTACAGAAAATTGTCAAGATCGGACTACTATAACATATAGCTCCCATACAACCGATTGTTCAGATATACACATTTTGGGGTATAACTTCTCCCTTTTTACAGCTAAGGATACGAAACTTTGGAGTATTTGTACCCATATGGACCCAAATAAGGTTACAGAAAATTGTCAAGATCGGACCACTATAACATATAGCTCCCATACAACCGATTGTTCAGATATACACATTTTGGGGTATAACTTATCCCTTTTTACAGCTAAAGACATGAAACTTTGGAGTATTTGTACCCATATGGACCCAAATAAGGTTACAGAAAATTGTCAAGATCGGACCACTATAACATGTAGCTCCCATACAACCGATTGTTCAGATATACACATTTTGGGGTATAACTTCGACAGAATTGAAATTATAAATTAAACTAAATCAGGCTATGTGCATAGGTAACTTTTCATTTCCCCATTCATGAAAGGTATGAAGTCTTCGGTACGGCCCAAGACAGCCGCGCTCTTACTTGTTTTTCATTTCAAGTTTACCCGTTTCTGTGTTGCAGCCTTGCATTTTTTTGCTGGTTGTGTCGAATAACTTTGGTCGTTCGTTCGTTCGCTTAAAATGACGTCGTCCACATCGGCACCTTCCCTTAAGCGCCCTTTCCCAAATACGCACCCGTCCCCAAACTGTGCGCTCCCACAACCCTTATTACAATTTGCTCGCACATATTTGTGTGCAAATATTTATGCATACGTGATTGTGTTTACTAGTAAATGATTTTGTGTGGCACAAATATGTACCACTTATACCGTTAATTTATCCTTGCCATTATTTTTTGTTGGTTGCAGCCTTTTATCCTTTAATAGCGTACGCTAACTCTCTTATAAATATATATGTATGTGTGTTTGCATATGCCCTGTAAAAAAGTGTGCGACGAGTCTCTAAAAAGATTTGTCCGGGAGCGCTCTCTTTCGGGTACAATTAGTCTACAATTGTTCCCAATTGTACCCGAACGGGTACATATGTATACTAATTGTAGACGAATTGTACCCGAAAGGGTATCAAACGGGTACAATTAGTCGCACAAATGGATGTGTCGCATTTGCTACCTGTTCGGGTACAAAACGGGTACAATTGTGCGCTTTTGCTACCCGTTCGGGTACAAACTGGGTACAATTAGTCTCTTCATAGGACATGCTCAAACAAAAGAGAACACTTCAACCCATATAAAGAGATACAAATGGGTAGTAATCGCATGCTCCCTTGCGAGTTGTCCCGGATGTATCCCGGAGTGATCGCATTTTTTGCAGGGTGCTATGAGCATTTATCGTGTGTATGCGTGTTTTGTAAATAGGTTATGCATTTATAAGTTCGCCTCCGGTCTCCTGCAATAAATATACATATGTATATGACTGGTAATTTGCATATGTTTTAGTTGCTATGCATGCGCGTATGTATGTGTTTGTTGGTTGATGTCGCGCCCACTCACTTACGCCCACTCGACAATACGCTGGCAAATTAGTTACCTACTACCCAGCAGTCAAATCAATTAGTGGTAAACTACTAATTTACAACTAGTTTGTCATACAGCTCAAATAATCAGCCATCTTCGATGTATGTCGAGCGTGCTTGCCTCTGAGACCAGTAATCCCATTCTTCTGTAAGCTGTAAAAATATGCTATGTACATTAGGCCGTCTCGCCTTATAGGGACGCAAAAATAAAGTTCGCCGTACGCCCCCACATATGATGTCTTTTTGGAAAACATTTCCGGAAAAGTTTTTTATTTTTTTTGGACGCCGCTAGATGTCGCTAAAATTTATTTTTCTCATATCTTCGGTATTCATAGTCCGATCTCTAAGTTTAATATACTTATGTCTTTGGCTTGAAAGGACTCCTTATACTATGGAATATTATTAACACTATGTGCGTCATTGGGTCACTACCACCCAGTACTTAGTTTATACCACCCTAATGCAATTTTTTATGCCTGCATGTTAAACGTAGTCTAAAATCATTGATCTTTTGCAAAAGAAGTATTTGGATCGCTTCAGTAGAACCCGAAATAAAACACGTTCAACATTCCGTGGAATATATGTTTTTTGCTTCCTTTGGTCCTTTTGGTTCATTTTGCAAAGATTTCTTCTGAGGAGACCCCTACTGAAATTTTATGGCGAATAATTTTCTAGAACATTTTAATTAGTTAATTAATGTCTACTGACTGGTTTGCACTTTTTTGCTGCAGGGTATACACACGCCCACATCTATACATATGTACATATATATGAACAGCGCCAAATGCAGTGTTCTTGCAGTGGCACACAAATTAAGTAAGCGCCATGCCATTAAACTCAGTCCAACAATCACTTGCGCACACCATACCCATGCACACTCAGTCACTCATTTCTTAACCCACTCAAATGGTACTTGCTACGCTTACAGTGGGACGGAATTCCTGTAAATGCAGAAGATATGAATGTTATATTTTGTTTGGAGAATGTGGAAAACTCGATAAATGCACTTGTGGGCTAATGCACATAATTTCGACGACCAAAGCTGGAACTTGTTTTCAACCCCAGAGCGAAAGAGCAAATTTCCCCATAAAAACCAAGAGTCTCGTGTTTCAGCGTTGTTGAGTCAAAATCATTGTTATTATGTTCCGCCTTCTCTAAGCTGAACAAAAAGGCTAGCTTAGGTTAGGTTGGCCGCGATACAGTGATCCTTCACATAGATATCGTCCTTTTTGTTGCCAACATTGTATTGCAGGCGATATACTAAACTTGGAATACAAGACTTTCTGAAGAGTATTTTGTGTATTTCCTGAAGAGTATTTTGTAGACCACTAGATTCCACCACACCCCTTGTAGGGTGCGCCTATGTGGCCTCCTTGACATCGTCGAAAAAACCCACCACCCACCCATCCGTTACCGTCCGACAACTCAAAAGGTCTTCGATCCAGCGCTGGATGATTGGGGGTATTTCGATACATTCGAGCCTCTCCAACAGCGCCTTAGCAGAGACGTTGCTAAAGGCATCCGACCTATCAAGAAAGACACCTATCGCACTCCCTGTAGTGATAAATGCGTTTTATGCCTTCCTCCAGGCACCTCGAACCATAACTTAGGCCGTCTCGCACCTCGCCCCTGGCTCGCGCCTTAAGGGGACCTACTCGATCGGACAACAGCTTTTCCTAGCCCTCCGCGGTCTGCCATCCGCAGTCTGCCCTGGCGCAAGCATCAGGAAAAAGCATCGGGGAGGAGAGACTCCTAGGCAGCACACTCTTGGAGGTTTCAGTCGAGGATTTTTGCCGCCCAACAAAAAGGCTAAAGTTTGATGTATTTATGCGGACACCCATGTATAGCAGTAGAAGAAGGGGAAGGCCTCACTGCTTTAGAATGATCAGGTAGAGAATTGCTTGACTTGGCGCGAGTTATCACAAAGCAGCAACTTCGAGGTGCACTATTTATTAATATTACATTACAAATGTCAATTTTAAACTGATAGTTTTGAGGGCGAAGTGATTAAGTCCTAAGTCCTTCGAGGCTCAAACTTATTTAAAGCAAGTAAGAGCGCGGCTGTCTTCGGCCATACCGAAGACTTCATACCTTTCATGAATGGGGAAATGAAAAGTTACCTATGCACATAACCTGATTTAGTTTAATTTATAATTTCCATTCTGTCAGTGTTATAGTAGTCCGATCTAGACAATTTTCGGTAACATTATTTGGGTCCATATGGGTACAAATACTGCAAAGTTTCATGTCCTTAGCTGTAAAAAGGGAGAAGTTATACCCCAAAATGTGTATATCTGAACAATCGGTTGTATGGGAGCTATATGTTATAGTGGTCCGATTCGGCCAATTCCGACAAATGATCAATTGAGCATCAAAACTCACCCGTGTTCCAAATTTCAATCAAATATCTCAAAAACTGAGGGATTAGTTTGCGTTCACACAGACGGACGGACGGACGGACCGACAGACGGACATGGCTTAAACGACTCAGCTCATGATTCTGATCATATCGGTATATATATTGATGGGTCTGTCACGCCTCCTTCTAGTACTTTCAAGATTTGATTTTCGGCACAAATTTATAATACCATTTCATTCTCATGAAAGGTATAAAAATTAAAACGCAGTTTAGGAAACTCTGGGTGCCTTTTTCCCAAAAGATACAGCAGTATATGAGAAATTTCTCTGTGCATTTCGTACGAGAAAAAAACTCTCACACTAATTACGCTTACTTGCTAAGCGATGTCTGTTAATCTAGAATCACTCCTAATTGTTCTTACCACAACTATTAATTAAAGTTTCTGCAAAGATTTATTGTTAATCCATTCACTTACAATATTATTTTCCATATAACTTACCTACTGTGCCTCGTCTAGCCCCCCTCTCTCTCTCTCAATGGCTTATTCTACCACTATCAACCCATCTTCATCTCACCGATGCATTTGATATCCGATTTACCTCTTTTTTTGTGCCATCGTCCTTCATTTTGTTTTTCATTCATTCGCATTGCTGAACGAAATAAACTCTCGTACCATAAATATCCACTTATAGCCCTTTGTACATAGTTGCCAGATTGTTTGCTATTGTAAGTACTTGTTGCGGTTTAACTTTATTACGCTATTTTTCTTTGTAAATAAATACAAGGCTTAAAAAAATATGTAAATATTTAGTTCAACTCAGTTTTTAAATTTGGTAGTAATTTCGTGGTTTTTATTTCTTGTTTGTTTATATCTTTTGTGTGGTAATGTTAATGTTGCGGCTGCAGGTATTTAGTGGATACATTTGTAGGTATGTACGTATGTGTATGATATTGCAATTATGCGGTGCCGCAGTAAGTTTTTTTAATTGCCAATTTGTGCTCCAATAATTTAGAGAGGTATGGCATTTATTATTACTAAATTAGGGCCTGTTCAGTTTTGTACCTGCCGCTTTATAAAGTTTCCCGTTCTGGGCTAACACTTCTGGCTAACTGTAAGCGCTTTCAATGCAGCTGAACTATCTGAGAAGATCACAAGGTGTTCGACTTCCTCTGTTCCCAACTGTTCTAACCCCCTCTAGCTATGACTAAAACTTTTAAAATAATATTTAAAATGAAAATGTTTTAGAATGAAAGTGAACAGTTTCTCTCTCCCTTTTCACTAACTTTCAAATTTTACTGCAAATATTTGGTTAAATTTGTCACATATTTAAAAGCCACTCACTCACTAAGTTCATTAATTATTCTTGCTCTAGAAAAATTAACTCTGTGCTTGCTCACCTTCAACTCACTCTTATGCATAAATTTCCAAGACAAGTGTTGCTGTTTCATTTCAATTGCCCTCAGGTGTTTAGGTACTTCGTGAGCATTTATTTGCGTATTTGTGTATGGTGGTGTAGGTACTTCAACTGTGGCAAAACCATTCCATTCTGACTATTGTAAGGCTCATTTGAAGTACATGTTTACCTACGTACATACACTCAGAGAAAAAGCAAGCTAAATTTCAGTATAGCGGGCTTGAATCAAGCCGAAAACGTTATGAAAGTCTGTTAAGCTAGCAAATGCTAAAATCAAGAATATATTCTCATTTTTAGGACGATATTTTTTGAGAATAACAAGCTCATATAAACTTATTTTCAGCATTGCCCATGATAGATTTGAGAAAGTAAAATCTTATTTGAAGAATGTTCAACTGTGTTTTAAGAATATTTATTCTTGATTTTCCACTTTTTCGAAATTCAAAATTCGAAATCATTTAACCCACCTCACAAAATAAAAAAAATAATGGTTATTTCAATGAATTTTATTTTATTTTGTTTTATTTTCAGAAATGTACATACGTATATATATAGTAATATATATAATATACAATTCATTTTTTACATACATATATTATATATATATATATATATATATATATATATATTCCGCACACATTGTATATGCAAAACAGGTCTTAAGGTAATGTTATAATTTAATCGGCAATTTCGAAAAGGTCACATCTTTGAACAGTGAAAGTTTGCAGGAAATGAAATAAACTTATTTCCTAAGTATACTATTGCAAAGAAAATATTATTGAGTTACATTTAGGAGCTTATTAGCAATCGAAAGATATAAAAATATTAGGATGTTAACTTTGTTATATGTGTATTCTTTGATGTTGATTTGATGACCCCAAATTCCTAAAAAATCCGAGATGTGCCCTTTTCGAAATTGATGATTCAATTATAACTACAACAATTTTGGAGGATTTACATAAATCTAAAAAGAAGATGAGTGGAATCTCTGGACTCGGCCACCAAAATAGTTCGATAGTGATTCACGTAAACTGCACAACAGCGCTGATTATGATACTTGGGAGACGTCCAATATATTTTATCACAGAACTAAACATACCAATTTGATTTATGCCAAATGCGCATGACACGCAGGCCTGTGTGAAATCGGCTCCAAATAAATGCCTGTTCCATGCCAAGGAAAACCATAATGGAATGAGCAATTTTTGTTTCGGTTTCTTCATTTGATGGAAAGTGGCCGACAATAGCTCCATGCCCGATAGTTTTTATGCCGATTGTGAACCTTAAGGGATTTCAGAAGATGGAAATAATGGCAACAGACACAGTAATACAAGATACATAGATAAACCATTGATACTTCCAAGATTTCATTGTCTGGTGCACGATTCAAGTTGTCATGACCATTGGAGCCATGCACACAAAAGTTGGCGCCGCAAAACTGTAAATCCTCTTATGGCGTTTTCTTTTCTGACAAAAAATGTTGCCCTTTAATATCTCAATTATCGAATTACGTAACATGACTTTCTATAAAATGGCTGAATTTGTAGTTACTGATGCCCTCTTACTTAGTCAGAAGACAACATTCGTTGAAATCACCACACAAGCTTACAAAATGGCTAAGAAAATCAAACAGGGCAACATTTTTTCGAGAAAAGAAAACGGCATTAGATAATAGCGTTGGAGTCCCCACTGCCATGAGCGCCACTTCAAAGCAGTATTTATTTTGTTTTTTTTTTCTCATTTCGTACATTTTATTTTCCATCTCGTAAACTTTTAATTTTTTTTTTTTTTTTTTTTTCGTTTGAACAAAAAAAGCAAAGTCTATTGAAAATTATGTACATATCGTCGTACCATACGAAAACTAACATCAGATTTTTTGTGGCTGACGAAAAGTAAAAAGTTCAAGTTTTGGCCGACGAAAAGTAATAAAATCGAGTTTTGGCTGACGAAAAGTAATAAAATTCACTTTTGGCTGACGAAAACTATCAATTTCGTTTAACAACAACAATTTTAATGTAAAAACAGTATATAATTACTGATACTTTTCGTCAGCCAAAAGTCGATTTTATTACTTTTCGTCAGCCAAAACTCGATTTTATTACTTTTCGTCGGCCAAAAGTCAAATGTTCTACTTTTCTTACAGAATTTTTTTATTGATAGCTTTCGCCAGAAATTTTAAATATGTTAGTTTTCGTATGGTACGACGATATGTATGTACATATGTATGTATCTTTTCAGAGAACACTTGAACCTAGTATTCTTAAATTAAGAATTTCATTCTTAAATCGAGAATGTTATTCTTAAAAAAGGTTTTTATCTTCCTGCAAGAATGAAATTCCGGTTTCAAGATTGGAGAAACTTAAATTTTGTATACTTTTCCTTAATTTCAATAGTTCTTAAAACAAGTACGACATAGCTTGATTTTAGCCCGCAACTTTTCTCTGAGTGTACATACAAGAACAAACACTAATTTCACGGCATCACATGAAACTTTTCTCTTTGTCAATGAGCGCCATGCAAAACGTGGAAACTCCCCATGCAGTTCCAACGAACTAACCAAAATTCATTTTCATCATTTATCATAGTGATGGGCGAGTCCGAGATGTTTAGACAATCGAGAGAATCGCCATCGTTGCAAAATCACAATCGAGTCAAAAGTTGACTCGCTCCTCGACTACACAATCGAGATGTTTTTGCGATTGTTCCGAGTCAGCGAGTCGGAGGTTGTTTCGATGACATCTCGACTACACAACCGAGATGTTTTTGCGATTGTTCCGAGTCGGCGAGTCGGAGGTTGTTTCGATGACATCTCGACTACACAAGCGAGATGTTTTTGCGACTGTTCCGAGTCGGCGGGCCGGCTGTTGTTTTGATGATTTGTTTTAGTTGATAAAATAAACTGAATGAGTGTTGTTGATGAAGAAAGTAGGATTGTTAATGGAAGTGAGGCAAATACATATGGAAATAAATGAACCAAATTGAAAAATATGGTATATATAGACGCTGCATTTTTGCAATCACAATTAAAGAGTGTCGTGCTTAATAAATACAGTTAATTATTTAAACATTAATACATTAATAAATTTTCTGAAGTGAGACGCTTACGAAACAAATTAATTTTACGAGCAGTAACAACGGCAATAGATTTGTACCACTGTATACTTTTTTAAGCAATTTTGATATTCAAGCGGCAACAACAAATGTTATGTATTTTTTGCAGCGAGTCCGAAATGTAGGGTTGCTTTGAAAACGAGAGGAATCATTGGTGAGTCCGAGATGTTTTAGCGATTGTTTCAACTGACGGCCATTTACGACTTGACTCGAATACGAATGAAAATCATCGAGAGCATTCGAGATGTTTCAACAATCGAGAGAATCGAATAAAACATCTCGGACTCGCCCATCACTAATTTATCATTTCGCTGTGAAGAGTTGTGGCTGGTTGTGGCAGCGCATGTGGTCTAACAGTGAACTCTTATGGATGTTTACAAAATTTTTAATAAGGAGAGTAAACGACACACACCACTTAGGTGTTACGTTTATGGTACGTGCCGTGCGCCGCAGCAGCTGGGTTCTGTCTCTTTTCGACTAAAACACTTTAATTTGACTTTTATTGAGATTGATTCATTGAAAGAATAATTTGTTAAGGCAGGTGTTATAATGAACCTTTCAAATTCTGGCGCAAATGCGAAATTTACTATTTCATTGGTAGGGTCAAAATATTCGTCCGTCTAGTTTGAAAAACATTGGCGATCGAGATTGAGAATATTTTTTTTAAAAAAGGTCTGTGCAGAACTTGAACTTGAACTTTGTTGGACAGATGACCGAAAGATTTCTATCGTCCGCTGAAGCATTAAACTAAAATTGAGAATCTGACAATTAATTCGGTAAAGTAGTGAGTCGAATTTTTGGTTTTCGGAGAGACCTAGAGGAACTGCGAGGTGTATTAAGAGGGGACTTTGCTTGTGGTGTTTCAAGGTAGCTTTTCTAATTAGATAGTTCATGTCAGGTCGCAAGAATTGATCTCGAAGCCAAGGTATATTTTTTTAAAGCTCGTTAAAATCAAAAGGAAGCCGAAGGAATTTATATGTAGACACAGTGGACCTTTATTTCAATCCTACATTCCTACATATCTTCAAAGTTAGCAAGTAAAAGTGTCTATCTGAAATGTGTACCTACCGAATAAACACAAAAGTGATGATAGGATCGTAGTGAATTAGAGATAAATTCGCGGTTGTGAATGTTATTTTTCGGATTCGTGACGACTTCGAGATGGACTCGAGAAAAATCCGTTCTCGTAATAGCATTAATTAATTTTGATAAATCTTGGTTTGCAGGAAAACATTTCCTATTGGGCTTAAATTTACTATTTAAAGCTTTACTCAATAAACTCAAAAGCTCGGATGATATCGTGGCGAATACGAGGCAGATTCACAGAGGAAGATTTTGTAGAATGTGTTCGACAGTGAGCTTTAATTTCAAATCGCCAACGATTCGAGAATATACAAATGCGTGAATCCCTTAAGATAAGTGACTCGCCTGGGAATTTTGGTTCGCCGAAGTAGCGTTGCAAAGTATCGCCGCAATAATATAAAGGGAGAAGGGAAATCGCCTCGGACTCAAGGTGAATCCGTTGTGTTTATTGGGTACAACTATTATGCGGTCCCTTGACGGTCTATGGAGGGTAGATAATTGTCATGGCGTCCGGTAGAGAACTATGCTTTGGAATAAAATTGCCATCCTTAAAAGTGTATAGTTTCCGAAATATGCCAGTTTTTTTTGTTTTTAAGAAAAGGCTTAGAGGACGCAGCTCTGTATGCCGATAGCATCAATTTCACACCCATTTAAAGAAGCACTCTGATGAGACGAGCTTCACCTAACTAAAGGCTCTATGATCCTTTTTTGTCTCACATTCTATTTATATCATTTAACATACTTAAATCACATCCAACGTTTAGTTAGTGAAACATGGTCAGTTATGCAAATTTGCATTATCGCAAGTTTAGTTATTGTTTGGCAGCAATCAATGTTACATGTGTTACGATATCCTTGGTTGTTTGCATTTGCAGCACATAATACGTGTAGATGTATGCAGTATATGGGACACTGCGTTTCACCTCAATCATTCTCATATGTACATACATTTATGCAGGGCCGCGGAGAGGGGGGCAGCCAGGGCAATCGCCCTGGGGCCCGGAAGATTTTTGGGGGCCCGGAAAGGCAAAGCAGTGTTGACAGTACTCGAACTAGGATTTCATAGATACATACATAGGTATTTTGTTGCTACAAAAAATTGTTTTAAAATTGAAGTGTTTAACTTAACCAAATCACGAAACTAAAATTATAAGCATCCAATCAAATATTTACCTTGTTTATACATGGGCAAATCCTAGAAAAGTGAGTTGAAATTGAGGAAAATCGACTTTGATTTAGAGTTTCCAAAGTACCGCAATTGGTAAGGTGGTGAACCAAGCTTCTCAGAAATATTTACTTTTTAAATGAAAAATGTTGGTAACCCTGTTTAAATTGATTTCAAAGAGTTAAGGTATACAAAATTTAAAAATTATTAAAAACAATACCATTATCTATCTACTATTATTTCCATGATTTTATAGTTAGATACTAGAGTTATTACCAGGAACAAGTGCAAGAAGGATTAAATAAATAAACTGACATTGCGATTAAATTTAGGTTTTTGTGGAAGTATCAGGATCTGTCGGAAGAAGAGCTCAGAGAAAAGGCAACGGCATTCTGCACAATTTATGGCATAGATATTTCTACGGATCTAATAGATGGAATCATTTATCTCAAAGCCATCCACTTAACAAATTTGGGATGTGATTCGCTGCAACCATTACAACTTCTGAACAAACTTCATAACTTGAAGATGGAAGTATTATTTCCTAACATCTGCATAGCTTTAAGAATATTTTGCACACTTCCAGTCGCGTGAAAAATTTTTTGCGTTCTAACTAATTTTGATTTTCTTGAGTCATGCCTGAGTCATGTCGGTGTAACTACTACATGCGCATTTTCACTAATACACTTAAACTGACTCTTGAATCAGACGCATCGTGTATAGACCCTATATGTAAGTGCTCTAGTAAATCTTATTTTATATGAAATAAAACTGACAATGTGAATTGAAAAATTTTTGTATGTTATTTTTTTTACTAGATTGAATTTATTTTAGGGGGGGCGTAAACGCGAACTGTCCCAGGGGCCCGGCTCGGCTCTCTGCGGGCCTGCATTTATGAACCGCACACTTACCGCGTTATGGGACACAGCATTGTCTTCGGCATACAATCTCCACATATGTATGTAGATATGTATGTTTATATGTATGTGCGACTAACCTACAAAACGTCTAAAACAGCTGACTGCGGTCGTTTAACTTAAATGTCATTACAAATGGTTAACGGTTATGTACTCTGAACAAACTGCAAGTGCACACTTTGGCACGCATGTAGTTACATACATATACATATGTACATACGTATTAATGTATGTCACATTTCTGTTATGTCTCATGTTCGTTCGCAGTGAATGTTACATTCCATTGTTTTCTGTAGATAATCCATGCCACGCAGCAGCACCTCATCATACATAAACTTGAGACTGCACTTTCGCTTTTGTACTCCTTCCATTGTTGGGTCGGCATCCCTCGAGACGGACTACATGTATCATTCTTTGCTTTCACATCATCGTCGTCATGACCGTTATCCGACATCAAAGGTTGGCAATAACAATACAGTTAGTCTTATATGTGCATATGTATGTACCTACCCTGCGGCAAATCGCACTAGTTCCAGGCTAGTGAGGAACTAGATCAAAAAGAGACAGAATTGGTTCTCTTTCTATCCCAACGCAATGCTTTCAATTGTCTTTCTTAACACGGCGATATCCTAGAAAGTGGCGATTAGCCCCTCTGCAGAACTTTGGAACGCGTTCTAAACTACCTACCATATGGACAGCTGTAGAATAGTTCAAAAATCAATAGTTCGCAGTTAGTTCAAAAGGAAGCACTTCAGAACTAGTTGAGTAATGGTCGGTATTTGGCCGCGCTTTACCAAAATGATCCTCAGCCGGCAGAACTCTTAACATACTGAACAAAGAATGCGGCATTATATTATAAAATACCAAGTTTTTGAAAATTAGCCACACAAAAGTTGGAATTATCCCCATTCATCTACAAATGCCAACTAATATTACATTGGTTAAGTGTACGTCCCTTTAACCAAGTGCCATTTGGTACTACAGCAAAGAGGGACAGTATTGTAAATTGCAACATTTGTTGTTGCTCAACTTTACATGAAGTCATAATAAGAAATCTTCCCGCTCTGCATCACTTTAGAACAAGTTCTGATCTAGTTGTGAACTCTCTAGTTCTAGCCTATCATTTTTCGGAGCTGTCTCTTATATTAGCTGCGGGGTAGATACACTTACATACATATTTATCTTCATTGTACAATCTCTGTGTGTCATGTGTAAATGTGGCCTTCTCAGCTTCTCAGCAGCTGCTGCTCTTGCTGCTTGCTGTCCTTTAGCCTTTCTTGAACTTTTTCCTTTTTTATTGGGTGCTTTGAGGTTGCACTTCATATCGTATTATATCGCCTCTTATAATACATATGTATGTACGTGTCTGCAGCTGGTGTGTCGAGTTGTCGTTGCTCGCCACGCTGGCAGTTCTTATGAATATGAGCATGCAAGTGCATACAAACAGCGTTGCCACTTTTGGTACTTTCGTACCAAAACTGGTACTTTGAAAATGATTTGGTACGTTGGTACGTTGCTTTTGATTTTGGTACTTTTTCCTTAAAAGCAAGGGTTTGGGAAAACAATGTTAATTTATTTCCGTCTAGTTTTTATTTTTCTATATATTATTTTTGTTCGTCCACTAAAATAACCGTAATTATGTTGAATAATTACATCGCCAACATGCGATACTATACCGGTCGTAGCATTATGTCACCAACAATTGCCGTGTATTTTGTTAGAGCTTTTTGGCAACTAGTAGTCAAAATTAGCAAACAAACTGTATGGAGGGTATAAGTTAACTCAGTTTCACCTTTGGGTGCTGTCGCACTAGCTCCTAGCGCAGAAAAAAAAAACAGCTGATGGCATGCTACAGCCGCTGTTAGTGAGCCCTGATCACCACTTAATAAATATACATGTATCAAGCAAGTTTTAAGTGGAAATAGAATGATGGAGATTTAAAAAGTTAATAATTTTATTAATTTTTGGTTTATTTTCTTTAATTATTAAATGCTCTTTTTTTATTTTTGTTAACGTTAATATCGCACCCCAAATCATTAAGTGACACAACTAAAAAATTTTTGCAATCGGTTTTTTATCATAAACCGGTACACAGAACACATCTCAAGCGGTTGCCAAAAAAAAATTTTTCAATCGGTGTCCCTTTTGACTGAAAAATAGCAATTATAATTAGCCTTTTCAACATCATTGCTTGTAAAGAAAAAAAGTTTTTTGGCTCCTGAAAATTTTTGAATTTTGAGCTGTGTCAATTTATGATGCGATATATTGAAGTTAATTTTCCATTAGAAAAAAACCATTTGTCTACTATGACTGTTACCACGAAAAAATCTGTTTGGTACTCTCAAAAGCAATTTGGTACGTCTTTTGGTACGAGGAAAAATATGTTAGTGGCATCACTGCATACAAACGTACGTATAAGAGAAACTCTTGCTTTGCACTTTGATATGTGCTGTCATCAGCTGTCCTCAGCACATACTCGCACATACTCGCACATACACGCATACAACAACAAAATAATGTTGCCAACTTGCATAGTGTTGTCATGATTTTTTTTGTCCCGTCGCATTATGTTGGTTGTACATGGCATGCAAGGTGACCATGTGCTGGCAGTTGCTGTTGATGCTATCAGCTGTGATTATTTGCGAAAATCTCATTAAGAGCGAGTGGGAAAATGCTACATACAGCTTGAAATTGATTTTAATTGTTTTTCCTTCTTTCAATTTTCAGAAGCTTTGGGAAAGCAGTGCAAATTTGCTTGACATGTGCTGCTGACGTTCTACGAACGAAAATAGTAATTTTTCGAGACAGTGAATTTCTGATGAGCGATGTGGATGGATGTATGAAGGCTGTTCCGCTTGTTTTTAGGGGGCATACTCGATAGAATGCTTTTTATTAAGTAACATGTTTGTTGAACTATAACTTGACGGCCCTAAACTGATCTAGAAAAGCGCTAAAGAAACGCAGAAGGAAAAAATGTTTGTCATATGATATAATTTTTAATTTCATCATTAAGTATTCATTATTCAAAAGTAATAATTCATCCGTTCACCATCCATCATCCAATATTCATCGTTCATAATGCATCATTAATCACTTTAATATTCTATCGGGCATTATTCATTATTCATAATCTATAATTTATCGTTCATTATGCATCACTCTTAATTCTTCATTTATCCTTCATAATTTATTCATTATAAATCATTCATCATTAATCATTATTCATTCATCATTAATCATTCACCATTGATCATCTATCATTCGATCTTCGTTCATCTTTTATCAATCATCATTAATCGTCTTTCCTGCATCATTCGTCATATATCACTCAGCATTCATAACATATCGTCCATCAATTTATCGTCCATCATTCATCTTTTATAATGCATCGTTCATCATTAATCACATATCATTCATCATTTAACATTCATCCTTTATTATTCATTATGCATTATTCAATATCCAACATTAATCATTAATCTTTTATTATGCATCACTTTTCATTCTTCATTTATCGTTCATAAATCATTCATAATAAATCATTCATCATTAATCATTCACCACTCTTCATCTATTATTCATCGATATTCGTTTATCTTTTATTATTCATCATTCATCATTACACAGCTTTCCTTCATTATGCATCATTCACCATACATTATTCATCAATGACTTCAATAATCCATTCATCATCATTTGAATGCATACAATTTCAAATTAACAGTCACAAAGAAGCTCTATTCAACAACTATTTTTCCTGATTTTCTAAAAGAAAAATGGGTCAAAATAACCCTTTATTGGCGGTGCTAGAGGGTTAAAATGTTCTAGAAAATTATTTGGTATAAAATTTCATTAGGGATATCCTCAGAAAATTTTTCTGTAAAATTAACCTAAAAGACCAAAGTAAACGAAAAACCTACATATATTCCTCGGAATTTTTAACGTGTTTTATTTCGGGTTCTGCTCAAGCAATCGAAATACGTATTTTGCAAAAGATTAATGATTTTTGACTACGTTTAACATACAGGCATAAAAAAGGTACATTAGGGTGGTATAAACTAAGTACTGGGCGGTAGTGACGCCAATGGCGCACATAGGGTTAATAATATTCTATAGTATAAGCCGCCCTTTCAAGCTAAAGACATTGGTGTATTAAACTTAGAGATCGGAATATAAATACCGAAGATATGAGAAAAATAAATTTTAGCGACATCTAGCGGTGTCCAAAAAAAAATTAAAAAAACTTTTCTGGAAATGTTTTCCAAAAAGATATCATATGCGGGGGTTTACGGCGAACTTTATTTTTTTGCGATACGGTCTAATGTATGTACATACTTCGACAAAAGATGATTTCAATCTGCGAAAGAATAAAGAAAAATCACAACGAAGACTGTTTATCGAACTTAACTTTATAGGTCTGCATAACAAATATTTTCCCGCTTTTTTTGCTCTTGTTTGCGATTGCTTATATAACTAAAACCCAACTGTCTCGCCACAAAAGCTTTTATCTCCATTTTCTTTGTATTTTGTCTGGTCACCTTTCAAACAAAGACAAAAAAAAGCGCAGCTAACTTTCACAATTCAATATATTTCCGTTATTTATACTGTTTATTGTTTGATTTTGTCATTTCCCTTTGCCTTTGGTTGCTTCGCTCGATTTTTCCACATGTCAACAGAAAGCACTTGCAACATTGTAACGTTATTGTTACGGTTGTGGTTGTTGTTTGTTGTTCTATTTGTAAGAGTTGCGGTGGCGTTTGCTTTTACATTCACCGCTTCCGTCCGTTGCTTTATGCGTTATCGGTCTCCGGTTGGTTACATTTCCTTTCCGTTGCTTACCTTTTACCTTTTGCTTTGCATTGTTGCAACAATTATCCTTTTTGTTGATCAATTTCCGTTTGACTTTGTTTTCCTTATTCCCTTTATTGTTTTTTGTAATTGCATTACTCACAGCTTTTATGATAGAAAACGAGTGAATTTGTTTTCAATTACGCAAGCGATATGCAAACAACAGAAAAGCAAATTAGTTAGACACAAGGAGTGGGCGGAAAAGGGGCAGTGTGCGGTTTTAAAAAGAGGACGTGAGAAAATAAAAGCTGTTGCAATAAGTATTCGAAAATTGTATTTGAAGCATGTTGAGAAGCTTAATTTCCCGTTGAACAAGAGCCGTTTAATTTAAGGCACGACTTAAAAGCGAATGTATGAGACTATAATAAAAGCAATTCGCTAGATGGCGCGGATATCAATACATCTGTGAAAACTCTGAACTGATCTGTGTAGGGATTCTGTAACTTATTTTGCGACCGACAATCCGAAAGTCTACTAACGCAAAAATTTCCCTCGATGATTATACTGGTCGACAAGTTTTTGTTACAGAAATAAAATTCTACTTTTCTAAAGGATTTCGGTGCGCTGAATCCGAATCTGAAGTCAGATTTTCGCTAATGCGTACAGTTTTTGAGATATTCATGTGTAAAGAGGCCAAAAACGCGATTTTTGGCTATATTCACTCCTCAATATCTTTTAAATTTCTTACTTATTTTAAAAATTGATTAAAGCTATTGAAAACGCGGATATTTCTCTTGAAGAAACCGTTTTAATATTTCATATATCTTTCTTGTAACTTGCAATATTGCATATTAAGCTTCATTAGTTTTGCAATTATTTCTCCATATAAAAATAATTAAAAATTTTGAAGCACGCTTTTAGGCAGTTTATTATATTATGGACGTATGTAAGTGGCTTCGTAAAAAAATTGTTCTGCTGAGCAACTACAAAATTTGATTGCGCCTATAAGATGCTACAAATGCTGCCGTTGTTTTCGACGACAAATACCTTATTGTGCAAAAACATATATTACTACATACCTAAATTAGATATCCGAAAAATTAAAACGTTGTCTTCAAGAGGAATGGCCGAGCTTTCAATAGCTTTAATCAATTTTTAAAATAAGTAAGTAATTTAAAAGATATTTAGGAGTGAATATAGCCAAAAATTGCGTTTTTGGCCTCTTTAAACATGAATATCTCAAAAACTGTACGTATTAGCGAAAATCTGAGTACAGATTCGGATTCAGCGCACCGAAATCCTTTAGAAAAGTAGAATTTTATTTCTGTAACAAAAATTTGTTGAAATTTTGTCGAAAGCAACGGTCAAAATATATTATATGCGATAGGATTCGACCAAAAAATCGTACAGAATAGCACAATCGCAAAAATGATCGCAATTTTACGATATCGATGCTAAAATATTCGCAAATTTATTACAGAATTCCTGATCTGATCTATGTATGCATATAATATGTATATAGTTGGAAGGATAAATATCTCCGAAATTTTCAGTCGAGCTCAACAGAAACCCGCAAAGCACAATTGTGTATAAAAATTAATAGGTCAGAAATCAAAACATAAATTCTCACCTAGTTGTGAAAGTGTTTCCTCTTTTTTTTTAATATTAATGTTATTATTTCATTCACTGCACAGTGTGAACCCTTTTAATACACACTTAAGCCACAAGCAATCAAATAAATCCTATTCAGCATTTTGCGGCGCCATGGCACCTACGCGGCAGCGGTGCTACGTGCCATACTGGCGCATTCACTCATAAAAACGCCTACGCGCCTAAAGCTATGCAACATGGACGTGCGCCTGCAAGTATGCAAAGATTTTTTGAATTATAGCAACCACTATACATACATATGTGCTATATGCACATATTTTCATTTGTAAATGTAGATAATCTTAAGCCTTCATTTACGTAATTGCCACGTACATACATACATACATGCCTCTAGAGAGTATTCAGAGTATCTCTACTGACATTACGCGCTGCGCGTACGTATATAAGTGAGAGGTCAGGATTGAAGTAGTGCTTTTCAAGTGCTTAATCACATGACTTAATTTGCTTTATGTAGCTAATAATGAGCGTATATAGGTATGTGTGTATGTCTGCGTAGTCCTTAAACGTTATTTAATTACAGGTACTATTTTTTTGCAATCAAATAAAATAATAGCGTAAAAAGGATATTTGCTTTCGTTGCATATACATATGTATGTACATAAATTAACTTCAGCTTTGGTCAAGGGTTAAGCAGATAATACAAAATGTCTCCAAACTGCTCCACTTAAGTATTTGAGCTGCAGCGATTGGCAGTTAGTTATTGTTATAATTTGATCAACTGTTAACAATTGTATTTAACTCGTGCGCCTGCAAATATGCAATGGCTTTCAGCGGTGTGCCTACTTTGGAAATATCTCTCTCAGGCAGTCAGAATAAGAAAAGGATACTGTCGCCATGAGAAAGTGAAGGTGATGAATAGAAAATAGAAGACCTTGCGTTAAATTTTTGGTATCACATAAAGTTTTCTTATAGTCAGTCAGACAAATTTCAATTTAATTTACATTCATTTAAAATTTTTTAAGTATTATCACGTGTTCAATACTTAGCCATTCTACATACATATGTACATACATATATCAGCTTAAGTCACGTTCTGATATTCCAGCAATTTGTATAGAAAAGCCCAGCAATTTAACGAGCTGTTAAGTTAAATCCTTTTTTTTAAATGTATGGCAAACATTTGATAGCCTATTTAAAGGCTGTTACAATTTCCATTTTTAATTCTCCTTTTTTGGTATTTTTCCGCTTAATATTTATTTTGTTTATTTACATTTAATTTCATTTTATTGCTTTTAAATTCTACACAAATATTTACTATGTATTCACACCCACATACATATTTATGTAGCATTTGCATGTATGTAAACAGTCGTACATAAGCAGGGATATCTATGTACATAAAAAACCCCATTTTTGCCATGCATTAAAAATTTATCTTATCGCACATTTAATTCTCAACTGATTAAATAATGTTATTTTCATTTTGCGTTTGTTGTTTTTTTTTTTTTTGTTATTGTACAATTGTGTGTTATTGTGTGCTTAATTGTTCACAATGAAAAATGTGCTTGAACTACATTAATTTGATAAGGTGTTGTGTGAAGGTTAAAAAGGGAATAATAAAGCGACAATTACTTACTGTTTAATGAAAGAGAAATTAAAAAAAATATTTTTTTTTTCTTGAAGCAAGTGCAAACATTTGTAGTTATATTAATTTCATAAAGTCATTAGACTGACAAACAGTACTCTCACTTTGTTTAGATTATAAAAGGTAATATTATGTTTCAGTGGGTTAAAAAGCGTACTTCGCATACTAATTAATATGGTATGCGCGATAAGGAGTTAAGTTCTCATGCACTCAAAAAAAAAATTTCTCTCGATCAAAGACATAATTTTCCTTATTTTGAACACGCGTCCCAATACAAAATTTTCTTTGTTTTGTGTAAATTTTCTCAAAAATGTGGAAAAAACATTCAAACAAATTCGTTGCCATGGGGATTTGTATGGGAATTTAATTTCTCAAAATTAAAGAAATCAAGTCTTCAAAACAAGGAAAGTTGGGAATGGAATGGCGCTTAAAGAATTTTTCATTATTTTAATGTATGAATTTTTTCAAAACAAGTATATGAAACCACGGTAACGCATGTAACAACAATATTTTATAAACCTTTTAACATGTTTTAAGGAAAATTTACTCAAAACAAAGAAAGTAGTGTTCAAAATAGGTAAACAATTTCTTTGACCCCTCCATATATTTTTTTTCTCTCAGTGTGAAGTGGACCGAATTTCGTAATACAACAAAAAAAAAATGATTCATCGGAATTAGATTCGTTTAAATTATTCTTCTATTATCTTAGGTTAGGTTGGCCAGGATACAATGAACCCTCACATAGACCACATCTTATGGTCTTTAGTCTTGCCAACGGCGTATTGCAAGCGTTATATTAAACTTGGAATGCAAGACTTCACAAGTTTTAATATTTTGTGTATTTCCTGATCCGCACTGTCTTCTAGGGACGAAAAGTGTGCGGAACCGAGGCAGTTAAGGCGGAGTCTGCCAAAAGCTGGGCATTGACAGTGCATGCATGACTCTGCGCCAGTCCTATCTTGAACGCACGAGATGGTGTGAGACAGCGCCCTGTTAGTATGCCGACCGCCAGTCTGCAGTATGCTCTAGGAAGTGAGAATAGATAGTAATTTGCAGTTTTTATGTCGTAAGACCGAAACATGATTTTGGCGATCTTGTCTTGTTGACAAAGTCCTCCACTGCGAGCCGCCTGTACGTACGTTTAAACGCCTGATCTATTTGAGATTTATGGTAATTTAGAGAGGGGAAGATGTTTTCCACATTCACTTGCGCTAGTGATGCCCCGGCTTTGGCTAACACGTCCCCTCTCTCATTTCCCTTGATTTCTTGGTGCCCGGGTGCCCAGTAGATTGTAACGCGTCTATCCTCACAGAGTTCCTGTAACTTGGCGCTGCACTGTTTTACGCATTTAGAGGTGGTCGTCGCTGCCGCGGTCACTTTTATTGCCACCTGGCTCTCGATGAAAATACTTATATGTACGAGAATTTGAGGTCGTTAGTTCAGCTTAGACATATACGCCGACAGTGATTCCGGCGGCGGCGCTATTCCAAAAACATTTCGGCGGCGGCGGCGACGCCGGCGTGCTTTTTCGCACCGGCGCGCCTGCCCCAAATCTACAAATCACAATCCTTATTCAAATATTAAATTTATTTAATTACCTTAATATCGCTGGCTGAATGGAATAATAATATAATACAATGGCGCTATTATAACTCTGACGAGTTTTATGGCCGAGCTTCTCTCCCAATTCGAGGTGTGCTCCTATTTTTTTTTTCCTACTAATTGGGTGGACCTACAGTTTTATGCCGGCTCCGAACGGCGAATGCATTTTTTGTGAGAAGCTTTTTCATGGCAGAAATACTCTCGGAGGGTATGCCGCCCACTGCCGAGAGGTGACCGCTGCTCTTAAAAAACCCAATAATTGGATTTTTACTAATTAGAAAAATTGTTTTGGTGTTTGGCTCGGACCGTGGTTTGAACCCGAGACCTCTGGCATAGCAGGCGAGCACTCTACCCACTGCACCACAGCGGCCACAGCGGCTGAATGGAATAAATAAACTAATTTCCACCTTAAATTGTTGAAACTTTTTTATTAACAGCAAAAAATAATTCTTACATAAACTAAAATATAAAATAAAGAAAATAAATATTAAAGAATATACACAAATCCATATGTAAGGGTAAATTTAAATTCATTTGCTTATTTTGTATGATAATAAACATGCATACATATATTTACATATGTATATATTTATATATATATAAGGCACTTTAAAATATATATATAAGGAACTTTAAAATATACATTAAAATATACAGTGTTGGAAAAAATAATAGGGACAAAATTTTGCAATTCTCCATTTATTTCATTTTAAGACCAAATAATAATTACCATATATTAATGCTTACACGGAGAGGACATGCTTCAATGACTCTGGGGTGGTTTTTGTATAATAATTTAATTTTTATGAATAAAAATAATGAAATGTATAATTTAAATAATAATAGGGACAAACTTTAAATTCGATTGTTTTTTCAAATAAACTACAATATTACTGCTGCAGCTAGATTTAAACTAATGTTTAGTTGAAGCTCCTTTATTTTTTATAACTTCCTTACTTCTTCGTGGCATAGGGTTGAGCAAATCAGCGCAATTTGCAACTGGTATTAAGTACCAAGCTTCTTTAATTTTTTTTCCATAACTCTTGCTTATTTTTCCATTTCTGATCCCCCATCGTCTTCTTTAATATTCCCTATAGGGCTGAGGTTCGACAACTGTGAGGGCTACTCAAAAACAGCAACTTTCTTACGTTCAAACTATAAGTTTTCGATTCTGGAGGCATGTTTGGGATAATTTTCGGCATCTAATGATATCAAGGAGGGTTGAAATGGTGCAGTTTTGAGTAGAACAATTAGCAACAGACCTCGATAAGTAGGACTAAATGGAAGAGATCCCAGAAAAGTTCCGTATCTGAGAAAAAATTATGTAAGCCAATGAACTAAAATTTTCCAGTAGTTTAAATTCTTTAGGACTGAGGCTAGTAAAGTAGGGAACAGCCAAAGTTTTTGTTAATAACTTTTAACCGGCAAAAAGTAAAATATTTCCGCATTCAGCTTCGTGTTCCTGAGGTCAAAACACATCGATTGGTTCCTTTTTTTAATTTTGAAAAACTTTAGAAGTTAGCAAAACTAGGAAAATATGTACACATCTCGCTCCATACGGGTATGGCGCGCCAGCGCACGCCGCCGCGCCGATACGCCGATTTCACGGATTATGGCGGCGGCGGCCGATTATGAAGGTAATCGGCGCGGCGGCGGCGGCGTCAATCGGCGGCGTATATGTCTAGTTCAGCTGCAAGTTCCGCTGCTTTTGAGGCAGCGTAAACCTCAGCCTGAAAGATACTGCAGTAAACCGACAATCTGAAGGATTGTTAATCCCAAGCTCCACAGAAAACACTGCAGCTCCCACCCTTGCCTCCATCTTTGAGCCGTCTGTAAAAAAGTTGAATATATGGCGATTGGTTAGTAGTCATTTCTTCCATCCTTAAACCAAACTTCTCTTGAGGTGCAAAATTTTCTTCGTTTTTTAAGAAACATTTTCAGCTCACTAACATTCGTTAACGAACTATGGAACACGAAATGACCCCTTTTTGAAACTCCTTTCATGTGTAAATCTGTGTATATGATCGCATTATTCCCACATCGTATTTATCTGGTATATAACATTACACAAGCTCTTCCCCTTCCCTCTACGAATCTCTCAACTTTCCATTATTTACACTCTCATCTTATGCAAACCCCTATCAAGTTAAAATAGTTCTTTGAAACTTGAGCGCAAAATAAAGTTATTTGTCATAAACTAGACTGGATAAATTGTGTTTTGCGAAAAATGTTTCATACCACTCAACCTTTGCTATTTGGGGGTTCAAAATGTTGAGTAGTATGAAATGAAACTCATTTGCAATTCATAACTCAATATAAAATTGTTTGCCATTTGTGCCCAGAAACACAAGTAATACACAAACAAGGCAATCGTGCATGAGTTCCTTTGTACGAAGGAGGAGATAAAACTCGTCCTAATTGCCACACTTTACAGGATATTATATTGTAATGCAAAACTTTTGCCTGTATATATATGCACCACTTATTTTGCAAACAACACGTTAAGTAATAACTGTAAAGTAAAAGCAATAAAAAGGAGAAGCATTAGCTACGCTTAAAATATAAGCAACATTCATAAGTAATTTTGTGTGACGGCAGCCAAGCCAAGCCAAGCCAAGCAAGAGCGCCAGCAACCAAGCAAACAGCCGAGCCACAATGACAAAAGCAAACTTTTACTTGATTTCGAGCAGAGATCAGCATGCGGTACATTTTTTGTGATTTAGAGTATACTCATAAAAAATGCGGTGGGCGTATGACCGCAACCGCAAAATATGCGATCATAATAAACACCGTACCGCATTTTCTTGATCAATTCCGGTATGCGGTAGTATGGATATCACAACACCGCAAACAACGCATATCCTAAACACCGTATACCGCAAACACCGCATATCGCAAACACCGCATATCGCAAACACCGCATATCGCAAACACCGCATTTCCCAAATAGAGATATTTACAATGCTGCCAGTGCGATTTTTTGTTTGTAATTTTTACCGTCTTATGGATTTCTGATGAAAAATACTACTAATTACAATTTGATTTTAACCAAAGAATATCTATACAGGAAAACTCTCAGGATTGGTTTTTTTTAATTTTTTCCTTGAAAGGGCCACTTAAAATTTAGAGTTTGTTTACATTCAAAATAATTTGACTAATGAATTTCAAGATAAAAATATGTCCTATTTACATGAAATAGAGTTTTTTTCCTAAAATCCCTGAATCAAATTTATGGCTTCTTAGTAATACGCATAAGTTTTGTTTGCACATTTTTGTTTGTCTGTGACATAATTCTTTATTTTCCAACGAGGCTTTCATTCAATCGACAAAATTGGCTACGATGCATTGATTGAAACCGAAGTTTTTGTCATTTTATTGAAGCTACAACAATAAAAATGTTTGTTTTTATATATTTTACTAGCTGCACCCGACCAACCTTTGCTTTGGCCCACTTCCTATTATAGGTACTTGAAGCGATATTTTCAAAAGTTTGCCCTCGACATGTTCTTATCCCATTTTTCTTGGTATTAGTCTCCAACTGCCTTCCCTCTACTTTTCTCTTTCTCTTTCCATTTATCTTTCCTTTCATTTCCGTTTCCTTTTTCCTTTCCCATCACATTTCCGCTTCCCTTTCTCTACCACTCTCTCTTACTTCTCATTTTCGGTCTTTCCCCTTTTTATTCCCCCTCTTATTCCTTCTCTAATTCCCTGTCTTACTGTCTCTCTCCCCATCCTCTTCGTTCCATTTTTATTATATTCTCCCTCTTCTTTTTCCGTCCCTTTGCCTTTCCCAGTCTCATTACTCTTCCCCTTTCCCTAGGGAACTGGGTTTAGCATAACATACCCTGCATTCCACATCTCATTTGATACCATCATTACTTAAAAACATTCCGTGGCGTCCGAATCGTCTCTTTTACCCATAATTGGGTATCGGGAGTAATAATAACTATGAAAATATCTCTATATAGCAGACCCGGTCAACACTTTCAATTTATATCAGTATTGCTCAGAAGCATCCCGAGCTCATCCGGGTCCACTTATTGACCCACATCTGGGAACTTGACCTAGGAACCATAATGGGTACGGTATCTGGAGACTTGACCAAGAGATCGTAATGGGTACGGCCCTACATGAGAGTCCGCTCAACACCTTTCATTTGGTACCAATATCCCTAAGATATATCCCGGTCACTGTGGTGCAGTGGGTAGAGTGCTCGCCTGCTATACCAGAGGTCTCGGGTTCAAACCACGGTCCGAGCAAAACACCAAAAATTTTTCTAATTAGTAAAAATCCAATTATTGGATTTTTTAAGAGCAGCGGTCACCTCTCGGCAGTGGGCGGCATACCCTCCGAGTGTATTTCTGCCATGAAAAAGCTTCTCACAAAAAATGCACTCGCCGTTCGGAGCCGGCATAAAACTGTAGGTCCACCCAATTAGTAGGAAAAACAAAAAGGAGCACACCTCGAATTGGGAGAGAAGCTCGGCCATAAAACTCGTCAGAGTTATAATAGCGCCATTGTATTATATTATTATATCCCGGTGTTATCCGGATCCGCATATTGACCCATACCTTGGGATCCCACCTAGGAATCGTCATGCGATTAAATAACAATATCGCTGAGAAATTATCCGGGGCCTGACCTAGGAATCATAATGAGTTCATCTCTATGTAAAAACCCTGCCTTTCAGTTGACACCAATTCTGAAATTTTCCGGAGCTATCCCGGTCCACGTTTTGACCCACATTTAGGGACCAGACCTAGGAATCATAATCAGTTCATCTCTGTGTAAAGGCCCTGCTCAGCACTTTTCATTTGGTACGAATATCCCTGAGAAATATCCCGGTGTTGTCCGGGTCCGCGTGTTGACCCACATCTTGGGACCCGACCTAGGGATCGTAATGAGTTCATTTCTATGTAAAATCCCTGCTCAAAACCCTTCATTTGATACCAATATCACTGAGAAATTTTCCGGGCTCACGTTTTGATCCATATTTGGGGACCCGTCCTAAGCATCACAAATAAAATAGTTCTATGTTGAAGTCCTCATCAAGACCTTTAATTTGATACCAATATCGCTCAAAAACATCCGAGAGTCATCCGGGTCCACATTTTGACCCATATCTGGAGACCCGACCTAGGAATCACAATCAGTACTATTCTATGCAAATTCTCTGCTCAATACCTTTCATTTGATACCAATATCGTCCAAAAATATTCAGGGGAAAGCCGGATCAACGTTTTGACCTTTTGACCTATATCTCGGGAACCGACTTCCGGATTTGAAAAAAATATGTATATAAACCATCTAGGGCAAGGTACTAAGCTGGTGTGTAAATTTGGTCAAAATCCCTCCAAGCGTTTGGGCGAAAGCCGGCGACAAAGAAATGGGCTTGATTTATATATATATATAGATATAGATTATGCGCCCGTCAGAATGAATACTTTTCCGTCAATCTAGCAATTCGTTTAACTGAGAAACATAGTTGAATTAGATGTCTTTTTTACGGCAAAGCTGAAGTACTGAATGTGTCGATCGTCCTTTAAATACATTTAATTCAACTATGTTGTCAATTAAACGGATTGCTAGTTTGACGGAAAAGTATTCATTCTGATTGCCCTATTAGTCGTATTGGATTTCAAAAATGAATTTTTGATTATTTCATTATTGAAAAAATATTTTATTATTCAAAAAACTGCCACAAAAAACAAAGCGCACAAAAATAAAAAAAATGCTTGAGAATAAATTTGCTGTATATCTTATAATCAGTAACACATATCTACATATGTATTTATGTACAAATGAATTTTCAATTGCCTATACCTTTGCAGTGTGTGAAAAATTACCGGCAACACTGAATAGTATACAAATAAACAAATGTGGTGTTTGCGGTGATTGCGGTGTTTGCGATATACGGTGTTTGCGATATACGGTGTTTGCGTTATGCGGTGTTTGCGGTATGCGGTGTAAACAACACTAAATACCGCAATATCATTTAGGTTTTCAATCAATGCGGTGGCGGTGAATTTTTTTTCTGGGTACTTATTTTTTGAGCCACTTAAAAAATAAGTATTTTTGCGGTGCTTTAGAAAATGCGGTGCACCGCTGCTGATCCCTGATTCCGAGTATAAAGTCGTGTTTGTTGTTCGTGTTTTCGTTGTCACTGTTGTCGTGTCCTCCCTTCAGTCGGTCACAAGCAGTGCCCTTTGACAAAAAATGTGGTTATCATGCATTTTTTACTTGCTGCCACTGCCGGAATTCGAACCTTCTTTAACCCTGTCTCTCCTTTGAACTACCAATCGTCCTTCTTTCTACTTAACTGCCTGCCATTCTCCTCTCTTTTCCTGCTATCATATCAGCTTTCGTCAAAAAAACACTATCATATACATACATAATACAAAGAAACTAACTAAGCGTTTCTTATTCGCCTTCCCCTATTCTGCTTTCTCTGCTATTTTTTGTTCAACCAGCTGCTTACTTAAGTTTTTTAAGCTCTTTTCTTTACCCTTCTGATATACATACATAACTTTAAAAATACAACAAAACACTGTTAAGGATTTGCTATTTCATTTAATGTTCACTCGAAGGTTGTCGTTAAGCTTGCTTGTTCTTGTTCTCGCAGTAACACACAGCCTGTTTTTGGGTGGGTCAGAACGTTTAACATTGCAACAAAAACAATAACACTAGGTACTATTATTGTGTTTCTACGCGGCCTCTTTCGTGCACGCCGCAGTCTCTACAACCCTTATCCCACTTTACGTGCACTTTTTGCACAATGGAAATATGTATGTATGCCCTTATACTAAATAACTTCCTTGTGTACTGGCGCTCTATTTAGTTAACATAGTTTTTCCGCTTAGTTGACTGCGCGTGTGGCTTAACTATCACAGCACCCCGGAGGCTAAGTATATAAGCCATCATCACTTCGTCATTTATTGACCGAGTACATTTTGATTTACCAGCAAAATGGTTGGATTAGTGGTGCTATACCGTGCTTTGGGCATTATATATATATGTAACTACGAGGTGTGCTTATTAAGTTCAGAGAACAACACAGTACTAGTGATGGGCGAGTCCGAAATGTTTCATTCGATTGCCTCAATTGGTCAAGCAATCGCGAATAGTATTTCAATGAAAAATTTGCCAAGACATGTCGGACTTACTATCAGCAAATTATTCCTGTTGTCGTATTTGGAAACGAATAGTCGCACTGAATCAAAGAGACCGCGGAGTGCTAGCAAAGGCTGTTGTCCGGTCGAGTAGGTCCCCTCAAGGCGCGAGTCAGAGGAGGTGGGGCGAGACGACCTCAATCATGGTTCGAGTTGCCTGGCGGAAGGCATAAACTGCATTTATCTTGTCGTAATGGAGGATAAACAGGATAAAAAAGCACAACAACAACAACATATCGAAATGGCCATTCCCAGTAGGGAGTATCATGGGTGTATTTCTTGATATTTCGGGTGCCTTTAGCAACGTCTCTTCTGCGGCGCTGTTGGAGGTGCTCGAATGGATCTGAATACCCCCCCGTCCTCAATAATTCGGTTCTGGATCGAGGAAACTTGGAGTTGTCGGGCGGTGACGGGAGGAATGGGACATAAGGGCACCCCAAAAGTGGGAGTACTCTCGCCCCCCTGTTGTGGAATCTAGTGGTCAACACGTACTCTGCATAAATACACACAATAATCTTTGGAAAATACACAAAATACTAAAACTTGCTAAGTCTTGCATTCCAAGTTTAGTATAATGCCACCAATACGATGTTGGTAACACTAAGGACCATATCGTCGCTCCCAACGAAGACTAGCACGGTTCATTGTTCGCATGGAAGACTAACACACTTCGTTGATTGCGTGGAAGATTAGCACACTTCGTTGTTCGCGTGGAAGACTAGCATACTTCAGTTCTCTGCGTGGAAGACTAGCACACTTCGTTGTTCGCGTGGAAGACTAGCATGCTTCAGTTCTCTGCGTGGAAAACTAGCATACTTCAGTTCTCTGCGTGGAAGACGAGCATGCTTCAGTTCTCTGCGTGGAAGACTAGCATGCTTCACTTGTTTGGGTGGAAACTAACATACTTCTGTTTGTTAGAAATAAGCTTAGGGGTTAAGCACATAAGGAGGATTGTCCGAGGAGTGAAAGATATTTTATAAGTAAGTGCAAGAACAATAATTCATACTGCAATAAAACTTTAAACAGGAACCAAACTATATGAAAAGTATATGAGTTTCAAATATTCCTAGACTTGTACTAGGCCTACTTTTAAGTATGTGCATATGTTGTGCAAATAAAACCTGGATTTCGCATCAAATAAAACACCGCATTAGTTATTGCTCGCAACTCTATATTTATATATATGTAGATATGACTAGTACTACACAAAAAGTGTGCACAATGTTTTTAAAAAAATAGAACCGTGCTAGTCTTCGTTGAGAGCGACGATATATAAATATAGAGTTCCGAGTAATAACTAACGATACTTTTCATATAGTTTGGCTGAAGGTTCCTGTTTAAAGTTTTATTGCAGTATGAATTATTGTTCTTGCACTTACTTATAAAATATCTTTCACTCCTCGGACAATCCTCCTTATGTGCTTAACCCCCAAGCTTATTTCTAACAAACAGAAGTATGTTAGTTTCCACCCAAACAAGTGAAGCATGCTAGTCTTCCACGCAGAGAACTGAAGTATGCTAGTCTTCCACGCAGAGAACTGAAGCATGCTAGTCCTCCACGCGAACAACGAAGTATGCTAGTTTTCCACGCAGAGAACTGAAGCATGCTAGTCTTCCACGCGAACAACGAAGTCTGGTAGTCTTCCACGCGAACAACGAAGTGTGTTAGTCTTCCATGCGAACAACGAACCGTGCTAGTCTTCCACGCTAACTGAACCGTGCTAGTCTTCGTTGGGAGCGACGATATGTGGTCTATGTGAGAGATCACTGTATCCTGGCTAACCTAACCTAACCTAACCTAACCTAACCTAGCCTAACCTAACCTAACCTAACTTAGATTAGGAAAAAGAAAAATAGTAAGAAGGAGAAGAAGGACTAGGAAAACAGGATACTCTTCCCATCGATTTTGGGGCCCAAGTATCGAAAGGACACAACCTTTGATATGTACATATATCCGAGGTAAGAATTGTCACTAATGAAAAGCTATAGTAATATATGTATGTATGTGCCGCTACAGCAAAAGGGTGGTATCTTCACCGTTACACATTTCCCCTAACTTTTCCAACAAACCTCGTTGCATCAATTTCTATTACCTAACAAGGTACTCCCTCTACATTAAATTTCCCCTTAAAGAGTCAACCCACTAAATTTTGCAACTAAAATTAATGGCACCCACATGTTAAACTTAGTAGGAGAGATTGAGCTTTTGCGGTTTTTAAAATGGTCATGCGCGCGTGTAATGTGAAAGTGTTTGATTGCCCAAAAACAAACAACAGAACAAAAAAAAAACACATTAAATCGCTGACTAACTAAATGCGTTTAACTTCTTGACTCTGCTCAAGGTGATTCGGTTGGTTCAACGACTTCGTGACCTCAGTGAAAAAAAAAAAATGTGTGCTCATTATTTTACTGACTCGCGTAATTCGTTTAGTCACATGACCTAATCAGATTGACACAAATTGACAATGCGAAATTGGCGAAGTGGAGCAAGTACCTAATAAAATGTGTCTTACTGTGGGTACTGTGGGTCTCGTAATGGGTACTTTATTTAATGTCTGTATTTTAAACATACGTACATATGTATATATTCTATATTTAAGCGTGAAATTAGCGCAGAGTGAAAGTTTAAGTAGCAAGAATCGAATTAAAGAAATGTTTAAATGCAGATTAGCTAAATGCATTAAAGTTTGTCATATAACGGTTGGATGAGAATTTACAAAGCAAACAACAACAACCGTCAGCTTAATTAACGTCTCCGGCTAAGAAGTTTTCAATTTTTAAATATGACTTTAATTAAAATTAATTTAAAAAACTGGCAAATAAGAAAAAGCTTAACTTGAAATGCCTTGGCTATTTTCTTATATTTAATCGCCTTTTGAATTTTGAATTCTCATAGACCTTTTTCCAATGAATATCCCAGTAGGCCCAAAGATCTACAAATCATCAATACTTTCCTCATTACATTTCCTTTAGGGAAGACAACAACTTCCATGCATATGTCCCATGACTATCGCACGGCGATGGCTTTCAATCAAAACCGCATGTTTTGTTTTATATGGTCGTTATTATATTCCTGTTGGATATTCAGCATGAATTGTAGCAGTATTGTAATGCTGAATATACACCTGCCTACCATCTAACTTTGTTATGTACAGTAGCTGCGGTATATCTAACAAAAGCAAGTACCTATCCTGGCATGAAAAAAAAAATCGCAGCACCTCACAAATGGGCATAGTAAGATGGTTTTACCATTCATAAATTTTGCTGTTGCTAACATAATTTCTTTTATTTCTTCATTTTCGTTTCATTTTATTTACTTGCTTTTTTTTCTAATTTTTTTGTTTCCAACTACCAAACACCCCACTTTCCTTAAATAAATTTCCATTGGCGTTTAATGTTATTATTATTGTTCTTAAAAATCAGTCTCATTTTAGTCTCAATTCAAAGGCGGGAAAAAGCTATTTTATATCTGTCATTTTTATTTTTATTATGCGTGCCATTTTACAGCTATGCGTTGATGTAATTTTTTATTATTATTCTTGTACGTCGCTTGTTTTACTTTAAATGTACGGACATTATATGTATTACGAGTACGTAAGCGGAGCAGAGGCGGATTATCCCTAAGGCAAACTAGGCACTTGCCTAGGGGCGCGTAGTTACAAGGGGCGCGCGAGCTCAGAATTTTTAAACAAATAAAGAAAATAACATATCGAAGATTAAGAATTAAAGCTGATCTATAATTGATCGATAATAGATAAATCGATTATATTGCACAAGCATCGATATATTGTGCAATATTGCGCGTTTGTTGCGTCGTCAGGCTTGCCAGTACTGACGGTTTGTCGCCAAATTGGCGATTTTTTACAAACTTTGGCGACCAATTTATGAAAATTGGCAATGGCGACTTTTTTGGCGATTATCAAAATATTAGATAATGTTAATAAAAAAGCAATTACTTTTTCAAGCTTTTTCTCAAATTTTGAAAGTTTCTTCATACAAATTTTTGTCAAATTACAAAAAATTTGAGAAATAGCAATTGCTGTTTTGTTTATTAATACGACCCATTATCTCCACTTTGCCAATAAATCTTACGATATGTAGAGATCTATTGAGAAAATAAATATATATGTACTACATACTCTGGCAACCATTTTCTGCACACTTGAGTGCAAACCAAAATTTTGGTCTGCACACTCGCCTATCTAAAGCTCACAGCAGATGAATCTGCTGAAGATATAACTACTTCATTATCGGGTCGGGAAACATTCCGAGTGACAGTATATCTAGTAATTATAGACCGAATTGTCGTTGAACTTGAAAAGAGACGAAAAGCGTACAATAATTTTTGCAATAAATTTTCATTTTTATGCAATTTGACGAATTTAAACACCGAAGAAGTTCAAAATAGAGCAAGTTCGTTGGTAACAATGTATTCCAATGATTTAGAAAAATGCTTTGTTGGCGAATGTATCCATCTACGTTCTTATTTAACAACGATAGCTCGAGACGGAGAACTGCCCCGAACAACGAACGCGGTATTACAGGTTCTGAGAAATAAAGAGCTTGACACAATTTACCCCAACATTGACATAGCCTTAAGAATGTGCGTATCGACGGCAGTCAGTAATTGCAGTGGGGAGCGGAGTTTTTCCTGCCTAAAAAGAGTGAAAAACTATCTTCGCTCAACCATGACAGATAAGAGATTAAATTCGTTAGCAATACTAAATATTGAATCTGTCTTATTGCTGTCATTAAACGACGACGATGTTATCGACAATTTCGCGAAACAAAAATGTAGACGCAGAGATTTTTAATTTTTGATGTGTAAACATCTTTGCTGTGGCTAGGAGTGATTTCGAAAAACAGGTAAAGTTTACGCGTAAACGTAAATGACCTTTGTGTTAGTGCACTGCTGCGTCCGTGTGAATCGCTTGCCATTGGCAGTGGTAGGTAGGTAGATAGACATGTATGTACCCTGCAGGCAAAACAACTAGTTGCATACTACAATTCTACCAGTTTGAAAATGTCGGCATCTAGTTGCCCAACTATCCATTTTACTTGAAAGCAACTGGTAGTTTTAACGTGGCGATATCCTACGAGATGGCAATTGTCTTCCCTTGCATAAGCTTCATACTAGAAAAATACCACTCAGTTTCATACCAGTATACAACACATCAGCTTCATACTAGAAAAATACCAGTTAAGCGTATACTAGAAGAATACCAGTCAGAATAATACTAGAAAAATGCCAGTTCATCTAGGTGAAAAAATAGCATTTTAGTTCATTTAATAAAGCTCACTTTAATTAGCTCAGTACTTTTTAAATTTACATTTAGTACATATTATATACAGTACACGCAAAGATGTATAGTAAAGTAGAATAATGGCTTCGTATTACTTTGGCAGTTGGCTGATAGAATCTCCGATTTGGATGAAACCAAATCAATTAACTAAACTCTCTTAAACTCTTCTTGCCACCTGCTGCAAACATATATGTATGTAATTGTTCTTGTGCACCCTTGCACGAAAATAAATGAAAAGCCCTAAAAATATTTATTTTGTGAGAAATGGTTGTTTCTTTTTGGCAAATTGGTAATAACTATTCTGACCCTTTTGTTAAATAATAGCGTAAATTTACTTCAAAATCGCCAATAAAGCTTAGTTTGTGATATAATTGCACAAACTGCTATATTCAGTTAATAAATAAATTGGTATATTACTAGTAGAATACCAGCTAGTATGATTTTGTCTTTTTAAAAGCGGTTGATTAACTAGTAGATAGCTAACTAGTATAATTTTGTCCGTTTCATACCAGTTGATCAAGTAGTAGAAAACCAACTAGTTGATTTTTTTCCTTTACATACCAGTTGATCAACTAGTTTATTTTCATACTAGTTTAATTTTGCCTGCAGGGTACTTACAAATGCTTGCATGCATAGCCGTGCAAATGCAAAGATCGTTGCTGTTGTTGGTGTTTTCTGTAACAATGCGACAAATAGGCAAAATAAAAAGGACCAACTTGTTTGAACATGTATTCAAATGTATGGATATGCATACCTACACCTACCTATCTAATTTTCTAAGCAATATTGGTATCAAATGAAAGGTTTTGAGCAGGACTTCGATATGAATCTCTTTTAATTGTGACCCCTAGGCCGGGTCTCCAGATATGGGTCAAAACGAGGACCCGGATGATCCTTGAATGTTTCTGAGTAATATTGGTATCAAATGAAAGGTTTTGAGCAGGACTTCGATATGAATCTCTTTTAATTGTGACCCCTAGGCCGGGTCTCCAGATATGGGTCAAAACGAGGACCCGGATGATCCCTGAATGTTTCTGAGCAATATTGGTATCAAATGAAAGGTTTTGAGCAGGACTTCGATATGAATCTCTTTTAATTGTGACCCCTAGGCCGGGTCTCCAGATATGGGTCAAAACGAGGACCCGGATGATCCTTGAATGTTTCTGAGTAATATTGGTATCAAATTAAAGGTTTTGAGCAGGACTTCGATATGAAGCTCTTTTCATTGTGACCCCTAGGCCGGGTCTGCAGATATGAGTCAAAAGGAGGACCCGGATGATCCTTGAATGTTTCTGAGCAATATTGGTATCAAATGAAAGGTTTTGAGCAGGACTTCGATATGAAGCTCTTTTCATTGTGACCCCTAGGCCGGGTCTCCAGATATGGGTCAAAAGGAGCACCCGGATGATCCTTGAATGTTTCTGGGCAATATTGGTATCAAATGAAAGGTATTGAGCAGGGATTTCACATAGAGCTCTATTCATTATGAGTCCTAGGTCGGGTCCCCAAATATGGGTCAAAATGTGACCCCGGATTAACCCGGAATGTTTCTGAGCAATATTGGTATCAAATGAAAGGTGTTGAGCAGGCCTTCTACACGGAGCTCTACTCTATATGATTCCTAGGCCGGGTCTCCAGATATGGGTCAAACGTGGACTCGGATTATCTTGCATGTTTCTGAGCAATACAAAATAAAACAACATAAAAAATCAAAAGTCAAAAACCAAAAACCAAAACAAACAAAAACAACAAAATAGTAGCAGTCACAATGACAACAAAAAATTACAAAAACGATAGTCGCCTTTTAATCCATAGAAAACCAGGAAAAAGGGAATAAGGAAAAGGGAATAAATATCCGATTTCGAAACTGTTTACACATCAATATTCATGAATACCCGTTATTCACGCTTTAATTTTTTAAATTTTGTTTGCTCTGTTACTACTTATATTTTTTCAATAAATAATTCAAAACTTATTTTGTTAATTTATTAAATACTAGCTGTTGCCCGCGACTTCGTATGCGTATAATTTCTCTTCTATTTTTCAACTCTGTTGGTAAATAATAAGTACCAACAAAAAAGACTGGATTTCAACTCTAAGATGATGCCTGCTTTCAACCAGCTCTTCGCGTCCGTGTTTGAACAGCTCGGCAGGTAGTCCGTCTTTTCCAGGAGCTTTATTGTTTTGGACCCGGGGTATAGCTGTCCTCACTTCATCATAGTCGGGTGGTGGAATGTTTTTTCCATCGTCAGGGATTGTGGTATCGGGTTCGACGACTCCCTCGCAATTTATCAATGAGGAGAATTTATCGCTCCATAACATAAGTACACTCTGTACGTCGGTTACCAGGTAGCCATTATTTTATTTCTCATAACAAAATAGCCATATTAGGCATTTTGAGATTAAGAAGGTTCACATTTTATGAGATATCTCCGAAGCCAGTTTAGGTATTGAAATTAATCAAATGGTTTATGGCAGCAGTCATAAACACCTTTCGTTTGATACCCATATTGTGCTAACACATTTTGGTGCACATATTGGCCGATTACTCCGAAACCGGTCGAGATATCGAAACAAATAATACCTTAAACTTTAAGTTGAGCGTCTAGCAATCCAAGTTTCGTTCAATTCCGTTCAGCACTTTTTGAGTGATACGGCCACAAACATACGGACAGACAGACAGACAGACAAAAATTCTAAAAATGGTTGATTTGGATTCTACTGGCTTAATAATGCTTCCCCCAATCATTTTTTTCTCGATATTTGCAATGTACAGACATTGACCTGTTACAATTTTATTATATGTAGAGATTAACAAATTATCTAAGCTTTTACATCATCTATATCTACATCTACACTAATATTATAAAGAGGAAAGATTTTGATTTTTAGGGTGTAAAACAACTAGGTAGTCAAAATTTATAGTATTATGATGGCCATTTATGGTCGGTACAGGGGCGCCGAGAAAGTGGCTGCGTAGGGCGCTCTGGACCTTTAATCCGCCACTGAAGCGGAGACAGACAAATTTATAACACATTGCAGACAAAAATATTACAACTTTGTGTAGGTGTACTATTATCGCCGTACGTTAATGTGTTTGTTAATATTCATTGTTTGTTTAATTAATTCTTTGACATTCTCAGCAATTGTAGGTGGGTGCAGACAGAGAGCAATAGCGGGGGAGATGTGGTAGATGCAAAGGAAATTAAATTCATTATTAACCAGTTAATTTTGACATCGTGTACATGTGCACAAGCTGAGATTATGGAAGTTTTGTTGTATAAGGACCATAAATACACACAGAGAAAAATTATTGTAAAATCAACTTAAAATCGCATATAACCCAAATTAGAACTGAGGTATAATTTATTTACTAAGTTTTTTCGTCATCCTAGCGAAAATAATTTAGTAAAAATTTGGCAAACTTTCATCTTGGGTAATTTTTACAAGGACTTGTTTAATTTTCCAAGTTAGCTTAGGCAATTTTTTAACCAATATACTTCGTCAGCTCATCCTCTGTAACTTGTGTAATATTCCTGCCTAGGCGTCCATAAAAATAAACGCAATAACCTCATTCGAAATATCAACTAACTAAAAATTGGTTTCTTGCTGTTTGATATAAATTGATAATTTTTTTCAATTGTCTCAAAATGGCCAAATGGGTCCTTACGACCCGCCAAAAAGAGCAAGTGACCAAAAATAAAAAAGAATAAATTAAAAGTTCAAAATATTGGAGTGGTTTAAAGAAACAAATAAAATAGAAGTTCAAACTAAAAGCTAAGCATACCTACATAAATATTAAAAAAGTGCGAAAAATATACATACGAAAGTGTGAAAAATATATACATACATACATGTTATTTGTGAAAAAAAAAAAAAAATTTTTTAAACGAAATTTTATATGAAATTAAATATTTTTATTGGAAAAAAGACAAAAGAGTTGAAAAACGGGAAATCATTACAATACATAGATATATGTACATACATACATACATATACAAAGTGCATAGATAATAAATAAAAAGAGAACGACCGAAAATATTTATTACAAACAAACAATTGGGAAGTATACACACATACGTAATACAGTGGGTGTGAAACATAAAATATCAAAAAAAAAAAAATTGAAGTGAATTTTAATTGAAAATAAAAACCTACCTGGCGACGAAAATATTAATAAAGATTACCTAAAATCACATAAACACAGTCGAGTCTAGATATAGTGAACCCTCGCTATAGTGAACAACTCGATATAGTGAACTACCAAAAGCCTCTAAACAGTGAACAAAATTTTAAACGCAACGTGTCAACAAGACAACACCTCAAACTGACATCCACAAAATTGGCAAAACGCTAATAGCAACAACATCAGCATCTTCATAAAGGCACATACAGAAAAGGATTCACAAAAGTCTGGTACAGTAGCCATGCCCAAGTAAGTGCACGACCAGGAATCCTCACACACATGCACATTCATATATTAAAAATTTCCAAGTGTATAAGTACAGCTAGGTCGACAAGCAATATTAATTACAGCTATTAAAATTAGTTAAATAGCCAACAACCCGAAACCCATACGGTACACAAATCTATTAGCTGTACATATATACCCAAAAATATACACATATACATATATATCCACATATATATACGTACTCGCTCATACTCGGTTTTTATATAGTCACACGTATATATCTCATTATATACCCCACATACATATATACCCCATATTATATATTTCCCGCATATACATACGTATTCACGTATCTTTCTCAGTATATACCGCATTACGATCCCCATATTGAAAATTAATTGCTATCTCAAAAAATTCCGCAAGCGGCTATAAGATCATAAATTGCATTCTGCCATTGCAATACCTTCACGCCAGAAAAAAGCTCATTTACAAATCAATATAAATATCTCAGCAAAAATTGCCGCGCACTCCACTCATTATAATTAAAGATATATGTACATATTCTCAAAATATTAAGTGCACTTATTAGCATTTTTAAGCTCCACCCCCTATTCCGGCAATCTCGCTGAATACACGCACTCACCCATATACACTTGTACTTAGAAGCGCTAAGACAAGTAATTACTCTCACTCTGTAGAAAGTCACTTATATATAAAAGTGTACAGTGGGCACAACCACATAAAATCGCGAACAAAAATACAGTGGGACAAACACCACCAACTCACCCTCAAAAAAGCATTAATAGAATCCCAAAAGCCATAAATTAAAAAATGCCTGGAAATCAAGACAAGGCCAAAGTCCTCCAACAACAATCGGGTCCAACTACCCGATCAAAGTCCCAATCGGAGGATGAATCCAATTCCCATGAAAAGAAATTTTTCCTCGAGTTACAAAAATTGGAAAAATTCTGCGAGAAATGGTGGAGCATCGCTGAGACTGAGCACACGGAAGCCAGTCTCAAAATTTACTCAGACACACTTAACAAAAGAATGGACGCATTGGAAGCAGCATATGACGCGGCACATCTCTCCACAAATGACGACGAGGCTCAGAAGCAATACGAGGAAACGTTCGAGACATCAAACTGCACTGCAACAGACACAAAACTTAGAATAGGAGAACTCTTAGCATCCATGCAGAGAACTCAAACCATGTAGTGTATCGCACTATCTTTTCAAGTTTCTTTCTCACCTTAAATTTCGTTTACCTTCCCTTTTTTTTTTTCCAAATAAAACAATCCCCTTTTTTTCTATTTGATTTCACAAATTCACTTTATTTCACCTTCTTTTACTGACAATTTTATTTTCATACAATTTAATTTCACGTTTATTTGGGTTTTTTTGATTTCGATTTCGCGCGTATATGACAAAGCGGCTGACCGATGCAAAGGGTTATCCAACTCTTTTGTCTTTTTTCCAATAAAAATATTTAATTTCATATAAAATTTCGTTTAAAAATTTTTTTTTTTTTTTTTCACAAATAACATGTATGTATGTATATATTTTTCACACTTTCGTATGTATATTTTTCGCACTTTTTTAATATTTATGTAGGTATGCTTAGCTTTTAGTTTGAACTTCTATTTTATTTGTTTCTTTAAACCACTCCAATATTTTGAACTTTTAATTTATTCTTTTTTATTTTTGGTCACTTGCTCTTTTTGGCGGGTCGTAAGGACCACTTATGCAACTTATACTGTATAGCTTTCGTTCGTGCATTTGCATGCGGCTGTGAAAAACTGCGGTAATTCTCAGCCGTCTTATGCATTGTTCGAGCTATATAGCATGAAGGAGCAAATCGTACTCGGGATTTTTCACAACGAAAAAGAGGTTGGCACTCTCGCCCAACCTTGGAGCCGCAATCACGCTCCTCCCCACCTGAATACATACAAGGGTTGTAAATATGGTATGTATGTGCATATATACATCCAATATATGCACATATGTACATACACACGTACATATGTACACACTCGCATAAAAGATGCTACACCTCCCCGTAGCCACCCCCACACTTCCCTACAAAAGATGCTACATCTCCCCGTAGCCAAACCCAATCCAATTCCCTCCAAAAAAGCAACTCGCCTTCCCCTCTCCCATCAAAGCTTAAACATGGTCCTTCGAGCCGGATAACCGGCTCCTCATGGGATAACTACTAGACGATTAAGCCGTCTAGGGGGGCGAGTATGTTTATGCAACTTATACTGTATAGCTTTCGTTCGTGCATTTGCATGCGGCTGTGAAAAACTGCGGTAATTCTCAGCCGTCTTATGCATTGTTCGAGCTATATAGCATGAAGGAGCAAATCGTACTCGGGATTTTTCACAACGAAAAAGAGGTTGGCACTCTCGCCCAACCTTGGAGCCGCAATCACGCTCCTCCCCACCTGAATACATACAAGGGTTGTAAATATGGTATGTATGTGCATATATACATCCAATATATGCACATATGTACATACACACGTACATATGTACACACTCGCATAAAAGATGCTACACCTCCCCGTAGCCACCCCCACACTTCCCTACAAAAGATGCTACATCTCCCCGTAGCCAAACCCAATCCAATTCCCTCCAAAAAAGCAACTCGCCTTCCCCTCTCCCATCAAAGCTTAAACAGTCAACTACTTTTAGCAATTGATTTTTTTCCTGCAGGGATAAAGGGCAATGTAAGAGACTTGTGCGAAAATGTACCTAAATAAACACTTTTAAAAATACCTCAACGCGGTTCTTATAATAAAGGCATGTATATTTAATAATCTACTTTACTTAAACTTCATTTTCATTACATATTGTTTTTCTTTTCATTGTTTTACTTTTCTATTTTTGCTCCTTCTTCGTTTTTTTGTTCTTTTATTTTGTTTATACTCAGCTGTACTAGTACACAGAGTATTATAGTTTTAATCACATAACGGTGGATTGTAACAGAATGAAATAATCGAGATAGATATAGACTTATATATATCAAAATGATCAGGGTGAAAAGAGAAATCGATTGAGCCATGTCCGTCCGTCCGTCCGTCCGTCTGTCCGTCCGTCTGTAAACACTCTAACTCGTGCAAAAATTGAGATATTTCGATGAAATTTGAAATGCAAGTTGGTATCGAGACTGGGACGGTTGGTATTGAAAATGGGCGAAATCGGACCATGACCACGCCCACTTTTCCTATATAGAAAAAATTGGAAATTTGGTATCTCAGTCACTAATATAGCTAGAGCGATGAAATTTTACCCACATGTTGAGCTCAGGCTCCTAGGCCTGAAATTTTGGAAAATGGGCGGTGCCACGCCCACTTATTAAGGGTCAAATCTTGAAAGTTTTATATGTCATAACTCAGAAACCATTGAAGATATATCGATCAAATTTGGTACGCGTGATATACTTACTTAGGCAAACGTTCGTACGGAAAATAGTTAAAATCGGTTGACGGCCACGCCCACTTTTATATATGGGTATTATAAAGTGACCTAATAAAAACATTTTAAGCCATGTCTCTGTCAAATATAAAGATATATCATTGAAATTTTGTCGCATGGGTACAACTATGGACATAAAACAAAAAACACAAAAATTTTGGAAAATGGGCGGTGCCACGCCCACTTATTAAGGGGCAAACATTGCAAGTTTTATGAGTTATAACTCAGAAACCGTTAAAGATATATCGATGAAATTCGGTACGCGTGATATACTTACTTAGGCAAATGTTTCGACAAAAAATTTCCTAAATCGGTTGACGACCACGCCCACTTTTATATATGTGTATTATAAAGTGGCCTAATAAAAACATTTTAAGCGATATCTCTGTCAAATATAAAGATATATCATTGAAATTTTATGGAAGGTGTCCAACTATGGACATAAAACAAAAAATATAAAAATTTTGGAAAATGGGCGTGGCACCGCCTCTTTTTATAAACAGGAATATACGAGATTTCGGAGCCCATAACTCGACAAATAATTTATATATAATGACGAAACTTGGTGTGTACACTTTTATTACTTGTGGTAATACATGTTCAAAATTTTAGCGAAATCGGTTGACGACCACGCCCACTTTTATATATGGGTATCATAAAGTGGCCTAATAAAAACATTTTAAGCAATATCTTTGTCAAATGTAAAGATAATTTATTGAAATTTTGTGGTATGATTTCTACAATAGACCGGAAACAAAAAATAGAAAAATTTTGGAAAATGGGCGTGGCACCGCCTCCTTTTGGACAAAGGGATATACGAGATTTCTTAGCCTTTAACTCGACAAATATGAGATATTATGACGAAACTTGGTTTATACACTTTTATAACTTGTGTTAATAGACACGCAAAAATTTATTGAAATCGGTTTATGACCACGCCTACTTTTTAACAAAGATATTTCTGGAACACGCTTTGGAAATTTGTATCGTGACATCTTTGTAACTGGAAGTCATAAAGGAATGAAATTTTGCATAAAGAATAATATTCATATGCTTAGTTGGATGACTGATAAAAATTTTGAAAATGGGCGTGGCTACGCCCACTTTATGCAGCACCCGCTTTATATAAAATCCATCAAACGCAAACAAACAATGAACGCATACAGCTGAGTATCTAATGTTCGATTCCACTCGAACTTAGGCTTCCTTACTTGTTTTGTGCTAACATTGTTGTGGTACCTAATATTATTATTTCTTCATGCATACTGTTTAAGCTTTGATGGGAGAGGGGAAGGCGAGTTGCTTTTTTGGAGGGAATTGGAGTGGGTTTGGCTACGGGGAGGTGTAGCATCTTTTTTTGGGTAGAGTGGGGGTGGCTACGGGGAGGTGTAGCATCTTTTATGCGAGTGTGTACATATGTACGTGTGTATGTACATATGTGCATATATTGGATGTATATATGCACATACATACCATATTTTACAACCCTTGAATGTATTCAGTTGGGGAGGAGCGTGATTGCGGCTCCAAGGTTGGGCGAGAGTGCCAACCTCTTTTTCGTTTGTGAAAAATCCCGAGTACGATTTGCTCCTTCATGCTATATAGCTCGAACAATGCATAAGACGGCTGAGAATTACCGCAGTCTTTCACAGCCGCATGCAAATGCACGAACGAAAGCTATACAGCATAAGTTGCATAAACACATACTTTGTTGCTGATTTGTACAATTTGTCCGCAATTTGTCGTCAAAAAAATTCGTTTGTTGCTTTTCTTGTTGCGCTCTTTATTAAGTAGTGTGCCTGTTTATTTCTTGGTTAGTTCTTTCTCTTTTTATACTCAGCTGTACTAGTTCACAGAGTATTATAATTTTGATTTCATAACGGTGGATTGTAACATAATGAAATAATCGAGATAGATATGGACTTATATATATCAAAATGATCAGGGTGAAAAAAGAAATCGATTGAGCCATGTCCGTCCGTCTGTCCGTCTGTCCGCCTGTCCGTCCGTCCGTCCGTCCGTCCGTACGCACGATAACTCGCGTAAAAATTGAGATATTTTGATGAAATTTGAAATGCATGTTGGTATCGAGACTGGGACGGTTGGTATTGAAAATGGGCGAAATCGGACCATGACCACGCCCACTTTTCCTATATAGAAAAAATCGGAAATTTGGTATCTCAGCCACTAATATAGCTAGAGTGATAAAATTTTACCCACGTATTGAGCTCAGGCCCTTATGAAGAAATTTGATGAAGTTTTGGAAAATGGGCGGTGCCACGCCCACTTATTAAGGGGCAAATATTGAAAGTTTTATAGGCCATAACTCAGAAACCGTTAAAGATATATCGATGAAATTTGGTACGCGTGCTATGTTTACTTAGCCAAATGTGTGGACGAAAAATTACCAAAATCGGTTGACGAACACGCCCACTTTTATATATGGGTATTATAAAGTGTCCTAATAAAATCATTTTTAGCGATATCTCTGTGAAATATAAAGATAATTCATTGAAATTTTGTGACATGAGTTCTACAATAGACCGGAAACAAAAAATAAAAAAGTTTATAGAATGGGCGTGGCACCGCCTCTTTTTAGACAAAGGAATATACGAGCCTATTACTCGACAAATAACTGAGATATTATGACGAAACTTGGTTTATACACTTTTTTAACTTGTGTTAATAGACACGCAAAAATGTATTGAAATCAGTTTATGATCACGCCTACTTTTTAACAAAGATATTTCTGGAAAACCCTTTTGGAATTTGTAACGTGAAGTCTTTGTACCTAAAAGTCATAGAGGGATGCAATTTTGCACTAACAATAATATTTATATGCTTATTTGGATGATTGATACAAATTTTAAAAATGGGCGTGGCTGCGCCCTGTTTATGCAGCACTCGTTTCATATAAAATACACCCTATATCGAAAAAACGCAAATAAACAATGAAAGCATACAGCTGAGTATCTAATGTTCGATTCCACTCGAACTTAGTCTTCCTTACTTGTTATTTTGTGTTTTCCAATTATTTACCTCAAAAGTTTAACTAGAAATTCCTTAATTCACTTCTTTGCTATGTTTCACTCCAATAACAACTGCAAAAGACTTTTTATTTACAAACAAACCGTTTGCAAACTTTGCTCTGGCGTGTTTGTTCTTTAATGTTCTGTGAAATAGAAAGCAACAATACAAGATACTAAGCATAACAAAAATCAAATCAAAATCAGAAAGCATAAAGGAAAAACCAAAGTGTTAATTAAATTCTTTGACAAGTCATTAAGAGCTTAAAGTCACTCAATTTAGTAAACTTAGTTAATAAAATCAGTTGAAGCATTAGTCAACTGAAGCGTATTCCTTCAGCAGCAGCAGACACATACATATATACATACGAGCACATAGCAATCACGTTTGTTCTTTACCCAGATGATTCGCACAAAAATGCTTTGCACTAAGTTTACGCCAACTTAAATAACTTGCTTATTGAGATATTACGCACTGCCTTGCTGCCACAGGGAATGCTCACCTATTTTCCCTCCTGCGTTAAGCGTATTAAGCAATGCTAATAAATATTCATAGGTACGTAAATTATTCTTGTTATGGCTAATAATGAGTTTTTTTTCTGGTAATTATTGGTTTTATTAGCTACTTCAATATAAATAAAAGGCTAAGAATATGGGGCAAAGATGAATAATTCTTATAAAGTAGTGACCGCGCAAAAATATGCACAAAAATATAAAGGGTAATATGATACGTGACACACTTTAACGCTTTTGTAGAAAGATGATAATAATTTCAGTCCATTGGGTTCAATACCGTGTTTAATAAGAACAAATAGTGGTAAATATTTTATTTCAAAGTTATTATTATTGAAAAATACATATTAAATTTATACAGACTCAATGCCAAGGCAGCAAGAAAGGTATGCCTTGAAATGCCTTACACGCGAAAGAGAGTTGTTTCTGTTGTTGTTGTAGCCACCAAGACACTCCCCGAAGGTTGTGCCAACGATTTTATCAACCTTCTAGGCCGATAGATTTTAGTCGCCTCTTACGACAGGCATTCCCTACCACGGGCATATTCTAAGCCCCCTAACCCGCTGGCGTGCGCGAAAGAGAGTCTCCTGGAACCTTTAAAAACCTATGGTTGTTGTTGCCATTATTGTCAGAAAAGCATCCTAGTATTTTCTGGGAAGTGAAGCTGCAGAAATAGCCCTTTGATTGCGGTCGTTCTGTTCTAAAGATAAAGATAAAGATAAAGATAAAGATAAAGATAAAGATAAAGATAAAGATAAAGATAAAGATAAAGATAAAGATAAAGGTAAAGATAAAGATAAAGATAAAGATAAAGATAAAGATAAAGATAAAGATAAAGATAAAGATAAAGATAAAGATAAAGATAAAGATAAAGATAAAGATAAAGATAAAGATAAAGATAAAGATAAAGATAAAGATAAAGATAAAGATAAAGATAAAGATAAAGATAAAGATAAAGATAAAGATAAAGATAAAGATAAAGATAAAGATAAAGATAAAGATAAAGATAAAGATAAAGATAAAGATAAAGATAAAGATAAAGATAAAGATAAAGATAAAGATAAAGATAAAAATAAAGATAAAGATAAAGATAAAGATAAAGATAAAGATAAAGATAAAGATAAAGATAAAGATAAAGATAAAGATAAAGATAAAGATAAAGATAAAGATAAAGATAAAGATAAAGATAAAGATAAAGATAAAGATAAAGATAAAGATAAAGATAAAGATAAAGATAAAGATAAAGATAAAGATAAAGATAAAGATAAAGATAAAGATAAAGATAAAGATAAAGATAAAGATAAAGATAAAGATAAAGATAAAGATAAAGATAAAGATAAAGATAAAGATAAAGATAAAGATAAAGATAAAGATAAAGATAAAGATAAAGATAAAGATAAAGATAAAGATAAAGATAAAGATAAAGATAAAGATAAAGATAAAGATAAAGATAAAGATAAAGATAAAGATAAAGATAAAGATACAGATACAGATACAGATACAGATACAGATACAGATAAAGATAAAGATAAAGATAAAGATAAAGATAAAGATAAAGATAAAGATAAAGATAAAGATAAAGATAAAGATAAAGATAAAGATAAAGATAAAGATAAAGATAAAGATAAAGATAAAGATAAAGATAAAGATAAAGATAAAGATAAAGATAAAGATAAAGATAAAGATAAAGATAAAGATAAAGATAAAGATAAAGATAAAGATAAAGATAAAGATAAAGATAAAGATAAAGATAAAGATAAAGATAAAGATAAAGATAAAGATAAAGATAAAGATAAAGATAAAGATAAAGATAAAGATAAAGATAAAGATAAAGATAAAGATAAAGATAAAGATAAAGATAAAGATAAAGATAAAGATAAAGATAAAGATAAAGATAAAGATAAAGATAAAGATAAAGATAAAGATAAAGATAAAGATAAAGATAAAGATAAAGATAAAGATAAAGATAAAGATAAAGATAAAGATAAAGATAAAGATAAAGATAAAGATAAAGATAAAGATAAAGATAAAGATAAAGATAAAGATAAAGATAAAGATAAAGATAAAGATAAAGATAAAGATAAAGATAAAGATAAAGATAAAGATAAAGATAAAGATAAAGATAAAGATAAAGATAAAGATAAAGATAAAGATAAAGATAAAGATAAAGATAAAGATAAAGATAAAGATAAAGATAAAGATAAAGATAAAGATAAAGATAAAGATAAAGATAAAGATAAAGATAAAGAAAGATAAAGATAAAGATAAAGATAAAGATAAAGATAAAGATAAAGATAAAGATAAAGATAAAGATAAAGATAAAGATAAAGATAAAGATAAAGATAAAGATAAAGATAAAGATAAAGATAAAGATAAAGATAAAGATAAAGATAAAGATAAAGATAAAGATAAAGATAAAGATAAAGATAAAGATAAAGATAAAGATAAAGATAAAGATAAAGATAAAGATAAAGATAAAGATAAAGATAAAGATAAAGATAAAGATAAAGATAAAGATAAAGATAAAGATAAAGATAAAGATAAAGATAAAGATAAAGATAAAGATAAAGATAAAGATAAAGATAAAGGGAAACTACTAAAAACCTTAAAATTCAAGCAGCTACACTCGGAGAAAAAAATAAAAAAAAATATTATTTTTTTATTTTTTAGAAACTAGAAAAAAACTTTTTTAAGCATGGATGTAACTACAGCTGTTTCACCTTAGATCCCTCTAAGACTCATCAGGTTACTTTTGCTTCTGCCAAGACTCGAACTTGCGCACCTTGCAGTACAATAACTACAGTTCTAACCGCTGAGCTATTGCCTGCCTTCGACATCTGATAGAAAATTTGTTGCTAGTTTCTTTCCTACTATAATTCGTTTCTAACTTATGCACATACATATGTACATATTTACATATTTTTGTATGATTAAACATAAGTAGCGAATAAAGTGTAGCGGTTAGAACTGTAGTTATTGTACTGCAAGGTGCGCAAGTTCGAGTCTTGGCAGAAGCAAAAGTAACCTGAGGAGTCTTAGAGGGATCTAAGGTGAAACAGCTGTAGTTACATCCATGCTTAAAAAAGTTTTTAAAAAAGTTTTTTTCTAGTTTCTAAAAAAAAACAAAAAAAAAAAAAAAAAAAATAAAAATATAACTTGGGCCTGTGCTCGTTAAATTAAATAAAAAAAATTTTATTTCTATAATGCATGTATTAAACCAGATCGTTTTTATTTTAAAAATGACCTCATAGATTTTGGGGTAACTCGCGGCCTCGATCGGGATATACTTCAGATAGAATCTCTTTTTGACCTATCGTCTGATCACTCTCCTTGCGTCATATCTATTAAAACCCTTCCAACTTTAAACGAACTGAACCCAAGCTTAACTAATAGATTTACGAATTGGCTGAAGTACAGAAAATTTATAAGTTCGCATATTAATCCAAATGTGAGCCTTAAATCAGCCGCCGAAGTGGAATATGCGATAATTGACTTCACAAACTTACTGCAAGTGGCAGCAAAGGTTTCAACGCCATTACGTCCTAACACAACCCAGCAGCAAAGCTTTAGTCCTTTCAATGAAAACGATATCATTGAGCTAGTTTCCAAGAAAAGGCAACTTAGGAGAGACTGGCAAAGGTTGCGATCTCCAACCCTGAAAAACGAGCTAAAAAAATGTACGAGAGAGCTCCAAATGCTCCTAGAGGAGAAAAGGGAAACAAAATTTCAAAATAGAATTAAGTCCCTCACGGCCACATCCTGTACAGATTATTCTTTGTGGCGCTCTCTCAAATATCTAAAACGGCCGGTTCAGCAGGATCCTCCAATACGAATGCAAAATGGTGAATTTGCTCGAAGTGGCCACGAAAAAGGAGTAGCATTTGCAACCCATCTTTCAAATGTATTTACTCCAAATGAAGGCCAAAATGTTCTCCAAGAAAATACTCCACAATTACCAGCAATACCACTTGGTTTTAAACTAGACGACTTGAATAAAACTATATCCAAAGACATAGAGAATAAGAAGGCACCAGGGTATGACAGAATAACGGGTGAAATGTTAAAAGCGCTTCCCATAGTAGCTATTAAGCAACTACTATACATCTTCAATAGTATCCTCCGATTATGTCACTTTCCTAATCCATGGAAACTATCTGAAATTATTATGATCCCAAAACCAGGCAAAGACCCGACAATAGTAAGCTCCTACAGACCAATAAGCTTAATCTCTATCTTTTCCAAACTATTCGAAAAATTATTGCTGAGAAAGATTCAGCCCATCTTAGAACTGCACGAAACCATACCAAGCCACCAGTTCGGATTTAGAGAGCAGCACGGTACGATAGAACAAGTGCATATAATTGTTTCAGAAATAAGGTCAACTTTTGAAACCAAACAATATTGCACTGCCCTATTCCTAGATGTGGCACAAGCTTTCGATAAAGTATGGCTAGAAGGGCTATTGCATAAAATAAAACAAACACTTCCTTATAATCTCTGCGGGATCCTAGAAAGCTTTTTAACAGGTAGAAATATCTTTGTTAAAAAGTAGGCGTGATCATAAACCGATTTCAATACATTTTTGCGTGTCTATTAACACATGTTATAAAAGTGCATAAACCAAGTTTCGTCATAATATCTCAGTTATTTGTCGAGTAATAGGCTCGTATATTCCTTTGTCTAAAAAGAGGCGGTGCCACGCCCATTTTATAAACTTTTTTTATTTTTTGTTTCCGGTCTATTGTAGAACTCATGCCACAAAATTTCAATGAATTATCTTTATATTTCACAGAGATATCGCTAAAAATGATTTTATTAGGTCACTTTATAATACCCATATATAAAAGTGGGCGTGGTCGTCAACCGATTTTGGTAATTTTTCGTCCACACATTTGGCTAAGTAAACATAGCACGCGTACCAAATTTCATCGATATATCTTTAACGGTTTCTGAGTTATGGCCTATAAAACTTTCAATATTTGCCCCTTAATAAGTGGGCGTGGCACCGCCCATTTGCCAAAATTTTTATACCTTTTGTTTTATGTCCATAGTTGGACTCCTGCCACAAAATTTCAGTGACAGATCTTTATATTTGACAGAGATATCGCTTAAAATGTTTTTATTAGGCCCCTTTATAGTTCCCATATATAAAAGTGGGCGTGGCCGTCATCCGATTTTGATAATTTTTCGCCAAAACATTTGTCTAAGTAAGCAAATTACGCATACCAAATTTCATCGATATATCTTCAACGGTTTCTGTGTTATGACATATAAAACTTTCAATGTTTGACCCTTAATAAGTGGGCGTGGCACCGCCCATTTTCCAAAACTTCATCAAATTTCTTCATAAGGGCCTGAGCTCAATACGTGGGTAAAATTTATCACTCTAGCTATATTAGTGGCTGAGATACCAAATTTCCGATTTTTTCTATATAGGAAAAGTGGGCGTGGTCATGGTCCGATTTCGCCCATTTTCAATACCAACCGTCCCAGTCTCGATACCAACATGCATTTCAAATTTCATCAAAATATCTCAATTTTTACGCGAGTTATCGTGTGTACGGACGGACGGACGGACGGACATGGCTCAATCGATTTCTCTTTTCACCCTGATCATTTTGATATATATAAGTCCATATCTATCTCGATTATTTCATTATGTTACAATCCACCGTTATGAAATCAAAATTATAATACTCTGTGTACTAGTACAGCTGAGTATAAAAAATGAAAATTTGTAAATTTAAAATTAAACTTTTGAAATAAAAATGTATTTTGGATTAAATAGAATCATTTTTAAATTAAAAATTAAAATGAAGGGAATAAAAGCGCAAGTTTTAGGTTAAAAATCTCATAGGGCTTGAATTAAAAATAAACATTTTTAATTGTTGGGGTAAGTGGAAAAAAAATGTTTTTTCTTAATTTTACAATTTTACAATGAACCTTTTTAAAATAAAAATGGTCGTATCTACATCACTTTTAAATACGTTTTTTCCCATTTTAAGCACGTTTTCATATGTATTTAAAATGTTTTTCTCTGAGTGAAGAAATATCTCTTTATATTATTTTATTAAGTATTTATTTAGGAAAATAGATAAGACCGAAAAAAAGTAAAGTAAATGCAACTAATGTACTCACCCTTAAGTTTAATCAAGTTGGAAAATATCACAGTTTATTTTATATATCAATATTGTCTTTTTATATATAATGCATTATTCTTTTATACATTATTTCATTACGCACTTACTACTTAAAATAATTTTTGATATTATTGCACCGACTCAACACTTTACAATGAAAGAAGACTTGTACGGTAAAATATTGTTTTACGAAAGTATTTCGTAAATCTTTTAATCCTTTGATAATATTTCGTAATATTTACGAAAGATTCGTAAAATTAGATTTTGTTGAGAAAAATGCTTTCGTAATATATACGAAACTTTCGTACATTTAACGAAACTCTAGACTACGAAAGTCTTTCGTAGTTTTTTTACGAAATTTTATTTTTAGTGAAGGTTTATTAGAAAAAATAGTTTCATGAACTCAGCTTTTTAAATATTTTATGGCAGCTATATGCAGAGGCGTAGTAACGGGGGGGGGGGGGGTTTTGGGGACAAACCCCCCCCCCCCCCCCCCCCCCCCCGAAAGATTCGTTTTGACCATAAAACCATCTCTGACTTTATTAGCATACATTTCTTTTTCAGGAAAAAATCAATGAGAATAGTAATTTTTCGAAATTGGTAATTCGAAATTTAGCGCTTTTTCACGAAGTATTACTTATAATTCTAGCGTTTGTTGAGCCGTAGGAAAGTGCAAGAACCGCAGGAATTTTACCACAATTTACATTCTTTGTACTTATATTCGCTCTTTTGTGGTAAAATTCCTACGGTTCCTGCACTTCCCTACGGCTCAACAAACGCTACAATTATTATACGGTATTTCTGTTATTAACATGCTAATAACAGAAAAGTAACGCCAATTATTTAAATTTCAAGTTTTCTTTCAATTACTTATCATCTTAATCAAATAATATTAGTATAAACTACAATGGGAATAAATATGCAATGTATAAGAGTATCTGAACTTGAGATTTTACTTAATGCTTGTCAAAATAGAATATTAAGAAACTAAATTATATAAGAAAATTATTATTTATAACCGTAGCACATAGGTAGAAATATTTTATTGTGTACATCTATTCCAAATTGCTTGTTTAATGCAAAATTTTAATAATTTGTGTTAAAAGTAGAGCTCTCGATTTTTTTTGGAACATTTTCGAGTTGCCCGAACAGTTGTTTTTCAAATGCTCGAAGAGTTGTTTGTTTGTTTATTACTCGTATGTTTGTATGGGCATTTGAACAATTCGGGTATTTTGAAGTTTGTTTTTTTTTCTTTTGTTTATTATTATTTTTTTTTCTTTATATGTAGTTTTTTTATTTTTGTTTTTCCGATACACTTTTTTTTTTTGTTTGTAAGCTCGAATGCTCGAATGTTTGTACGGGCATTTGAACAACAAACGGGCTTCAAACAAAACGATCAGATCGAATTGCTCGATACCCGGGTATCTAGGGCTCTAGTTAAAAGTCGATTTTATTGAAAAATATATACAGTGACTCAAAAAAGAAAATCATACGCCAGAGTTTTTAAATTTATTTCAAACAGTTCTGTCGAAAATTTTACTCTCTTATTTTCGTTTCAAAATGTAAACAATTTTTCAATAAAAATCGCCTTAAGCAGGATTTCTAAGCTTATGGAAAAATCCGAAAAATCGTAGAAATTTCTAAAAGTGGATTAAAAATTTCAAAGCGCGGCCAGAATTTATAGAAGATTTTGAGGAGATTTCTAAGTGTACTGTTATGTAGCCAACCAGTTTTAGTGTAAAAAGTGCTATTCTCAATGCTGTAAAAATTTCCGTCGATTTTAGTAATTTTTTTCTGTAGGGTGTTTGCGTTATATGTACGTGAGACCGTTCCAATAAAAATTTCCGAAAAGCCAATGAAATTTTTCAAAAAGTTGAATGTTGCATATTATTATATTACAATTGAATGAGCTGCAAATTTGCATACTCAAAAATCTTCTAAAAAATGTAGCTTTATAATTCTTAGCCCCTTTTTATGATAAGTACTTCCTTAACTTTGAAAAATTGGAAATACTAAAAATACTGCCTAAAAAGTTAACAATAATCGCTGCTAAATATCTGGGTTACTTTCGAGCATCACCTACATTAACCAAGATATGCGTTAGAAATATAAATTAAAATTAAATATAAAGCACAAAAAGAAAATTATTGTAGGTACATATGAAAAACCCTGTATCTAGTAGTGAAGTGCGGCTTTGTGCGACGTAATTTTTTGTCGGCTAACTACTAATTGTACTAGATATCATGTCCGAGGGTTAATTTGACTGAGTCTGACAGAGCAACATAACAAAACCAATTTTTAACATGAAAAAGGGTGATATTTTTTTTTAAATATCCCAACATTAAAAGCTTAAAACTATAAACTTAGAATTATTGGAAACCAAGGATATTATTGAAAAGTGTTAATAATTACTTGAACCTTTAGGATTCATCACGATTACTTAAATGAAATGCTTTAAATAATAAATATTCAAGTTGAAACTAGCACTTAAAAATATGTAAGAAAAAAACAAAAGAATTAACTTCAGATATGCTAAGTTACGACCATCTGGGGCAAGTGTCGGGAAAAAAGCGATGAATTATTGTTCCCCATTCTATTTCCAATATGTGGATATGTTTTTTTTCTGTAATTGTAACAATTTTACAAAATTCAATTTTGGGCGCATAAAACTTGAAAATCTACCTATGCGCGTAGATTTCCAGAAGAGAATATGAGACTTACTTTTGAAGTATAGTTAAAGGCCCTTGGCAACTGACAATCTGGCATGTCAAGCAGTGTGTATGTGTAAGTTTTTTTGTGTGTGTTAGTGCAATCGGAAGTCGTTGTGCTACACGTTCTTGTTCGGGCTCGCGTTGATGAGAATCAAATCTTTTAGATATTTGCGTCAATCACCCGACACTCACACATATGTATACACTTCTTAACATTCCAGATTTTAAGTGGCCAAGGGCCTTAAGAGTTTGATATATGTATTATAAGCGATATTTGTGTACTAAAATGTTAAATTATAGTCTGAAAAAAATTACATTTCGCTAGCTTAGAGTGCAAACTGTGTAAGTCCACTTTTATGAAAAAGTGTATTTTTATAATGTAGAACGCTAGAAAAATCAAATACGCACCGCGCTAAACAAGTCTGAGATACTTGTCATATTTCTACTCGTTGTTATACAGTGATACGCAAATTGGGTAAGTCCAAAAAGCGAAAAAATTGTGTAAGTCCAAAATATTTATATGAACAGGAATTTTTTTTTCATTTCGATTTTTTTTTTCTTTTTTGTTTTTTGTCTCTCCTACAAAGTTTTAAAAAAGGACTTACACAATTTGCATTCTAAGCTAGCGATTTTTATCATTTGTAAAAAAATTGTAGTTTTTTTTGGTAATTTTAATTTTGGTAAATTTTTTACATTGGCTGTGACCCCCCCCCCCCCCCCCCCGAAAAATTCTCTAGCTACGCCACTGGCTATATGCTATAGTGGTATGATAATTTTCGGTAACATTGCTTGGATTGATAGGGGTAACATTGCTGCAAAGCTTTATGTCCTTAGCTGTTTAAATGGAGAAGTTGTACCCCAAAACGTACATATCTGAACGATCGATTGTTTGTTATATGTTATAGTGGTCTGATTCGACCGATTCCGACAAATGATCAATTCAACATCAAAATTCACTCGTTTATCTCAAAAATGAGCGACTAGTTTGCGTTCACACAGACGGACGAACGGACGGACGGACGCACATGGCTTAAATGACTCAGCTCATGATCCTGATCATATCGATGTCCTATTTCTCCAACAAAGATCTTCTGCTGTTATAAAACCATATTGCTTAGGCATAACTTGAAAAGAAAGGACCGGAAAGCTCCACTTAACATTTTTTAGGTTCTATTAATTAGGAACATCGCATTTTGTATCTTTGACACATAGAAACATTTACCTTAACCCGAAACTTTTTACGGTTACCAAAGATTGTTAGAAAATAAGCATTTTGTTGAATTTAATACATTCCTTTAAAGCCTTAAATTCATTTAAATTTCAGATATGCTAACGGTTTTATTTTTCTTGGTGCTTTTTGGCCATTAACATTTACAAGCACAAAAATTGTTGCAAGGCCTTTTGTTTTTTTTTTTCTTACACTCTTCGTATGTACGTAGGTAGGTTCGTATGTTGACATGGATTTCATTATATATGAAGGTACCTATGTATATATGTATACTTATGCCAACGTGTGTGGACAGCTTGCTTCATTGCCTCTAGGCGTGAAAACAAATGCAATTACTAACAGAATCGTAGCGAGATTTCATTTTGGGAGGGATCTGAGGTTTAATAAAATTTAATGCATGTCTAAATTCGTAGAATATTTTGTAAAAATGCTTCGGGAGAGATCAAGAGTTGCGAAATATGATGAGTTTTTGTGAGCTTTTTGCAGACATCAATTTAGCAATTTAGCAAATAAGAAGCCAGCGGCTGGGCTAATTAGGCTTTTTATGCCAATTAGTAAAGATGCTACGGCATATAGAATATTCTCATCGATAAAAAGCCATGTCCATTAGACCGTATCGCAAAAAATAAAGTTCGTCGTATGCCCCCGCATATGATGTCTTTTGGAAAACATTTCCGGAAAATTTTTAAATTTTATTTTTTTGACGCCGCTAGATGTCGCTAAAATTTATTTTTCTCATATCTTCGGTATTTATAGTCCGATCTCTAAGTTTAATACACCAATGTCTTTGGCTTGAAAGGGCGGCTTATTCTATGTAGTATTATTAACCCTATGTGTGCCATAGGGGTCACTACCACCCAGTACTTAGTTTATACCACCCTAATGTACCTTTTTTATGCATGTTAAAGATGGTCAAAAATCATTAATCTTTTGCAAAATAAGTATTTCTATCGCTTGAACAGAACCCGAAATAAAACACGTTCAATATTCCGAGGAATATAGGTTTTTCGATTCCTTTGGTATTTTAGGTTGAAGACACATAAAGACCCATATTATTATTACTTTTTGGTTGCTTGCTTTTCCCATAATACCCTTCTTGTATTCTTGCTTCAATGAGCTTTGCCGATCTTTTGATGAGCTTTAAAGTCCTGCTGGGTCCATTATGTGCTCCCTACATGCAGAGGCGGATTATCCCTAAGGCAAACTAGGCACTTGCCTAGGGGCGCGTAGTTACAAGGGGAGAGCGAGCTCAGAATTTTTAAACAAATAAAGAAAATAACATATCGACGATTAAGAATTAAAGCTGATCTATAATAGATAAATCGATTATATTGCACAAGCATCGATATATTGTGCAATATTGCGCGTTTGTTGCGTCGTCAGGCTTGCCAGTACTGGCGATTTGTCACCAAATTGGCGATGGCGACTTTTTTGGCGATTATCAAAATATTAGATTATATTATAAAAAAGCAATTACTTTTTCAAGCCTTTTTCTCAAATTTTGAAAGTTTCTTCATACAAATTTTTATCAAATTACAAAAAATTTGAGAAATAGCAATTGCTTTTTGTTTATTAATACGACCCATTATCTCTACTTTGCCAATAAATCTTACGATATGTAGAGATCTATTGAGAAAATAAATATATACTACATACTCTGGCAACCATTTTCTGCACACTTGAGTGCAAACCAAAATTTTGGTCTGCACACTCGCCTATCCACGATACGACGGTCTGTACAACTTTGACACCCTACGGGACAGTGAGCTTCAGCTGACATCGCACGTGCTGTTCATCGCTGACATATGTTTTGTGCATCGTCGACAGCACTTTCTTAAGGGCCTTGTGAGAAAAGTGATGCCTGGCTTTGCGTACGTGTGATCTTGCATCACCTTCTCCCTTATGTACTTTGGCTATCTATTCAAAATAGGTTTGTCCCTTTTACTCCAATCACAAGTGATCAATAAATAATTCAAAACTTATTTTGTTAATTTATTAAATACTAGCTGTTGCCCGCGACTTCGTATGCGTATAATTTCTCTTCTATTTTTCAACTCTGTTGGTAAATAATAAGTACCAACAAAAAAAGACTGGATTTCAACTCTAAGATGATACCTGCTTTCAACCAGCTCTTCGCGTCCGTATTTGAACAGCTCGGCAGATAGTCCGTCTTTTCCAGGAGCTTTATTGTTTTGGACCCGGGGTATAGCTGTCCTCACTTCATCATAGTCGGGTGGTGGAATGTTTTTTCCATCGTCAGGGATTGTGGTATCGGGTTCGACGACTCCCTCGCAATTTATCAATGAATTTATCGCTCCATAACATAAGTACACTCTGTACGTCGGTTACCAGGTAGCCATTATTTTATTTCTTATAACAAAATAGCCATATTAAGCATTTTGAGATTAAGAAGGTTCACATTTTATGAGATATCTCCGAAGCCAGTTTAGGTATTGAAATTAATCAAATGGTTTATGGCAGCATTCATAAACACCTTTCGTTTAATACCCATATTGTACTAACACATTTTGGTGCACATATTGGCCGATAACTCCGAAACCGGTCGAGATATCGAAACAAATAATACCTTAAACTTTAAGTTGAGCGTCTAGCAAGGAAAGATTTTGATTGTTAGGGTGTAAACCAACTAGGTAGTTTAAATTTATAGTATTATGATGGCCATTTATGGTCGGTACAGGGGCGCCGAGAAAGTGGCTGCCTAGGGCGCTCTGGAGCTTTAATCCGCCACTGCCTACATGTGATCTCTGTTTTCTTCTGTTCGAGAAAAGCATGTACCCAGCCAAATGCATTGCACAATAAAACAAAATACAACCTTGTAGCTAAATGGTACAACTAATTTCCCTTGGTGCCACACATACTATGTTACGTATCATTTTTGTTTTTGTAAATTTATGAAATTTTTAAAATTTGTATAATTTTCCTGAATTTCCTACAATTTCTTTCTAATCTAATTGTTACTTTCCTGCTGCAAATTTGTATTTTGCGTGCAAGCACTCGCACATATGTATATACAGACATACATGCAAATATAGCTATGAGTACATCCCAGCAAACATTTGCAGAGAACTGGGTCAGGAGAAGGAAAATTCAAAAAAAAAAAAATATTTTTTTGGTTTTACTAGTCAAAAAAACTGAAAAGAAAAATAGTCATAAATATCGCACGTTTTATTCAATAGGGATTTAACTCAAAAAAAAATTTTTTTTTGGGAAAACGCAAAGAAAATTTTATAATTTCAAATAGTTTCCTTCTACGGCTAACTACAAAATCACTTTTATTTCCGCCATTTTTATCTTTTTGAGTATTTTATAAGACTAGAATTAAAGGCATGATCCAGTTATTGAAATATGTGTACGGCAAAATTCCAGAAATCGAAAATTTCAAGTTAAACCCCTATTTCATAAAACGTGCGATATGAAGCCAATTCTTTTATGACAGTTATTCAAGAGCATAACTATGATGTACGAAATCAGGCTCACATCGGGCCACCACCTTAAGAACAGAAATACATACATTTCGTACTCCACAATGAGCTCATAATGAGTGTGAACACTCCAGTTTGGGATTACTTTCTGATTCTTTTATGACTCTGAATGTTTGCTGGTATGCCTCAAATTACTACTTTCATTTACTATGTATGTTACAGTTTATGATTTGTTTCCTTTGATTTTTTACTATTATGGAGTTTTTCGTATGCATGCACATACATACATAGACATGTGTATACATATGGGTATTTCCTGGGCATTTCGGACGGTACATACATAACTGCTATAAATTTCAACACCCTCCATTCATTCATTTTTCAAACTTAATGCAAGTAAATGGAAATTATGTCAATCGGAAATGCACTTCGAGTTTATTTGGTACTCAACGTTCATTTGTCACCGCAATCGCTCGCTCAGTATTTAGTACATAGTACTACGTAATATTAGTCCATTAAGTCGTACATTGTTGTATAATTCGATTGTACTCAACTGCAAATAACTAAAACCATCACTAAAACGACAGTAAAAATTACATCAATATGCATTTACTCGTATAGTATGTAGAAGTACTAAGTATGTACTTCTAATTGCATGGTTAGCCTCGGTTTGTCTAATGCAGTTTTACTTAAGGCGCTTTATGATGTATTGTGGAATGATTTATGCACTTTACCTTAGCGAATATGCTATGTAACTCTAGCAAATTTTAGCTCCTTAGTTCTTTTCCACGGATCGAGTAGATCTACAGAATTGAGTCGATTTTGAATGGTATGTGCCGAGAAATACAGATTCCTTTATGAAAATTGTTAAATTTTGATATGTACCGAAAAAGATGAATTCCTTTATGAAAGGGTTTTTTGAGGCAGGAGTGTTAAATTTTGAGGTTTGCCGAGACCAAGGCAGATTTACCAGGTAGGCTCGGTGGCGAATTCAGAATTTTCCCATGTATTTTGTTATTGTAATTGGTAGAGTGTAATGTCAAAATGATATTTCGCCGTGGTTAAAATCTGAATTCGCTTGGGACTCGCCCATTCCTATTGGCCATGATGTGGGTTCGCTTTCATTTTGACATTACACTCTAATTTGTAAATAAAAAAAGTATTTTCTGAATTCGCCACTGGGCCTACCTCTAAATTATTGTACCATGACCGAGACCAGAAATCTAATTCGACACATCCTGCCTATTAAACGAGCTCTTTGTCCACTATTTCTGACTTAATTTAAAATCTATATTCTACGAAAATACCTGGATCACTAAGTACTTAGCGCTGCTGTTGCATAAACTTTCAGTATTTTTTATACTCAGCTGTACTAGTACACAGAGTATTATAGTTTTAATCACATAACGGTGGATTGTAACAGAATGAAATAATCGAGATAGATATAGACTTATATATATCAAAATGATCAGGGTGAAAAGAGAAATCGATTGAGCCATGTCCGTCCGTCCGTCCGTCCGTCCGTCCGTCCGTCCGTCCGTCCGTCTGTCCGTCCGTCCGTCCGTCCGTCCGTCTGTAAACACTCTAACTCGCGCAAAAATTGAGATATTTTGATGAAATTTGGAACGCAAGTTGGTATCGAGACTGGGACGGTTGGTATTGAAAATGGGCGAAATCGGACCATGACCACGCCCACTTTTCCTATATAGAAAAAATCGGAAATTTGGTATCTCAGCCACTAATATAGCTAGAGTTTTAAAATTTTACCCACGTATTGAGCTCGGGCCCTTATGAAGAAATTTGATGAAGTTTTGGAAAATGGGCGGTGCCACGCCCACTTATTAAGGGTCAAACATTGAAAGTTTTATATGTCATAACTCAGAAACCGTTGAAGATATATCGATGAAATTTGGTACGCGTAATTTGCTTACATAGACAAATGTTTTGACGAAAAATTATCAAAATCGGTTTACGGCCACGCCCACTTTTATATATGTGTATTATAAAGTGACCTAATAAAACCATTTTAAGCGATATCTCTGTCAAATATAAAGATCTATCATTGAAATTTTGTCGCATGAGTCCAACTATGGACATAAAACAAAAAACACAAAAATTTTGGAATATGGGCGGTGCCACGCCCACTTATTAAGGGGCAGACATTGAAAGTTTTATGAGTCATAACTCAGAAACCGTTGAAGATATATCGATGAAATTCGGTACGCGTAATATAATTACTTAGTCAAATGTTTTGGCGAAAAATTATCAAAATCGGTTGACGGCCACGCCCACTTTTATATATAGGAAATATAAGGGGGCCTAATAAAAACATTTTAAGCGATATCTCTGTCAAATATAAAGATCAATCACTGAGATTTTGTGGCAGGAGTCCAACTATGGACATAAAACAAAAACTACAAAAATTTTGGAAAATGGGCGGTGCCACGCCCACTTATTAAGGAGCGAATATTGAAAGTTTAATAAGCCATAACTCAGAAACCGTTAAAGATATATCGATGAAATCTGGTACGCGTGATATATTTACTTAGCCAAATGTGTGGACGAAAAATTACCAAAATCGGTTGACGACCGCGCCCACTTTTATATATGTGTATTATAAAGTGACCTAATAAAACCATTTTAAGCGATATCTATGTGAAATATAAAGATAATTCATTGAAATTTTGTGACATGAGTTTTACAATAGACCGGAAACAAAAAATAAAAAAGTTTGGAAAATGGGCGTGGCACCGCCTCTTTTTAGACAAAGGGATATATGAGATTTCTTAGCCTTTAACTCGACAAATAATTGAGATATTATGACGAAACTTGGTTTATACACTTTTATAACATGTGTTAATAGACACGCAAAAATGTATTGAAATCGGTTTATGACCACGCCTACTTTTTAACAAAGATATTTCTGGAACACCCTTTTGGAATTTGTAACGTGAAGTCTTTGTAACTAAAAGTCATAGAGGGATGAAATTTTGCACTAACAATAATATTTGTATGCTTATTTGGATGATTGATATAAATTTTGAAAATGGGCGTGGCTGCGCCCTGTTTATGCAGCACTCGTTTCATATAAAATACACCCTATATCGAACAAACGCAAACAAACAATGAAAGCATACAGCTGAGTATCTAATGTTCGATTGCACTCGAACTTAGGCTTCCTTACTTGTTTTTTGCAGGCTTTAGTTTGACTCCTTGTGCGATGTACTTATGTATGTAATACGCCGCAGTCTTAAAGTCTGAATAACGAATAACAGTGTAGACTGGTTACATCACTAACCATTTATCGAATTATTTGCAGAGCGTTTCTTTTGGGTTGTTGTCCTTTCCGACAGGGTAACAATTTGATGTACTATTTCTATTTAATAAGTTTCAAAGCACATCCCAGAAATGAAAAACAAACAAAGAGGGAATAAACTCGAAATTGTTATGTTTTGAATCGTTTATTGTTTGCGTACTAAAGCTTTATACAACTGTAAACATAACAATGTTTTCTTTGTTAGCAATGTTTAGTGTCATTTCATTAATCAAACCAAATATGTCAATCGGACTGCCAATGAAAAGTGTCATACCCCACCACACAACCAACGAAGGATTAAAAACTTAATACAAACAAGTAAGGAAGCCTAAGTTCGAGTGGAATCGAACATTAGATACTCAGCTGTATGCTTTCATTGTTTGTTTGCGTTTGATGGAAACACGGATTATTTTATACACTCAAAATAATATTTCGTAAATATTACGAATTCTTTCGTACATATTACGAAATTCTTTCGTAAAATTGAGCAACGAATGGTTTCGTAAATAGTACGAAAGCAATTTCGTACTATTTACGAAATACTTTCGTAGTATTTACGAAATACCTTCGTAGTATTTACGAAATACTTTCGTATATTTACGAAGGCTTTCGTACTATTTACGAAATACTTTCGTAGTATTTACAAAGGCTTTCGTACTATTTACGAAATACTTTCGTACTTTTGAGCAACGAAAGATTTCGTAAATATTACGAAACCGCTTTCGTACATTTACGAAGGCTGTTAGAGCTGTCAAGTTGTTGTACAATTGACCAAATTATTTTTTAGCTTAACGTTAAAAAAACCGTAATTATTACATAAAAATATATATATGTACATATGATGCATATTTCAACGAAATTTGAAAACTTTAGAAATATGTATGTATATCAATAAAATAATGCTAAGAGAAAGATGTTTAATATATGCATAAGGAATAAGTTTAGATAATTTCATTTTAGTTTTAAATATCTACTAAAATTAATTTATTAAATTAATTTAAAAGTTTTTTATTTATTTTAATATTTTACATTTATATTAATATTAATTTTAGTAACTAATAAAATAAGAGATACTTATTGCTTATACGTGTTCTGACAAACATAGGAAACTTTGGAAATCGCAATTTGCGAATGTGGACGTTGTTCCGATCCACTTAAATAGTTAACCCTGTGAAAAAGAAAGAAAAAAAGAAAAATAAAAGGAAAAAGAAAAATAAAAAGAAAAAAAAGAAAAAGAAAAAAAGAAAAATAAAAATAAAAATAAAAAATTAAGACTAAGATAAAGATAGAGAAAGATAAAGATAAACATAAAGATAAAGGTAAGATAAGGATAAAGATAAAGATAAAGGGAAACTACTTAAAACCTTAAAATTCAAGCAGCTACACTCGAAGAAAAAATAAAAAAAAATGTATTTTTATAATGACGTATTAAACCAGATAGTTTTTATTTTAAAAATGAAAATTTGTAAATTTTAAATGAAACTTTTGAAATAAAAATGTATTTTGGATTAAATAAAATCATTTTTAAATTAAAAATTAAAATGAAGGGAATAAAAGCGCAAGTTTTAGGTTAAAAATCTCATAGGGCTTGAATTAAAAATAAACATTTTTAAATTTAAATGTTTTTTCTTAATTTTACAATTTTACAATGAACCTTTTTAAAATAAGAATGGTTGTATCTGCATCACTTTTAAATACGTTTTTGCCCATTTTATGCACATTTTCATATGTTTTTAAAATGTTTTCCTCTGAGTGTAGAAATATCTCTTTAGATAATTTTATTAAGTATTTATTTAGGAAAATAGATAAGACCGAAAAAAAGTAAAGTAAATGCAACTAATGTACTCACCCTTAAGTTTAATCAAGTTGGAAAATATCACAGTTTATTTTATATATCGATATTGTCTTTTTATATATAATGCATTATTCTTTTATACATTATTTCATTACGCACTTACTACTTAAAATAATTTTTGATATTATTGCACCGACTCAACACTTTACAATGAAAGAAGACTTGTACGGTAAAATATTGTTGTACGAAAGCATTTCGTATATATTACGAAAGTATTTCGTAAATCATTTAAACCTTTGATAATATTACGAAAGTATTTCGTATATACTACGAAAGTATTTCGTAAATCTTTTAATCGTTTGCTAATGTTACGAAAACTTTCGTACAATATACGAAATTATTCGTAAAGATAATTTTAAGAAAATTTACGAAAGTGTTTCGTAATATTTACGAAATATTTCGTAATATATACGAAAAAAATATTAGAAAATGGTTTACGAAAGCCCTTTCGTAATATTTACGAAAGATTCGTAAAATTAGATTTTGTTGAGAAAAATGCTTTCGTAATATATACGAAACTTTCGTACATTTTACGAAACTCTAGACTACGAAAGTCTTTCGTGCTTTTTTTACGAAATTTTATTTTTAGTGTACAAAGCGAGTGCTGCATAAAGTGGGCGTAGTCACGCCCATTTTCTAAAATTTTATCAGTCATCCAACTAAGCATATCAATATTATACTTTGTGCAAAATTTCATTCCTTTATGACTTCTAGTTACAAAGATGTCACGTTACAAATTCCCAAAGGGTGTTCCAGAAATATCTTTCTTAAAAAGTAGGCGTGGTCATAACCGATTTCAATAAATTTTTTCGTGGCTATTAACACAAGTTATAAAAGTGTATAAACCAAGTTTCGTCATAATATCTCAATTATTTGTCAAGTTATAGGCTAAGAAATCTCGTATATCCCTTTGTGGAAAAAGAGGCGGTGCCACGCCCATTTTCCAAAATTTATCTATTTGTTGTTTCCGGTCTATTGTGGAAGTCATGCCACAAAATTTCAATGAATTATCTTTATATTTGACAAAGATATCGCTTAAAATGTTTTTATTAGGCCCCTTTATAGTTCTCATATATAAAAGTGGGCGTGGTCGTCAACCGATTTCGCTAAAATTTTTAGCGTGTATTACCACAAGTAATGAAAGTGTACACACCAAGTTTCGTCATTATATATAAATTATTTGTCGAGTTATGGGCTCAGAAATCTCGTATATTCCTGTTTATAAAAAGAGGCGGTGCCACGCCCATTTTCCAAAATTTTTTTGTTTTTCGTTTTATGTCCGCAGTTGGACTCACGCGAGATAGATCTTAATATTTGACAGAGATATCGCTTAAAATGTTTTTATTAGGTCACTTTGTAATATACATATATAAAAGTGGGCGTGGCCGTCAACCGATTTTAACTATTTTCCGTCCAAACGTATGCCTAAGTAAGTAAATCACGCGTACCAAATTTTGTCGATATATCTTCAATGGTTTCTGAGTTATGACATATAAAACTTTCAAGGTTTGACCCTTAATAAGTGGGCGTGGCACCGCCCATTTTCCAAAATTTCATCAAATTTCTTCCTAGGGGCCTGAGCTCAACACGTGGGTAAAATTTCATCGCTCTAGCTATATTAGTGACTGAGATACCAAATTTCCGATTATTTCTATATAGGAAAAGTGGGCGTGGTCATGGTCCGATTTCGCCCATTTTCAATACCAACCGTCCCAGTCTCGATACCAACTTGCATTTCAAATTTCATCAAAATATCTCAATTTTTGCGCGAGTTAGAGTGTTTACAGACGGACGGACAGACGGACGGACATGGCTAAATCGATTTCTCTTTTCATCCTGATCATTTTGATATATATAAGTCTATATCTATCTCGATTATTTCACTCTGTTACAATCCACCGTTATGTGATTAAAACTATAATACTCTGTGTACTAGTACAGCTGAGTATAAAAATAACACTTAAATAAAGTGCGCTTCATCAACAAACAAAATTTTGAAAGACACAAATCAAGTTTGATCTTAGATAGATAGCTTGTTGTTGAGGATTGTACTGCGATCACTTGGTCTATAGTATTGTACCCTCTTCTCGATCACATTATCTAATCTAATACGAGCTTCAATAGAAATCGGAGGATAGCGCCGACTCGTCGACTTATGTTATACTCTCCTATTAGTTCTTTTGCCTGCCGCATTCGATCGGTTTGGAGCCAGTACCTACTGTTCTCTCTTAACTTCCTTTCCTCGCTTCTGAGCTCTTTCCTGATAGTATGTGGGTCTATTGCTATGAGTGGTTCAGGCCCTATATATATGTTTGGAAGCCGCCGCTTACCTGGCCAGGCTGTCCGCCTGCTCATTGGCTTCTATTAATCTGTGGCCTGTAACCCAGGTCAGTAGGATGGAGTTCCGAGCTGCCAGTCGTTTAGTCTATTCACGCACTCAAGCACAGTGTAGGATTTTATCTCGAAGGAAGAAATTGCTTTAAGTGCAGCCAAGTTCCATATTAGGTAATAACCAATGCACAATTTATGTTATATTTTAATAAGATCAACTTAGTGTGCTGTGTAAAAGCAAACGAGTTCAATGCTTCGTATTAAATAATACTTAGCTTAGCTTTTTCTAAAACATAGAGTCTGTCGCCCAGTAATTTTAACAATCGGCGGCAACTGATTAAACAAAATGTATCAATATTATCAAGTTCGAGTAAGGTAGAGTCAATAAATTCAACTAGAGTAAGTGCGGGTAATGTGGTATAGGCGGGTAATGTGGTACACCTGCTTTTCTCGTAAAATATGAACGTGAAAATAATGGGACCTATCCAAAGAGATCGGCGCTCGCAGAAAAATAGTAAAGCAGGATTGAACTTGTTCTTTGTACGCGATGCTGTGAGTCAGTTGTAATAAAAGTGCGCGGTATTGCGATTGACTTTTTTTTTTGCTCAGACAAACCGATTTTTTGCAGAAATACCAATAATTTTAAACTACATTTAATACTTGGAAATTAATAAGTGATTATTGTTTCTGTGAACTGCATTTTCAATATTTTGTGCACATTTGTGTATAATTAGTTATTTAAGAATAATGGGATAAAACTCCATGTCGGCTATTGTGGTATAGGTAAATGCGGGTAAAGTGGTATAGTATACCTGATAACTATTTCAATTAAAAACATGCCGAAAAAAGGTGAAATACGAAAATGGAGAGCAGAGGTTATGAAAAACCTATACAAACAGTAAGGAGACGGGAAATGGGTATTCTATTGGCTTCCAAAAAAGTCGGTCTCCCTCGTACTACGCTGCAGCGTATGACAAGGAGTGAGAAACCCACCGTCAAACTATTAGAAACTAAACTGGGACGATCTCTAATTTTCAAAATACTTGAAAAAGAATACACAAAACATAATTTCTCACCAACTCATATTTGGAACGTGGACGAAACCAGAAATCAGTAGTGCCTTCGCAATAACCCCAAATATTCGCTAGAAAAGGAAAGACCAAATTGGAATAATGACTTCAGCTGAACGAGAATCTCTTGTAACCATTATCACTTGAACGAGCGCAGGAGGCAGATTTGTTCCTCCGGTTTTATATTTCCGCGTAATAACCACCATCCTCTTCTCATGAAGAACGCTCTACCTGACTCGGACTAGGCTTGTCATTTGTCAGTTGGTTCAGATTCCCATCTTCACATAATGGCTAAGCTATTTTTTAAGGGTTAGAAAACCATCTGCATCTGAACCTGTGCCGACGGACATTATAGCCATACTCGCAATATAGAAGCTATTGATCTGTGGTATACTATACCACATTACCCGACATGGTATACCACATTACCCGCCAATTTTTTCAATAGGTTGATTATGACTTTTAAGATATTTTCTTAAATATCTCTGAAACTCTCAGCTGTAAGACTACTGCTTTATGCTTCCTTTGTTCGTAATACTTCAAGTATCTTATTAGTAAATTTTCTTTGAAATTGCATGCAGATTCATGATTTTACAGAGGAAAATAAAATGGGTATTCCACATTACCCGCATTTACTCTAATATCAATTATCCCATTATGAGAGCTAATAAATTTCTTGCGCTTTTTAATTCTTATTCCTCATGTGCTTTAAAGTAAATTAAAATTTGTCAACCTCTTTGCGTATAGGTACTTTTCAATTCAGTAGCTGTTCACACAGGAAAACGCCAATTTCCTTTTTTCACTTAACATTTTTTTTTATTTATTTTTATTTATTTTTTATACACCTTCAAAAATTCACCAATGCTCAATTACTCTTCTTTAATTCTCTTTTATTGCCATCCATTGTCATTAATTCGTTTATCGATCTCAGCCATAAACTTTACGTACTTTTTAAATGTCACAGCCACATCCATTAGCTGACAAATTTTTTGCGACTTTTTTGTGACTTTTTTTTCTGTTCGCTGATTATCGAAAAACTTCTGCTCTGGCGCTTATTCTACGATTTTCCAACCAAAGTCAACGACGCGTACAATGGAGTGTGTGTGTGTGTGTGTAATGCGATGCAGCCTTTTTCTGGGGATGTAGTGGCTGGGTGATTGAGTGTTGTCATTGCAACTGCAATGCGGCGTGCTGCTGCACTGTCTGTATGTTTGTACACATTGTGCGTTTGCTTGTGTGACTCCATCGATATAAGCCAATTTAAAACTGCAATTATCGCCCAGCCACACGATAAAGGCTGTGCACGATACGATATTTGCCAAAAAGTAATGTCAAAATTTAATTGAAAATTAATTAAAGATGTTGGCGTTGGTACGTATGTACATAAGTTAATGGCATAGTATTTGTAAGTTATCCCTGCAGTAAAATGAATAAATCTCTGAAAATAAACTATTTTTACTTGTGCTGAAATTTTCACATCATTTTTAGATCCGCCTCTAATTGATTTTAACGTATCTAAGAAAGCCCTCCAAACATTATTACACAACATAATGGATGTCATTATATCGCACAACCTTGTTTGTGTTTCCCAGTCTAATATGCATCTCGAACGCAGTGGTTGCATCTGTGTTGCCATCAGCGGTCCTCGATAAAGATAGAGATATAGTTTCGTGAAGCTCATTCCCAAATCTCTAGAACGGAAGTAGTGCTTAAAATAACTTTCGCGTATTCGTTTAAGTTGAACTAATGCGAGCTTAAAAATAGCGGCGCTTCCGTGGAAAGGTGCTTTTCGTGACAATTCGTTTGCCGCATAGCTTTGATAGTAGTCTTTTGCTACCCATTCGTAGCAATTGGAAATGCATAACTGCATTGAATTTCCCAGTTTCCGATTTTACTACAGGGTTTGTAGTTTGGTGTGCGCGGAATGTTGAATTGGCATACATAAATACATACATACATACATAAATATAACATAAAATTTTGTAAAGGACCAAATAAATTAGCTCGTTTGAATTGATTTTATTTTAAGCTGTTATACAAATTAATGCGAATAAATTTATTTAACTTCATATCTTATACATATGTACATTCATTAATTTCCCCTTTGTCGTAAATGTATACAACGAAGCATACCCTGCAGGGAACTCAATAACTAGTGAGCAAAATTTCTAGTTCCGAACTAGCAAAAGGGTGTCAAAAGGGAACTAGATCAATTGTAGTTAGACCCTCACCAGTTCAGAAGGAGTGATTTGAGTGACCATTATAAGGCACACTTTGATTTGTATGCAATTTCGAAGTGACAAAAATTCTATGAAAATTCTTCGTTCGTTCAATTGGCGTCGGCTTTGTATATTTCTGCAATTCTCAGATGTTTAGTGAAGCATTTTATATAAAGAGTTTTCTATTTGCATCTTGTATGAAATGAAGTGTTCCTCTAATTATGCTTTGCCGATCCCTCAGGCTTATTTTTACTTTTTTTTTATTTTATTACTTTTTAAATATTATTGTAAATTTTTATTAAATACATAAATAACAAGTAAGGAAGCCTAAGTTCGAGTGGAATCGAACATTAGATACTCAGCTGTATGCTTTCATTGTTTGTTTGCGTTTGTTCGATATAGGGTGTATTTTATATGACACGAGTGCTGCATAAACAGGGCGCAGCCACGCCCATTTTCAAAATTTGTATCAATCATCCAAATAAGCATATAAATATTATTGTTAGTGCAAAATTGCATCCCTCTATGACTTTTAGTTACAAAGACTTCACGTTACAAATTCCAAAAGGGTGTTCCAGAAATATCTTTGTTAAAAAGTAGGCGTGCTCATAAACCGATTTCAATACATTTTTGCGTGTCTATTAACACATGTTATAAAAGTGTATAAACCAAGTTTCGTCATAATATCTCAGTTATTTGTCGAGTAATAGGCTCGTAGATTCCTTTGTATAAAAAGAGGCGGTGCCACGCCCATTTTCCAAACTTTTTTTATTTTTTGTTTCCGGTCTATTGTAGAACTCATGTCACAAAATTTCAGTGATAGATCTTTATATTTGACAGAGATATCGCTTAAAATGTTTTTATTAGGCCCCTTTATAGTTCCCATATATAAAAGTGGGCGTGGCCGTCAACCGATTTTGATAATTTTTCGCCAAAACATTTGTCTAAGTAAGAAAATTACGCATATCAAATTTCATCGATATATCTTCAACGGTTTCTGAGTTATGACATATAAAACTTTCAATGTTTGTCCCTTAATAAGTGGGCGTGGCACCGCCCATTTTCCAAAATTTTTGTACTTTTTGTTTTATGTCCGTCGTTGGACTCCTGCCACAAAATTTCAGTGATAGATCTTTATATTTGACAGAGATATCGCTTAAAATAGTTTTATTAGGTCACTTTATAATACCCATATATAAAAGTGGGCGTGGCCGTCCACCGATTTTGATAATTTTTCGTCAAAACATTTGTCTAAGTAAGCAAATTACGGATACAAAATTTCATCGATATATCTTCAACGGTTTCTGAGTTATGACATATAAAACTTTCAATGTTTGCCCCTTAATAAGTGGGCGTGGCACCGCCCATTTTCCAAAATTTTTGTACTTTTTGTTTTATGTCCGTAGTTGGACTCCTGCCACAAAATTTCAGTGATAGATCTTTATATTTGACAGAGATATCGCTTAAAATGTTTTTATTAGGCCCCTTTATAGTTCCCATATATAAAAGTGGGCGTGGCCGTCAACCGATTTTGATAATTTTTCGCCAAAACATTTGTACAGGTAAGCAAATTACGCATACCAAATTTCATCGATATATCTTCAACGGTTTCTGAGTTATGACATATAAAACTTTCAATGTTTGACCCTTAATAAGTGGGCGTGGCACCGCCCATTTTCCAAAGCTTCATCAAATTTCTTCATAAGGGCCTGAGCTCAATACGTGGGTAAAATTTTATCACTCTAGCTATATTAGTGGCTGAGATACCAAATTTCCGATTTTTTCTATATAGGAAAAGTGGGCGTGGTCATGGTCCGATTTCGCCCATTTTCAATACCAACCGTCCCAGTCTCGATACCAACTTGCATTTCAAATTTCATCAAAATATCTCAATTTTTACGCGAGTTATCCTGCGTACGGACGGACGGACGGACGGACGGACGGACGGACATGGCTCAATCGATTTCTCTTTTCACCCTGATCATTTTGATATATATAAGTCCATATCTATCTCGATTATTTCATTATGTTACAATCCACCGTTATGAAATCAAAATTATAATACTCTGTGTACTAGTACAGCTGAGTATAAAAAAATATTAGTTAAAAAAAAAATTAAAAAAAAAAAATTATCATCCACCTTGACACCGACAGGATTCGAACCCGCGCCCCTAAGATTGAAAGCCACATGTGTTAGCCAGTCGGCCATCGTGCCACTTGCATGAAGTGTGTCAAATGCTGCACTTAATCGGCAGATGTAAAACTGTAGATTTTGTAGGTATTTGTAGCTAGTTCAGAACTATCGAAATTGTGCCAATAAACGAACTAGTGTAAACTGCAGAATTTAGTAGTACACCTTTTCAAGTCCATAATGAGAATATGTAAATTCGTATTGAGAATGTGTAAGATCATATTGAGAAATGTAAGTTAAAAATGAGAAAACCGAAATTCAAATGGGAAAGTATAAATTCATATTAGGAATATATATGTAAGTTGATATTGAGAAATATAAATTCGTATTGAGAATGTGTAATTTCTAATTGGGAAATGAAAGTTCAAAATGAGAAAATCGAAATTCAAAACGAGGTTACATTTCCAAATTTGAAATTACACATTTCTCAATATCAAATTATAAATTCCCAATATGAATTTATACTTTCCCATTTGAATTTCGGTTTTCTCATTTTGAACTTGCATTTCTCAATATGAATTTACACATTCTCAATACGAATTTACATTTCTCAATAAGATCTTACATATTCTCATTATGGACTTGAAAAGGTGTAGTTCGGAGCTATCGAAAATGTAGTGCAGAGAGTGACAATTGACACCGCCTAGGACATCGCCGTGTTAAATTCGCCAGTTGATAACATTTAAAAGAGATTTAGCTCGCACTAGTAGTGTCGAAAAATGCACTAGAAGCGACCTAGTTTTGAACTAGAGATTTTCCCTACAGGGATAGATATCTCTGCATACATACATATGTATATACTTATGTACATACATATATACGTATGTATGTATGTTCATTTGTATTTATATATGTATGTATGTATAAATCTGCCAATTCGTTGGCTACGAGTTTTTTTACCTTTTTCTCTCATTCCATTAGCACAGATTGCTTTCTGATGCAAATTTATAGAATTAAATTTTATTGAATGCACGTAATATCATGTTCAGACATAAAAATTAATTAAGTCAATTGGGGTTGATTGAACATCTTTAGATTTGGTGTTCAGACATATTTAATTTACTTGGCCCATTTAACAGGTCGGCTCAAGATACATACACACATACACGCCGTGAGCTGAATATCAAACTCTCGTGACCTAAATGTCAAAATTGCAAGGAGGACGAAATAATTTGACATTCATCTCACAATTTTTACCAATCGTAAACACGAATGCCTGTATAAAATAAGCAGAAATAAAAACAAATTTGGTAGGTGATGAAGAAGAACAAGAATGCAGCTGATCTGACGAACCAACCTGTTTAGTGGACACTGACGCTAATCACATTTCTCTTTTCATGACATTTCATTTTACTTATGAAACAAGCCTTTTAACAGGGTTGCATGCAGAATTGTTCTTCATTAACAACTCATTAATTTCTAATGAAGCATTAACTTGGTCAATTTTTGTATGGTAAATTGAGAATCATTGGGCTTGAAAATTGAATGAAGGCTCTTAATGTTCAATTAAGGTTGTGTCTGAACATAACATAAGTTGGGAATGGAAACTATAGCTCTGTTTGCATAGTCATATTCACTTAGATATGTATTTATGTATTTAGGTATGTAGTATGTATGTAAGAAATTTTAAATCATATAAGCTGTTAGTATGCTTGGAGAAAGTTTATTTTGACCCTTATAAGTTTTGATCTTTTAATTCATATCATGCGGATATCCATTTCTAATTAAATTTTGTTACATATCCATATATACGCGTGCACACCAAAATATGCATGTATGTATGTACTATGTACTTTACTATATCTGTATTTTTCATTTCAATTCATAGTAACTCAATAAACACAACGGATTCGCCTCGAATTCGAGACGAGTTCTATTCTCTGATTATATTATCGCCAAACCCGAATTCCCAGAACAGTCACCTCTCATTAGCCATTCGCGCATTTTTATATTCTCAGATCGTTGGCGATTCGAGATTTAGGCTCATTGGCGAATACATTCTAGAAAATCTTATTCTGCGAATCCGCCTCGAACTCGATACGAGTCCGAAAAACCACATTCACCTCCGCGAATTTATCTCGAATTTGCCACGATATCATCCTCCTTCCTTTTATTTGGAGAATGCCGATTAATTTTAAACAGCAAATTAACTCCAGCAAATTAACTCCAATTAATGAACGTTATGGATAAAATTTAATCATCGTTATTCGTTGGGTTTTGTATGAAATACAAAAAGGACAATTTCTTTCAGACTAAGCATCGTTTGAGGGAGTATAAATTATGCTTACTAAAAAATTATAACAAAACAAGATACGCGAAACAATTTGTGTAAAAAGGTAATGTTGTTTTTTATGGAAAGGTAAAAAAAATCCTGGGTTTACTCAGAGTTTCTTTAAAACATTTTCTGTAAGTTCATATGAGTAGTCCACTTTCAAAAGTATGTATTTGAATTTTTTTTCGTTATTGAATTTTTGTTGGATTGTGTACCAGTATTTAAAGGTGTACAATGTCCATAAAAAATTTATTGCAAAATCCTTCCGTATTCTGAAAAAAAGCATTAAATAAAAAATACTCTTTTAGAAGTCTTTATGTGTTATTTATACACTTTCAAAAGTCTGCCTCAAAACTATCCAGTAGTTCCAAAGGAACTAAAATCATCAGCACCTTCATCCTTATGTTTCCTTTAGGGAATATAACAACTTCCAAAAAATATTCAAATAAAGTAGAGCTTCAGGCCGTGGTGGGGTTCTCTAATACATATGTATGTAGCTTAATATAAAAAACGCCATAACCACTTTTGAGAGTGGACTATTTCCTATTTTCTCCACCATTCAAACACTTTTCTTGCATTGTTGACCATAGTCAAGTTCTGTCTGACACACTGAATTATGCTGAACGATTGACTTTAGCAATGAATTAATTGTTTATTTTGCTTTTGAGCTTAGAGTAAGTGGTACCTATTACGCTATGTGCGTTTTATGGTACATCGAGTTTTATCTGTAGAAAATATATGTATTCTCGTCTATTGAGTAAAAAATATTAATACCTCTATTGTGTTTATATTAAAAATCTAGGCATACATATTTATTTGATTTATTTGCTTTTTTTGAAACATATGTATATTGACATTAAGTAACTCATTTTATTCTAATTTATTCCCACTTTCATTTCAGATCACCATTTCAATCTAAGCGAATTCGAAGAGCACAAAACCGAAGCAAAATTACGAAATAAGACTTAAATACCTATACAAAATTGAAACTGAGAAAATAACGTGGGATCAAGCGACGTAATAAATTCACACCAATTAGATATGATTATCCAACCTACAAACAAATAAGTCAAACAGACAACGTTACGCATGCGCAGTGGAGGAGGCAGCATGTCAGTAACCCGACAGTAGTGGGTGGATTAGCAGTCGACAGCGGTGCGGCAGAAAAAAGCAGAGAAACCAGCAAAACTTGCTACTCTACCAAAACAAAAAGAAAAAAAACAAAACAAATAACGAAAAAAAAAACGTAATAATGAAAACGGGAATAAAATACAAGGGGGAAATAATAAACAAAAACGAAACAAATGCCTAATTAAGCGCAGTTTCTAAGCAGTGCGCAAGGCAAAGTATATAAAATCAAAATCAGAAATCAACCACAAAAAAATCAAAATTAAAATAAACCAAAAAAAAAAACAAAATTAAAATAAACCACAAAAGAAAAAAAATTAAAATAAACCACAAAAGAAAAAAAATTAAAAATAATTAAGAGCAACGCCTGTGAAATTAGCAATGCAGTAATTTGCATTTGTTTTCTGCTTTTCCTTATTTTCTTTTTTTTTTGTTGAAGCAGTTTTGTAGCAAACAAATCCACTCTAATTTATGTACATACATTCAATAAAAACAAGCAAAATTTACATATCCACGCAGCTGAGCCGGCTACACAAAGGCGAACACAACAAATGTTTAACAAGATAACCAATAAATATACAACTTGTATATAAGATAAATTGTTACAAACAAACAAGCACCAAAAATTGTAACTTTCAATTAGTGGCCAACCAATAACTACCTAAACATGGTCAAGGGCATTTTAGTAAATCGCAAAGCGGATGATGCGCACAAGGCGCAGCTGAAAATGGAGCATGCCGACCTCGTGGCCGAGATGCAAACGGTGGAAAATTTACCAACACACGAACGACTGCAATTGGCGCGACTGTGAGTGCAATAGACATGCATACATACATAGATATCTGCCTAGTTATAACAGCACTACTATATGACCCCATCTACTCCCTTTCCTCCGCTCCTGACTCTTCCTATATTTTATTAATTTTTGCATACCCAAATTGAGTTATACCCAGTAGGTGTGAAATGCGCTGATATAGATTTCTTAGAGCATAGAGATCTTTTGTAATGGCGAAAGCTATCTTAAGGAGCTGCAAGTGAGCGAGGTTAGGTTAGGTTAGATTAGGTTGGCCGGATACAGTGATCCCTCACATAGACCACATATGGTCCTTAGTGTTACCAACATCGTATTGGGGGCGTTATACTAAACTTGGAATACAAAACTTCGCAAATTTTAGTATTTTGTATATTTTCCGAAGAGTATTTTGTGTATTTATGAAGAGTGTTTGTTGACCACTAGATTTCACAACAGGGGTGAGAGTACTCTCCCTAGTGGGGTGCCCCTATGTACCCTCCTTGACATCGTCGAAAGGCCCCTCCCACCCCTCACCGTTCGGCAACTCCAAAGGTCCTCGATGCAGCGCCGAATGATTGGGGGTATTCCGATCCATTCGAGCTCCTCCAACAGCACGGCAGCACAGACGTTGCTAAAGGCACCCGAATCAAGAAAGACACCTATCGCACTCACTGTAGCGAAGTGCCTTTTCGTCATGTTGTTGTTGTTGTTGTGATTATTTATCCTCTTTATCCTCCATCACGACAAGGTAAATGCGTTTTATGCCTACCGTCAGGCACCTCTAACCATGACTGAGGCCGTCTCGCACCTCACCCGTAGCTCGCGGCTGGAGAGGGAACTTCTCGACCAGACAGCAGCCTTTACTATCCCTCCGAGGTCTCCCCACGCAGTATGCCCTGGCGCAAGCACCACGAACAGGCATCGGGTAGGAGTGACTCATTGCGCAGTCAGCAACCTCTTGGAGGTTTCAGCCGAGGATTTTTGCCGCCCTGCAACCTACTTTGATCAAAAAGGAAATACCGTTAAGCACGCATAAGCATGCCAGACACTGGCACACTTAAATACGATCGTTCGCTTTTTCGTTCTTAAGAACGGTTCGATCTGTACTTTAACCTTTTTTTTATTAGTTTGTTTATTTTTTTCTACAAAAAAACAGTCTGAAATGTTTGCTTGATAATACACAAAGATTTGAAGGCTTTACTTAATTGGAATAGGTCCTTTATTCCAAGTTGGGGTCATTAGGGTTCCAACAATTCTGTTGCACTCTGTTATAAGTGAGGTCTCTCATCCAGAAAGAAGAGTAAAAGTATTTCTAAAATTTTCTCGTAATGAACTTTCTTTGCTGTCCACCATTTAATTGGCTCTACTGGGTCTATAGTACGTATTGCCCCTTAAGCTTAAACTTTCATACTTCATCACACTAATCCAAATCATTTGTTATTCCCTTTGACACACAGCCGTCGCGCCCAACAACTCAAACTTGCACGTCAAAAGGAGAAAGAATGGCTGAAATTGCAACGGGCCAAAGGTAATGCGACAAGCTCCGCCTTCCACAACAACCATACCACACACCATTTTCGCCCCAATACGGGCAGTACCAGTCGACACATATCGTTTGAGAGTAGCGTGGTGCTGCTGGAGGCGGCCAGTCGCAATGATATGCATGAAGTGGCCGAACTATTGGAGCGTGGCATTACACCAGATGCCTCGAATGAGGATGGCTTAACGGCACTGCATCAGTGTTGCATTGATAATAATGTGGAAATGTTGCGTTTACTGCTGGAATACGGTGCGAATGTGGATGCACAGGATAGTGATAAGTGGACGCCGTTGCATGCGGCCGCAACATGTGGACACTTAGAACTGGTGCGTATACTAATCGATCATGGAGCGAATTTGTTGGCAGTGAATACGGATGGTAATATGCCGTACGATCTGTGCGATGATGAGAATACATTGGACTATATAGAGGCTGAGATGTCGAAGCGGGGCGTAACGCAAGAGTTGATAGATGAGACGCGTTCGTCGACGGAGCGGCAAATGTTGAAGGATTTGACGGAGGTGGCGCGTTTGGGTGGCGATTTGGAGGAGCCCGATTATCAGGGTGCGACGCCGGTGAGTTTACGTTTTTTGGTGGTGGTGGTGAGGAAATAAATTTTATTTATGTGTGTTTTGTTTTTTATACACTTTTAAGCTACATATAGCGGCGGCGAATGGTTATGCGCGTGTGGTTGAGTTCCTGCTTGAGATGCATGTGAATGTGGATGCAGTGGATAAGGATATGTGGTCGCCGGTGCATGCGGCAGCGTGTTGGGGACATGTAAGATTATATACATATATTAACTAAATTAGCTAAAAAAGGATAAAGTAAAAAATAGTATATCAAAGTTAATCAATGTAAAAATGTTTTTAACAAAAAAAAAATTAAAAGTAAAAAAAATAAGCATAGACATATACATAAACATAAACATAAACATAAACATAAACATAATTATAAACATAAACATAATTATAAACATAAACATAATTATAAACATAAACATAATTATAAACATAAACATAATTATAAACATAAACATAAACATAAACATAAACATAAACATAAACATAAACATAACCATAAACATAAACATAAACATAAACATAAACATAAACATAAACTCGCCGCTCTTCGAGTTATAAGTGCATTTCGAACTATCTCAGGCGATGCTGCTGAAGTCCTAGCAAACATGCCTCCAATTGATATCCAAGTACGAGAAGTGTGCGAGCTATATAACGCAACAAAGCCAATCACATGCATCGAAACAGCAGAGATAAGAAGAAGGTGCCGCCTAATGTGGCAGCAACGCTGGGAAGCCTCATCGAAAGGTCGATGGACGTACAGGCTTATACCGAACATTAGCAGTTGGGTAGATAGAATGCACGGCGAACCCAATTTCCACCTCACCCAGGTCTTTAGTGGGCATGGGTGCTTTAGGGCTTACCTTTACAGGTTCAAGTTAGATGAGAGTCCCTTTTGTCCTGAATGTCCAGGGAAGGTAGAAAGCGCAGAACATGTGTTTTTTGAATGTCCTCGATTCTTAGCAGAACGTAGGCGAATACAGGGTATATCAGGAACAGCTGTCACGGTGGAAAATTTTACTGCACTGATGTGCCAGTCCTCTGCTATATGGGATATAGTTAGCGAGGTCTCAGCCTCAATTATGAACCAACTGCGTTTAATAGATCAACGTAGGCGTCGGTCCGTCCGTAATTAAATTCTGGAGACTTAAACGTCTAATCCCCACTCCCAGGAAGTAATACCTTGTCCGGTGGTTCCGTGGGAGTATTGTCTGGGGCGGGAGTAGGTTAGGTTTAGCGGGTTGAAGTCTCGCACTTTTCGGCTTTCGATGCTTCCCCCTACTTTAAAAAAAAAAAGAAAAAAAAGAAACATAAACATAAACATAAACATAAACATGAACATAAACGTAAACATAAACATAAACATAAACATAAACAAACATAACCATAAACATAAACACAAACATAAACATAAACATAAACATAAACATAAACATAAACATAAACATGAACATAAACGTAAACATAAACATAAACATAAACATAAACATAAACATAAACATAAACATAAACATAAACATAAACATAAACATAAACATAAACATAAACACCCAATAAACACAAAAGCGAGGATGATATCGTGGCGAATTCGAGAAGAATTCGCGGAGGTGAATGTAATTTTTGGGACTCGTATCGAGTTCGATATGGACTCGAGAAAAATCAATTATCGCAATAGCATTTATTAATTTTATTAAATCTTGCTTTACACGAAGAAATTCCCTGTTGGGCTTTAATTTACCATTTAAAACTCTACTCAAGAGATTGAAAAGCTCAGACGATATCGTGGCGAATTCGAGGTGGATTCGCAGAAAAAGATTTTCTAGAATGTATTCGCCAATGGGCATAAATCTCGAATCGCCAACGATCCGAGAATATAAAAATGCGCGAATCGCTAATGAGGGGTGACTCGCCTGGGAATTCGGATTCGCCGATCTATCGTCGCGAACTATCGCCGCGATAATATAATCAGAGAAGCGAATTCGTCTCGAATTCGAGGCGAATCCGTTGTGTTTATTGGGCATAAACATAAACATAAACATAAACATAACCATAAACATAAACACAAACATAAACATAAACATAAACATAAACATAAACATAAACATAAACATAAACATAAACATAAACATAAACATAAACATAAACATAAACATAAATATAAATATAAACATAAACATTAAACATAAACATAAATTTAAACATAAACATAAATATAAATATAAACATAAACATAAACATAAACATAAACATAAACATAAACATAAACATAAACATAAACACTTAAAATTTTCTAAGTAATTTAAGCATAATTTTTCATTTCTCATAACAGTTGGAAGTGCTGGAGATGCTTGCGCAATGTGGTGCCGACTTAAATGCCAAAAATAAAGACGATGAAACGCCTTCCGGTATGCAATGATTTACTGGCAATTTATTTTTTTTTTATATATTTTACGTGAATCTATGTACTTTAAACACACAGACATTTGCGAAGATCCCGAGATACGTGAACGCATCGAACAACTGAAAACGGAGCAGGAGAGCAAACGGCTGGCTGAGGCGCAACGACGACGCGTCCGACGCTCACAAAGCAACAATACACGGTGATTAGCAATTAGTTATTGCATGAATGCATGCGTAGACAATGACGGCTTAATTAATGCATTTATCTTATTAGCAGCACAATGCAATACATTTTCCGTATTTTAATTTCTTCATTTCCTTTTTCTCTTTTTCCTCCGCACCATCATCCGCAGCGCGCAATCGGTGCGACGCACTTCGCTGCGCGACAAAACGCTAACAACCAAAAAGGATGCCGTCGAAGAGGCACGTCTACGTTTACAAGCACAAGAAGTATTTATTGCACCGGATGGCAGTGCCCACGTTGCCAACACCGGCGAGGTGAATGGGCTTAGCAGCAGCAGCAATAGCAACAACAGCAATCATCATTCCAATACAGCGACCACAACGACAGCGGCCGCAGCCGCGGCGGCCACAAACACCAGCCACACACAACACGACTACAATTGGCTAGCGAAAGCGCCGTCAACAATTAACAACAACAATAACAATAGCAACAGTAATGCGAATAATAATAATAATAACAATAATAATAATATGTTAAGTACTAAAAATGTAAATAACGATAAGAAAAGCACAGCCACAGCGGCATCTGCGTCCACGATAACCGCAACATCGACAACAAATGGCAGTCATACTTCGTACCTGCCACATTCATTTTCAGCTGTTGACGGTTTGGATAGCAGCACTTTGTCGCATGCCTTCAACTCGCGCCGCCCGCCGGAGGGACGAGAAAATGATGAATTACAGCTGAATGCCTATAAAGCGAGTGGCGGCGGCGATGAGCATCACCATCATCACCGTTCAACATCCGCCACAGCAATGATTGTTAGCGAGCGTAGTAATATGGCGGCGGCGACAACAACCACAGCCGGACCGGATACGCTGCACATACAATCCAGTAAAGAGGCGGCGAATGGCAAGATTAATGTACAAGTGACGGTGCTAGTGGGTGAGTATAAAAGGGTTAGAGAAGTATTGAGATAAGAGGGTTAAATGGAAGACGGCAGTTCGGAGACAGTACAAAAAAGAAACAGAGAGAAGACTTATGGCTTTATTTAGCGAAGGCAATTAATAAATTATCCAAGTACATATGCACTCGGCTTTTGTTGAGTGTTGAGTAGCGGCTCTTGCAACTTGAGTATGACTTAGGGAGAAGTTAAGTAAAATGATTAATGTCATGCTTTTAACTGTTTTTCATTTCCACTACATTCATTCATGCGCCTTAAGATATGCTTTTATATTTGTTTGAATTTGTTGTTATGTGCATACGAGGGTGACTGCAAAAGTTCGCGGAATCAAGTGCTTTCTGTATCGCCGACCTCCGATTTTCAAATTCGTAAAATTTTACGTTTTTTTTTTAACGATAATGCAGTTGGCTGTTCGATTTCAAACTGCTCGGTCTCGGTTTCAAAAACATCAAACGAGAGTAGTATTTATGTGAAAAATGGATGGTGATTTTTTATGATTTTCGATACGGTTTAACGCCGCTCAATATGTGGAAAACTTAATTCTTTATTTGTGTATGAAGCAGCATCATAAACTATGGCTTACAAGTGGTTCGCGCAAATCAGGCGTGGAACACCAACGTTTGATGACCATCTTCGCGAAGGTCGTACATGCACCTCTGTTGTCGCGAAAGATATTGATACTGTGCGTGAAATGATTTTGTCAGTTCGGCATGTGACCTATAGTGAGATAGAGGCATTGCGACGAATACCATTTTGCACGCTCATTTGCACGTGAGGACGCTTTGCAGTCGTTGGATCCCACATAATTTGGAGGTAGAAAAAAACAGGCATGTGCCAAGTGATGTAAGGAAATGCTAGGAAATTCATATAAGCCTGAAACTAAATAGCAATCGACTGTATAGATATTCCAAAATGAACCTAAACCCACAAAAGTGATGCGTGAACATAAATATTTATTGCTTGTTTCTTCGAAAAAATTAGTCATGTTGCAACTGTTGCAATTTTTTTTGAGGGAAGTTATCGCTGTAATCCAGCCAGGCAGCAATTAAGGCGAGCATGGCAGCGACAACTACCTCTCAGTGTGTGGAGCAGTGTAAGACCAAGCTACACGTATTCTGCGTGTCTAGACGCGTTACCATCTACTGGGTACCCGGGCACCAGGTAATCGAAGGAAACGAGAGGGCGGACGCGCTAGCTAAAGCCGCGGCATCACTAGCGCAAGTAAATGCGGAAGACGTTTTCCCTTCTCTAAATTACCAAAAAGCTCAAATACATCAGGCCTTGATGCGTAAAGGCGATTCCCAGTGGGAGACCCTGCCATTCTGCAAGATCGCCAAAATCATGCTTCGGTCATATAAAGCTAAAACCGCACACTACCTACCTACACTTCCCAGATCAGACTGCAGACTGGCAGTCGGCATACTAACAGGGCACTGTCTCACACCATCTCATGCGTTCAAAATGAGATTGGTGCAGAGTCAGGCGTGCAATGAGGACGATGCTGTAGGCACTCTAGGGCACCTTCTCTGCCAATGTCCAGCTTTCGGCAGACTACGATTTAACTGTCTCGGCTCTGCATACTTCACATCTCTAGAAAGCATTGCGGACCGGGAAATTCATAAAATATTAAAACTTGCGAAGACCTGCATTCCGAGTGTAATATAATAACACTAAGGACCATATGTGAGGGGTCTTCAGACCTCAGCCAACGCAACCTAACCTAACCTATCGCTGTAATCAGAAGGAACAACAACAAATCGGCGAATCATTGTTCATCAACGCAAGCGCTCACATAGCACAACGAACTGTGGAGTCTTTGACAACTAACAACCTTCAATTAATGTTTAATTGCCCATATTCGCTTGATTTGTCGTCCAATGACTTCTTCGTATTTCGACATTTCAAAAATAAAATGCGTGGATAGCGCCTGCAGTGGCCGTTGAAGCTTTTAAATCACTTGTTTTGCAGGTACTTCGCCCAGAGTGGCAAAATTCCTTTGAGGAAGTGATGCAACTCAAAACTCAAAAATTTTCAGGAAATCCAAAAAACTATTTCTTTTTATAGGCAATGATATGGGAAAAGGCGACGTATAATATGGAAAAGATTTTTTGGCAGTCGCTAGCGATATATTCCATGTACCGATTTATTAAAGAAAAATCCGATTTCGAAAAATTTTGATCTGTGTCACTTTATGATTTAGGGTGCGATATGTGTATCTTAATGGAGAATATTTTGGGAAACAATAAAGCGATTTATATGTGTGTTTCTCCTACATTTTCCGCGAACTTTTGAAGTGACCCTCTTACAAGCTATGTATGTACATGAGCCGGCTGGCGTACATGTTTAAGATTTTGCATTTCTATGCTTGCCTGAATATCTAACAACGAAATTTCAACAAGACAGATAAACAAGCAAAAATTGGCTTTGTCCTTCAGTTGATTGATCTATAACATTTTTATACTTCCATAATACATACATACATATATAATGGGGTCAGTTAGTAGGTATTTTGGCGCAAATATTTGAAGGTGCCATTGGTGCTGTCCAGTGTTGTCCTACTGAAAGTGTTTTGTTATTGTTGTTGTTTTTGTTCTTCCTTTTGTTTTTGTTTTTGTTTGCTTTTTTTTTAGTTTTTCTTTTTTTTTGTTGTTTTTTTTTGTTATTGTTTTTGTTTGTTTTTTTGCTTTCGTTTTTGTTTTTTTGATTTGTTTTTTGTTTATTTTTTTTTTTTTTATTTATTTTAGTTTGTTTTTTTTTTGTTTTTTTTTTTTCGTTTTTCGTTTTTCCTTTTTTTGGTTTTGTTTTTTGTTTTTTTTTTTGTAATTGTAATGGAAAAAAAATGTCTGTATCAAATACCAATTATACCGTATAATAATCAAAGATAGCTCAATTTTTTTAAATTTCTTTGAATTAAGCTCAAATTCAAAAAAAAAAATATTTAAGTAGAAAAGCTGTTCATATTCCGGAATGTTAATACTCTTGCGAAATCGCTGTACCTATTATAAAATTTAATAAAATATTTCAGTAGTTTTTGTTTATTCAACTATTTTCTGCAATGACATAATTGATCTAATTTGATTAGTTCTGACTGTAATTGGATCAATAGAAAATATGTATATAAATCAGGGACCGTAACGATTATCATTTTTATAAAAAAAATCATTTTTAATCGTTAAAATTTGATTTTTATTTTTTCCATCAAAAATAATTTTTATTTCTGGATTTAAAATTTTCCGATGAAACGTGATGATATTTTATAATTTTTATTTTTCCGATCAAAAATAATTTTTATTATTGGATTTAAATTTTTCCGATGAAACTTGATCGATATTTTATGACTTTTATTTTTTCGATCAAAAATAATTTTTATTATTGGATTTCAATTTTTCAAATATTTATTTATTATTTTTTCCGATCATAATAAACTCTAAAAACTTGTTTCTTTTGTACCATACGCTATATAATTAATGCGCTAACATAAATTTTGTTCTCAAATAGAACTGCACCAATTTTCATTAAAATTGGTTGGAAAATTACTGAATGGGTGTTGTATGCTTTTTAACAGAACGGAACAGAACTATGGCAATGTGCACGAATAGGTGTGTTCGTATGTGTATTCCAAACTTACCAAGCAATTCTGAACACAACATGCATAATGTTGGCAATCGTCAACTTCAGGCCATCAAATATAGGATTCACTAACGTTTGAAAAAGTTTATTATGATCGGAGAAAAAATAATAAATAAATATTTATTAAAGTTGATCGGAAAAATTTAAATCCAATTATAACAATTATTTTTGATCGAAAAAATAAAAATGATAAAATATCAATCAAATTTGATCAAAAAAATAACAATCATAAAATATCGATCAAGTTTCATCGGAAAATTTTAAATCCAATAATAAAAATTATTTTTGATCGAAAAAATAAAAATCGTAAATAATGGTCATTTAAAAATTTTAAAAATAAAAATCTTCAGAATAAAGATGAGGTCATATTTGGATAGAATGTGCTAAAATGATTATATCGGCATACTTGCATTTTATTGTTAACGAAGTTTTCATAATGATTTTTTCATCCGAAGAAATGAAAATAGCGATTAAAATCGGTCCCTGATATAAATAGCTAATTAATTAATTAGTAAACAATTATTGACAGATGATAGCTAATTAATTGGTTCATATTAATTATTAAATGTTATTTAATATTCATATTAATTATGAAATAGATTTAGCTCAAACAGACATGCATAAACATATTTATGTATGTATGTATATAGACTTATTTCATTGCATAATACATACATACATATACTTTTATCTACATAGTACATGATTTTGTTTGTTGCTTACATACATTCATTAATATACATACATATTTACTAACACATGTTTTTTTGTCTTTTTTGTTTTTCTTTTCATTTTCCGCTACGCTATTTTTAAAACCATCTACATACCTACATAAATTGTGCGCCATACGTTGTTGATATTGCTTATTTGGTTTGTATCGTATGTAAATCAACCAATAATTTCGTCGATTAATTGGCAATTAAAAATTCTGCGAAAACCGTTAATCATGTGAATATGGCTATTTTTGTGTTTATCTACATAACAATCATACACACATGCGATCTTAATTATATACCTACTAAATTTTTGTGTAACGCACTGCATCATCATCACCATCACCATCACACTTATTTTGCACCTGTCCACGATGGCATACACACGCTCATTATTTGCGCTCACGTTCAGACACCACAAATACGCATCAACAACATTTAGGCCACCATATAGCCGCTACTCACATACAACCGCATACACTTTCCGTAGAAAGTATAAATTCCTCCTCCTCCTCTGCGGCAGCCACATTAGCCAATTTGAAAAAACAACGCTCCTTATCGCGTACAACAACAACAACTGCAACAACAGCAGCAATGAATAATAATATATTGATTAGTGAAAATGGTTCTATTCTAGGCGCTGCCAATAACACCAACAATACAATCAACAATCATTTGCATGGCGTTCCCGCTGGTGTTGGTGGCGATGCGAGTGTCGGCGGAGGTGGCGGCGTTGGCGTTCTTGGTGCAGCGAATCAGCAAGCGTTGCATAATCAAACAGCATTGGATTTCTTGAATGGTGTTGGCAGTGGAGCTGGCATTGGTGTCGGTGGTGCCAGTGCCGGTGCCAGTGGCAGCCTTACAAGTGCTGGCGAACAATCCACAATTTATTCGAACGCTTCCTCCTCAATTAATAAGTTTAGTGGCATAACCGGTGATGTGGTTAGTGATAGTACGAGTTCGAGGCGATGTTGTTTGCTGATGTGAATGCAAGAAAGTATGGGTGGCAGCGGCGGCAGTGGTGGCAGCGGCATATGTAAAGTGAAGCGAATCGTAAGATGGTGTTGGAGTAGCTATGTATGTATGTATGTATGTATGTATGTATACACAAAGCCATGGCGTCTTAATAATTCACTGGACTACTCTGTAGGAAAAAATCAAAGAGAGCGAGCGAAAGAAAGCGCAGAGCTGAAAGCTTTTCTTACTTAGTCGAACCGAAGCAGCAGTCAAGAGCTGAAAGGTCATCACTTTAGTTAAACTCTTACAAGGAAAACCATCTAGAAATTTCATTAATTTCTTCAAATCAAAGTTGAGGCGACGGCAAAGTGTTTTTATAAAAAGATCGACTGTAAAAGTCCTTGCGATCTGAAAATATGCGCATTTTTTCTAGCATGTGCAATACCAAAAAAAAAAAAAAAAACAAAAAAAACTGCCCAATTGAGTTGAGTCGATTTCCTAAATAATTTTAACTGCTTTGTTCGTTATCACTTGCCCATTGACTCACTTACTGGAGTGAGCAACAATTGGCCTTCGTTTATAGGGTTAGAATGAGCTTGAGTTACAAGAAAAGTTAGAGTATTCTACATGCTCTTATTATCTATAGTCGCACCTATGTATGTATGTACATATGTATGTATTTATGTAGGTTAGGTCTTTACTTGACTCCAGCGGGTGTACGGAGTTCTTCTAAAATAATACAAATATGTATACTGGTCCCGAATATAACTTTAACCAACTTCTTTCTTTGATGGCATCTACTGCTTTTGCTACCGCTGAATTCCATCTTCGAAGGCTGAGGGATTTTATGAGAAGCTTCTACATGAGATAAACACTGCCAAGGATCATACACCTTTGTGACATCTAGCATAAATACTGGGCTCGTTTCTTATTAGCTAGTTATGGATAGTTAGCCATTAAGGTGGAGTGAAATTTTTTTTTTGGAAATTCAATTTGTTCCAAAGCTTGAACAGCACCTTTCTAGCCCAATAAAAAGCCTGTAAAATTTTATTGACCTACTCACATGTTTAGAGGTGCCCCCAGCCCCACAAAGTTCAATAAATAGCACGATCTGGTACAAATGCGAAATTTCTAAAATTATAAAATCAAAAAACGAAGTATGAGGATTGATAAACATAGCCATGCTGAGTATTAGAGTGAATTTTTTTGTTTGGAAACAACAACCACAAAAGTTACTAAAGGTCAAAGTTTTATTATGCTTTTTTTAAATTGCAATTACTTAAAAACTACTTAACCGATTTCGAATACTTTTATACTATTCGATAGGTATTTTGATTCCCTTTAATTTGATATACAAACTCACTTAAGCTGATTCCACATAGAACTTTGTGTTGCGCTAAGTGACACTTTCTGCGTGACAGCTGAGATTGAAATACATGTAGCTATATGAGGTTTCTCACATAACAAAAAGTAACGCAACGCCGAAGTTACGTAAAGCACAAAGTTGCCCAAATCTCAACTTTTGGGGGCGTTGAAATTTTTTTTCAGTTTCACTTTAATTCAAATGTAAATAAACAATTTTAAATTTCACACAATTGAAAAATAATTTAAGAGATTTTTATTTTCTTATTTACTTTTTTGTAAATAAAGCGGAGAATGAGAGATTTTTCAGAAAATAAATATTTTTCGAGTGATGTTGCAGCGTTCATTGTGGCATAGGTTTTCAGATGTGCGTTGTTTGACATAGAAAGCGGCGTAACGCAAAGCGGAAAAAGTTTTATGTGGAATCAGCTTTAAGAAGACATGCCGAAATTACGTCCTCACTTGGATCTTAAGTACGATGTCTATCCTGAAAAATATCTTTTTTACATGACATGGGGATAATATTAAAAAAAACACACACACAAATTTACACCTTTCGTATCCCGTCGCCCTAATATTAGCTAAACTCGCTACAGCTATGTATGTATATAAATTCATACATGCATACATACATACCGCACATTATGAATATTACTTTATTTAGTACAACGAGAAGGAATTGAAGGTGATGATGTGGAAAAAAATACCACACACAAACGCAAATGCAGTATTTATGTATCTGTATTTCGTAATTAACAGGGTATTAATTAAAGATTTATGTACATATGTATGTATATAAGCAAAATAAGTGCACATAAACTGCAAAGCAATTCAAAATGCACACACAAACAAACACTTACAAATTTTCCAATTTCTTTTGTATAAAAAATACACACACCAAAAACCACTGCGCACAGTTCATTTTCCACTCTGCGGTTTACGATATGACTCTATCACTGCACATGTGGCCACTTGAACACAAGCTCTGCTGAAAAATGGCCTTGCACCTGATATCGCAGCCAAACTCGTCACACTTTCTTTAAACTCTCCAAAACTACCGTAGCTTGCATACCTATATGTAGGACCTACATTGTAGATTCATGCGTGTGGCTTTCAATGCAGCACAGTGGGGCTAATGAATAAACATCAAGCAAATGCTTTTCTGGACCTTTTGCTTAAATTTCTATGAATAAAAATTGAAGCAAATGCTTTTTTCACTAGCAATTGCTTTTGCTACAAGCATTTGCTTTTTTATTTCAGCATTTGCTGAAATCTGTAAGCAATTGCTGAATTCCGTATGAATAAATTATATAAATTATATAAATAATTAGCATTTGCTATTTTTTATAAGCAAAAGGTAATGATTTTTTAAACATGCCCTACCCCATGCTAAATTTTTCAGAAATTAGTTTTCGCTCGATTTATCTTCTAAGTACATGCAATTATGGAACCTTCAAACGTTTTTTCAACTGTTATGGCAACGAAGGTAAAAACTTAATAGAATTCATATCGTCCTACCAACAGGAAAAACTCCTACTAGCTTTGGTAAGAAAAGCCCAGAAATGGCATTTCTCTTACCTATTTGCACAACGATGTTGTAAAGTTTATGACGTTGTTGTTGTTTGTACCAAACCCGAGTTGCGTGATTTTGATTTGGCTGAATCGCGAATCAAAAATATTTTCTGATTCCTGATAAAGTATTTTCAAATAAAAGATAATTTTTATTTGTGATTCGTTAAAAAAAAATCAAAAATACCCTTTGATTCTTGATTCAAACTATTTTCAAATAAATGATAAATTTTTTGATTCTTGATTCAAACTTGATTTCAAATCAAAATTATTTTGAATCAAAAATATTTTTTGAATCTTGATCAAATTTTTTATTCGAATCAAATATACATATATTTTGAATCAAGAATTAAAATATATGTTTTATTCTAAATAAATGTTTGATTCTTTTGAGAAATTAATCAGAAATAAAATTTACCTTTGATTTGAAAATCGCTTGAATCACGAATCAAAGGGCTTTTTTTCAATTCATGAATCACAATCACAAATAAAAATTATCTTTTTTGATTTGAAATCAAAATTGATTTGAAATCACGCAACCCTGTGCCAAACATTTTCGTGATGAAATTCTTATTTTTGTAATACCGGGAAATAAAATTTACCTTTGATTTGAAAATCGCTTGAATCACGAATCAAAGGGCTTTTTTCAATTCATGAATCACAATCACAAATAAAAATTATCTTTTTTGATTTGAAATCAAAATTGATTTGAAATCACGCAACCCTGTGCCAAACATTTTCGTGATGAAATTCTTATTTTTGTAATACCGGGAAGGAAGTTGTTGTAATTTTTATTGACTTTGTTTTTGTATAGCTCCGTTAGTCACATTTTGTTATGTTTTAACATTTGGTCTCTTTCTAGTAAAAGCTTAAAATTTGTAGCAAAAGCAGCAATGACTGAAATATTATTCATATAATAAATTAGCAAATGCTTATTCTTTTCAGTAAAAGATTTTTAAGCAATTGCTTTTGCTAATAAGCAAATGCTTACTAGCAATTACTTTTTTTTATTCATTAGGCCCAGTGAGTGTTGTTGATAATGAATTGCAGTATAGCTACTACATGTAGGTACATACATACATATTTACTTATGTATTTAAAAATTAATACCACATGGCGCGCAGAATTCATGTTAGCTAATAATTTTCTTAATATATTTGTACATACATGTGTATGTGTATACGATCATTTATCACTTAACTTTTGTATCGAGTTTTGCTGTTTTCTTCTCTATAATTGCTCATAGAAATGACAGGCGAGATCCTGGATGCAACATACATTTGAAGTTATACCAGTACAGTAAACAAAAACACTAGTCTTTTTTACTAACCATAGCGCCGTATGGTCAGGTGTATATACATCTTCGTTAATTTATGCACATATACATACATATCTATATGATAAACACGTTGTGATGACGCTTAATTGTCAAAAAAGTTCAAGTTTTTGTAGTTTTGTTAAAAAAGAAAACTATCAACTAACTAAAAGTTATCTGCAGACTAAAATTGAGGTCTATTTTTTTTCTTTAGAATTCTAATAAAAAGCATTTTTATAATTTTCTAAAGTAACCAGTAAATGCGCCTTTTTTCATCATAAACACATATACATATGTATGTCCCTACATACATATTTGTCTAATAGCGTTTTCGATTCTGAACCAAAATGCTGCATTATTACAAGGCAACATTATTAACATGCGCCATGTGCACTAAGAAAATGTTGCTTTTTCTTGTGATGTACATATGAAACAAAAATAATGCAACCCCTTGGTTATATTAAGGGCAGAAAATGCTGCCCTGTGGTCGGGGAGAGGGCGACATTTTTGGCAATCGAACAATCAACCCTGAAAAAATTTGTGCAATCTATGTGGAATAGAACAAAAAAAATTGACAGCCCGATAAAAACGCAGAATAAGTGCGACATTTTTGCCAGAATCGAAAACGCCATAAGTCAAGCCTATTCTATCTGTACTTGCTAGCCATAGCAAAATCGCAACCAACGCCCCGCTAACAAGTGCTGCAATCGATGAAAAACTTTTGTATGTATGTGTTGCGCGCTTTTAGGCGCAACGCCCATGTGCAGTGAAAAGAAGCAAACTAGAACTAGATACATATACATATATGTATTACATATGCAGATATGCCACTAATTTTACCAATGCATCACAAGTTTAAAGCTAGTTAGAATCAATTATACAAATTAAAAAATATATATATTTACATATTTATAAAAAAGATGCATAATAAGGACAATTAAGTAATATAACAAACACACGTACTTGCATATACACTAAAAATATCTTTTGTTTATAATTATTTATTTTAATATGAATAATTTCAAAGCTCCATACACAAAGAAAATTTCTTTTTTTGTATTATACATACTATGTATATAAGTTATTATATATAAGTTGTAGTATAAATTAAACAAATACTAGAAAAAAATAGAAATACATATAGAAATAACTAGTAAAATGAGAAAAGTAAAATAAAAAATAAAAATAAAAATTTAAAATAAAAATAAAAAATAAAAATAAAAATAAAAATTAAAAAATAATAAGCAAAAATAAAAATTTGTATAAGTAAATCAAATCAAATTTGTTGTTAAAGCGTTATCAACTATACAAAATGTATTTATTATATAAAAGTATTGTATACAAAATTCATTGTTAGAAATTGATTTCATTAAGCAAGCATTTAAAGAAAAAATATAAAATATAAATATAAAAGTAAAAGTAAAACACATAAAAAAACGAAGTCTGGTTTAAAAAAAAATCTAATAAAAGTTATAAATTCCAATGAGATATCTAAGGTAAGAAAAGTGTATTTTATTTTTTAGCAATTATTATTTTTTGTTGTTTTTATGTAATATATATATATTATATAAACTTAATAAACACTGAAGTCAAATTTTCACAACAGCCTAATTGACACTTGTGCAAAAAATTAGATTTTAATTCGTGATGCTCAGCTCTTCGGCTTCAGAGCTCAAAAGAACATTAAACTTCCAAGACCAAAGTTTTTGTATGGCTCGATAGAGCGATGGGCGTCAGGAATTCAGAATTGGCCAAACTAATTTTTGGTACAAGTGACGGCTAGGCGGTTATGAACGTTTCACTTAGGCTGTTATGTAGTTTACAGGACGATATGTATATTTCTCTTGCACAAAGAAATTGACTAATGAAAACTTATACTACAATGGAAGAGCTTAGTTGGCAACAATTCCTAAATAAAAAAAATTAAAGCTTGAATAATGGGTATTCATGAACATTGATGTGTAAACAGTTTCGAAATCGGATATTTATTCCCTTTTCCTTATTCCCTTTTTCCTGGTTTTCTATGGATTAAAAGGCGACTATAGTTTTTGTAATCTTTTGTTGTCATTGTGACTGCTACTATTTTGTTGTTTTTGTTTGTTTTGGTTTTTGGTTTTTGACTTTTGATTTTTTATGTTGTTTTATTTTGTATTGCTCAGAAACATGCAAGATCATCCGAGTCCACGTTTGACCCATATCTGGAGACCCGGCCTAGGAACCATAAAGAGTAGAGCTCCGTGTAGAAGGCCTGCTCAACACCTTTCATTTGATACCAATATTGCTCAGAAACATTCCGGGTTAATCCGGGGTCACATTTTGACCCATATTTGGGGACCCGACCTAAGACTCATAATGAATAGAGCTCTATGTGAAATCCCTGCTCAATACCTTTCATTTGATACCAATATTGCTCAGAAATATTCAAGGATCATCCGGTCGTCATTTTGGCCCATATCTCGGGACCCGACCTAGGAATCATAAAGAATCGGGCTCCCTGTAGAATCCATGCTCAAAGCCTTTCGTTTGATATCAATATTGCTCAGAAACATTCAAGTACATCCAGGTCCTCGTATTGCCCCATATTTCGGGACCCGACATAGGAATCATAAAGAGTAGAGCTCCGTGTACAATCCCCGCGCAGAACCTTTCATTTGATACAAATATTGCTCAGAAACATTCAAGGATCATCCGGGTGCTAATTTTGACCCATATCTGGAGACCCGGCCAAGGGTCACAATGAAAAGAGCTTCATATCGAAGTCCTGCTCAAAACCTTTCATTTGATACCAATATTGCTCAGGAAAATTCAAGGATCATCCGGGTCCTCCTTTTGACCCATATCTTGAGACCAGGCCTAGGGGTCACAATGAAAAGAGCTTCATATCGAAGTCCTACTCAAAACCTTTCATTTGATACCAATATTGCTCAGAAACATTCAAGGATCATCCGGGTCCTCGTGTTGACCCATATCTGGAGACCCGGCCTAGGGGTCACAATGAAAAGAGCTTCATATCGAAGTCCTGCTCAAAACCTTTCATTCGATACCAATATTGCATAGAAAATTAGATTGGTAGATGTAGGTGTGCATATCCATACATTTGCATACATGTTCAAACAGGTTGGTCCTTTTTATTTTGCCTATTTGTCGCATTGTTGCAGAAAACAACAACAACAACAACTTCACTTCGCTTCGTTGCTGTTGTTGTTGATATTTGCATTTGCACGGCTATGCATGCAAGCATTTGTAAGTACATGTCTATCTACCTACCTACCACTAGGCATGGGTAACACTGCGCTGCGCGGCGCAATTGCGCTAACACCAACCCTGGTGTTATTGCGCTAACTCCGATTTGGGAAATGCGCCAACTCAATATAGCGCCAACTCAATGTAGCGCCAACTCAATGATGCGCTATTGCAATATAACACTGACTCAATTTCGTGCGCTAACACCAGCTCCAATATAGCGCTAGTGTAAAATGGCGCAACCACAACGCCAATAACAGCATCATAGTATATGTATACGTATGACAACGTCACAATTATGTGTGCTTGATAGTGATCTAAGTGACTCTAATTTCCAGCATATTTTCACATATGTATATACGGAATATTTTTCAAAATGATTATGAAAATTAAAATTAATTGTGCCCTCGTATATGTAAGCAGAATTGCGCCAAAAGAAATAAAACGGGGATGGTAAACAGTAACAAGCGAAAAAATGTTATTTATCGATTATTCGATGATAATTGCGCTAAAGGTGTTATTGCGCCAGTACCGTGAGTTGGCGCCACGGTTGGCGCTGGCGTTATTGTATCAGCGCCAAAAAAATTGCGCCATTACCCATGGCTACCTACCACTGACAATGCCAAGCGATTCACACGGACGCAGCAGTGCACTAACACAAAGGTCATTTACGTTTACGCGTAAACTTTACCTGTTTTTCGAAATCACTCGTAGCTACAGCAAAGATGTTTACACATCAAAAAATTATAATAATAAAAGCAAAATTTTGAGAGAAATTCCAAGCATGTTTAGCAGTCTTTCTTTTTCCAACATAAATAAATTAGTCAATATTGTAAAGAATTTATCAAAATTCAATTACTTTGCAGTAGAATACTGTAATAACTTCCTTATATTAGGGCAGTTTTCCGATTGTGAGCGACAGATGAGTTTTTTATCAGAAGCTTTTTCGTAGCAAAAATACACTCAGAGAAGAAGCCGGCCAGTGCCAAGCGATGATGTTTTTTTTTGGAAAACACAGTAATTATTTTTTTTGAATTACTTAATTAGAAAATGAATAAATTTTTAAATTCGGCGTTTGATGATTGCCCGGGCCAGTATACCCACTCGAGATCTCTAGCATGACAGGCGAGCACTCTGCCTTTTACACAGACGTTATTTACTGAATCGCAAAGCTTTTTTTGTTGAAACATGATTGAAACCAAAAAATCAAAAATTATCAAAACAAGGAAAAGAAGTGGATTGAATTGAATATTATGGCCTTATTTGTCAACTAAAGAAACTTAATTAAATTTAACTGTAAGTATTATATAATATAGAAATTACTAATAAATTACCAAAATAACATTAAATAAACAATTAGGTATAACTCGTCGTACCATGCGAAAACTAGCACTTTTAAAATTTCTTTCATAGAATTTCTTTGTAAAAAATTTTGAAAGTGCTAGTTTTCGTATGGTACGACGAATTAAACAATTACATATGTATGTATGTATAATTTGCTATGTTGTATGTATTAGGCATATGTCTGTACTAACTTTTGTTATTCAATGGATGAATATAGAGAGCTTGAGTTAAAAAGTTGAAAAAAATGTAAAAGTTTAATAAAATTTGGAATAAAGTGATAATATCATATTATGTATTATTTATTTATTAAAGAGAAATAATTTCTAAAGAAAATAAAATTTAGCTTACAAAATATGTACTGGATTTATATACGTATGTATTTGTATTTAGTTAATTCAAGAGAAAAAATTATAATAATAAAGCATTACACACAAAAGCGTTCCTTTTTAATTCAGTATCCAACACGAATAATATATATACATATATATTTTTTTTAATTATTGCGGTAAGTAGAAAATTTCAATAATTTTAACAGCCATGGTAGCAGTGACAGTATTTGGAAGAAAACCAATCCCTCGTTAGCACTCAGCCTTACCGCAGTAAGTTTAGTGTTGTAGTACCACCATATATTTAAGGCTTTTGTAGGGTTCCAACGATACCATTAAGGTATCGATACTTCTACTTGCTTCTAGTATCGCCAAAAAGTATCGGTACTCGAGTATGTATCGGATGAAAAGCATCGATACCTACTTGGTATCGAAAATCGTTAAACAGCCTTATTCTGGAGCAGTTACTGAATTTTCCGCTAAAAGTCAGGAACTTTGAACAAAATTTTCGTATTATTCCAACGGGAATTTATGGTACCACCTCAATAGGCTTGTAAATGGTAAATGGTAGCTTAATTTTCCTGTTGCAATAATACGAAACGATTATTATATTTTTCTCAGCTCTTTTCCTTTCCTGTCCCATTCCCAAATGCGTATGGTGGTCCCAAAAATCGTATTGCTGGGCAGAGCTTGGCTTGGATTTTCTTCATATGTACATTAGGGTGTAGTGGATTGGGGCTTTTTTGAAATCATTATTGCTCTACCTGCAGAAAGTTGCCTTTCTATTACAGAAGTAAGACTGCAAAATATTATTGGCCTAGTCCTTTATTTGGAGGTGCCCCAATTCCAAGGTATCGATACTTATTGGTATCGGCGAAATATCGGAGTGAAAAAGCATCGAGTAAAAAAGTACTCGGTTTCGCAACAAAGTTTCGAGTATTTACTTGTACTCTGTGGTATCGTTGGAACCCTAGGCTTTTGGCTAATCATCACTATCCTCGGAAACTGGTAACCACATATACAAGACTCCACTGCTGCTTCTACAGTTTTTTATTTTACTTTTATGGGGAAAATTTTCCAACAGTCTACCAGGTGCTCCTGATTCTAAATCCAAAAGTCCCATCGACCGGAAAATCGTTTTTGCGTTGGCGGTCTTCAGCCGCGCTTTAAAAAAACAACCTTCAGTCGGCAGATGTCTCTTTCTGGGATAATATCTATGGACCCGTCCAACTACCAACAAATTACCAACAAATATCTCGTTAACTATAAGCCTCCGGCAGGTTTTGATTTCAATTTTCAGATCTGTGGGAGGCCCTCTAGCCCCCTGAAAAAAGTAATTTTTCTCGTACCGGGTTCCTTAATGTAAAGCCGGCCCTTTTGGTAGACAGATGGAAATCTGAGCACTTTTATGAGGTTTGTTTCTTATTAAACTAGCAGCTAGCTGTCAAGTGAACAAAATGGAAAGAATTGCGCTCGTAAAGAGCGAAACGAACAGAAAATCAAGAAACGGAATAATAGTAAAAATTAGTGATTACTAATTTGAATGCTATTTTTGACTGTTAATGGTTATTTTTTGTAAAAAAAAAACATTTAATTTTCTTTATTTCTATTTCAAAAATTCAGAAAATTTCAAAAGTAATAAAATCAAAAGTATTCGTTTGTTTATTTTTTCAACAGCTGTTTCTTAGGGCCTTTTCACATTACTCGGTACGACATCGGATCGACATTTTTTGCTCGGTATTTTCAGCTTACCGAAACGATTCCGCGTTGCTGTGTTTTTCACACTTGTGGGAATACTTTCGGTGCGTAATCGGCAGAAAATAGGAAAACAAACATCGAAATTTGCAAAACAAAATTTTTAACTTCAACAAATCACTCAATAATAACAATAATGTCTTCTAGCGAAGACGAAGACATTATAACTTGCTACATTTATAACCGAAACGAGTTTTTTACTGACTTTGTTCTTCTTCTTTTATTACGCCGCAAAAATGTATGCAGTAATTCCTCAAATTTTACTGACCGGTCTTACCGCGTTGCGGTATACCGAAATTAATCCGCTCCGATTTCATGTATGCAACACTAATGTGAAAGTGCCAATTGAAATACATGTGGTCAGTAAGGTTTCGGTATACTTTCGGTAAAAACCAAAAATGTCGATCCGATACCGCACCGAGTAATGTGAAAGCGCTCTTACTTTGGCAGCAAATAATTTCAGCTAGGGAAAATTTTACTAGCTGAAATTTGTAGCTGTCAATGGCTCTCTTCTGCTATTTTTTTGACTCAAGAAACGATTTGCCAGCCGAAACTTGGCTAACTATTCATAACTAGCTAATAATAAACGGACCTATGTTCATTAAAACCTTCAAAACGTTTCAATGCACGGCCTTCTCCATGTACATTTTGTTGCACAGTGTTATTAACGGAAAATTGGTTATGCATTTGTTTAATTTCGGTTTTCGGATTGCCCTGTATCAGCTGCAGCATGTACATTTGTTTTGTAAATAGAAATCAGCTGTTTGAAAAGTGTTCCCAAAAGAATTAGCAAATACCTATGAACATAAATAAATAAATTAGCAACAAGCAAGTCTTTTAGTTTAATAAAATAACTACAAATTAATAACTTAAAACAGAAATTCCAAATAAAATGACAAATTCTTTGCTGCAATATCGCTATTGCTTCACTGCAGGCGCTTTTGCCGCCGGTGGCAGTTTTTTCGGACGTGCACCAAATCAACTGGCGGAGATGGCCCAATTGATGAGCTTTTTTAAGCCGGAAACAACAATAACATACTGCTTGGGTAATAAAATCTTTAATTTAAAAGTTTTATAAAACAAATACTAATATGTATTTAGTATATATAATGCTATTAAATAGAATTGCTGCTGCTACGCATCTGTCCGCTTGCCTTGATGTTACTTTGTAATATTCTTAATTGGCGTTACTATCTCAAAGCGTTACAATGCGCGGAGCAAACATTGACGGCAACCGTGCTTACGGCGGCTACAAATTATATGTTTTCGGTAGTTAATTTATTATATATACCTTTGTGCATATAATTCCTTACTAATAGGTATCTCATATTCTGCTTGTTCCAATTCAAATTTCTTAGTTCATTTTGGGCGCTTTTATTTACGGCGAACAAATAACAAGTCTATCCTCCTTGGGAGTTATCATTATTGTCGCTGGGCTTTGGGTTTTATGTAAAGCGCAAGCGGAGCAAAAAATTAAAGACGGGCAAAAAAAGCAAACGTGAAAACTGGTGCCATATGTACGTATATACGTGTTGTTTTTAACACGCTTTTATTACCCTGCAAAAAATGCGATTAATCCGGGACGTGTCCGGGATCAATCGCAAGGGAGCATGCGATTAATACAATTTTACATCCCTTTATATGGAGTGAATTGATCGCATTTGTTCGAGCATGTCCTATGAAGAGACTAATTGTTCAACTTGTATACCCGAACGGGTACCAATGCACTGTGGTCTGGCGACTACTATTTGCTGGCCAAAAGTCATTTTTTAAAGTATCCATAATCAGAATTTTTTTGGGCCTTCACTCAGCTAATTCCTCAGAGTAAACAACTGCTTACTCAGTTTTTCCTTAAAGTGTTTTCGTTCAAAGCTTTCAAGTCTCAAAGTTGTCATTTCTAAAAAAAAAAAAATATTAAATAGTTCGTTTTCATTTTTATCCTTTTTAGAATTGAAATAATTCTTCGGTTAGTGCATATATTTACAAGAAAAGTTAATGGAAGTTAATAAGGAAGGTAAATATATGTGATCAAAAAAAAAATAACAAAATAGTGTTTTCTTAATAAAAAAAAAAAATAGCTTCCAAAAAAGTATCTAATTTCGGTATAATAATTCCTCTTTAAATAGAGATATACTAAATTGTCTGTATTTGTCTATCCAAAAAACTATTTGAGCACATAATGTACTCAATTACAAGTAAAGGGACAGAAAATCAAGGTGCAGTTTTGTGCATTTTTTGAATAATAGCCTTTTTTCTTAGAAAACTTCTTCATGCGATTTGCCGTGCTTTTCGATGTATGGAAAGAAGCAGGGAAAAATTATAAGAAAGAAACCGCTGTTTTGCACTTTTTGCTACAAAACGTAACTATAGAAAGCATATCTAAAGAATATGTCACATACGTGAAGGAAAAAGCAATAATGATATGCATTCACATGGGTGAAAGATGGAAAAAATGTCAAAGAGTATCCGATTTTTTTATGAGTCAAACCTCTAAATGGCTGCAATCGTAGCAGAGCATTGCATACATCGGACCCACTGATTTCAAGCGTAAGTCTTTCTAGGCGGGTCAAAATGAGGACACCGTATGCAACTTCCACCTGAAGTAAGATCCTTGCTGAGTAGTGCTGATTGCTATATACCAACTACAGATGACCAATACAATGAAGAGAACATCGATGTTATGAATTTAGATATCGATCCAAGGTTCATATCTGTGGCAATATGCAATAATCGCTTAAGTCGAAAAATATGATTTCGAGATAAATTGATTTTATATTCAAAGGTATTTTTTAACAAATCATAAAAGTCGATTAAAAACTATGGACGCAAAATCAGTGAGCCATCCACAATGTTACGATCAAATTTTGTAAATAAAACAAAATGTCATGAAGAAATTTGATTAAGTATGTACATCTACTTTGGCTGTTATAGCAAGTTTAATACACTTCTATTGTAAGTTAAGCCTAAATGTTTTTATTTATATCTTTTGATTGAATTAAGTTATAAGCATGGGGGTTTTACAGAAATATAGAGTTTTAAATCTAATCTTCCTAAAGTCGATTTAAGCGGTTATTGCTTGTGACCACAGATATAGTTTAGCGTTGGAAAACGAGATGTAGAAATTCATATTCGTAGCGTTATTTTTTGATTACTCTAGTTACTATTTTACTGTTAAAACATTTTTGTAATGTCTTCGATTCAAATAAATAAAAAAAAAATACTGTGCAAATTTAGAATTTTGTCACCATTTTTAATCTTCCGTTATGGTTTTCTAATGGCTTTTATATTCGAGATCAGAAACCTCGAAAACCCCTGTTATATATGAATTCGAGGTAAAAAGGTAGAAATTAAAAAAAATGGTCGCCATATTGGATCCCCCATTTTGAATTTCAAAGATCTGACATCAGATTCGAAAAAAGAGAACTCAAAACTCCTTTCATGCCAAATTTCAAAACTATTTGATAACTTTGTGAATTTTGGCCAGCGAACAGTAGGCGCCAGACCATAGTGCAATGTAGATTAATCACTAACATACCGAACGGGTACAAATGTAGATTAATCGCTTTCATCCCCAACGGGTACAAATGTAGATCAATCGCTTTCATCCTGAGCGGGTACAAATTTAGATCAATCGCTTACATCCCGAACGGGTACAAATGTAGATCAATCGCTTTTATCCCCAAAGGGTACAAATGTAGATCAATCGCTTCCAGCACGAACGGGTACAAATGTAGATTTTTCCAAGTTGTTCGCCAAGGCAATTTTTAATAACAATCTTTAAAAAATTATAAATGTTAATGCATATATAAATAAAGATTATATAATGTTTTACTTTTGAAAAAAAAATCTCAATAAATAAATAAAAAATTGTAAGTTTTGAGTATGCATTATATGAGCGTAATGTAAAGGATTTTTTCATAGAATATTTTAGGCAAAATTTTGTTAAAATTATTATTCATCATTGTTATTAAAAGAAAGGGTGTTCAATTCGTTTTACCGGTTGCTCTACAATTTTTTAAATACATTGCGTATATTTGTAAAATTTCTACATTTAAGGAATCTAGATTTGTACCCGTTCGGAATGAAAGCGATTAATATACATTTATACCTGTTCGGGATGAAAGCGATTAATCTACATTTATACCCGTTCGGGATGAAAGCGATTAATCTACATTTATACCCGTTAGAGAACAATTGGTCTACAATTAGTCTACATTTATACCCGTTCGGGAACAATTGGTCTACAATTAGTCTACATTTATACCCATACCCAAAGAGATCAATCCGGGACATACCCAAAGAGATCAATCCGGGACAAATATCGTTCGGTATTAATCGCACATTTTTTTGCAGGGTAGCTTCACCTGTATGTATGTATGTATGTATCTATGTATGTATGTAACTTCATCCCATCCTAAAAGTTGCAAACGTTTAACTCAATTATTTAATAGCCAGGCCACCGGAACCCAACTTTTTGAAATTATGCAATATTTGAACCTTTTTAAAAATTTGGGCCACTTTTGGTCCTTTTTTACTTTCAACCCTATAATGTAATAAATATTTTTTAGTTTTTTTTTTAAATATAAAAAAAGCTTTTTTTGTAGTTAGAATTAAGGATATATGTACACCCCAGTGCAAAAATGCGTTATATTATTTTCTAGCGCAAAAACGAACTTTCGTACAAACAAAAGACGCGAAAACTCGAAGCGCAAAAACATGCCGATAAAACTTTTTAGCGCAATTTCATCGAAAAAATGTTTATTTATTGTCTCTTTTACGAAAATACATCCTATGAACACCTTGAATTGTGGGTGTTGCGCTATATCTTTTAAGCGAATGTCTGTATTAACTTTTGTTAGTAGACGGATTAATGAATAAATAAATAAATAAAAAAATAAATAAATAAATAAAGAACAGCAATTGAGGATTGCGGAGTCAAATTTAGATCTTCTGTAGCCTCTGCTTGACACATCATCTCGTCTAGCCCGAGATCCATCAGAAATCGAAGGATAGCAGTCGTCTTGAGATGTTAATTATCCACTTGTGCTGGCGTAAATGTGAAAGAAACCCAAGTTGTATGTATGTATGTACGTGCTTTCCAAAACTGAGCCAGCGTCGCTCATCACAATCATCAAAAAAATATTTACTGCCTGGCTCATATAAAGTAAAACAATGGGTACGTTCGCGATGGCAATCAGAACCGCAGTGTTGCAAGTATCCCGTTCTTCACGTGTTTGTGGCAACACCTGCAAAAGTCAAACGTTCGTTTGACACATCAACTATGCGGTTTGTTTGAATAATCGGCAACAGAAAATTTGTGTCTGCAATTTTTGCTTTAAAAAATGGAAAGAGAACGGTAAGCATGATTGCTATATATTTAATGGAATATGCAATAATGTAATTTTAATAACACAAATTAATTGCAAATACTTTTAATAATGCTGTTATAGCAATATATCAGCTATCAGCAGGCAAGTGCAAAATTAACAACGGGGTGGTTGCTGTACTGCTACAATTATAAATTTTCATGAACGTACCCAATAATTCCAGCGTCCTTTTAAATAATACACATTAGATTTTTTTTTTTTGAATTTCTTGTTTCTCTTTTTTTGTTTTTAAATATAAGTAATATTTTTTGTATGGTTTATTTATTTTTGTTGTTGTTGGTTGATTTTTATGAATTAAATTTTAATAATAATAATTAATAATAGTAATAATAATTATTAATAATTAATATATAGGTAGGCATACAATTACTTTCTGTTTTTGCTCTTCTTCATTTCCAAAGTGGCTTGGCGCCACAGAAAAAATTGAAAAACTTGAAAAAATGTAAAAAAAAAAACAAAAAACCAGTTTTGTCGTTTTTTTTGTATAAGCAGCTCAAGAAAACAACAACAACAACAATAACAGCCAACGATACAATTTTTTGCAACTTTCTGTTTGTGCCATTTATTTAGCAAAGGATTACAGCTGCTAAGCAGTTCTATTCCTTCTTCTATTTTTTTTTTTTTAATTGTTTTATTTGTTTGCTTAGAGTAGCGATCATGAGTGGTGGCATGGTATGTGAGCATTTTTGGTAAATATTTTTTAATGCATTATAACTTCAGTTCGTTTGAAAAACAATTTATGCTTAGGTGAGCGCATCTTGCTGCAATTTGTGTAACCATCAACTCAGTTGCTTGGCTGCACAGCATACACACACACGGGCTGTTTATTTATTTATTTTTGTTGTTGTTGTTTATTTTTTGAGGTTATTTTTGCATTAATGCTGTTGTTATTTTTGCATTAATGTTATTGTTATTGTTTCGCTTGATTGCTGTTGCTGTTGTTGTTGCTCTCTGTTCTGACCATTTCTTTTTCTCCTTTTGTTTTGTTTTCAATTTTCTTCCTCTCTTCCGCGCACATGATCGATCTTTCGCAAAGAGCAAAAATATACATACATACATTTATAATAATTATTTTATTAGAATAATAAAAAAAAATATGAACATAAATAAGTATTTCTGTAAATGAAATTAGCATACAAATATTCTTTTTGCATTTCTTCTTTAAATATGTATATGTATATTATTTTGTTTATTCTTTCATTCGCTTCTCCGTTATTTTCGTGTACTTATACAATTTCTACTTCTTCGCTGTTTTTGTTTCTTGTTTCATATTTTGGTATTATACGCTTTTTTATTATTATTGTTTTATATTAATATTATTTTAATTTAATTTTTTCTTTTCATTTGTTTATTTTAATTTTTGTTTTTTCACTTATTTTTTTTTTTGTTTATTTATTTATTTTAGTTTTATTTTATTTTATTTTATTTCATATTATTTTATTTTTTCTTTTCTTTTTATTTTATTTTATTTTATTTTATTTTTTTTTATTCATTATTTATTTTTTTCTTCTAATCAAGTTTTCGCTTTGTTGTTGCAGTTTGTTTCTGTTTTTCTTTTTCGTTCACGAAACTAAATGTAAACGCGCGCACAGTATTATTAATATATAATGTAAAATGTTGCAGTGTTTGTTGCTTTTTTATGGTTTTTGCTGCTGCTGCTGCTGTGTTTGTTGTTGTTCTAATTGTATTGGTTTTTAATACTTCTTTGCAGCTTAGATCGTTTTTTCTCCAACTAATAAATAAACTTTAAATTTATTTTCTTATTCTTCCGTTTCTTCTTCGCTTCGGTTTCTAGTAGAAACTTTCTACATGTATGTATATATATATGTTTGTGTGTATATGCGCGTGTTAATATGTATATACTTTATATGTGTATTTATGTATTTACGCTTCTTAAGAGGTTCTTATCATTATTTTTTCTGCCTTCTGCTTCAATGCTTCATTGGTTTCTTTTTTCTGTTTAGTTATTTTTTTTTTCATTCTCCAACTTCAAATTTTTCTGTTTATCATAACACACTTCAGTTACTCTTCCATCTCTCTTTTTCTATTCCTCATTAATGTACGTGTTATTTCACTTTCTTTATTATTTATACAACTGCCCTTTTAGTTTTTATTATCCAGTCCTCCCATTGACATGCGCTGTGACGAACGACTCATATATGAGCTGGACGTTGAATTCGGTTGACCGCCGCCGCTGCCACCACCACCACCGCCACTACTATTGCGCCCGCCAAGTGTTCGCGTTGGTGGCGCATTGCCACGCCCATTACCGCCAACGTTACCACCACCACCACCGCCGTCCCTGCGCGGTCCACGATAATTACCGGAATCGTAACGTGAGCCAGAGTCTTTATTAGAGTACACATTGCCGCCACCATTTTGATAGTAAGAGCCGCTCGATGAATTGTCGTTGTTGCGGAAATACATGCCGCCACCGCCGCCGCCACGCCCACCGCCGTTCTGTTGCGAGTTGCCATAGCCGCCGCGTCCGCGTCGTCGTTGGAATTGTCGACTATTGTTGTAGTGCACTGTAAAAAGAATTAATTAATTAATTAATACATGTAATTCAGTAACGCATATAGACATTTAAACAATATTTACTATTATCCTGCTGTTGATTCGTATTCCAATGACTGTTTGAATCATGTCCACCATCGGCATCAGCGCCATAACCACCACCGCTGCGGCCCATACCAGCGCCACCTCCACCACCACCGCCACCGCTATTATTCGATGTCCATTCGAGTTTGCGCACGAGCGTTGGCGGTGTATTATCGCTATTGGCGCTTGGTGTTGATGGATTGCTAAGCGCATTCATTTCAGCGCTCCACTTGGTGGATGGCGGCTCCACAACGCCAACTGGTGTACCTACACCGACGCCAACGCCAACGCCAACACCACCACCGCCACTGCTGCTGTTGTTGTGGCTGCTGCTGCCAACGCTGCTACCCGATTTCAATGCTTGTGCCAGTGCTGCCGAAGCGGCCACATTAACGCTGACATTGCCAGCTGCGCTGTTTATGCTGGACGACGCTGCCCTCACAACACTGACATTCGTCTTTGACATGACCTCCCCCCATTCGTTCACCACACCGCCGCCGGCAGCGTCGTTAGTGGCAGTGTATTTGCTGTTGCTATTGCTGCTGTGCACTCCAATGTCCTCACTCAACTTCTTCTCCTCCGCAGCAGCAGTTGCAGCGGCGGCGGCAGCGACAGCCGCAGCACTGGCTTTTGCTACAGCGGCCAACTGTTGTTGCATTTGTTGCTCGTAGCTGAGACTGACCACGGTGTTATCGAAAGCGGCCAGAAAACCGGGCGCCATTACAGCTGGTGGTACATCGGGTACGGGCACGCGTACTTCGCCCGGCTGCATGCCCAGAGTTTGGTGTGGGTGTTGGGGTTGGTGTGATTGTTGGTGTGCTCCTTGTGCTTGTGGCTGTTGTTGTTGTTGCGGTGTGCTTTGTGGGGGCAGACGTGCTGGTGGCGCTCCCAGACGTGCCATTATCATCATGGGTGGTTGTTGTTGATGTTGTTGTTGTTGCTGTTGATGTTGTTGTTGCTGGTGCTGCTGCTGTTCTGACAACAACAATTGCTGCTGATGTGCAGCAACAGCATCTTGAGTTTGCACAACTGGACCAACGCTCACCGGCGAGAACAACTGTGGATGTTTGGTTGGATGTTGCTGCAGTTGCTGTTGTGGTTGTTGTGGTTGAAACATGGGGCTTTGCGGATTGTTGCTATTATTGTTGACACTTGCAGGTACGCCGGCTACTGCTGCTGCTGCTGCGCCGCTTAACGCTACGGGCGGAATTGGTGGGAATGATTGATTTGTGAAGGTTTGCGTTGGAATTGCCTGTTGCGATTGTGTGTGCTGTTGTTTCTGCTGCTGCTGCTGCTGCTGTAAAAGGTGTTGTTGCTGCAAGGCGTGATGCTGCTGTGTCTTATGCAGTTCTGCAGCTGCTGCTTGCATATCGCCGCCATGACTCAATAATTTCGGTTGAGACGACTGCGACATTGGCTGCTGCTGAGCTTGTGGTGCATTTTCTTGTGATATCGGTTGTGGTTGTGGTTGTTGTTGTTGTGGCTGCTGCTGCTGTGGCTGTGTTTGCTGGTGTTGAAGAGGCTGTTGGTGTCGAGGAGGCTGTTGTTGCTGCTCTTGTTGTTGATGTTGTTGCTGATGTGGTTGCTGCTGTGGCTGTTGATGTGCTTGCTGCTGTTGCTGCTGATGTGATTGTTGTTGTTGCTGCTGCGTTGGTTGCGGCTGCTGCTGTTGTTGTTCAAATACAACGCTATTGATGGGGCCATTGCCGGCCAATTCGGGCGAATCCAGCTCGCTTTCTTGCAAAAAGTAAAAACTACCGCCACCGATTATCTCAGCTACTGGACGCATTTGTTGTTGCTGTTGTTGTTGTTGTTGCATAAATTGTGGTCGATTATGTGGAAACAAGCCCTGCTCTACAGCGCGTACCGTAGTCGGTGTAAAGTGTCCAGCTGGTGGTTGCGGATGTGCACCATGAATTGCGATGGCACCTTGTGGCAACTGTGCTGCTCCTGCCGGTGTAGCTGGACTAGCCAACATTTGTCGCTGTTGCGGTGGTCCCTGCGCAACTGGTACCATTTGTGGTGGCACCTGTGGTACACCTATAATACTGCCGGGTGGCACTTGTTGCATTTGCGGTGGTGCTCCTGGCAATTGTTGGGCAGTGAACATGGCCACATGAACTGGCGCACCGCCGGCCGCTTGAAGTGGTGGCTGGAAATTAGGTACGCCACCAGCTACAGCATTGGCTCCTGGTATAATACCAGCATTGGGTGGTTGCGTTTGTTGTTGTTGTTGTAATGCAATGCCGGCCTGTACTTGATGTTGCACATTAGTTTGTTGCTCCTTCACAGCCGGCTGTGGCATCATTTGTGGTGGCATATTCTGCGATAATTGTTGTTGTTGTTGTTGTTGCTGCTGATGTTGGGGTTGCTGTGGCTGTTGCTGAAACTCAATAGTATGCGATAGCGGTATATCAGACACCTCATCGCCAGAGCTAACGTTACCCATGTTTGTATCATCCAAATCCTCTTCTCCCTCAACCGTAGTTACTTGCAATTTTTCCATGCCCTCTTCTAAAGAATTTTCATCGGCCATACCAGCTGACTCTTCGCCCTCAGCAGCGGTGCTGAATTCATCATCGTCATCCTTAACATCGCTTTCAGGTTCTGGTGTTGCCATATAAATTTTATCCAAATAACCACATTCCTGAATTTGATTGAAAATGCGACGAATCTGATCGTATGTCATGTTATCGGTGTAAACCTTAGGACGTCCATCGATGGTCATTGAGAAGAGTTCGGCTGCCTTTTGTGCAGCAGTTAAGAATGGTATATCGTCAGCAGACTCGGGACGGGTCAATTGAATTTCAAGGCAACTGTTAATTTAAATTGGTTTAAAAAGTTAAAATGTGCATATAATAAACCATAAACACACACATACATATGTACATACATACAAATATGCAGAAATGAACAATTTTAACGTTAGAATTTTACGATGATTTAAGTGACACATAAATGTAGACCGGCGTTGTTAGTATTAACATCTTAGTACTTACAATTTCTCCAACATATTCAAATCAGCAGTGTCCAATTTAATGGCTCCATTTTCGCCATTAGCAAAATCAGCACGAATGGTTTCATCGTCGAAAGAGTTCAAAATATTTTGAATGACTAAAACTTCGCGAATTTTGGCCGTTTCGGCAATAGCACGAGCAATCACCTCCTAGAAAGGGTTACAAAAACCATTAAAATATATTTGCAGCAAAAATTTTCAGTAATGCAATTAGCGAATATGTATATACCTTGCGCGCTTGCTTTCGTTGTTCCTTCTCGGCATCCTTCACGAATTGTAACATTTGCTTGGAGAGTTCACGTGCGAAATCCAACGTAGCAATAACGGCATCATACTTGGCGACGGCAGCTTTTTGATCGGTACTCAGCTCCTTGCCAGAAGCTTGAATGGTGCGATATGACTCCAATTTAGTCTGGAAGGAGAGAAACCAATTACATAAGTAAATTCTGTTTGGTTGAAATATGTAAATAATAGTCTAAACTTAAGAGTAGGTACCTATATGGGTTATAATTTTTAACAGAAGAGCTAGTATGTATGTATGCTTCGATGCCCATAACAGACCAGACTGACGTGAGAATACCACAGAGTATTCATCGCATTTTCTAAACACATAAAACTCCTCAAAGTAGTTTTCAGAGTAGAGGAACCGCTTCTTATGGCATTTAATATTCGTATACACCAGACTGCACCAACAACATTTAAACCAATGTTAACGATTGAGTTAATTTTGGTTCGTGTCGACCAATATTTACCAAAGGGAGTTTTCCAGGGAAAATTTTCCAACCGTCTACCACGGGTTGGAAAAAAAGAGTTATTGGGCGTTGTAGAGGAGATCCTCCTGATTCTAAATGTAAAAGTCCTGGCTTCCGGAGATGTATAATTTGTAAATAATTTGTAGTTAAAGTTGCAAAAAAAGTCAAATTTAACCTCACTTTTCTCTGCGAAACATTGAAATAGAAACACCGGTGTTGCCACACGCAGTCGACTATTTCATAAGGCCGTCGTCACAGTGGGAAACGAGTTGGGGCTACCGCCACGGTGATGTCCCCCTGCGTAGTACACCCTTCAGCGTAGGCGGCCTTCGCCTTTATTTACTCATTTCATTGGCTCCGAATCGCGCACTGTGAATGCGACCTTATCATGTGACTTACCTTTTGGTAGGTGTGGCATCACCATTATATGTTGGTGGCCATTATTATTATTGAAAAGGTACAAAAGCAGTTGGTCGAACAATTAAAATGTAAAATTCGGCAAATAAAATTAATAAAAAGTGTGTGAAAGGGGTTGCGAACAGCTTAATAAATCTACGTGTGGAAATATAGTAAGGATTAGGTGTGTGTTTAATTTAGAAATTAGTGATAATGGTGTTAGTTTATTTAACAACAATTTGCTATTATTAATACATATTAGTAAAATATTTATGAAAGTAATAAATTTAGATAAAGAAAAGTCTCGCCTAACATCCCCTGAAAGATTCATTTGAAAAACATTAATAGTTTTGGAGATAAAGCTTTTGGTAGACAGAAGGAAATGTGAGCCGTTTTCCACTTCAGACAAATTTCACCAGCTCTGCATATCGCAAAGAACTGGGAAAGTTTAAAATTTTAGGTTATATCTATGTATGTACTATATCGTTGTGATAAATTTGCATAAGAAAGTAATAATATATACATACATACACATTTATTATCGGAAAAGTTTCAATTATTTTTTGACGAAATTGCAATACATTAAAAAGTGAAACGCTAACAAATAAAACATGCACTTTATTTTGATAGAAAGGTGCAATAAATCGCTCAAGCTGATAGATTTATTTTGTTAGTTATTACGAAAGCTCATGGAATGCGAGAATGCTACAAGAACAAGCTGAAAAAACAAAGACTCGGCGAATACAATAAACAAAAAAAATAATAATAAAAGGAAAACAAGCAAATGGAAAAAGTTGAAAAGGAAAATAGAACAAAGGAAATACGGCAATTTAATATCGAATTTCGAACATTAGCACATGGAATTCTCGTCGCCGCAAATTATAATTTCACGTCGTTGCCACATTGTGCATATCAAAAAGAAAACATTTAAAGCAAATCGACGTCAATGGTCAATAAGGGTGTTCTCTCCGTGTAATTTTGGCCTGGCAAATTTTCCGAGATGACGTTAGTGTCATATTCGCCGAGCACAACAATAAAATACACTTGTCAAATTTTAAGCATTGGCTTTTCTCACACCTCAACTCGTGATATTTGATATCATGAGAAAAATATCACGGGAAATGCAACCATATTATTACATTCACAATAGTTATATGAGAAGTGAGTTTGAATTTAGGTTACTAGTTCTTTTTGTTTAAGAATTTAATTTTATTCAGCAAGCAAAGCGACAACAGTCGTATAAAGAGTGGAAAGAATATGATTAATATGCTAGTTCACAATGAAGTCAGTTCGAATTTTATTTTCTTAAGAGCCTATACACACTTGCGACTCAATCGATTTAGTCGAAGGTTGATTTGCATGGGAATGTATGGAAGCATTCACACTACATTCAATTAGTTGTACAACTGAAACAGTTGGATTTGCAGCCCAATTTCATTCCAACTGAAACAGTTGTACAACTGCTTGATCAGCAAGGCGCCCTTCTACGTATTCACACTTGAGACAATTTAGTCGAACGACTACAACAACAACAGTGATATTCGTAGTGGAAAGAGTTTCCATGCTGACAGAACTACTTTTATTTCACTTTTGGTAAATTGTAGAGATTGAATATTTCAATTAATATTTTCAAAATGTTTAAAAACAAAAGGTTCGTTTCTTATTAACTACACCATTTCCAGATGGATTTTAGAAAGCGTTAACTGGATTTTAGAAAGGGGAAATTGGATTTTAGAAATGTCAATTGGATTTTAGAAAGGGGAAATTGGATTTTAGAAATGTCAATTGGATTTTAGAAAGCGTTAAAAGGATTTTAGAAAACAAAATTGGATTTTTGAAAGCGTGAATTGGATTTCAGAATGTGCGTTTATAATAAATTTTACACAGAATTTTTCGAATAGAAATTCTTTATTGCGTATGAAAGTATAAATTAATAATTATATAAATTTTCGAAAATCCAATTTACAGTTTCTAAAGTCCAATTTCCCTTTTCTAAAATCAAATCGACATTTCTAAAATCCAATTTCCCCTTTCTAAAATCCAGTTGACCCTTTCTAAAATCCATCTGGAAATGGTGTAGTTATAGACAAGAATTATCTAACTAAGGATATTTACTTCCGTTTTCATATGTTTCTTGATGTTGTTGTTCTCTTCAAATGTCATTAATCGCATTTTAAAATAGAAATAATGAAAATGAAATTTCATGAAAATTATTAATGGCTGATTTTTACTATTTTTCCGTTTCTTGTACTTCTGTTCGTTTCGCCTTTATGAGCGTAATTCCTTCCGTTTTTCTCTTTTCATTTAGTTGACAGCTAGTTGCTAGTTTAATAAGAAACAAAGCCAAACAATGTATGCACTTTTTGTTTATTTTATTGTTTTTTATTTATTAATCAAGTTGACAGCTGACAAGAAGGTGCTTTCATGTAAGAATGCAAATAAACTTTAACAATTTAATACTTCATCACTTTATATGAAGACCACTAATGTAAAATTTGCTGAGTAAAATGTGAACATTGGCAACACTATGTCATTGTCAATCGCACGACTATTTAGTCTCAAGTGTGAATAGCTGCCACCGATTCGACTAAATAGTTGGAGTAGTGTGAATACAACAGTCCAATTCGACCAAATCGATTGAGTCGCAAGTGTGTATAGGCTCTAAATGTGCGATCCTCTCTCAGTGTGCCAAATTTCTCTAGATATCATAATATCTCGGCAAAATTATTCGGCAGAGAGAACAACCTTAATGAATTAAAGTTGGGTGGTTATAATGGCATTAATCGATAGATTCTCACTTGCCTTTTAGGTGGTGAGAAAGTGTTAAACGTATTAATATGACGGCAATTTAATCGACAATTTTCCCCGATTTTGTTACAGAAACCCTTCCTTCTGAAGACTACTTCACTTGCAAACTCATCGAAGTGGCAACCTTGCTCCTTCTGAAATCGCCGTAACAAAAATGGCGTCGCGCAAAAATAAACTGCGAATTACACCGAATAAAACCGAAATAGCACGAATCGAAGAATTTTACTTTTTTTCCAAAAGATGAAAGAAAAATGGTGGTACCTACTACCAAAAAAAAAATAGAAAAAGCAATGAGAAAAATCTTATGAAAATCCTCCAAATATGTCATGATGACCCTTATGTGGGACGAAAATCTGATTTCCTCGCATATTTAGCTCACATTTGTTCCCATTTCAGGCATAGGTATGCATGACAAATATGCGGGCCGGTCTGACGAAATTTACTTTATATGCGTCTTACTTGGGCCTATGCACACATTTAACCAAAAACCACACACTTCCCTTTAAGGGTTTCTTAATTTTTTCGAAAGTATGTATATGACCGACCAAGCATCTTGGGCCGATGCACACATTTAACCAAAAACCACACACTTCCGTTTAAGTTTCTTAAACGCCGATTTCCTCGCGACAAAATACCATTTTTCTAGAGCTATTCCTCAAAACAATAAATCCTTACCTTGCGCTTCTCCAAATTACGTATCTTATGATCAATTGTAGTTATTGTTTGCTTCATTGGATTATTTGCTTCCAGCACAGGATTCGTACCAGCAGCAGCTGCAGCTGCAGCCGCAGCAACTCCCTTGCTGATGGCATTAGTCGTGTTGCTATTCGAGCTAACGGAACCCTCATGGGTGCCAGTTGTGCTGCTGTTGTTGTTATTGGTCATATTTATGGCATTATTTTCAGCACAAGCATTGCTATTAATTACATCCAGAGACTTCTTTGTAGCTCCGCCACTACCATTTCCATTTCCATGCATCAATGCAGACCCAACAACGGCGCCGTTTGAGGAGGTGGAGGATTGTTTCTCCAATTTGTTTGAAGCAGAAGGCATACTTCACTGATAAAAACCGAATCGAGAATGTTTAGCGCAGCGCGTTTTTTCTCTACTTAGAACGTGTGTTTTTTAATTATATATATATTTATATATATCTATGTATAAATGTATACTATATTCCGCAAACGAACGAAGACAAATGAAGAAATTGTGCCGCAGGCACAGCAAAATACGCAACAACCACACACACGGATGACGACGATTTCGAAAACGAGAAAACGGCGAAGCGAAATTCGCTTAATTTTTACTATTATCGGCGATTTATATGCACTTTCCGAAAATGGAGCACAAAAGAAATTTGTCGATTTTTTTCCACAGCATAGAAAATGGCTTGCGAGGGAAAGAGACCGCTATAGAGAGAACTGTTTAGTATACCTTTTTCACTTTAGAAATGACAAATCGAATTCGCCTTTCACGCTACTTCGAAAAATACCCATCAAATGCGAAAACGTTGCCACTTTTTGTTTGGAAAACGTTTAATTTCGTCCGTATTGTTTTATGATATAAAATTTATATGAAACATGTTATGGATGCGCATTCTATACGAGTGGAGCAGCAATGCATGGCGGTCGGCATGATCTAGGGTTGCACTGTGGCTAGTCATTGTCGGCTGGGCGGGGTTCTTGCCTACACTGCTGTCCTGCGCCATAAACAGAAAAAATTCATATCATGCCTTTCAAACCAAAACGAGTAAAATCACACTAAAACAACATCCGGTTTAGCCGGATGCCACGGACGGACCGTTGAAAAATTCGAAAATTCAAAATAACCCGAAAAATCCAAATTCAAGAGGCCAGGCATCAGTTAAATTTAAATAAATGCAAACCGAGGGAAAATGTCGTTAAAATTTTGAATATGAATTTTGAACGTACAAATGTACGTTAAAGTCAGACGGACGTTAGCTAAACATTTAAACCGAAATTTAAATCGGACGGAAATACTGACAATCGACGGAAAATTTTAAAAATAGATGAGCGCACGTTAAATTCAAATAACCACGGACGGACGGGAAATAATCGTTGCACCAAAATTTAAATTTGAATGTACGTTGAAATCGATATGCACTAAATTTGAATAAACACTGTCAAAAAAAAACTGTCAAAGTGGATTTAAATTTGAATATTTATATCGCAAAAAAAAATCGTTAAATTTGAATTTAAATTTGAATCAACCGGAATGACCGATTATTAACAGGCATCTGAAAATACATAAAAGAAAGCTGAAATTTAATATAAATGAACAGTCAAAAAAAAAGTTAAAGGCCGAACTCACAAGGGGGTGGCGTTGCTGATGTTGTTGCAGCGCCGGTGCGTTTTTGTCCCACCCTAATCCATGGTTACTGTCGCACCCGAATTTCAGTAACCCCTTACCTGTGGTGCGCCGCTGGTGTTGTTGCAGCGCTGGTGCTTTACTAGCCCACCCTCATCCATGGCCATCGGTGCACCTATATTTTGATGACCCCGTATCTGAAAATCCCTATGCCTTTTTAAATGAAGAGAATCAGCATCCCCATTTTAAACTTACAATTATTTATTTAGAATTCATTTCTCTTAAAATCTAAATTTTTACTTTGCTTTCATTATGGGCCGTATTAACAAAAACAAAAAAAAATCAAATGCTAATTCCCAAGATTTCACAAATCTTACATTAATTTGTATGAACGAAATTTAAAAGTTTGAGCAAAGGGGTCTAAAATCCCAAACAAATCAAATGTTTGCCTTCATCAATATGACCCATTATGTATATAACATACACCCACGGTTAAATATTTGTATTACAATTTATATTAAAGGCGCCTTTTTTGTAAGTTGGTGCAATCGTTCTTACGTTTATGCATTGGTGTGTATGTATTGGTTAGCAAAAATTATTTATGCATTCGTTAACAATTTTTTTTTTTTTGACTTTTGTGATCCTAACTGTTACAACTGGTAAGCGATTAAATATCAAGGGCTCTACAACTTCGTTTTGACTAATTGTAGTATGTACGTATTTATGCATATCTGCTGTGCCAATCACTCTCATATGCAAAATTCGGTTCGTGGCAATCCGATATGCCCAACACCTCTATACGTAGGTGGTACCTATGTATGTTTATGTACAGCGAAGCAAATTTACATAAATATGCACATACGTATGTGCGTTAATTTTAACTAAATAGAATAATAAAGAGTAAAATATACAAAATAACATGACTCGCTTACGACCTATGTTCCGGTGGTTGTTGCTGCTGCTGTTGTCGTTGTTGGTGCTGTTGCTGCTGCTGATGGGGATGCTGGTGCTGGTGCTGTTGGTGTGGGTGGTGGGATGTTGCGCTGGCTGCGCTCAGGCACTAAATACTAGATTTTGATGTTTTTAGTAGTAATTTTTTTGCTGTTTGTAATTAAATTTTTGCAATTTTAAATGTTTCGTAATTATTGTTGTTGCACAAGCGAGTTTTGTGCAAGCTATTTACACGGTATTTTTTTTTTTTGCTGTTTTATTTCTCTTGTTTTTAGTTGCTCGTTGCTTTTTCCCTTTTTTCTTGCTGACAATAATTTTTTTTCACTTATTTTTTTTTTTTTTATTAAATTTTGTTAGTTACTTAAGTTAGATGGGATGCACATCCCTTTTTGCTTTGCTTTTTTTTTTTTTTTCGCTTATTGCACCAAACAAACAAATGTTTTAATGTTGATACAGTGGTTAATTTTGTCGGTGGTTCTTTTCCGTTATATGATTCAGCGGTAAGTAACTATTTTTCATTATTTAGTATCTACTATGTATGTTAAAATACATTCACTAGCACAAAGAAAATGAGAATATATCGCTGAAGAACTTCGAAGGCGTCGATTATTGCATGTTAAACTTTTTCAGCTCAGTTGATTAGAATACGCTTATTTGCATTACGTTTATATATGCTGCATGGCGCCCGTTCCAGACTGTATTTGTGTATGTTGGTGGTATGGCACGCAGGAATGCTGGACCTCTGTCGCTGGTTCAGTTCGAAAATTCAATAATTAGGTAGGTACCTACATACATATATTTAGTTTTTCACTATTCAAAAACCGATTCCGATAAATTATTTACAAAACTAGTTAATTTACACTAAAACCGAAAATTTCGCAGAATTTTAACGAAATTCTTATATATTTATTTACTTTTGTATTTACATACATATGTTGTGTAAATTAATTATGAATGCACGTTACAATACACTAATTATGCGCGTTCGACTTTGGGACATAATGCGTAAACACGTCTGATCGATGCGATGGTCAGCAAAAAAACTGTCGCTGTACTAAAATTTCTCTATCCAAGCGTGCCTTCCACTTTTTCTTCTGTCTTCGTTTTTGGAAGAGTCCCGTTTCTTTTTCCATATAGCCTGCAGTGGTGTAGTGACGTGTGCATAATAGTGGCGTGACTTTACGGTTACCCGAATGTCTATATCATGGTATGACGCTAGCAATGGCACAAGCGAGATGGAATGCGATTGCCATGTTACACAAATAAAAATACCAAAACTTTCGGAATAAAATGCCTCAAGCATTTTTCCCATGAAACTATCTCAAATTAATCGCTTATATTCGTGCCCTAGTAAATTTGCTACTGTAAAATTCTATTAGTGTACGTTGGAAATATTAATAGACATTGTTGTCTTACGCTCAAATTATAAAAATGGTAAGAGACAGGAAAATCTGATTAATGAAATAGTATGTTTGTTTCTTATTAAACTAGCAGCTAGCTGTCAAATGAAATGAAAAGAGCAAAACGGAAAGAATTACGCTCATAAAGAGTGAAATGAACAGAAAATCAAGAAACCTTCTGCCAGCCCAAACCTGGCTAACTATCCATAACTAGCCAATAAGAAACAAACATAGTAAAATTATTTGGTAAATAATTATTTAATTTTCTGTGAACTATGTAAAATTTAAAATTGTATGGAGCGCATAAGAACATTTTATAATAGGTGCATTTGAAAGTACTAAGTATCCGAATAACCACGTGTTACGTATTTTCACAATAAGAAGTGTTCATGGCAACCCTGGAGAACCAGTTTCTCCATCACCAATCCATGTGCATACCTCGCCATTGGAACGATTGTCAAGGTTGAGATGGGAAATTTGAGTTAAGCTTTCCCATGAAAGGCCTACTTATAGAGGTTGGCTCGATAGCTTGCCTATTTGCAAAAAAAAATTTTCATGCAATCTATAAGGATTGAAATCTGAAGAATGAATCAAAACCACATAACCATTTAGAAGAATAAAAAAATCGGTGTAAATCTCGGATGCAATTACTTATTTAAATTTTGTTTAGACTCTTAGTGGAGCAAGAAAAGAATTAACTACAGGATTTTAAATAAAAAAAAAATGTTACATTTGAGATATCTAGTGACTGAATAAGAAAGTACAAAACGTTATTATTGCCAGAACACCACCAGTGGTGCATGAAATTTACTCAAACAGGGAAATGACTCCTGTCAAAAAAAAATTGTCAGCTGTTGCCATCGAGACAACCTCAAAAGTCACCCTCGTTTCGCCGTGCGGCCACCTGTTACACTAGCCCATAGCTCAAACATACAAGGTCGATGCGAGGGAGAATCGCTCTTCTTCTTCTTGGCATATGTCAACTTATTGTCTGTTGCCTTGATTTTACAATTTTGCAGGCCTTGTTCGTAGAAGTAGAATGCTAAGCTCAAGGTTTATCCAAAGAAGGTTATATTAGTTACGTTTTGATGTGTGTGTTTCCAAAAAAAAATGTCAACGTGAAAGAGGAGAGAAATTATTTTCAAAGTAAAAACTTTTCCCCAATCGGTTCTATCTGACGTTCGCACCTTTTTTGGCACACGTACCCAATTGCAATCGGCTTATCTGCCGCGAAATCCTTCTTTAAACAATCCCTGCTAAGTTGTGTGTTCACTTCTTTTTCCCTGCTTTTGACATTTGAAATAAGCCGCCTAACGTCAATCGCATAAACTGCCTCACATGCGACGACCTGTTTAGTTTGGCCACGCGTCAACCATTCTTCTTCACCATGTCAGCACGTCGGCCATTATGAAATGGAAGTCATTGGAAAAGTACTAAGAAAAACTACTAAAATAGTGGTGATGCCACACAGACAGAATTGAGCAACCGAAATTAACCCGTTTATGATCGATATCAGCATTGATATCGATAGCAAACCATAACAGGCCTGCTTCGCTTCGAAGACCTGACGAGGGAGCGAACAGGAAAAAATGGTTTGCCTGTAAGGTTGTCGCGAGAATACTCAACTGTTAACTACGTGGGGCACGACTCACCCCTAGATAAGAGTCTCAAATTCTACCACAGCTAACCGGGCAACAGAGGCTCCATCAGGTGATACCAAAAAAAACATATGGCTATATGAACATGTCCAAACTAGTAATGTATGAAAATCCGAGAATAATTGAAAGTCAGGTATGATAAAAAAATTCATTTGGTAAAAAGAAACCAAGATGCGTAAGTCCGGTGTTGCGGTGTTTCTCTATTGGCTTAGGCCAGAGAAGCCTACTCCCCCCTAGGAGCCCTTCTCCTAGGTGCCGAACTTGGTCGGTCTTAAGAACCTGTCCCCCCCGGCTGATCCAACCCCGCACGTTGAACCCAGGACAGGCGGTCTTGAAAAAGACCCTTGGTCCGCTGGTTTCTCGCCCCCCGGAATGGGCTTTACAAAAAAGAAAATTATTTTGTTTCCTATTTTAAGGCTTCGCGGCCTTAGACATTTTTTTACAGGAGAACGCGTCTAAACTCCGAATACAATCACCCTATCAGCTGGTCTATGGTCCCTAACCTCGCGAAGCTGGACAAAAAAAACTTTAACAGGAAAATCATCAGTACTCCGTTTGAATAGACATTTTTGTATTGGAGAACTCGTCATAACTCCGTAAGGTTAGGCATTTGATATTGGAGAACTCGCCAAAACTCCATAAAACTAGACATTTTAATTTGGGAGAACTCGTCAAAACTCCGTACAAGCAGACCAATTGGAATATGGACTGCTAGATGGTCCACGGTTCCCGATGGGAGCGCTTGTGATCCACCTATTATTATAACTGCTCGGGGAGAATACTGGGCGAATTGTCCCCGACCGCCAAGACGCCCAGCGGAGTCTTATTGAGGACGAATATCAGAAGCATGGAATCGTCCTATTAATCTCCCTGTTAAGTCTTCTAAGTCATACAGTGCATTGCCAACTTTCCCACGAACTCGACACTTAATATATTTTGGCAGGAATTTCGCGTTTATGCCCTGTTTGAGGTTGCTCAAGGCAAAATTTCTTCTGAATACTTCCTGACCTTCCCTATAATTCACAAGCCTAGAGCGCTTATTGTAAACCTGCTTGACTCTATCATTTGCCTGCGCTAAGTTTTTACGGATTTGTTCGTGGATTCCTGTTAACCTATCAGCCCTACTCACTATCGGTACGCAATCTTCTTTAAGGCTATCCAATTTTTCTAATAACTTATACGCGGATGCGTGTTGGACCATATTCTGACCATATAATGCAAAGTACGGAGAGCACTGAATTGCTGTATGGAAATCGCTTCTTAGAACTGCTAAAATTTCGGGTATGTGTTTGTCCCAGTCCGTATGATCCTGCTTATCTTTTAGGAAAATTCTTATCTTGGAAACTATCTCTCTATTCACGCGTTCGGACGCATTAGCTTGTGGGGAATACACTCCTGTTCTAACATGCGTCACACCGTACTTCTCAAAGAACGCTTTCATTTCTTTTGAGACGAATTGTTTCCCATTATCGCTGTGGATATATTCTGGGACCCCTATAGCTGGAAAAATCTCTGTACCGAAGTAGTTCATTACATTAATAGTTGTCGCTCTCTGCATTGGCTTCAGCCACACATACTTTGAAAAATGGTCTAAAATAATAAAAAGAAACTGGTTCCTACGTTTGGATCTCGGATAAGGTCCTAAGAAGTCGCAGTATAAGCGCTGAAAGGGTCTCTCTGTAACAAAAGCGCTTCCTATAGGTGGTCTTGACTGCTGATTCGTTGTTTTTACAGCCTTGCAAGTGTCACAATCCTTTACAAAATCTCTAACGTCCCTAGCTTGTTGTGGCCAGAAGTATTTCCACCTAACCCGTTCCAATGTCTTTTGCCAACCTCCGTGATAACTCCTAACTGCGTCATGTGCCATTCGTATTGCTTCCTCCCTGAGTCTTTGGGGTAACCACAACCGCCATAACGAGTCTTCTTCACCCTCCACACCTTTTCGAAACTTAACCCTTTTAAAAATCAGCCCGCCTCTGACACGCAAATCCGGGAGAGCCTCACCGTTTACTGTAATTGTTCTGATAAGATCCAGATACTCATTGGCTCTAAATTCGGATGAGTCTAAGTCTATTTCGTAAGGCGCGGGAGATGAAGTCAACTCGTCAACGTCAAAACGCGACAGAGCGTCCGGTACTACGTTCAGAGCCCCCTTACGATGCTGCATTTCGAAATCATATCTCTGTAGTAACAGTGACCATCTAGCTAACCTACCACTAAGGTCTTTTTGCGTCATCAACCATTTAAGGCTTGAGTGGTCCGTGATTATACGAAATGGCAGCCCTTCAACGTAGGGTCTGAAACGCTTGACACTGACAATTGCGGCGAGGCATTCCAGCTCGGTGACTGTATAGTTGCGTTGAGCATTATTTAATTTCTTCGAAACGAAAGCTATTGGATGCTCTGCACCATTATCATCGACCTGGAATAACACGCCTCCTACTCCTATTTTGGAAGCATCACATTGAATGACAAATTCTCTGGAAAAATCAGGTTGAGCTAAGACTGGAGCGGAACTCAGAGCTACTTTAAGTTTTTCGAAGGCTTCTATTGCTTCTGGAGTGAGTTTGAAAGGACCAGGTGACTTACGTAAACAGTCTGTCAAAGGGCCTGCTAAATCAGCGAAATTGGTAATAAATGCCCTGTACCAATTTGCCATACCCACAAATCTGCGAACCTGTCGAGGAGATTTGGGAATGGGGAAATTCTGCATTGCCTCAATTTTCTCTGGATTCACTTTCAAACATCCACTGCCTATAACATACCCTAAGTAACGAATTTCTCTCTGGCAAAATTTACTTTTTCTCACATTAATTGTAAGGCCTGCACTTTTCAAACACCTCGCTACATCTGCTAAAAGTTTGATGTGGTCGTCAAAATCCGCACTACATACCAACAGGTCGTCCAAATAAACAAAAACGTGTTCTCGCATATACGAGGGAATTGCTTTGTCCATGAGTCGACTCATTGTTTGCGGCGCGTTACACAGCCCAAAGGGCATAACTTTGTAATGGTACAAGGGTTTACCTGGCACCGCAAACGCTGTCTTCTCTTTTGACGACTCAGTTAGTTTAATTTGGAAGAACGCGTCTTTTAAGTCGATACCACTAATAAAGTGCGTATCCTTTAAACGACTCAATAACCCGTTGATATGCGGCAGCGGATATGAGTCCTTTTTCGTAACGGCGTTTACCTTCCTAGAATCAATGCAGAGTCTAACCTTACCAGGTTTCCGTACTAAGACAACTGGGCTACACCATGGCGAATTCGACTCCTCGATGACTCCCATTTTCAATAATCTATCAATTTCGCTGTAGGCTTCAGCCTGCCTTGGTGGCGAAAGAGGAAAATGTTTGCTTTTAATTGGGACTGCGTCACCCGTGTCAATATGGTGCTCAACCAGCTGTGTTTGCCCAAGGCCTAACTTTTCAAACGACGGAAACATTTCAATAACTTTTTGCAAATCGTACTTCTGGGATGGAGTTAAATCATGAAAATTGGGACCTTCTTCTATATCTTCCTTTGCTTCTAGACAAGATACACTTGGAAATATTTCGGGAGCTAAAGCAAATGCTTTCCAAAAATCTACCCCGAAGTAGGCTTCCTGGAGAAGCGAAGGAACAAGGTAAAAGAATATAGATTTTGTTGTATTTTTAAAAGTGACAGGCAATGAACTACACCCTATTATCTTCCGTTTGTCGCCGCCTGCCGTATATATACATTCATTCATTTCCTTATAGTTGAGATTGTTCTCTTCTAAAAATTTCAAACAGTCTTTACCCAGAATAGAGACATTGGCTCCTGAATCCAATAACCCCACAAGTGATCCATTTCCTATCCTCACCCTAATCATTGGTCTTTCATCGTCTTTAAGGACGAGTGTGGTGCTTTCCAAAAGCTTACGCACCTGGACACGTTTGCTATATCTCTTCCTACACTGCAAAATTTTTTCGGGTGGATATGGTTGGGAATCATTCGTGAAAATATTTGACCTAACCAATTGATAGTTTTGTTCTCTTTCTTCTAAACTGGGCCGGAAAATGGTCTGGCAACTAACATTTCTAACTGAAGCTTTCAAAATACGAACTGGCCGAGAATTTGTTTGTGACGAAGTTGGGCCATCTGAATCTGAACTATTTGAGTTATCCGTACTATCAGGGAAAGTTACTATTGGTGTTGGTTGACTACTCGCGGATCTGGCCGAAAGTGGACTAGGCTCAGTACTCGCGATGATTGCTTGGGTATTGACTGAAGTGGGGGCTATAGTCCCGAACGAGTTTCCCCCTCTCTTTTCTCGCTCGGATAACGGTTTCCCTGACCACGGTGGTCGTTGGGACACTTCGGAGTCAACACTCCTCTCTGACCGCATTTGAAACAAAACTGAGATTTGATGGGCTCCTCACAGTAAATATAAGAATGGCCCATTGCCTGGCAATTCCAACATTTAATCCCTGAGTAGTCTGGCTTACCCACACGACGATAATTCAACGCTTCTATCTGCGGATCTATCATATAATCTTCGTTTTCAACCCTACATTCCGGAGCTATGGCACGCGCTTCGTTTACGCTCGGCCTATGGTAATTTGATACTAAGGTTCTGCTCTCTTTCAATACTTGCTCGCCTCGTCGAGCTACATCGCGGAGGTCATGCAGACTTCTTACATCCGCGTTAAACAGCATTAATTTCAAATTACCATTAACGTTGCGTTTGATAATATCTATTAACAAGGCCTCAGACATGGGCTCTCTAAGTCTCGCGTTTAATGCCAGAATGTCCGTGTGGAAAACATCGTATGTCTCATTCACTTTCTGCTTACGTACAGATATTTCCATCATCAGCTCGTGGTCCGTTTTCATTGTACCGAATTCCCGTTTTAAAGAGTAACTCAAAAATGGATAGTTTGCGTTGGAATTTTGTTTGGTAAATAACCAATACCATTCTTCGGCACGTCCTGATAAGAAAAGGTGAAAACTGGCCATAAGCTGATCTTCTGTACACTGCGTGCGCTCACGCAAGGTGTCCAATTTAAACAAAAAATCTGAAACGCTACCAGTACCGTCATAAGAAATCTTCCAGTCTTGTGGTTTCACAACCGTATTACTAGGTGTGGGAATAATCGAATTACTAACGAAAGTCTGCGCTTGGTTCGGCTGCTGCCTAGCATCTTCCCTAGTATCACGTCTAGCATCACTCCTAATAAAATCCGCCGCCGTTCGAGAGGCTGCGACTGCAGCGTTCAGGGTATTCACATTTTCCCTAATAGCTCTCATCTCCTGGCGCAGTTCTTCTTGTGACGTTTGGAATAGCTGATGCAGGACATGTACCCACGAATTCAAGGGAGACACTTCGGGATGGGTCTCTTGGTTGGAAGCCCTATCATTGTAAACGTTTGGTTGTAACCGAACCTGTGGTAAAGCGCTTGCCTCGTCTACTGTATTTGTCGCGCCTTGCTCAGGCGGATCCGGCATATTCCTAATAAGACTGTCTAGATCAAGGATATTTGCACTAGCCGGTCTATCATATTTTTCGGAAGGGTCAGTATTTGGAACATTCCTGGATGGATCGACTGTTGCCTGGGTGACTATTGGAGAATGCATTACTAAAGGTCGGCTCGCTGGGGGTTTCGGAGTTGCACCTCTATTTCCTCCTCTATAATGTCCGCCATTACCTCTGAACTTGGAACCACTACCTCTAGTCGAACTCCTAGTTTGCATCCCTTCAGCTGACTGCTGAGTGTTTTGAGACATTTTCAAAAAAAAATCGAACGTTTGAGCGCTTCAAAAAAAAACAAGGCACGCTTGAACGGTTGTATGAAATCTAAAGCAATTAACTGCTTGAATAAGTCACGTTTGGTGCTAAAGCTCAAATGCAATTATTTGTACAATTACCGAAATTTAAATCTTTATCTCGATTCAAAATTAGATCGCATCGAAAAGAAATTAACAAAACTTTGGTTTTGTGTTTGATCAAGTTTTCAGCGAATATTAATAATGATTATTTGCTATTTAAATCTCTATACCGGTACAAAATTATGTCACATCCGAAAAAGTAATAAAACTTTAGTTGTCGCGTTTGGTAGAAAAATCTAGCAATAATTGTGCTAATTATTTGCGATTCAAAAAAAAATTATCTTAGATTTTAACTAACAATATCGATTCAAAATGGACTTCGCTTATAAAAAAAAATATTTGTATAAATAAACGTGTTCATATACGTGTATATGTGAATGTAAAAAGATATACAATGCAAAATATATATATATGTTCGTTATTCAATGGGAATGCTGACCTCCCATTATAAAAGGCACAGGTTACAGAATAAAAAAAATATAAACCCCCTTGAAAAACAAAAAAAAAATTAAGACAGTGTGTGCCAACTGGTCTCCAGCGCACCAACCGCAATGCAGGGTTGCTCGGAAGCTAAATCCCTGAGACAGGCTGGCTAACTAGAAGATAGTTAACAATAAGAAAACAAAAAAAAATTTGAATTTTGCGAAATCCTAACCTATCTCCGCCGCAATGAAAGGAACGGTTTGAATCCGCTATCCCCAGACTTGCGGAGATAGACAATACATCCTTGGGTCTCAGCTCAGCTCATCGCCATGAAGTGGTGCTAAATGTTCCAAGGCACCCAACTCAGGCATGAGATGAACTGAGGCCTGCATCGCATAACAAAAGAAAAAGACAGAACAAAAGAAATTTGCAAAATACCCTCCTAATCTCCGCCGCAATGAAAGGTGCAGCTAGAGGCTGCATTCCCCAGACTTGCGGAGATGAAAAGTACCAACTCAGGTCTCAGACCAACCCATCGCAATGAAAGTGGCGCTAAGTGCAACCAACTCAGGCGCGGAATGGCTGAGGCCTAAATTGCAAAAAAAAATCACGAACACAAAAAAAATTAAAAAGGACGAATTTTCCTTATGACCAACATCCTTGGCTCCGCCGCAATGAAAGGCACGGTTTGAAGCCGCTACCCCAGACTTGCGAAGAAGGATTGCTAGCTTAGGATCCAGCTCAACTCATCGCAATGAAGGCGGTGTTCGAATTACCACCCCAGACGCGAGATGAGCTAGGCCCCAAAAGGAAAAAAAAAATCCGATACACAATACTGCACAAAAGACATATTCGGCAAAAGAAATTTATAAAAAAAAATAAATACTGAATCTAGCGGACATGCCCCTCGGACGACAGTGAAAACAAATTTAATATTTAAACTACAAAAAAAATTAAGTGCGTTAAACACTGCCTCTCCGGGTGAAATGCAAAAGAAAAAAAAACAGACTGAGTGACGTGAAGTCGCGTGGAGCCTTGAGCCACTAACACCAATGACTCTCCAATCAGTCTGATCAATTCCATCATCCCGCCGCAACGCAGTGGCGGCTACGGAGGCTGCCAATCTGGGACTTGCGTGAAGATGAAACTTCACTGACCGACCAGAAAACCACTGAAGCCAGCACCCAAGGCCCCACGTTGGGCGCCATCTGTTATGGATGCGCATTCTATACGAGTGGAGCAGCAATGCATGGCGGTCGGCATGATCTAGGGTTGCACTGTGGCTAGTCATTGTCGGCTGGGCGGGGTTCTTGCCTACACTGCTGTCCTGCGCCATAAACAGAAAAAATTCATATCATGCCTTTCAAACCAAAACGAGTAAAATCACACTAAAACAACATCCGGTTTAGCCGGATGCCACGGACGGACCGTTGAAAAATTCGAAAATTCAAAATAACCCGAAAAATCCAAATTCAAGAGGCCAGGCATCAGTTAAATTTAAATAAATGCAAACCGAGGGAAAATGTCGTTAAAATTTTGAATATGAATTTTGAACGTACAAATGTACGTTAAAGTCAGACGGACGTTAGCTAAACATTTAAACCGAAATTTAAATCGGACGGAAATACTGACAATCGACGGAAAATTTTAAAAATAGATGAGCGCACGTTAAATTCAAATAACCACGGACGGACGGGAAATAATCGTTGCACCAAAATTTAAATTTGAATGTACGTTGAAATCGATATGCACTAAATTTGAATAAACACTGTCAAAAAAAAACTGTCAAAGTGGATTTAAATTTGAATATTTATATCGCAAAAAAAAATCGTTAAATTTGAATTTAAATTTGAATCAACCGGAATGACCGATTATTAACAGGCATCTGAAAATACATAAAAGAAAGCTGAAATTTAATATAAATGAACAGTCAAAAAAAAGTTAAAGGCCGAACTCACAAGGGGGTGGCGTTGCTGATGTTGTTGCAGCGCCGGTGCGTTTTTGTCCCACCCTAATCCATGGTTACTGTCGCACCCGAATTTCAGTAACCCCTTACCTGTGGTGCGCCGCTGGTGTTGTTGCAGCGCTGGTGCTTTACTAGCCCACCCTCATCCATGGCCATCGGTGCACCTATATTTTGATGACCCCGTATCTGAAAATCCCTATGCCTTTTTAAATGAAGAGAATCAGCATCCCCATTTTAAACTTACAATTATTTATTTAGAATTCATTTCTCTTAAAATCTAAATTTTTACTTTGCTTTCATTATGGGCCGTATTAACAAAAACAAAAAAAAATCAAATGCTAATTCCCAAGATTTCACAAATCTTACATTAATTTGTATGAACGAAATTTAAAAGTTTGAGCAAAGGGGTCTAAAATCCCAAACAAATCAAATGTTTGCCTTCATCAATATGACCCATTATGTATATAACATACACCCACGGTTAAATATTTGTATTACAATTTATATTAAAGGCGCCTTTTTTGTAAGTTGGTGCAATCGTTCTTACGTTTATGCATTGGTGTGTATGTATTGGTTAGCAAAAATTATTTATGCATTCGTTAACAATTTTTTTTTTTTTGACTTTTGTGATCCTAACTGTTACAACTGGTAAGCGATTAAATATCAAGGGCTCTACAACTTCGTTTTGACTAATTGTAGTATGTACGTATTTATGCATATCTGCTGTGCCAATCACTCTCATATGCAAAATTCGGTTCGTGGCAATCCGATATGCCCAACACCTCTATACGTAGGTGGTACCTATGTATGTTTATGTACAGCGAAGCAAATTTACATAAATATGCACATACGTATGTGCGTTAATTTTAACTAAATAGAATAATAAAGAGTAAAATATACAAAATAACATGACTCGCTTACGACCTATGTTCCGGTGGTTGTTGCTGCTGCTGTTGTCGTTGTTGGTGCTGTTGCTGCTGCTGATGGGGATGCTGGTGCTGGTGCTGTTGGTGTGGGTGGTGGGATGTTGCGCTGGCTGCGCTCAGGCACTAAATACTAGATTTTGATGTTTTTAGTAGTAATTTTTTTGCTGTTTGTAATTAAATTTTTGCAATTTTAAATGTTTCGTAATTATTGTTGTTGCACAAGCGAGTTTTGTGCAAGCTATTTACACGGTATTTTTTTTTTTTGCTGTTTTATTTCTCTTGTTTTTAGTTGCTCGTTGCTTTTTCCCTTTTTTCTTGCTGACAATAATTTTTTTTCACTTATTTTTTTTTTTTTTATTAAATTTTGTTAGTTACTTAAGTTAGATGGGATGCACATCCCTTTTTGCTTTGCTTTTTTTTTTTTTTTCGCTTATTGCACCAAACAAACAAATGTTTTAATGTTGATACAGTGGTTAATTTTGTCGGTGGTTCTTTTCCGTTATATGATTCAGCGGTAAGTAACTATTTTTCATTATTTAGTATCTACTATGTATGTTAAAATACATTCACTAGCACAAAGAAAATGAGAATATATCGCTGAAGAACTTCGAAGGCGTCGATTATTGCATGTTAAACTTTTTCAGCTCAGTTGATTAGAATACGCTTATTTGCATTACGTTTATATATGCTGCATGGCGCCCGTTCCAGACTGTATTTGTGTATGTTGGTGGTATGGCACGCAGGAATGCTGGACCTCTGTCGCTGGTTCAGTTCGAAAATTCAATAATTAGGTAGGTACCTACATACATATATTTAGTTTTTCACTATTCAAAAACCGATTCCGATAAATTATTTACAAAACTAGTTAATTTACACTAAAACCGAAAATTTCGCAGAATTTTAACGAAATTCTTATATATTTATTTACTTTTGTATTTACATACATATGTTGTGTAAATTAATTATGAATGCACGTTACAATACACTAATTATGCGCGTTCGACTTTGGGACATAATGCGTAAACACGTCTGATCGATGCGATGGTCAGCAAAAAAACTGTCGCTGTACTAAAATTTCTCTATCCAAGCGTGCCTTCCACTTTTTCTTCTGTCTTCGTTTTTGGAAGAGTCCCGTTTCTTTTTCCATATAGCCTGCAGTGGTGTAGTGACGTGTGCATAATAGTGGCGTGACTTTACGGTTACCCGAATGTCTATATCATGGTATGACGCTAGCAATGGCACAAGCGAGATGGAATGCGATTGCCATGTTACACAAATAAAAATACCAAAACTTTCGGAATAAAATGCCTCAAGCATTTTTCCCATGAAACTATCTCAAATTAATCGCTTATATTCGTGCCCTAGTAAATTTGCTACTGTAAAATTCTATTAGTGTACGTTGGAAATATTAATAGACATTGTTGTCTTACGCTCAAATTATAAAAATGGTAAGAGACAGGAAAATCTGATTAATGAAATAGTATGTTTGTTTCTTATTAAACTAGCAGCTAGCTGTCAAATGAAATGAAAAGAGCAAAACGGAAAGAATTACGCTCATAAAGAGTGAAATGAACAGAAAATCAAGAAACCTTCTGCCAGCCCAAACCTGGCTAACTATCCATAACTAGCCAATAAGAAACAAACATAGTAAAATTATTTGGTAAATAATTATTTAATTTTCTGTGAACTATGTAAAATTTAAAATTGTATGGAGCGCATAAGAACATTTTATAATAGGTGCATTTGAAAGTACTAAGTATCCGAATAACCACGTGTTACGTATTTTCACAATAAGAAGTGTTCATGGCAACCCTGGAGAACCAGTTTCTCCATCACCAATCCATGTGCATACCTCGCCATTGGAACGATTGTCAAGGTTGAGATGGGAAATTTGAGTTAAGCTTTCCCATGAAAGGCCTACTTATAGAGGTTGGCTCGATAGCTTGCCTATTTGCAAAAAAAAATTTTCATGCAATCTATAAGGATTGAAATCTGAAGAATGAATCAAAACCACATAACCATTTAGAAGAATAAAAAAATCGGTGTAAATCTCGGATGCAATTACTTATTTAAATTTTGTTTAGACTCTTAGTGGAGCAAGAAAAGAATTAACTACAGGATTTTAAATAAAAAAAAAATGTTACATTTGAGATATCTAGTGACTGAATAAGAAAGTACAAAACGTTATTATTGCCAGAACACCACCAGTGGTGCATGAAATTTACTCAAACAGGGAAATGACTCCTGTCAAAAAAAAATTGTCAGCTGTTGCCATCGAGACAACCTCAAAAGTCACCCTCGTTTCGCCGTGCGGCCACCTGTTACACTAGCCCATAGCTCAAACATACAAGGTCGATGCGAGGGAGAATCGCTCTTCTTCTTCTTGGCATATGTCAACTTATTGTCTGTTGCCTTGATTTTACAATTTTGCAGGCCTTGTTCGTAGAAGTAGAATGCTAAGCTCAAGGTTTATCCAAAGAAGGTTATATTAGTTACGTTTTGATGTGTGTGTTTCCAAAAAAAAATGTCAACGTGAAAGAGGAGAGAAATTATTTTCAAAGTAAAAACTTTTCCCCAATCGGTTCTATCTGACGTTCGCACCTTTTTTGGCACACGTACCCAATTGCAATCGGCTTATCTGCCGCGAAATCCTTCTTTAAACAATCCCTGCTAAGTTGTGTGTTCACTTCTTTTTCCCTGCTTTTGACATTTGAAATAAGCCGCCTAACGTCAATCGCATAAACTGCCTCACATGCGACGACCTGTTTAGTTTGGCCACGCGTCAACCATTCTTCTTCACCATGTCAGCACGTCGGCCATTATGAAATGGAAGTCATTGGAAAAGTACTAAGAAAAACTACTAAAATAGTGGTGATGCCACACAGACAGAATTGAGCAACCGAAATTAACCCGTTTATGATCGATATCAGCATTGATATCGATAGCAAACCATAACAAACAAAGGGATTATATATTTTTATACATGTACAGTGGATGAGATCCAAGTATCTCCACAATATACTTCCACAAATGAATAAATTGGAAAGTCTCAAACAAATTTCAAATGGTACTAAGAAATGGTAAATCGCGCAAAGACGTTGATTAATTAAAAGGTCACCCCAATTAAAAGACAGTAGGTACCAATTTTTCTTCAAACTTTTATTATTTATTGATATAATTTATTATTATTTTTTGATTATAATAACTCTTATTAAAGGTTAAAAATGCTTCACGAAAACTTCATTGGGTACTGCATTTAAAAATACACAATATTGGTTTTTGCAGTTTTTATGTTATTTAAAAAAAAAATTTTTTCTTAATACATAGTACAAATATATTTTTTCAGATAACAAAATGTTAGTTTAAATTAAAGGAAATAAATAAGAATGTCTGGATATAATTTTAATGTAAAGAAACTGTATTACAGTGAGGAAAATTAGCGTTATGAAAAAACTATAGAAAAAAAAAAAACAAAATATTGCGATAACCACTATTTTAGATGATATGTATGCATGTATTATACTAACGGAGGTTTATAGATGAAATAGATTAGGTTTTCAGCTAAAATGTTTTTATTTCTTATTTAATAGTTTTAATTTAGTTTTGTCCACCAGTGGCTTAAGACTGTTTCAGGGAGAGAGGAACGCAGACAGTTTTTGAAAAGGGAAGTGGAAGGCGAAGGGAAGTATTGGAAGCTGCTCAGTAGTTGGAATAAGCATTAAGAGAGCGGAATTATGTATAAAGTAAAAAAAGCGCTAAATGTACACGTGTTTCCATATAACTTAAATAAGAACAAAATAAATATGTAGCAAATGGAAGATTTTGTCTCATGGAAGTTCAAATTTGGTGCATGTTTAACAATGGAAGCTTTAATTTTTATAAAATCAAATATGCATTATATAAATTTTCACTATTAATTAAGTACTTTTTAGTAAGTGTTTCAATTTAAAATGTTACACTGGAAGTGTTTTTTATTACTTATGTACTTCAAACTTTATAAGATTTTCATTAAACATCTCAATAAAGTTATTTCAACATTTTTTTTCAGGGACGTAACGGTTATAAGAGAAATCGGGTAAAAGTCATATTTAACCATTATCATGAGAAAAAAAAATTTTTTGGACCTTAATAACCATTTTAAAAACCAAAAAACCGTTTTGGGCCTGAATAACCATTATGGCAACCAAAAAAGTGTTTTGGGCTTGAATAACCGTTATGGCAACCAAAAAACTGTTTTGGGCCTGAATAACCGTTATTCAGATTTTTATTTTTTTGGTCAGCTATAAAAATCAAACCTATTTATTTGTCAATATTTCTGGACGGTATTGGTATCAAATGAAAGGTGTTGAGCAGGGATTGTATCTCTGATTACCTCTTTTCATTTTATACCAATATTGCTTAAAACATTCCAGGGCATCCGGGTTCACTTTTTCACCCATAACTGGGAACTCGACCTACGAATCTTAACAAATACACCTCTATGTAAAAGCCCTTCTCAACACCTTTCATTTGATACCAATATCGTCCAGAAATATTGACAAATAAATAGGCTTGATTTTTATAGCTGACCAAAAGAAATAAAAATCTGAATAACGGTTATTCAGGCCCAAAACAGTTTTTTGGTTGCCATAACGGTTATTCAAGCCCAAAACACGTTTTTGGTTGCCATAACGGTTGTTCAGGCCCAAAACGGTTTTTTGGTTTTTATATTGGTTATTAAGGACCATAAGAAGATAAGAGCCTATACACACTTGCGACTCAATCGATTTGGTCGAATTGGACTGTTGTATTCACACTACTCCAACTATTTAGTCGAATCGGTGGCAGCTATTCACACTAGAGACTAAAGCTGATTCCACATAAAACTTTTTCCGCTTTGCGTTACGCCGCTTTTTATGTCAAACAACGCAAAACTGAACAACTGTGCCACAATGAACGCTGCAACATCACTCAAAAAATATTTATTTTCTGAAAAATCTCTCATTTTCCGTTTTATTTACAAAAAAGTAAATAAGAAAATTAAAATCTATTAAATTATTTTTCAATTGTGTGAAATTTAAATTTGTTTATTTACATTTGAATTAAAGTGAAACTGCAAAAAATTTCAACGCCCCCAAAAGTTGAGATTTGGGCAACTTTGTGCTTTACGTAACTTCGGCGTTGCGTTACTTTTTGTTATGTGAGAAACCTCATATAGATACATGTATTTTAATCTCAGCTGTCACGCAGAAAGTGTCACGTAGCGCAACACAAAGTTCTATGTGGAATCAGCTTAAATAGTCGGGTGATTGACAATGACATAGTGTTGCCAATGTTCACATTTTACACAGCAAATTTTACATTAGTGGTCTTCATATAAAGTGATGAAGTATTAAATTGCTAAAGTTTATCAGTTTATCTGCTTTCATACATGAAAACACCTTCTTGTCAGCTGTCAACTTGATTAATAAATAAAAAAACAATAAAATAAACAAAAAGTGCATACATTGTTTGGCTTTGTTTCTTATTAAACTAGCAACTAGCTGTCAAGTAAATGAAAAGAGAAAAACGGAAGGAATGACGCTCATAAAGGCGAAAGAACAGAAGTAAAAGAAACGGAAAAAATAGTCAAAATTAGCCATTAATAATTTCCATGCAATTTCATTTTCATTATTTCTATTTTAAAATGCGATTAATGACATTCGAAGAGAACAACAATATCAAGAAACACATGAAAACGGAAGTAAATATCCTTAGTTAGATAATTCTTGTCTATAACTACACCATTTCCAGATGAATTTTAGAAAGCGTCAACTGGATTTTAGAAAGGGGAAATTGGATCTTAGAAATGTCAATTGGATTTTAGAAAGGGGAAATTGGATTTTAGGAATGTCAATTGGATTTTAGAAAGGGGAAATTGGATTTTAGAATAGCCAACTGGATTTTAGAAAGGGAAAATTGGATTTTAGAAATGTCAATTTGATTTTAGAAAAGGGAAATTGGACTTTAAAAACTGTAAATTGGATTTTCGAAAATTTATATAATTATTAATTTATACTTTCATACGCAATAAAGAATTTCTATTCGAAAAATTCTGTGTAAAATTTATTTTACACGCACATTCTGAAATCCAATTCACGCTTTCAAAAATCCAATTTTCGTTTTCTAAAATCTTTTTAACGCTTTCTAAAATCCAATTGACATTTCTAAAATCCAATTTCCCCTTTCTAAAATTCAATTGACATTTCTAAAATCCAATTTCCCCTTTCTAAATCCAGGTAACGCTTTCTAAAATCCATCTGGAAATGGTGTAGTTAATAAGAAACGAACCTTTTGTTTTTTTTTTTTAACATTTTGAAAATATTAATTGAAATATTTAATCTCTGCAATTTACCAAAAGTGAAATAAAAGTAGTGCTGTCAGCATGGCAACTCTTTCCACTACGAATATCACTGTTGTTGTTGTAGTCGTTCGACTAAATTGTCTCTAGTGTGAATACGTAGAAGGGCGCCTTGCTGATCAAGCAGTTGTACAACTGTTTCAGTTGGAATGAAATTGGACTGCAAATCCAACTGTTTCAGTTGTACGACTAATTGAATGTAGTGTGAATGCTTCCATACATTCCCATGCAAATCAACATTCGACTAAATCGATTGAGTCGCAAGTGTGTATAGGCTCTAAAGGTTATTTTTGCGTAACCTTTTCACCACACTAGAAAAAAATAACCGTTATTTTCGGTCCCTGTTTTTTTTTCATTTTGACATCACTAATTTTGTATTTAATTTTTTTGTCATCACTAACCAGAGCTACGCAAATTTTCACAAATAGATGGCGCCGAATAAAACGGAAACTATATTGCGAAACAGTTGAAAATTTATTGCTCTTAATTTCGTTCGCGATTTGATTTTTTAAGTGATTTGTTTTCGAACTTTGGTTACTATCTAAATTTAGTGAAGCGTTTTTCTACCAATTTTACTTGTTTCTTCTTAAAAATAAACATATTTCGTTGTTATGCAAAGTTCCTTTAAAGGCAGCAGGAGATTGTGTTCAAAAATAGCGACTACATACATATGTACGTTCACATGTACTATGTAAGTATGCATGTATAAAAGAAGGCACTTTTTGCTCAGCACCAACGCTGGGCGAATTGGCAAATTCATTATACAAACAACTGTGACGGCGATATTTGAAAAAATAAACTACTTTACACCGCCAACAATAGGAAAATTTTAAGTTTTTCTTGTTCATTGTTGATATTCAATTGAATCGCTATCCAAAATTGTCGATGACTTATTCGACGAACGTCGTCGTGTCCAATAGTCGGTGTAGCTGCGTGCTTCATCATACTGCTGAACAGTTGTACGCCACGGTGGACATTGCAGCTATTCCTCCACTAAATCCCACACCATCAAAGAGGCATCTGTGCCGCCAACGGTTACCACCATATGATCGCCGTAAAGAAAGCGCGCACATGCCAACATACCAGAATAGACTTTCGCTTCGTGAAATTCGGCACGCGGACTGATGCAAGGAAATCTAGGTAAAGATTAATAAACAGCAAGTTAATTAAATGTGCAGTTAAAGTGAGAAAAATTGTGACATTTACAAAAAAAAAAAACTTACCTAAATAAGCGCAAATAACCGTCAGCATCACCCGACACCAGCATATCCTGCGCCGACGAACGACTACAAGTGGCAATAATTGTGTTGTTGTTGCTATAATAACGATTACTCCACATGCCAGCAACCAGAAAACCAACCGTACAATTACTAGTTAACCATTTAACATCCTTCATGGCAATGGGGCTACGTTCCGGCGACAAAGACTTGGCATCCCAGAAGAGTAAATCAAAATCAATAGTGACCGTTTGTACAAAGTTACCGTCCATGCTCCAATCAAGATGGGTTAGCGGCTGTGAACCGCGTATTTTATTCACTTTCTTATAAGAGAAACCATCACGCGATACACGAAACAAATAGATGCTGCCATTTTGAGAGCCCATAGCTATCATGTCGCCAACTGCATATGTGGGATAGAAGAGTTTTTGATATACATCAATGCGCTTTTTTTTATTCCAATTTCTGCTCACCTTGATTATATGACACACAATTGATTGGTGAACCGCAAACGCGTAACGTCAACATAACCGCACCATTCTCACAATTGATGACGAGCAGATGACCCTCAGTGCTGCCAGCAGCTAGGGCAGTGCCAAATGGATGAAAAGCTAATGAAACACATTCGTAGCCAGTTTGTATGGTCCATATTAATTTATTCTTTCGCCACAACGCTATATGTTTGTCATGACCGGCAGTGGCAAACACCTCATCCTCGGGGTGTGCCGCGAGACCCCACAACTGACGACCATGACCAAATACGACTTGTGTGAAACGACGCTGCAGTGAACCCTCCAAAATATTATTACGTGTTGTGCCGACATAAATGTTGCCATCATTGCGTCCGGGACGTTGTGGATAAATGGTACGTACGCCGCCAGCGGCCTCAGGAAGCTGGAAAAATATCGGAAAAAGTTGATAAACAAAGTTTCTCAAGCGCCAAGAGTCTTCTCACCTTTGTGTCTGCGATTTTCTTATAGTTTTGCAGCGAATCCCATGCTGCAATTTTGCGATCCTTCTCACCACCGGACAACAGCGTACCTTCGCCCAACATAATCAAACAACCAATACCTTTGGTATGTGCCTCAAATTCGATGCGCACAAAATATGCGCCATCCGAATCGACCGAATAAATGGTGATGAAACCATCAGAATCGGCAGTGATAACATCGCCGTCCGGCTCGAATTGCACGCTCGTCACGTGCGACCGAGACGGCTGTTTAACAATATCGGTACGTTCGAAGAAGCCATCTTTGCGACGATGCCAAAATGCCAAATGGCCACGCCCATGTGTAATGATGAGATTATCATCAAGTGGATGGAAAGCGGCACCAGAGAGACCCTCTTGTAGTGTCTGGAAAGGGAAAAAGAAAGAGATAGACAGGGAGAACAATCGTTTAATTGGGGAAGCTATAGCATGTGGCAGTCTGGCAGTAGACTTACAGCAACTTTGCCAAGTAGATGACCCCATTGCCATTGCCATACAGAGAGTATGCTCTCACGTCCGCTATCCACAGCTAAAATATAACTGCCGCCATTCTGTAATGTGGAAAGAAAACAGTGAGCGGTAAAATTAGGCTACTGGACATTTAGGAAGTATGTATGTACATATGTAAAGAAAGCTGCTTACCAATTGTGAAAAAGCCACCGCCGTAACGCCACTATCCAATTCGCCCATGCCGAATACGTAAAGCGTCTGCAGTGATTCGGTGCTCCAAATGCGTACATGCGCTTGTGATTTACGATCACGTCCCGCCTTTTGGCCCGAAGCGACCAATTCGCGTGAGGGATGAACATCCATGCTATAAAAAAGCAATAAGAAAACTACTTTATAACATTTTAAAAGATCGTAAGACCAATCAATATACTCACCACATAATATCCTCCGTGTGTCCAGTGTAATGGCGCTGTGCATCTTCTTCCCGATCCAGCAATACAGCGACTGCAGCAACATAGTAAAGCAGCTCACCTGATGGCAGAACCCAAAGATTGCGGCGTGCATCGATGCCACGATAACCATGACTGTGGTGAGAAGAAAAGGTTCAAAAGATATATTAATAAAAGTCCAGAAAAGCTCAAAAATAGCACAACAAAAAAGCTCAAAAAATCACAAAAAAACCCAAAAAATAGGACAACAAAAGCTCAAAAATAGCATAAAAAAGCTCAAAAATAGCACAACAAAAGCTCAAAAAAGCCCAACAAAAGCCCAAAATTGGGCAACAAAAGCTCAAAAATAGCATAAAAAAGCTCAAAAATAGCACAACAAAAGCTCAAAAAAGCACAACAAAAGCCCTAAAATAGGACAACAAAAGCCCAAATATAGCATAAAAAAGCTCAAAGATAGCACAACAAAAAGCTCAAAAGAGCACAACAAAAGCCCAAAAATAGGACAACAAAAGCTCAAAAATAGCATAAAAAAAGCTCAAAAAAGCACAACAAAAGCTTAAAAATACGACAACAAAAGCTCAAAAAGCACAACAAAAGCCCAAAAATAGGACAACAAAAGCTCAAAAATAGCACAGCAAAACCTCAAAAAAGCACAACAAAAGCTCGACACAAATTCAATTTTCAATTGTTCTGCACACTTACACCCATTGCAATTGCAATTTCTTATCCGGCGGTGAATTATCAGCTGGCGCATGATGCAATGGCGGATAGAAAGTACGACGCAGACCACGTATAGTCACTTTTGTTGGCTCCTCTTTCATTATATCCAACATACTATATTCACCATTCGCACGCAATATTTCACTTTCGGGTGCATACAAAATGCGTGGACGACTTTTACTGCGTGGCCGTGCTCCACGCATAGGAACCTTGGGCAGTTCATCTGTGGCTAGAATGGGTGCTGCGGCCACTACAGAGGGTCGCGAGCGTGAACGCCTTATGGGCGAACTGGCTATTAAGGCAGTGCCAGTGGCAAGATAAAATGTGTCAACATCTGCGAATTCGTTGCGTAGTTGTGAAAAACTGCGGACCTGAAGTGTAATTTGTAACAGTGAGTGGTGGTGGTAATGAAATTTGGCAAAAGATAAAAGTTATAGAAAGGAAAAGGAGAACAAAGTTTGGCAGCATCTATTAGATACTATCTAATAAAAAAATAACGGTAAGTCTACTAGAATAGTCCCAAAATGGACAAATATTCCACTCGATATTTTAGTTTAAGTAGTATCATGGACTTAGAAATTCTTGTTAATCTACGATAGCCCCAGCTGGCTGTTCCTTCTTTTCCTTCGGAGCACGCTTTGGTCGGAATTAAGATGTACATTAGGCCGTCTCGCCTTATATGGACAAAAAAAAGGTCCACCGTACACCCCCCCACATATGATTTCTTTTTCGAAAACATTTCCAGAAAATTATTTTATTAATTTTTTTTTGGATGTCGCTAAAATTCATTTTTTCAAATCTTCGGTGTTTATAGTCCGACCTGTAAGGCTGATACACCAATCTCTTTGGCTTGAGAGGAGGGTTTCTACTTTATAATTGTATTAACCCTATGTGCGCCATTGGGGTCACTTCCACCCAGTACTTAGTTTATAACACCTTAATGTATCTTTTTTTTTACAGGCATGTTAAATGTCGTCAAAAAACATTAATCTTTTGCAAAAGAGTTATTTCGATCGATTCATTAGAACTAGAAATAAAACACATTTAACTTTCAGAGGAATATAACTTTCTCTCTTCTTCTGGTCTTTTAGATTCATTTTACAAAGATTTTTTCTGAGGAGACCGCTACCGAAATTTTATGACGAATAATTTTCTAGAACATTTTAGCCCTCTAGCGACCTTAAAAATACTATTTCCTCACTCTATTATATTTCCTGACTGTATAAAAAGGGATCAAAATAACCCTTTCTTGGGGTGTTAGATGGTTAAAATGTATAGTATATATCTTTTCTTTACTACGAACATTTATTAGCCACAATTTATTACTTACACACATTTCTGAAATTTCTTATTTCGTAAACTCACCTCCTGTCCCGTGCCTGTATACATTTTCTTCGCTCCATTTATTTTCAATACTTGACCCAGATCCTCTAAAACCTCTTCGAAGGGCTGCGATGTGCGCAAATTCAAAAGTACACGACACTAAGAAAAAAATCAAAACAAATACAACAAAAACGTTAATGAGAGCATGTTGAGCATTGAAAAATAATAGCCATAATTATAACGATTAAAATAATTATGTTATATATTAGTATATGCGTAGGTAGGTATGTATATATGCGAAATGGTAAATTGTTTATGGCTTGACTTGCGGTATTGCGTTGACAGAAATCACATGCCATGTGAAAAGCTCATTCAATCTGCAACTGACCCAGGTTACCATATAATAGCTGTAATGGTGTTTGTGAGAAATTAGAGTCAGGGTTATTGGAACGCTATGCAACAGTTTAGCGTCTTACCAAATGACTCAAATTCGACTAAAAAAGTTGTAGCATATATAAATCTTTTTAGCGTTAATATGTATTTTATAGTGTAATAATTACTTGGTTTGAATTTAAGCTGTCCTGCCAAAGTTTTTTGATACTGTGATCTATCTCTCTCTACTACGCAATTGACTATATTTTCGTCTTATCAAATTTAATTTGGCTTCAAGTGAACACTTTAACCATTTAAATGCCGTTGATTAGTAAATAACGAGTTGAAGTAAATTCAAACTTCAAAAAACCGTCTAGTACTTAAAGTCCAATCACATAAAATGTGAAACTACTATGATGTGTCATAATCGCGTGCAGAATTAACTCATACGCTAAACAGACACCAAAAAAAGGGAGAAGAGGAGGCGCAATCGCACGATTCCGCAGACAGTTTGGCACATAAAGCAAAGCAAATTTTTGAAAGCTATTTAAAGTAAACTTCAGACCATTTTGCTGCCGAGTTTGCGTGTCTTTGGCGTGTCTTTGGCATTTAATCAGTTTTGTCTGTGGGGAAATTGTATATATCGATGTGCTAGTGCACAAACCGGATAAGTGCAGGTTTTGGCGAAACTGAGTTAATTGCATTTTTGGAATCATCAACACTATACCTACCTCGTGTGCAATTTTTGTAAGGAAATTATCAATAATGGCGGAGATATGCGATGGCATAATCAGTCAAGTGCTTTGAAAATGAAATATTTGTTGTGCACAAACCGGATAAGCGCGCTTAGAAATTCAAATTTTCTATAAACATAATTTTTCTTGTGCGCAAAAATTCCAAGTGCCACAAAATAAAAATTTATGCTCGTATCCTATTTAAATAACCCATAAAAATGTACTATTTGAATTTAATAACTATGTTAGTGTTTTAAATGAACAATAAAATATGTATTAACAGAAATAAATTGAATACATTTTTCATAGAAGAGCTCTAACAAAAATATTTGAAATTAAAAAAAGTTAGCGCCAAACGGGCTAAGTGCCCAACAAATTTTAATCACTAAAAAAATAGTATAGGTACCGAAACCATCAATATAATTTTAGCACATTTGGATTCTACATACTCCAATTAACTATTCGTAATCGTTGTAACTGAAAAATATTTGACAGATAACAAGTTAATATAATACAATGGCGCTCAAGGCTTATCCAAATAGAGGTTATATTACTTCCATTTTTATGTGTGTGTTTTCTTTAAAAATGTCAATGTGAAAGAGAAGAGAAATGAATTTCAAGGTAAAATTTTTGCCAATTCGTTTTGTCTGACATTCACACTTTTTAGTATACACACACAATTCCAATCAGCTTATCTACTGCGATATCCTTCTTTAGATAATTCTTGATGGCGCTATTATAACTGTGACGAGTTTTTATGGCCGAGCTTCTCTCCCAATTCGAGGTGTGCTCCTTTTTTGTTTTTCCTACTAATTGGGTGGACCTACAGTTTTATGCCGGCTCCGAACGGCGAATGCATTTTTTGTGAGAAGCTTTTTCATGGCAGAAATACTCTCGGAGGGTATGCCGCCCACTGCCGAGAGGTGACCGCTGTTCTTAAAAAACCCAATAACACTGGATCACAAAATGAAATTTTTTGTCTGTACTTTGGACGTGACCATCCTATCTATATGTAAAATCGGTCGCTGATTCCGAAAATCGGGCTCATTTTTAATTCTATGGGAAGGTTTTTGAGATATCGGCAATTTACCGTTATTTGGCCACTGGCTCCACTTAATCCTGTATACCTTTTTAACGCAGTGAGCTATCTTCCTTGGAGTGACACTCAACGAAAGAAAATTAAATTTCCTTTTCATCGCTGCTATAACATTGTTCTGTAACTCTTATAGTTTCTGAAATATTGACGATTCAATTTGAATTTTTTCGATTTTTTACGATTTTTTGAAGAAAAAATTGAATTTGTCAGGCAATATCTTTTAAACCAATGTCTTCACCTTCGGTTTTACTCCTTTACATGAAGCTCCATTCTATTGGGAAAAATATAAGCTATCAACGAAGAAAATCCATGGTAAAATGGAAAAGTTATAGGCGATCAAGTAAATACATCCAACTCGCGCAATGCCTCTGCACGGGTATATTCTATGCATGTTATACCCGTAAATGGGCTTTTATCTACTGCGCTGCCAATGTGCTGCTACTGCAGATGTGTAGGTATTGGTATAACGTCAATATTTCAGAAACTATAAGAGTTACAGAAAAATGTTGTAGCAGGGATGAAAAGGAAATTTAATTTTCTTTCGTTGAGTGTCACTCCAAGGAAGATAGCTCACTGCGTTAAAGAGGTATACAGGATTAAGTGGAGCCATTGGCCAAATAACGGTAAATTGCCGATATCTCAAAAACCTTCCCATAGCATTAAAAATGAGCCCGATTTTCGGAATCAGCGACCGATTTTACATATAAATAGGATGGTCGCGTTCAGAGTATTTTTTGGCTGTAGAGCAGTGTAATTGGATTTTTACTAATTAGAAAAATTGTTTTGGTGTTTTGCTCGGGCCGTGGTTTGAACCCGAGACCTCTGGCATAACAGGCGAGCACTCTACCCACTGCACCACAGCGGCCACCAGACAGATAACAAGTTATTGCTATTTAAACACAAAATTTGCTCTCCTAAACATTTTTCAAAATATTACTTATCCGGTTTGTGCACTAGCACATCGATATCATTCTTTAACCTTATAAATGTTCATTATAAATACATGAAAGAATGTTATTTATTAGCTTTTCGTGTCTGCAGCACTTGTCTGTCATATTTCTGACACTTTTGCACCACTAAATATGCCACAATAATTGATGCGATCCAAAGTGATTATAGCATCTCATTTAACTACACATTAATTTGACACTCGTTGATAGATAGTGCGAGAAATATGTACATATTTACATACTTATGTATGTATAAGCGAGAGAGTAATCAGTAGATCATTTAAAAGATATGACAAAATATTTGGTATTGTTTATTTGATGTTCCCACTACAATAAAAAAATTAAACATATTAAACAAATATATATATTTTCCTTATTGAGCTCCAGGCCACAAATTAAATTAAAAACAATTTTTAATTTTAATTTTTATTTGTCAATATTTCGATCTCAGCCTGAGATCATCATCAGGACTGGAAAAACAAACACAATGATTACATTTATATACATATATGTATTGATACATATGCTTAAATATAAACATAAACAGAGAAGCGAAACTTACACAAATTCCTTGTTTTAATCGACTGACTAGAAAATCAACAAAAAATATGGAACAGGTAACATTGGAAAAAATGAACAATGTAAACAAAATTTGGAGACATAAATACATATATAAGAAACATGAAAATGTAAACAATTGAAAATATACCGTAATGGTAAACAAAAATATACAGGAACAACAATACCTTGGAATAAGACGAACAGTAAGACATAAATATATACGTATACATATCGCTGCAGCTCTCCTTTGTTGTTGTTGCTTAAGCTTGGTTGAGAAACCAGTTTAGATGGGGATGCGCTCGAACAAACAAACATGCATTGTTATAATTGTTGTTGTCGAATGACCAAATTTCTATATACATGAGCGCAATTGTCAGTGTCGGACTTAAAGTTCATTCTCTTTGTACTAGGGGTGTTCAAAATGTGTAGCATTTCAAGGGTGTATCGCTTATGATAGTGTTTTTCATTGTCTAAAATTGCTACATTGTCAAAATCTGGATAATGTCCCGTACTGCCGCAATGGTATGACAAGGCTGTCTTGTTGTCCGAAGAATTATTCCTTAGTTTTATATTGGACTTATGAGCGGAAATCCTTGTCTTTAATTTGGATTTTGTTGTCCCCACATATACCTTTTCGCATACGTGGGACCCGTCACCACTGCATGGAATTTCATACACAACGTTGGATTTCTCATATTTCGGGATTTTGTCCTTAGTATTACTGTATAGGAGTTTTAAGGAATTGTTGTATGTAAATGCGATAATATAATTTTCTTTGTCATATATACTGGACCTTTTTATTCTTTCCGATATCCCCGGGACATATGTCATTGCTTTATATATCTTTGGTTCTTTATTTAATCTCTCTAATTTATTTCCAACGTAGAAGAGGTTTATCATTTTATTTGTCAAGTAGGAAGGAAAATCGTTGTTTGTCAGAATTTTCTTAATTAAAGGGATATTTTTCTTGTGGTATATTTTGTCACTTATGGAGAGTACTCTAGTTATAAAATTTTTGGCAGTATTTATAATAATCTTCTTTTCATGCTTCGAATGATAATTTATTAGCCTCCCTGATGCAGTGGGCTTTTCGTGCCAGTCAAAGGTTATTTTGTTGTTTCTTCTAATTATTAGTGTGTCCAAATAAGGTAGTTTACCGTTGTTTTCTTTTTCTATTGTGAATTTTATTGATCTATTATAATTGTTAAGCATGTGTAGTATATTATCTGCATCTTCTGCTTTGATGATGGCAAATAGATCATCGACGTACTTTGTAAGTAGTCTCGGTTTCTGCGCAGATTGTCTTTCAAATTTGCTAAGTAGGTCTTCCATAAATATGTCAGCTATTATAGGGGACGCCGGCGAACCCATTGGCATTCCTGATCTAAATGAAAAAAACTGTCTTACATGTAAAACAGCCAACCCACCCAGAATTTATGGTTTACCAAAAATCCACAAGGAAGCCACCCCTCTTAGGCCTATATGTTCGTCCGTCAATTCGCCGTCCTATAATATATGTAAATACTTGACAAATATACTCAAAAATTTGACCAAGTCCTCCAAATATAACGTCAGAGATGCATTGGATTTCAAAAATAAGATTGGAGGCTCGTATATATATGATGATGAAATTTTAGTGTCGTTAGATGTTGTCTCGTTGTTCCCTAGTGTCCCAGTTGATTTGTCCATTGAGATTATATCCTCAAGATGGGAAGAAATCCAAAAACATACATCCATGACAAAGGAATTATTCCTGACAATTCTAAAATTCTGCATCAAAGAAAACTCGTATTTCAAATTCAACAACAAAATATATGAACAGAGATCAGGAATGCCAATGGGTTCGCCGGCGTCCCCTATAATAGCTGACATATTTATGGAAGACCTACTTAGCAAATTTGAAAGACAATCTGCGCAGAAACCGAGACTACTTACAAAGTACGTCGATGATCTATTTGCCATCATCAAAGCAGAAGATGCAGATAATATACTACACATGCTTAACAATTATAATAGATCAATAAAATTCACAATAGAAAAAGAAAACAACGGTAAACTACCTTATTTGGACACACTAATAATTAGAAGAAACAACAAAATAACCTTTGACTGGCACGAAAAGCCCACTGCATCAGGGAGGCTAATAAATTATCATTCGAAGCATGAAAAGAAGATTATTATAAATACTGCCAAAAATTTTATAACTAGAGTACTCTCCATAAGTGACAAAATATACCACAAGAAAAATATCCCTTTAATTAAGAAAATTCTGACAAACAACGATTTTCCTTCCTACTTGACAAATAAAATGATAAACCTCTTCTACGTTGGAAATAAATTAGAGAGATTAAATAAAGAACCAAAGATATATAAAGCAATGACATATGTCCCGGGGATATCGGAAAGAATAAAAAGGTCCAGTATATATGACAAAGAAAATTATAATATCGCATTTACATACAACAATTCCTTAAAACTCCTATACAGTAATACTAAGGACAAAATCCCGAAATATGAGAAATCCAACGTTGTGTATGAAATTCCATGCAGTGGTGACGGGTCCCACGTATGCGAAAAGGTATATGTGGGGACAACAAAATCCAAATTAAAGACAAGGATTTCCGCTCATAAGTCCAATATAAAACTAAGGAATAATTCTTCGGACAACAAGACAGCCTTGTCATACCATTGCGGCAGTACGGGACATTATCCAGATTTTGACAATGTAGCAATTTTAGACAATGAAAAACACTATCATAAGCGATACACCCTTGAAATGCTACACATTTTGAACACCCCTAGTACAAAGAGAATGAACTTTAAGTCCGACACTGACAATTGCGCTCATGTATATAGAAATTTGGTCATTCGACAACAACAATTATAACAATGCATGTTTGTTTGTTCGAGCGCATCCCCATCTAAACTGGTTTCTCAACCAAGCTTAAGCAACAACAACAAAGGAGAGCTGCAGCGATATGTATACGTATATATTTATGTCTTACTGTTCGTCTTATTCCAAGGTATTGTTGTTCCTGTATATTTTTGTTTACCATTACGGTATATTTTCAATTGTTTACATTTTCATGTTTCTTATATATGTATTTATGTCTCCAAATTTTGTTTACATTGTTCATTTTTTCCAATGTTACCTGTTCCATATTTTTTGTTGATTTTCTAGTCAGTCGATTAAAACAAGGAATTTGTGTAAGTTTCGCTTCTCTGTTTATGTTTATATTTAAGCATATGTATCAATACATATATGTATATAAATGTAATCATTGTGTTTGTTTTTCCAGTCCTGATGATGATCTCAGGCTGAGATCGAAATATTGACAAATAAAAATTAAAATTAAAAATTGTTTTTAATTTAATTTGTGGCCTGGAGCTCAATAAGGAAAATATATATATTCGATTAAACGGCCAAAAACTTCATAAAAACATATTAAACAAAAACACCATTATCTCCATCGAAAATCGCTGACGCAAAAGAACACAACAAAAATTTGTAATTGGAAATTCTTCTTTGCTCTTGATGGCTTAGCACGGCCAAAGACATACAACTTTTAACTAGTTCTGAAGTGCTACCTTTTTAGCTAACCCCAAACTATTGATTTTTTAACTATTCCAGGACTATGCACATAGCAAGTAGTTTAGAACGCTTTCCAAAGTTCTGCAGAGGGCGATAATTGTCACTTTGCTGGACATTGCCTTGTTAAAAAAGACAGTTGAAAGCATTGCGTTGCGATAGAACGGGAAACAACCTTGTCTCTTTTTGAACTAGTACTGCACTAGCCTGAAGCAAGCCCGATTTTCTGCAGGGTGGGTACATATGTATGTATGTATGTATTTGTGTATGTAACTACTGTATTAAAAATTTAAGGATAAAGTTTTAGTAAGTCGTAGTAATTCGTGAATATGCATTTCTGTGTATGTACAAACATACATATATACTATGTACAAGACATATAAGGAAGTGTTGACATGCAAATTCTTATTGACGCTTCAGACGTTGGCCTTGGCACTTTGGCTTTTGGCCTTGGGCAGGTAAATCATTGGCAAACTGTTTGATTTTTGGTGTTCTTCGCCAGATAGTCACACTTGTATTTAATTTTTCTTTAATTTCACCAAATAGTGATGAAAAATGCAATGCATTCCCTTGGCCCAAAACTATTAAGCATGTTTTGGGCTAAGGGAATGCACATAGTGAAGCCGTAAAAAAAAGGAGTTTCAAGAGTTTATAAACTTCCGCTACTTGCTATACTGTTATACTCTTTTACGGTTATATTGTTATTCTATATCCGTACGTCATGCGGATGCGCCCCTCGTGCGGTTGGGTGGGTGGAGGGAAAACGTTGGGTTTATTATTATTATTATTATTATTATTATACTGTTATAATGTTGTACTGTTATACTGTTATACTATTGTACTATTGTACTGTTATACTATTATACTATTACACTATTATACTGTTATACTGTTGTACTGTTATACCGTTATATTGTTATACTATTATACTGTTATACTGTTGTGCTGTTATACTCTTATACTGTTATTCTGTTATACGGTTATACTATTATACTGGTATACAGTTATACTATTATACTGGTATACAGTTATACTATTATACTGTTATACTGTTATACTGTTATACTGTTATACTTTTATACTGTTCTACTGTTCTACTGTTATACTGTTGTACTGTTATACTGTTATAATTTTATTATGTATGTAATATTACTTTGTATATATGTACATATATATAATGTTATTTTGTTATAGAGCTAAGTTAAACCCACACAAAAGGATGCTCTAATACCGCAAGTAGAAAGAAATATTTATGTATGTATACAAATCGCTAAAAAAATTTTAAAATTCAGTTTCTGATCTCATTGATGCCGAATTGAAGGGATTTTTCATGCTATCGCCAGTTTACTTTGTTTACTACCCAAATTTCGGTAAATTAATGCGGAGTTTTTCTCGACATCCGTTTGCAGGCGTGCCAGTTGCATTACGCTATTCGACAGCCGCAACGAAAATGCGAATTGTATCCCTGTAGGGAAAATCTCTAGTTCCGAACTAGGTCGCTTCTAGTGCATTTTTCGACACTACTAGTGCGAGCTAAATCTCTTTTGCATGTTATCAACTGGCGAATTTTACACGGCGATGTCCTAGGCGGTGTCAATTGTCGCCCTCTGCACTACATTTTCGATAGTTCCCAACTAGTACTAAATTCTACAGTTTTCACTAGTTCGTTTATTGGCACAATTTCGATAGTTCTGAACTAGCTGCAAGTACCTACAAATTCTACAGTTTTACATCTGCCGCTTAAGTGCAGCACTTGACACACTTCATGCAAGTGGCGCGATGGCCGACTGGCTAACGCATTTGCCTTTCAATCTGAGGGTCGCGGGTTCGAATCCTGTCGGTGTCAAGGTGGATGATAATTTTTTTTTCAATTTTTTTTTAACTAATATTTTTTTTATTTATTTATTTAAAAAATAATATTTAAAAAGTAATAAAATAAAAAAAAAAATAAAAATAAGCCTGAGGGATCGGAAGAGCATAATTAGGGGAATATTTCATTTCATAAGAGATGCAAATAGAAAACTCTTTATATAAAATGCTTCATTAAACATCTGAGAATTGCAAAAATATACAAAGCCGACGGTAATTGAACGAACGAAAAATTTTCGTAGAATTTTTGTCACTTGCATACAAATCAAAGTGTGCTAATAATGGTCACTCAATTCACTCCTTCTGAACTGGTGACGGTCTAGCTACAAATAATCTAGTTCCCTTTTGACACCTTTTCGCTAGTTCGGAACTAGAAATTTTGCTCACTAGTTATTGAGTTCCCTGCAGGGATTATACACGTGTTGGTATGTATGGATGCATGGCTGCAATCAAAGGTACGCCATGACGTATGAGCGACATTTGAATGGTAATATGAATGAATTTTAGGGTAACTGTGCACAGTGGAAGAGACTGCCAATTTTGGTTGTTCACGTTATTTTGTAGATTTTTCGCTTTATTGTGCATTTGTATGTAGATACAAACATACATATATGGCAATATGCAATATTCATATATAACTTGTTAAAAATGTACATAAAAAGAAATTTTTGTTAGCGCAACTGGGTATACAAATTTTATTGCCTACATGCATATTACTCAACCACGAATACCAATGCTGAAACAATGCATAAATAATAGCTTATCGAAGTAATGATCCAACCGTATTCCGCAGTGAAAGAAATTAGGAACGCGTGTAGTCGTAAAACAACAACAACAACAACAAGACAAAGGTTAATTGCGTTACTTCGCAAAAAAAAAGAATAAAGACGAGTATGATGATACATCATATTCCTACCCTGTCGGAAAAACAAGCAAGCAAAAAGTATTTAATAAAGACGAGCTTTAAAAGTACTATATAGTGAATTGGTTGTAAAAGCAGTGTAGAATTTCATTCATAGCCAGCGTTTGTTTGGCTCGCTGTTGTTAAATGTGCATCACGTGTGATGCGGCCAAACGTGGGCGGCGACTGGTCTTGGTTGTAGCGCAAATTGCACTTGAACTTTGCCAAATTTTACAATGCCGACATGGAGTTTGTTGTGTATGGCCATATCATAATACATATACATATATACAGACATATTCACTTGTGCCCACGCCCATACCATTAGAGCCTCACCTTGTTGGCCTTGCTGCTTGACCTTAGGGGAAAAAAATGTGCAATTTGACGGAAATTATAGACATTTGGTGTGAAATTTCCACATATTGAACTTTCGCTGAAATATGTATAATAGTTAGCGGACAGTGCTATGTATTTTAAATGCGCCAAAATCCCTGAGCGTCTTTACTTTTCTTTCACCTACTCCGCATCCATCTATGTATGACGTGTCCGTTTGCTTTTCGATTTAATGTTAGCCAATTTACAGATTGTGAAGGCCAAAATTTATACCGCAATTATCACCGGTTTTGATTTTGATAGCCTTTCGCTACGCTTTGTGGATGTGGGCTGATATGACACGTTCATACGATGTACAAATGTATGTATGTATGTATACTAGGGTGATCCTTAAATCAGTCAGTTTTTCAGTCTCACACCCTAAATCGGTTAAAGCACGGTTAAAGATACAACATATAAATTTTGATACCGATCGGAGGTGGTCAAAGTTCAGATTACCATATGAGACCACTGTGCGACACCCCTTAACGGCGACCAAAATTTACTTTTGGTATCCTTGAGTACATGACTATCGATTTTGGGCATTAGATATAAAAAAAAAATTAATGATTTTTATATGGTAGTCGGAACTTAGATACTATATTAGTAAGACCAGGTTCCATAAGCTGCCTTCAGCTATTAAATAATGGACCTATCCTTTTGGGAGGTAAACAAAACTTGAGAATTCTCGTCTCAAACTTTAACCATAAAAGACCCACTTTTCAATTACATATCTTTGCAAATTTGATTATTTAAACATAAAAGATAAAAGAGGGTTTCTGAAATAACCACGAAATCTCCATAAAAATAGTTACAAAGAATCTGTTTAGAAAATTCAGTGTAACTTTGATATAACTACATATTTAGTATCTAAACTGCGAATTTTTCTTACTCACCTGCACCGAATGATCTAAATTATTTATGATGCGTATAACACGTCCAGCGCTGCGCTTGATCGAGCCCGATGTCGTTGATAATGTGCCCAAATCTGCTTCCATAATCGAGGGTTTACGACTGGCCGGTTTAGAGCCCCAGCCTTGATTGCCCGGTGAGGCGTACCACATGCCGTTCTTTTTACCGTAACTAGCCGGCTATGCAGGAGGCCACAGAGTTTGCGTTTGTTTGGATATGAAAAAAGAGCGAAAGAAAAAGTAAAGAAAATGTGGAGTTAATAAAAAATTAAACTGTGGACATTTTTTACATACATATTTTTTTAACTCTTACTAATAGGTTAAGTTAGGTTAGGTTAGAGTGGCTGCCATAGGGGCACACTTAGGCCAGTGCAGAGGCCCATTCTGATACCACAAGAAGAAAACAGATTACTCCTCCTTTTTAAACCAGTTTGATAACCTAATGAAATTCACCATGTCCTTTATGTCGACAACCGCGACTTTAGATAGGCTATCCAGGAAAGGTGTCCCAAGAAAGCGTCGTCTGGCGCTGTTAAGAGCCGGGCAATGGCAAATGAGGTGTTCGATTGTCTCCTCTTCCTCATCATCTTTGCAGCTTCTGCAGCATCTACGGTAGGGTGCACCCAGTCTCTCTGCGTGTTTCCCGATGAGGCAGTGTCCTGTGAGCACCCCCACAAGGTTCGAGATTTTCTTTTACTTTAGGATTTTTGTATAAAAAAGTTACAATTGTTACGATATGCGTGCCTGTTTGTGCACATTGATACATACATTAAGGTGGAGTGAAATCATATGGAGATTTTTTTTTGTTCTTTTTTTGAACGTACCAGCAATGAAAATTTGCCTTTATACGAGTTAATGAACCCCACAAAATTTTATGGCGATAGGATGACGTTTTGAACTGCCCCCAGCCCCGCAAAGTTGAAATCAATATGCACGATCTGGTACAAATATGAAATTTTGAAAATTATAAAATCAAAAAACGAAGTATGAGGATTGATAAAGATGGCTAAGCTGAGTATTAAAGTGAAATTTTTTTTTTGGAAACAACAACAACAAAAGTTACTAAAGGTCAAAGATTATATTATGCATTTTTTAAATTGCAATTACTTAAAAAATACTGAACCGATTTCAAATATTTTTATACCATTCGATAGGTATTTTGATTCCCTTTAATGTGGTATACATTTTGTATATGAAAAGTAAGGGGGGTAAAGGGGGGTTTGACCCCCACAGGGGGGTATTATGGAACCCACATAAAATGTATATCAAATTAAACGGAATCAAATTACCTATCGAATGGTATAAAAATATTCGAAATCGGTTCAGTAGTTTTTAAGTAATTGCAATTTAAACAAGTAAGGAAGCCTAAGTTCGAGTGGAATCGAACATTAGACACTAGAAGGCTGCACGAATGGATTCGAAACGGCCAACAAAATATTCGCGGCCATCCAATTACAGTACCTTCTTGTTTCTGTCGTTTTAGAATAAACGCAAGTAGAGCACAACCATAAACAGAACCAATACAATTACTTATTCGTAGCGACAATTACATTACCTTAAAAAGGTTCTGCAAATAGTGTACACTACTTGCGAATACTTCGAATATAATCGAAATATATGTATGTATGTACATACATATTTTCATAAACACACATCCAGACGTTGTGTTCAGCAAAATTACGCTGCTGGCGTGAGTGTGTGTATGTGCATATGCATACACACTAGGGCGGGTCGATTGGTAGGGGCCAAAAAAAAAAATTAATGGACACATCGCAATTATAAAAATTTGGGTAATTTCAAGCTTTTTTGCCCAAGAAACCATATGTCTAAAATAAATTTCGAACCAGAGCTTTTTACGATCTACATATTTCCAACTGTTCTATATATTTTAAAATAACTCGGTAACCAATACTTCGATTCTTTTGATTTTTTCGGCATTAGTTAAGAAACTTATTTGGCATATTAAGGTGGTTTTATGAAGGAAATAAAGTTCTCCCGAAATTCGCCGAACAACCCGATTTGGAATATAATACGGAAATCTATACCTCAAATTTTTCCTTAATATATTAAAATTTAGAGGTCGTGCAAATGCCTCCAAATTTCTTTCTCCTTTTATATCAGTGATGATACATAATTTTTTTCAAAGTCCTTAATGAACAAGAAAAACATTTCTTATCATTAAAAAATGGAACATATGTTTGTTGGGCTTTTATTTTTTGGTCCACCTTAATGCCATATGCACATTAAATAAACAAACAAACCAAAGAAGCAACAAGGTTTTGTGAATACTTCATAACATGGTTATTATTATGTTCTATTCTATCGTGGCGAATAGTGTACACTAATCGCTCCAACAGAGCAAATAGAAATAGTATTTGTATTCCAAATGAAAAATATGGGTTATATTCGTATCTGCATGGAAATTGTGCTGTGACTAATTGTACAATGCATAGAGTATTCGAAAATATAGAAGAGGCAAATGGTATTGTGCAGAGGTCTATTAGATACTCAGCTGTATGCTTTCACTGTTTGTTTGCGTTTGATGGAAACACGGCGTATTTTATATAAAGCGAGTGCCGCATAAAGTGGGCGTAGCCACGCCCATTTTCAACATTTTTATCAGTCATCCAACTAAGCATATGAATATTATTCTTTGGGCAAAATTTCATTCCTTTATGACTTCCAGTTACAAAGTTGTCACGTTACAAATTTCCAAAGGGTGTTCCAGAAATATCTTTGCTAAAAAGTAGGCGTGGTTATAAACCGATTTCAATAAATTTTTGCGTGTCTATTAACACAAGTTATAAAAGTGTATAAACCAAGTTTCGTTATAATATCTCAATTATTTGTCGAGTTATAGGCAAAGAAATCTCGTATATTCCTTTGTCTAAAAAGAGGCGGTGCCACGCCCATCTTCCAAAATTTTTATATTTTTTGTTTCCGGTCTATTGTGAAACTCATGCCACAAAATTTCTATGAATTATCTCTATATTTGACAAAGATATCGCTTAAAATATTTTTATTAGGCCCCTTTATAGTTCCCATATATAAAAGTGGGTGTGGTCGTCAAACCGATTTCGCTAAAATTTTGAACATGTATTACCACAAGTAATAAAAGTGTACACACGAAGTTTCGTCATTATATATAAATTATTTGTCGAGTTATGGGCTCAGAAATCTCGTATATTCCTGTTTCTAAAAAGAGGCGGTGCCACGCCCATTTTCCAAAATTTTTGTGTTTTTCGTTTTCTGTCCGCAGTTGGACTTCTGCTATAAAATTTCAATGACATATCTTTATATTTGACAGAGATATCGCTTAAAATGTTTTTATTAGGCCACTTTATAATACACATATATAAAAGTGGGCGTGGCCGTCAACCGATTTTAGAAATTCTTCGTCCAAACATTTGCCTAAGTAAGTATATCACGTGTACGGAATTTCATCGATATATCTTCTACGGTTTCTGAGTTATGACTAATAAAACTTTCAATGTTTGCCCCTTAATAAGTGGGCGTGGCACCGCCCATTTTCCAAAATTTTTGTGTTTTTTGTTTTATATCCATAGTTGGACTCATGCGACAAAATTTCAATGATAGATCTTTATATTTGACAGAGATATGGCTTAAAATGTTTTTATTAGGTCACTTTGTAATATACATATATGAAAGTGGGCGTGGCCGCCAACCGATTTTAACTATTTTCCGTCCAAACGTTTGCCTAGGTATGTAAATCACGCGTACCAAATTTCATCGATATATCTTCAATGGTTTCTGAGTTATGACATATAAAACTTTCCATGTTTGACCCTTAATAAGTGGGCGTAGCACCGCCCATTTTCCAAAATTTCATCAAATTTCTTCCTAGGGGCCTGAGCTCAACACGTGGGTAAAATTTCATCGCTCCAGCTATATTAGTGACTGAGATACCAAATTTCCGATTTTTACTATATAGGGGAGGTGGGCGTGGTCATGGTCCGATTTCGCCCATTTTCAATACCATCCGTTCCTGTCTTGATACCAACTTACATTTCAAATTTCATCAAAATATCTCAATTTTTGCGCGAGTTAGAGTGCGTACGGACGGACGGACGGACGGACGGACATGGCTCAATCGATTTCTCTTTTCACCCTGATCATTTTGATATATATAAGTCTATATCTATCTCGATTATTTCATTCTGTTACAATCCACCGTTATGTGATTAAAACTATAATACTCTGTGTACTAGTACAGCTGAGTATAAAAATGCACAATATAAACTTTGACCTTTAAAAACTTTTGTTGTTGTTGTTTCCAAAAAAAAAAATTCACTTTAATACTCAGCTTAGCCATCTTTAGGACCGTTCGCCGGCAGCAAATTGCTGCAAATTGCAGAAAAAACTGCAAATTCGCGTTTTTTGAGGCATAAACTCAGTCAAAATTTGCAGAAGAGAGCGCAATTTTGACAGTTCATTGACGGAGAAAGCTGCAAAGTTTTACTGACGAAATTTGTCGTTGCAAAGTTCAGTAGACTGAAAAAACATATGATTTGCGATCATATGGTTGCAATTTAAAAAAAAGTCGAAAGTGATTTCAAGTCAAAAAACTAAGAAAATCGGGAATATATGTGATTCAATAAAAAATGAAGTGAGAAAATTATATTATTTTAATTTATAAAGTTTATTTAAATGTTTTAATTTGTTAATAAGGTACCAGCTAAAAGGAAACCTGTTAATGACACCGCAGTGGGATCATCGTCTGCACTCTCGGGATTCTGCGTTGTTGAATCGCAAATAGGAGATACATATACTACTTAAATGGAAAAATTGTCCATTAATGATGCACGCCCCGAAAAAAATGACTTTCACAGATGTCAGAACAGAAATAAAAACTTGCCGGAGACTTATAGTTTATGAGATATTTGTTGGTAAAGTTGTAAAATCCACCAAACAAAACACCAAAACTGCGCACTATTACCGAGGAAAAACTTTTTGCGTGGCGGCATTCGGCCGTGCTTTAAAAATATAAACCTCAGCCGGCAGAAATCCCTTTCTGGAGTTATATATGTATATGTATACAGTGATCCACAATGCTTTTGTGTAGAACATCTTTTTGCGTGGCGGCCTTGGGTCGCGCTTTAAAAAAATAACAATCAGCCGGCAGAGTTATCTTTCTGGGGTAATATCTATGAACCCATCCAACTTTAACTACAAATATCTCGTAAACTATAAGCCTCCGGCAACTTTTGATTTTGAGATCTGTAGGAGTCCCTCTACCCCTCTGAGGAAGTGATTTTTCTCGGGGTGTGGTTTCTTAATGGAAAGCCGGTCCACTTAAATAAATAGTTTTGAGTAATAAAAGACAATTTATACTTCTAAGAGATTGAAAATGAATCTTTGGTTAGACTTAGAAATAAAAACAAGGAACTCCTGGAATTTGCTTTGGTTTTATGTGAATTTCCATAAAGCAATACGTCGAGCAAACAGTTCCGGCTTATACGGAAAGAGAGTTCCGAACTCATTTTCGTATTTCAAAAAGACTTTTCAAAGAATTAAGTGACAAAATCATCCGAAGCGAGCCCTATTGTAATCTCGACCCTTTCAAAAGACTACCCGAAAAAACTTATTTATTATTATTTTTATGGTTCGCTGGTCACGAAGCATGCAGCTTCCGGGATATGTCCGACCGTTTTAACTTGTCATATGTTGTTGTACATATGTAAAATTATACACACATATGTATGTATATGCATACCACCATTGCTTACTGTTTTGAAATTTTTGGGAATGTCCCCGGAGAACAATGCACATCTAGTTTCCCCTTCGATTGCATTTCGTCAAATTTCTATTTTGTTATGCACTTGTGAGTGAAGACAAACAGCTGATTTTCTGCAAATTTTGACAAATTTCTGTTCGTTGAAATGCCAGTAAATTTGCATAAGTTTCTCTCTTCGGGAGAGCAAAACATATTTTTCCCTGCTTGCAAATTGCTGCAATTTGCAGCCGCCGAACGGACCTTTTATCAATCCTCATACTTCGTTTTTTGATTTTATAATTTTATAAATTTAACATTTGTACCAGATCGTGCTATTTTTTCAACTTTGTGGGGCTGGGGGCACCTCTAAACATGCGAGTAGGTCAATAATTTTACAGCATAACTTTTTGGTTGCTTGTTTTTCCGATAGGGTAGGAATATGATGTATTGTGGATTTTCCGTCATCCCTTGTCAAGTTTGGTTTGGAGACAAACCGGTTTCGGTTAATATGCGCCATCTTCAGTGTCTTCTTTCTTTAGAAGAGTTCGCATATTAGCCGAAATCGGTTTGTCTCCAAACCAAACTTAAGAAGGGATGACGGAAAATCGTTCCACAATACATCAATTTTACAGCATATTACTGGGCTAGAAAGGTGCCGTTCTGGCTTTGGAACAAATTGAATTTCCAAAAAAAATGTTTCACTCCACCTTAACATACATACTATATTTTGATGGCAGTATAAACTGCAGGAAAAACTTGGCGCACAAAATCTGATCTTAATTAAATTGTTTTAAGGCACGCACGCACCAATAAACACACAAATCTCTGTACATATGTATGTACATATACGAGTATATATGTAAATAAAGGTAATGAAGATATCCAAGAGCAAGCACGCACAAGGCCAAACGGACATGCGTTTGTGCTTTTTTTGGTGGCCATGGACAAGGCTAACAACCCGATTAGCTTACATATACATGCATACATACATACATGCTTCCATAAACACATAGAAATGTATGTATATGAATTTATGCATTTCCCTGCAAAAAAATGTGCGATTAATCCCGAAAGAGATTTGTCCCGGATTGATCTCTTTCGAGAACAACCGGTCCACAATTAGTCTCCGATTGTTCCCGTACGGGTATAAATGTAGACTAATTGTAAGCCAATCGTTCCCGAACGCGTATACATGTAGACTAATTGTAGACCAATTGTTCCCGAACGGATATAAATGTAGATTAATCGCTTTCATCCCGAACGGGATGTAGAAATGTAAATGTAGAAATTTTACGAAAATATGCAATGTATTTAAAAAATTGTAGAACAACCACTAAAACGAATTGAACACCCTCTCTCTTACAAATGATGAATAATAATTTTAACAAAATGTTGCCTAAAATATCCTATGAAAACATTCTTTACATTACGCTTATATAATGCATACTCAAAACTTAAAATTTTTTTTATTTATTTATTGAGAATTTTTACAAAAGTAAACCATTATATAATCTTTATTTAAATATGCATGAACATTTACAATTTTTTAAAGATTGTTATTAAAAATTGCCTTGGCTAACAACTTGCAAAAATCTACATTTGTACCCGTTCGGGATGAAGGCGATTGATCTACATTCGTACCCGTTCGGAATGAAAGCGATTGATCTACATTTGTACCCGTTCGGTATGTTAGTGATTAATCTACATTGGTTCCCGTTCGGGTATACAAGTTGAACAATTAGTCTCTTCATAGGACATGCTCAAACAAATGCGATCAATTCACTCCATATAAAGGGATGTAAAATTTTATTCGTCGCATGCTCCCTTGCGATTGATCTCGGACACGTCCCGGATTAATCGCATTTTTTGCAGGGTTTTGTTTTAGTAATTTCAGCAAAGTTTCCTTTGCTTTCGTTTACACTTTTCGGCAAAACATTTAACATTTCTTCTGATTTTAGCTTGCTTGCTCATGCTTGTTCACCGCTAATAAGGTAATTTATGTATAGTTTCAGACTGAAAGCGACTTGAGTGTAAGGAAGTAACGAACAATTTCAGTTTTAGGGATGTTTGTTTCATAAAAAAGTTTGATTACTGTATTTAAAAAAGGTTTTTATCCCTAGATATTTAAAGTCGGAAGCAGGATTTTTTTTTAATTAATTCAGTTTTGGTGTTATTGTTCGATTTTGTATGATATTAATGTACATATGTATTTTAATGGCCCCAACCAGTATAGGATTTGTAGAAGATAATTTTATGCTACGAAAGCCCTTTTTGCTTGTATGTTATAACTTTCTTTTCCAGCTAGCACCAGATAAGATAATTGGTAGGCATTGATTAACAAATATATTTAAAACAGCTTATAAATAATATGTAAGCTTTTTTTCTGAGCGTTCAGCGTATACTCCGAAAAGTACTTGCATTGATCTTTAAACTTTTTTGTGGCATTACATATACATATATATGCATGTTCACATGTATTTTTGTATTCTTAGGACCGTTCACTCACTGATTAACGCTAACCGGAGGATAAAGGTGCGGTTAAGATATATACTGCATTATCGACAACAATGACAATAATGATGTTTAACCGCGCTTTAACAGTGGCTAGCGTTAATCAGAGGTTGAGTAAAAGGCCCTTAGTATTTCTATTAACTTTACTAACCCAAGATTTGGTGGGCGATGACAGCATCACAAACGGCGAACATTCGTCGCTATCCTCATACATTTAAGCAGTGATTGTTTTTGAATTCAGTTGAAAATATTTATATTCATGTATAGTATAAATTACTATTTGAGATTTTGTTTCGCGTTGTTTATTGTTTTTTTTTGTTTATATTCGAAATTGCTTTCATACGATTTTGAGTTTGTGCATTTTTATTTCAATATGTTAGTTATTTCTGCTGTTTTGATTAAGACCAAAAATACTTACAAATATTAAAAGGACTTGTCAATGTACATACATATATCAACAAATATTTCTACATTGCAAAAAAAAAGACAAAAAAAATTAAGAAATATGTAAGTATATACTTGAAAAAGATTATATAGTTAGTGCCATTTATAAGGTCAAATCAGGGTTTGAAATTGCTTAGCTACTTTTGCTGCATTTGCTTTTGCTTTGCTTTTGCTTTGCTTTTGCTAACGAAAAGAAAATTAGCAAACTCGGCCAGCCGAGTAAAAAACGAGAACACGATTCATTCGCTTCAGTTTTCAGCTGAGCTGTGTTTGCTTGTATAGTTAAGCAAAGCAACGCGATTTGGGGGATTTCATTTTACTTCCAGCAATTAGTTGAGTGGTAAATTTTGCTTACAGTTGCTTATTTTGCTGAAACGATTTGTTTACGCATATTTCGATTTTTTTATGTATGTATGTATGTATGTATGTATGTATGTAATATAATATAATATAATACAATGGCGCTATTATAACTCTGACGAGTTTTATGGCCGAGCTTCTCTCCCAATTCGAGGTGTGCTCCTTTTTGTTTTTCCTACTAATTGGGTGGACCTACAGTTTTTATGCCGGCTCCGAACGGCGAATGCATTTTTTGTGAGAAGCTTTTTCATGGCAGAAATACTCCTGGAGAGTATGCCGCCCACTGCCGAGAGGTGACCGCTGCTCTTAAAAAACCTAATAATTGGATTTTTACTAATTAGAAAAATTTGTTTGGCTCGGACCGTGGTTTGAACCCGAGACCTCTGGCATAGCAGGCGAGCACTCTACCCACTGCACCACAGCGGCCACTGTATGTATGTATGTATGCATGTATATAATATTCATAATATTTAGAAAATATGTAAGTATGTATGTATGTAAATTTAAATGTACACATACATATGTATATGTACATATTTGGAAGAACCCTGTAGTAAAAATCCGCAATGCATCCTTAATGAATCACTGATGCAATTCACCTATGACGAGGAGGCATCAGTGAATACTTTGATATAAAGACTGATGAATTTTTCATATAAATGGTTTACTTTCCTCAGAAAAAAAAACAAGAACAAATAAAAATATACTGAGTTATGACGCACAGAGCCAAAAGACCACCTAAAATGCCCTGTAAATCAGAACAAAGTTTAGCGGATTTCTCTACGCTTTCTCTCCAATAAGATGCCCGTCTTATTATGACTGGATATCTCATTTTAATAAAACTAAGTAGATATACTGTATAATACTAATATGAAAACCTTTTCAATATTATTAAGAAGATAACCCGTGGATTTTAGATGAAATCATTTTCAGTAAAATTTAATGGATAACCTATAAAACTAAGATGAAAACCTCTTATATAAAATTAAGAAGATGACTCCTAGAATAAATATGGAAACCTTTTCACATAAATTTAGCAGATAACCTGTAAAATTAAGAAGAAACCCTGTTTAATATTATTAAGAAGAGAATCTTGATTTTCATCGGAAAACATAATTAGTCAACTAGTATTTTCCTAGGACTTATTCAGACAAAGGGCAACATTTCATTTCATATAAGTGCAGATGGACATAATAAACTCTTTATACCAAGTGCTGCACTAATCGTTTGAGAATTGTAGAAATGTGCAAAGCCGTAGTGAAATTGACGAACGGAGGAAACACATAAGAGCTCTTTTAAAAATAAAAAGTTCTTCCTTTTAATTTCTTGAACATGTTATTGCACGCATAAAAGTGGCTGATGCAATAACTGTTATGCATATTTCTAGTATGTACGAGTATATCCATACATGTACGTACGTTAAGACGTTTATAGCAAAATTTTAATTAATAAGGGCTCTTTTAAAAATAAAAAGTTTTCCTTTTTAATAAATTCAAAAAGGTTCTAGTAAAAATTAGAGGATGTCCTTATTGATTTGCTTTATAAAAATTTTCTCATAAAAACAAGCAGATTTCTTCTAACAATTTAATTTTTTTGACAAAATGACATAAAAAATTAATAAATAAGAAGTTATCTCCTCGTTTTCAGACGGTATCCTTTTCAATAAATTTAAGAAGAAATTCAAGCTAAAATCTAGAAGATTTTCTAGCAAAAATTTCTTCAATTTTGTCTCCTCTCGCTCTCCTTGGCCAAATAGCTTTTTTTAGATGGCAGTCTCTTTGACTATAGGTGAACTTTTTGGCTCTGTGCGACAGTGATGAATTTTCAACAAAGAATCATCACTGATCCTTCAGCAGTGAAACAAATTTACTGCAGGGAAATAGATAAATAAATACATATACATATTTACTTATGTGTGTATGTATGTATGTATGTATGTACACATAATATGTATGTCCATTTGCAAATTCAAACCCTGGGTCAAATTATTAAAATATATTTATTGGAACATGCGGAAGTCGCACTTGATTTTCGCTTAAGCTTACCTAAATGCTATTACACTCAAAAAAAAAACCTTATCTCGATCAAAGACATATTTTTCCTTATTTTCAACACGCTTTTCAATACAAAATTTTCTTTGCTTTGAGTAAATTTTCTCAAAAATATGGAAAAAACATCCAAAAAAGTTCGTTGGTATGGTGATTTGAATGGTATCAAAATTAATGAAATCAAATTTTCAAAACAAGGACGTACCAGTTGGAAATGGAATGACGCTTAAGAAAGTTTTGCTTATTTTGATTTATGAATTTCTTTAAAACAAGTATATGAAACCATGGTAACGCATGTAAACAACAATATTTTATAATCCTTTTAACATGTTTTATAGAAAATTTACTCAAAACAAAGAAAATAGTGTTCAATATTGGGAAGCAATTTCTTTGAGCCCTCCATACACATATTTTTTCTTCTCAGTGTATAATCATCTTAAAATTTTACAAATATTTACAAAATGCTTCCAGTTTTAAAGTAAGTCAAATATTTTGCACAGAAACTAAACAATAATAAAATTTCATATATATTTCTCTGAAATAGGGCGTTTTTGAATAATTGTCTGAAATAGGACGTTATTCAAACATATTCTGAAACAGGGCGTTTTTGAAGCAAAATCTGAAATAGGACGTTATTCAAACAATTTTTGGAATAGGGCGTTTTTGAAACAATTTTTGAAATAGGGCCATCTTATTCTCAGCCGTCGATATGTACATATCGCCGTTCGGAGCCGGCATAAAACTGTAGGTCCACCCAATTAATAGGAAAAACAAAAGGAGCACACCTCAAATTGGGAGAGAAGCTCGGCCATAAAACTCGTCAGAGTTATAATAGCGCCATTGTATTATATTACATAATACATATATTTTGGCTGCATTGTGCCTTTGGACTTGGTAATTTGAGCGAATGTTTTGGAACCATTCAATTGGGAGATAAAATGAATTGGCCTTTAGAGAAAGTAGCATGTCGTTGGAGAGATAGCAGTGAAGGCTTTACAGAACTACTAAACTACCCCATAATAACAATATATAATAATAATACCCCACACACTTTTCAATAGTAATACCGAAAATGACGTAAAGGCCAATATATCTCAAAATATCGATATGCTGATCTATGTACTTTTGATATAACTCTGCTATATCGATCCTTCCTTAAATTTCACTCAAACACTTATGTTTTCTTATACTATTAAAGGGTCCTCTGAATAATTTAGTAATTAAATCATATTGTTATATTTAAAGAGTGAACTAAGGTACAGTGAAGAAATAAAACAAGAAAAAGAAAGTTCGCTATTAACACAGAAATCATAAAACTATAAAAATTGCTTCACAACACAAAAAAACAAAAACAAAGAAAAAACAACAGAAAAATAAAAAAAGCACGCGTCAGCACTGCATTTTTGACCGCAAAACGTAAATGACCACCGTGGCGTATGAGTGACCCCAAATGGGACATGTGAATAAATAAGCACACGATTGTTGAACACAAGTATGTAGATATGTGCGGCGAAAAAAAAAACAGCAAGTTTACATGCGGAAGCAATAAATTTAACACATTCAAAATATTTTTACAAAAAAAAATTTTTTTTTCATTGAAAAATTGTTTTTTAAACTATGTACATATGTTATTTTTTCTCATTACTTTTAATAAATTTAATTAGCACAATAATTTAGTGTTTTATTTTTTCATTATATTTATTTATTTATGAGCTCAAGGCCACGATTAAAAATTTAAAACACAAATTTTTAATTTTAATTTGGTTTTTATTTGTTATCGATATTTCGACTCCAGCCTGGAGTCACCAGCAAGACTGAAAACAATCATTCAGTCCTGATGATGACTCCAGGCTGGAGTCGAAATATCGATAACAAATAAAAACCAAATTAAAATTAAAAATTTGTGTTTTAAATTTTTAATCGTGGCCTTGAGCTCATAAATAAATAAATATAATTACAATAAAACGGCCAAAAAAACTACATCAAAATGTTTTATTTTTTCTTAAACTCGAATCTCACAAAAGCGCGTAAATACACGCGTGAAAAGATTTTATTTATTTTTTATTTATTTTTTCTTCAAATATTTCAAATTAACTTTTCACCACTTCGTCCGTACACAAAAATTGTAGTGGTGTAACGCTTGAGCTGCCGTGCAAAGACTGCCGCAGCAATTTTGAATTAATGTTTTCTTAAGTGTTTGTAAGCACACGAAAAGTGCAAATACGGCGAGTCTAGTTTAAGTTAGCAAAAGAAGGAGGAGGTATTTGTAAAAGAAAATGGCATGGCATGTACATATGTATGTATGTAACTGTGTAAGTTGTTGGCCAATTGGCTGACATAACAACTCAATGCATATAGAGTTGAAAGTGGTTAGTTTGCGGTATCTTTGATAAATACATACGTATGTACAAAGGGTGAAGGAAGTGTGGCACAGCACAAAGCGTCGCCGTAAACGTAACAAACAACATACATATGCGAGTTGTGCATAAATTAATATACATACATACTTAGATACATATTCACTATTTATCAAAACATGTGTGTATTGAGTGTGCCAGCCAAGCAGTTAACAACCAACCAATTGTGCTGCTTTATGAAATTGTAAACACTCATACGCCATGGCGAGCCTAGGCATATGGAATGTTTTACAGCGATGACAACAACAACAACAAGAAAGACGTTAACTACGTTGACAGAGCCAGAGACAGCGACGTTGACGGCGATGACGCTGGCGGGCGGCGCAAATTGGCATACGACGAGTAAATATGGTAATTCATATGAAGTAGCAACTCGTATTTATTACAACTCTTTGTGCACAAATGTATGTACATATGTATGTACTCGTATGTATGCACATACAAATAAGAAATGTGGTATTTCATTGTGGGCAGTTGAGAAACAATAAATTTTCACACAAAACTTAAAAATATTTACTTTTTGTTATTGTTCTAGCAATTTTTCGCTTATATGATATCGTCGCTCCGGAAGAAGAAAGACGCATGTCAGTAATTTGTCGACGAAAAAAGGCGCATTAAAAATATGTCGGGGAAGAAAGACGCTTTACAAAACATGTCGACGAAGATATACGCATTTAAAAAATATTTCGACGCACAGAGACGCATTATAAAATATTTCGACGAAGAAAGACGCATTAGCATTATTAACTGCGAAGAAAGACGCATTAGCATTAATATTGACAAAGAAAAATAAAAAATCGAATACGTCTTTCTTTCCTAAAAAATATTTCTTTATAGTAAAAAAATAAAGCGTCTTTCTTCGTTATCAAAAAAATAAAGAGTCTTTCTTTCGAAAAATATTTTTAATGCATCTTTCTTTGAAAAAAAAAAGTTTGCGTCTTTCTTCCTCAACAAAACACTTTGCGTCTTTTTTCTTCTATAGCGACGATATATTATGTGCACATGCTCGGTACATAGCAAACAGACTCGCAAACCTAAGCTGAAGCTAAGTTGTTCAACTGTCATACGCTGGGTGCGCTGCTTGCACTCATTCCCTCTGCTCTAACTGTTTTAATACTTCATTTTAACACATCCCAACAGAGAGAAAGGAAATTGAGTTTTTATGAGCAAAGTACAATGTGTGGCGATCGTAAAAATTGCGTCTTGTCGCCTCAGTCCATTTTCAACTGACATGCAATGAAGTGCTAAGTGGATATATGCGCGCACTTATCTCATACCGATTTATACATATATGTATATATGTACATATATAACTGTATGGATACTAACGTTTCAACCTTAGCAGAATATATTTTTTAATTTTTAAATAGCCGCAACGCTTAAATTGCGCAAAAAATGTGAATTGTGCAGCTAAACATAAAACCCTTTTTGTGAATTTTATATGAGCTATTGGCCAGTTTATAATTAAGAAAAATTGAAAAAATTTTTTGGTAGAAGTTATGGATCCATTTCGGAGACCACCACATCCCCTCATCAGACTTCTTCCAGCGGCCTCAACCGAGGATCGAACTTAGGTCGTTTCGATTGGTAGTCCAATGTCATCCCATCCTTTTTATTATAACATTTATAAGGTATAAATACACCACCTAAAACCGGATTTTCAGGCCATAATAAGGCCTTAAATAAGCCTTATTTCGCATGCTGATAAGCCTTAACAATAAGGTGTGCTTGCAGAGATAGTGAGAGAGAGTATTCCTTATGGCCTGATGACATCAACACAGAAAAATCAGCCTTATTTTAAGCCTTTGACCATGCAAATTAGCTTGCTTTAAAATTATCAGGCCTTTTTTCGTAAACCTTTAAATATTCTGTAATAATTCTTAAATAAGGCATAGATTTTTTGCTGGGTATGTGTGTTTGTATGTCGCAAAGTGTGCTGCTTTCCAGCTGTTTGTGTTTGCCATTTTTTTTGTTTTTAACACGTTTTGCTTTTTATTTTGTTTTTTTTTTTTCATTTTGGTAAGTCATTTTGTTTGTAACTTTTTTGAGTTGCAGTTGCTTGTAGTTTGTAACGAATAATCAATCGTCTTACCTTCGCTTGGCTTCGCTTTCGGTTTCACTTTCACTTTGGCCTGTTTCCTTTATATTCGTAAGTATGTATTTGTATTTGTGTTTTTATGGCGAGTGAGCAAAGTAACAACTGTAAGGAGGCTCGACATTTTTCTTTTATTTTATTTTGCAGCTCAATGAATTACATGTGCACAGAGTATGTATGTAATAATGTAAGTTTTTACTTACTGTTAAAGGAGGGAATTTCTTCGTGAAGTGGATTAAAAAATTAATTCAAAAGTCTTTATATATGTGTATAAGTTTTTATACATGGGTGGAAGTATATACCTGTCCAACAAAAACCGTTCACGATCAAAAAAAAAAAGCCGCGTGTAGCACAGTACACGTGATAGAAGTTAACTTCTTACATTAAGCATAATTATAAAGAATACATCTGAAATGATGCATAAGCTTGTTACTTTGTGTTATTTTTATGAAATTGTTTAAGCCATGTTTAATTTATTCAAATTGAAGTGGCGTATGCTATACAAATATAAAGCTTATGGTTTCAGAAAAATTGCATAATTGCATTGTTAATATGTTGCATAATTTTAGGCTATGATGAAATTAAATACATAAATACATACAGGACCCGGATTCTAAAAATCGCTATCGCCAAATAAGATCGCCAAATGAGATCGCCAAAAATCTCTAAATTTATATTAGACCCGCCTAAAGGTATGTATCTCCTTTATTTATTTATATCGTCTCAAGCTACAGCATGCTGGCCGCATTGATGAGTTAGTTTTGTATGTCAGATATTATACTAGATATTGCATATTTTTAGGTGCGTCTGATATAAATTTAGCAAATTTTGGCGATCTAATTTAGCGATAGCGATTTATAGAATCCGGGTACAGGTGAAGCTAATAAAAGCATGTTAAAAACCACTGATATTTCTGTGTAGAACAACAAACGAATGAATCAGGGGAAAGTATGGTCTGTTTAAAAGGACAATATTTGCAATGATAAACATAAAATTTAAATTCCTTTTCCCTCCTTTTCCGTCAACAACTTTCATTTGATAACAATATTGCTCAGAAATCTTTCTGGGTTATCTAGGTTTACATTTTGACCCATATATGGGGATCCGACCTAGAAATCATAATCGGTACATATCAATGTAAAAGCCCTGCTCAACACCTTTCGTTTGATGCCAGGGATGGAATATATGAGTTATTTTTGAAATTTCAACTCAAAAAGTCAATAGGAAAGAGTTAATATTTTTAATAGGGCACTAGATACCCGGGTATCGAGCAATTCGATCTGATCGTTTTTGTTTGAAGCCCGTTTGTTGTTCAAATGCCCGTACAAACATACGGGTAATAAACAAACAAACTGTTCGAGCATTTGAACAACAATTGTTCGAGCTACTCGAAAATGTTCATAAAAAATCGAGAGCTCTAATTTTTAACATTTATACATGACATCATAACATTACATGACATGATATCACATCATGACATCACATCATGACATCACATCATGGCATCACATCATGACATCACATCATGACATCATATCATGGCATCACATCATGACATCATATCATAGCATCACATCATGACATCGCGTCATGACATCACATCGTGACATCACTTCATGATATCACATCATGACATCACTTCATGATATCATATCATGACATCACTTCATGATATCATATCATGACATCACATCATGACATCATATCATGGCGTCACGTCATGACATCATGTCATGGCATCACATCATGACATCACATGACATGACATAAGGGGTTATCCGGGTCCATATTATGACCCATATCAGGGGACCCGACCTAGAACTCATAATCTGTACCTACATCTCTATGTGAAAGCTGTGCTCAGCACCTTTCATTTGATACCAATATTGCTCAGAAATATTCCGGGGTCATCCGGGTCCACGTTTTGACCCATATCTGGGGACCCGACCTGGGAATCATAACGAGTAAATCTCCATGTAAAAGCCATGTTCAATACCTTTTATTTGATATCAATATCGCCCAAAACATTCAGGGGAAAGCCGGGTAAACGTTTTTATCTTTTGCTGTTTCCTGTTTGCTATTTCCGCGCAACGGAAGTGTACCTGCTATTTCCTTTTTAAAATTTCACTCTCCATAAAAACTCTGTATCGCCGCCTAAGAAGTTAACTTCAAAAATTATCCCAAAAGAGATAAAAATTGGCATGTTGCAAGGGCTCTGAAAAAAAAAACAATCTAGCAGAATTTAAAACGAGTCTCTAAAATGAGCTGATCTATTGTTTCGTAAACCTCAAAAAACTACGTTTATATGATTCGTATTTGGGGTCATTTTGAATTATTTTATATTGTAGATCCTTTTGTAGTGTCCACAAAGAATGTTCTTTTGCTCATTTAAGTCACCAAAATTAGCTCATTTCTGAGGGTCATGCTCCGATAAATATGCGGTTTATAGCTCATGAAAGAGCATTTTTCTTATGGCATTTTTCTTATGGTTTGTTTATGCGGTTATATACAGTAAATCTGCGGACACCGTTATAAGGAAGTTTGATTTTAATAAGAAAATTTCTTGTAGTTTAATAACCTCAGATTTCTTAGCTCTTTCAACCCCTAGGAATGGCTTGTCTCCAGAGTAACTAGGTACTGTTAAAGCCGAGCATTTGTTTTTTATATCAATCATGTACGAGTAGAAATAAACAAAAATAATTCTGAAGACTGTATTCTTCGTTTAAGGTACTAAATGAATTATATATGTACAACTACAATCTCTCATCAGTGTCTGCTGCACATGCAAAAAGGCTGCCCCAACCAAATATTATACATATAAAAGGTACTTATAAATTCATTAGCATCAATTTCTTTCCTGCTGCATTTGCAACATTATTAAAGCTAATTCATAAATGTGCTTTCTTGCCAAGTATCAAAAAGTTGCATAACAAACACTTGAAAAATTCTTCTGAATCCACATACATACATGTCTATCAAAATGTACAATCAATGGTTGAGTAAAAAAGCCAATACCCTAAGCGGTTTTTTCTTCATACATACATACATATGTTTAACTAACACATAGCCACAAGAAGAAAACTCGTAGTAAAATAATTGGGTATTTCCAAGCTTCTGCCATCGTCACTGTGGCTAAAAAGCTTTTCGATGCCAAAATCTGCGACTAAGAAGTAGTAGGCAAGAGCGCAGAAGGGAATGCGGTATTGTATTTGTATTTTTTTAGTTTAATAATATAATAATACAATGGCGCTATTATAACTCTGACGAGTTTTATGGCCGAGCTTCTCTCCCAATTCGAGGTGTGCTCCTTTTTGTTTTTCCCACTAATTGGGTGGACCTACAGTTTTATGCCGGCTCCGAACGGCGAATGCATTTTTTGTGAGAAGCTTTTTCATGGCAGAAATACTCTCGGAGGGTATGCCGCCCACTGCCGAGAGGTGACCGCTGCTCTTAAAAAACCCAATAATTGGATTTTTACTAATTAGAAAAATTTGTTTGGCTCGGACCGTGGTTTGAACCCGAGACCTCTGGCATAGCAGGCGAGCACTCTACCCACTGCACCACAGCGTTTACTGTCTTAATAAAATACATATTGAGTTTGCTCAGAAAGACTGTGTGTGCAATATTTCCATTATTATTTTTATTGTTGTACTAAACATACACATATTTCTTTTTATACTGCGCTTATAGTACTTATTGTAAATGTATAAGGTTTAGCTTTATTTGGTTCCTCGAATGCGTATGTATGTATGGATGTGTGTTATATTTGTACATAGTAGTAAACTGCAAAGTTGATATTAAAACTCCGTCTAAGACAACCTGGAATCTTAGCACGTAAATTATTAGTTTTTACACCATAGTCCTAAGATAGAATATTTAGTTAGAGTCAGTTGTCGTCCCTATTGCCATTTCTAATATTGTTGCAGTTTTTTGTTGTTATTTTACAAAATTTTGGGATTTTCTGATGCAACACTTTCTTATTTTTCCTTATTAATTTTTTTTTGTCTGTCATAACTTTTGTACTTTATTACTTCCTACATTACTTTCATATTTGGGGCAGCCTTTCTCTAACCCTTTTGGTCTTTTACATTTTTCCATTTCACAAAATTCCAGTTACTTGGCTACAGAAAAAGTAAACCGCAAAGAATTTTCTTTTAAACGCTCTTACTGTTCCACCTAAAGTCGATTTAACGCCTACGCACAGTGCAGTGTCTCCATATAAAAAGTGGCAAAAATAGAATAATGGACGGATTTGAGTAAAAATTCGTTTCTAGGTGGACTAGAGTACGGAGATTTCAAAAATCAATTTTTTTTTACCTAGCTCTTACATTTTGCATGGAAACTGAGATTGAAACTGCAAAATTTAATATTCGGAAGTAGTTCCAATAGTGAGTAGTTCTTTTATACAGGTCGTTTTCCTAATAATATTAAAGACTACAAGGCTTCATTCTATGGCTTAATTCATGGCAAATAAGATTCCCTATATCTCTTACGGAAACTCTTTAGGAATGGCAGCTACTTTTATTTTGGTCCTTTTTGACTACAAAATGTTTTTTAAATTGATTATATCTTTTGGTGTGGATGTCACACGCTTAAAAAATTTGATTCATTCAAGACGTCACTAAATACTCAAAAGCAGGCCCGTACGCAGGAATTGTCTTCTGGGGGCTTTTGAACTCTTGGATGCTCAGCAGGCCCGTAGCCAGGAATTCGTTTCGGGTGGGGCTTACAGAAATCATGGACAAATTGCACTCCCCCCGCCCCCCACATATATATATCGTCGTACCATACGAAAACCAACATATTTAAAATTTCTGGCGAAAGCTATCAATAAAAAAATTCTGTACGAAAAGTAGAACATTTGACTTTTGGCCGACGAAAAATAATAAAATCGACTTTTGGCTGACGAAAAGTAATAAAATCGACTTTTGGCTGACGAAAAGTATCAGTAATTATATACTGTTTTTACATTAAAATTGTTGTTGTTTAAACGAAATTGATAGTTTTCGTTAGCCAAAAGTCGATTTTATTACTTTTCGTCAGCCAAAACTCGATTTTATTACTCTTCGTCGGCCAAAAGTTGGACTTTTTACTTTTCGTCAGCCACAAAAAATCTGATGTTAGTTTTCGTATGGTGCGACGATATGTACATACATAGGTCAAATGAAAGTTATTCATATTGGTTGATTATTTTGAAAATGAATATGGAAAAAATTTGTAATTATGTACAAGATTACTGAAAAGCTATTTTAATTGACATTTATTATGCACATACATACATATACATATGGAATGTGGTACAAAATTTCATATAAAACTTTCTTTTACAATAACCTTTTCATCAAAGAAGTAGCCTTCTGGATTTGTTTTTTGATAAAATGTCTATAGCATGGTCAGGATCAACAGCAATATCCCAGTGAATGCAGATCATAGCGAGTGAACTCAATCTTTCATGACCCATTACACTCCGAGGTAAAGTTTTGATTCTTTTCATGGTAGAAAATGATCTTTCCACGCTCGCCGTTGTCACGGGCAAAGTTGCCAAGGCAGTGAGAAGAATTTTTATGCCACGGAAATAGTTTCCATCGCAGTACTCCAATAGTTTTAAAACCTCGGGTTCGTTTTTAATCGACGATATTTTCGCACACCACAACCTATATTCGGCCTTTACTGCTGTTGATGATATGTGATCTTCGAAGAATGCGCCAGGTTGTCAAGCTCATCTGCTTTACTTACATCAGCGAATCCGGGAAGAAGCAGTTGGAAGCTCGGTAGAATATCTTCGTTTTCTAAAAATCGTTGCGTTAAATTTTAAATTAATAAGTCGATGCATGGCAGGAATATTGCGATTCTGAAATACTCTTCACTCGACGTTGTTCCCGGGTTAGCTCGGTTTCTTTGACGCGATACCACTCTTGGAGCACAGATTTCACCGTCAAAAAAGTCTTCAGCGATTTTTGATGCGGAAACTAAGATTTGCCAGAAGAAATCATTAGCAGATTGTCTAATTTCGCGCAAATGTATTACTTCTTTCGTGCGGTTTATAGCAGAGATAAAGTCTGGCACCGCCTCCTTTTAGAAGCAGGAATATACGAGATTTCTTAGCCTATAACTCGACAAATAATTGAGATATTATGACGAAACTTGGTGTATACACTTTTATTACTTGTAGTAATACATGTTCAAAATTTTAGCGAAATCGGTTGACGACCACGCCCACTTTTATATATGGGTATTATAAAGTGGCCTAATAAAAACATTTTAAGTGATATCTTTTTCAAATATAAAGATAATTCATTGAAATTTTGTGGCATGAGTTCTACAATAGACCGGAAACAAAAAATATAAAAATTTTGGAAAATGGGTGTGGCATCGCCTCTTTTTAGACAAAGGAATCTACGAGAGCCCATAACTCGACAAATAATTGAGATATTATGACGAAACTTGGTTTATACACTTTTATAACTTGTGTTAATAAACACGCAAAAATTTATTGAAATCATTTTATGACCACGCCTACTTTTTAACAAAGATATTTCTGGAACACGCTTTAGGAATTTGTAACGTGACATCTTTGTAACTAGAAGTCATAAAGGAATGAAATTTTGCACAAAGAATAATATTCATATGCTTAGTTGGTTGACTGATAAAAATTTTGAAGCTGAGCGTAGCTACGCCCACTTTATGCAGCACGCGCTTTATATAAAGTACCTACACCGTGTTTCAATCAAACGCAAACAAACAATGAAAGCATACAGCTGAGTATCTAATGTTCGATCCACTCGAACTTAGGCTTCCTTACTTGTTATCTAGAAATTTAGTGTTGGCAGAAAAAATTTTTATTTTTTTTATTTTAACGAGCACAGGCCCATGTTATATTTAATTTTTTATTTTTTAGAAACTAGAAAAAAAACTTTTTAAGCATGGATGTAACTACAGCTGTTTCACCTTAGATCCCTCTAAGACTCATCAGGTTACTTTTGCTTCTGCCAAGACTCGAACTTGCGCACTTTGGTTGGGGCTAGGTTCACGAAAAAAGGGCTTGAAAGAGCTAAATTTCTTCAAAAAAATCCAAACCCACTTTCGCCATGCTTGACATTCGAATTTGCGAGACGCGAGTTGAGGAAATTACAAAAAAAAAATACTTCCTTCGGGGCTCAAGCCCCCCCCCCCCCCCTGGCTACGTGCCTGATGCTCAGAGAATATTATGATTTTTGATAACGAATTCTTTTCACATGGTGTATGCAAAATTGACAATAAAGATAAACATTGATTGTAAAAAGCATTCGTTATCGGCAAGTCTTGCTTTGTGAATGGAATTTATAGCATAGAAATCCAGGTATCAGCTAAAATTGAATTTTTTATAATTGAATTCATAGTAATACTAGAGGTTACCCGCGGGTTTCACTCCACGTGCTTTTAAAAATATTAGCACATAGAGCAAGTCTAAAAAGCTACATAGAAAAAATATCATTCATGACGTAAAAGATAGTTTCCTTATTTTTTTTTCTCCGTATAGTACGTAATTATTTCATATGCCCTCACACCAATTTTCAATACCCTACTACAAATTTTTGAAGAGATATTCGCTGTGAAAGTTCCAATTTATATGGGAGGAAAGTGTGTGTGTGTAATGTTTGAATGCTTGTTGTTCTACCAGCTCACACTGGTCAGCCCCCATACACAAAAGTCAAAAACGTTGGTGCTTGAAAAAGAAACTTCTGTCATGCATTTCCGTGGGAAATATATTGAATTTTATGGAAAACCTCCTTCTATACGCAATAGCCACCATTAAATGTTACCTTGGCTCATTTAAAGTCAACACATTTGAAAAAAATTTTTTCTGGAAAAAGTTTATGTAAATAAGTGTATTATGATTTTTGCGATATTTCGAGTTTGAGTGCTAAAGGAAATGCGGATAACTATGGAAACGCAAGAAAAACGTATGTTTCATGATTTAGCGAAAGAGAACAGTGAAGACAATTTATTTTTAGCAAAATACAAGATGAAGAAATCTTGGCTTTTCTATGAGCGTAATTTTCAAGCATTAGCACTTTCATTGAAACTTTTAACAATTAAGGACCACTCTGGACCAGGTCTTATAAGCAGATTCGAGTTCTTTCAAGTCTTCTCTTAAGAAGCCTGTTTATACATTTTTCCCTTTTTTCCCTTTTTCTTAAAATATCATATTAAATGTAACTAGTCTGTACAAAATATTGTTGCCCTTTTACGATTTTTGTACATATTTACATCGACTGTTTTCGATAAAACTTTATTTTCGATAAAATCTGAGTAATTGAGTTTTGTCCCACTCTCCATACAATTTTTTTTTTTTTTTGATCCCGCGAAATATCGCGGAATTATTTTTTTTTATTGTAACTTTGTTATTTGACATCGGATTTTTAAAATCGAAATGTCATTAGTTTAGTCTTAGGAAGCTCTATATTTTCTTCTAATGTCCTTTTGACCTATGAAGTAGTATTCACATAGTTAAGTCAACTAACCAAGTTTTTCGTCCAAAATATCCTTTTTGTTTAACAAGAAAAAAATCGCCAAAAATAAAATATTTATCGGCTATCTCTGATATTACGCTTAAAGTCTTTGCAATTAAACGGGAAAAATTTTAAAGTAATAAAACTTTCCTGATTTTTACAAGTTTTTATAAAAACTTAATTTGAAAATCAAAATTTTTTCAAAAATCGCAAAAAATCCACAAAATTTTGACTTTGACCAGCTTTCGCTCAGCGAGTTGTATGTTGTATGTCGTTTGAAGCGTATTTTAATTGTCTTTCGAACGAGATACTGCTTGCGTTTATCGCATTTGTAACCGCAGAGAAAATATTTTTTGAATGAAGTGATAACAAAAAAACACAAAATTACCGTTATCTCAAAAACCTAACTATACAAAAAATTAAAAAAAAAATAGTTCGAAGCTCAGCAGGTCAATTCCTATCCTCCCCCATTCCTGGTTTTCTTGTTTTTTTTTGGCTGTAAACTAGCGTTAGTGGTGGGCGTGGAATACAACATATATGCTTTTAATTTTTCTGAAAGATGAGTCGTATAGTGGGACACCAATGTGCCAAATTTGGTTTCGGTAGGTCCATCCGTTTCCAAGAAATTGAGTTTTGTCCCACTCTCCATACAAATGAGACCAGTGTGCAGCCGTTCTTTTTATACCGGTAATTTTGCTTTGCATTTTCTTCTTTACTTTCTAATCTTTTTTTCTCATAGAGCATTGTATGCATTCTTTAGGCAATGATTTTGGGTTTGTGTGAGGATTGCTGCTCTAAACACATTACTTAACTTTCTTTCTTCCTACTTTCATTTTTGTTTTTACTTTTTGCTATAATGGCTTGTGGTGTTTTTGAATTTTCTTCATACACTTTTACTTTAACTGCAATTTGAATGAATGAATGTACATACACACATATGTATATATGTATGTAATAAGTGCCGGAATATAACAATACATAAAATTAAATGTGTTTAAGCACTTTTGTCAGCGGATATTCCTCCATAAATATGTAGATATGTTTATATATTCCTTTGTATGTAAGTATGCAGTTTAAGTTGTCTTTAAGTTTTGTCTTCGCTTCACTTTTCGAAATTCCTAAACACATTTTAGCTGGCTGACATATTTTGTGATTAACTAGATTTTTTACTGTAATTCCTGTTGTTTCACTTTGTTTTGGATTTTATGTCAACACACGTGCTTTTTAATGGAAATTAAGGTTTATGCTTGCTTTGAAAACTTTCTTGCTTAAATTCTTAATGCGAAAATGTTGTAATGTACTTCCACCTACATACAACGAATCTATCCGATTATGAATTTCGATTCTTGCGACAAAATAAATTTAATGATTCTTAATTTTTAGGCATTTCACATTGAATCTTAATAAGCATGTGCCAATATTCTAATGAAATATCATCGGGTCCTTAGCCCTATAAAATTTATTCAAACACAATCACATTAGTATCTAGTAACTAGTACTTATGTGTGTATTTTGTTTGTAATAAAACCACATGTGAACTTCATTTGAAAAACAAATTACTTTTGGTATGAAAGCCAAGGTTGCATACATTTTCGTCACATGGCACATAGCAACTGGACGCCCGCATGAATTTTTCTACACCTCTGGCTTGAGGTAATAAATCAACGGAAACCTTGAATATTAAATGTTTTTTTAAAACAAAAATCATATATGAGTGGGAGAGAGATTGCCTAGGAGGCTTAATATGTAGTATGTACATATGTAGTTGTGTATGTCTGTCATGCAAAGTAATAAAAAATTATCAACAAGTAATTAAACCCTGGAATTAGATTATGCTAAGCGTTTAGGAATGGAGTTTTGAAACAAAAAGGAACAAAGGAAAAAGTGACACAATTTTGGCAATTCTGTTTTAGATACGCATAGCTGAGCATAAACACTTTCGTAGATAAATTTTTACTACAAAAATCTTAGTACATGAATTTTAATATACAAATTTTAGTACAAAATAGTTAGTATATAGAAGAACACAAATTTTTAGCATATAATATTTATATAAAAAAATTTTGAATAAAAAAATTTAGCACTTGAAATTATTTAGTACATAAATTTTAAGTGCAAATGCAGGCAAAGTGAAAAAAATCTAAAAATAATTTTTTGGTAGATACAGATATTTTTATCAAAAAATTTTTGGAACAATTTTTTTAGTACAAACATGTTTAATAAAGAAAGCTGTTAATTTCTTTGTTGTAGATTTTTTTGTTGCTATTCCGTGCGAGAACGAAAAAAATATTATGTAAAAAATATTTTAATATAAAAAAATTTAACATTTGAAATTATTAACCCTTTGTTTTCAATTTCTTTACCCGTGGAGGAAAAAAATCGATTGGCACATATTTCATTCATTTAGTCCTAAATAAGCATAATTTGTAAGAAAATTAAAAAAAAATTAATAGTTTAGGTTTTACAGCCCTTTGAAATTTGTACGATATATCGTACAAAGTTCGTGAAATGAGCCAAAATCTTGCAAATTTTGCTTTTATAATTTGTTTAGACTTTTTTAAACAAACATTTTTTAAAGCAACGAAATAAAGATATTTTTAATATTAAGCTTAAAAATTGTGACTTCTATCCAGATTTAATAAAATTCATACTTAAATACATAATTATTATATATAAAAAATACATATATACATTAAAAAAAATTTAGTAAAGACAAAATAAAAAAATATAATTTTAAACTTAAAAGCTGTAACCTCAATACAAAATTCATTGCGACACATATTTTTAAATTGTAATTTAAGTTAAGGATATAAAAATATGTATGCACTGAGAGAAAAAACGTTATATTTAGCGTTCAAAAGAATTACTTCCCTGTATTGAACACTTTCTTTGTTTTGAGCAAATTTTCCTTAAAACATGTTAAAAGGATTATGAAATAAAGTTACTTTCATGGTTTCATATACTTGTTTTAAAGAAATTCTTACATCAAAATAAGGAAAAATTTCTTAAGCGTCATTCCATTCCCAACTTGTCCTTGTTTTGAATATTTGATTTTCTTAATTTGATAAGTTGAATTTTCAAACAAATCACCATTGCAACGAATATGTTTGAATATTTTTAAGATAATTTACTGAAAACAAAGAAAAATAATGTATTGGAACGCGTGTTCAAAATAATAAAAAAAAATATATCTTAGATCGCGAGAAGTTTTTTTAGTGTATGCATATGCATGTATTTATTCGATAGGAAAGAAAAAAGATTTTATTTCTAGTGTTTTTTTTAAATACATAAGTGAATATTGAACGGTTTTGTACTGATTCGACTAACGGACGCACTTTATAGAATTTGTCAATAAAATGTACACTGAAAAAAAAATTACTCAGATTGTGGAAAAGTGGGAATGATTCGGCGCTAAAGAAAATTTTCATTGTTTTGATGTACAATTTTCTTTAAAACGATGGTTTTATTCCTTGATTTGAAGAAAATTGTACATCAAAACAATGAAAATTCCCACTTTTCCACAATCTGAGTAATTTTTTTTTTGAGTGTAGATTCTGTCGTAACAGTATGAAGCTTTTTAGTGACATCGTATCCTTAAAAATCTGTATTGAAATCGTAGGATACCAAAATGTTGTCATTCTACCACGTCGCATGCAACCTATGGCTATTTGTAATTCAATTAACATTTTAGTTTAAAAATTTTGAGTTTGTTCAAATTCTGAAACTTCATTTTGCGCTGTGTATAACTATCTAAAGCAGCTACGTGCCACGCAACGTCGAAAATTTTGCGTTTGAATTTCACGTAACAAGCAGCACTGAGCAGCAACTTTCGCGGATTTTGTACGATATATCGACCAAATTAATTATGTACGATATATCGTACATTTGAGTTACCTAATTTTGTACGATAAATCGTACACTTTTTTTGCGCAGGTCTCAAATTAATTTTTACGTATATTTATTTTATTTAATATTTTTATTATATTCGGTAGGGCATTGTATACACAAAACTTCATAAATTTTGGGCACCTTTGCTTTTATTAAATTTATAAAAATCGATTTTTATGGTGACTCCTAGAACAATTGCATTCCTGAAAGGGAGCATGTGAAGAATATGTTTTTTTCTGAGAAACTTTTTACAAAAATTATATAATTTCTGGCTGCATTAGATAGGGAAGAGTTCAAATTAATATAATATTGCTTTCTTTGGCAAAAATAGTGCTTAGTTTTAACAAAAAAATCATGTAAAGGGACACGAAAAATTTGGTCGATATATCGTACAAAATTAAGCAAAGGGTTAAGTAAATAAATTTTTAGTACACTTGCAGGCCAAGTGGAAAAATTCTAAAACCACTTATTTTGCGGATACAAATATTTTCAACGCTATTACAATGTTTTTTACTACAAACATGTTTAATAAATAATGCTGTTAAATTTCTTTGTTGTAGGTTTTTTTGTTATTATTCCATGTTAGGACGAACAAAGATGCTGAGTATGGCACATCGCCCAAAACGGAAATTCCTTCCAGAATACATTGAAACTAGTTCACAATATTTACTGCAAATATTTCTAGTACAAAGACTTTTAATAGAAAAATTCTAACACAAATCTTTTAGCAGATACAAATATTTGCACAATTTTAGTACACTTTTTTAGTACAAAAATTTTTTTAGTATTTGCCTAAATCCTTACCGCTCAAAAAGTCGCCATTTGAATGTGTTTTGCATACTCAAATATTTATCTATTACTATTTACTTTGACATTTAATTACATACATATATGATATATTATACGCGTATTTGTACGCATACCTCGCTATTGTTGACGTTTCTTATTGCATATACACATATGAATTGGATTTAATTTAATTAATAAGATTCAATAAATATACGTAGTATTATTTTTCAACATTTTTCTTAATTCAGTATTTGCACGTTTCCCGCGACACAAGTTCGCAGTGCTTGAGTTATACAATTGTACTAAATTTGGCGACAAGTCAGTCAAAAAAGCATCAAGATAACACAGAAGCTTAGGCAATGCAAACAAATTAAATACGAAATGAAAGAGTACGAAAACTTTTACTTTATTTGTTGAAATGAAACAGCGATAATTAATTTGAAAAACGTTTATTGGCGTGCGCCGCCGATTGAAATCATTGATATCAATTAGGTAATTAAACCAGTCTAGACAATAGGTGTAGTTGAATACAGAAATATTTTTATTGGTTGGTTTTGACTATAATAATGCTGCAGAGAAAAGGTATAGGTCTCTGTCAAAAATTGCATGCGACGTTGAGAGGTCAGCTATTGAGTTATTCCAGCACTGTTTGAGCGGCATAGTCACTGGAAGACAAGGCTCTTCCTTATAATAATGGCGTGCTAGGACCACCAAAATTGTGTGACTTCTAGCCCTTGTCATGTTTTAAATAAATTTTTCTAAAGTCATAAGTGTTGCCAATAAGTAGAAATCGGGCAATTTCCTTGATGTCAGAGCAATTTCCAAAGTGAGTGGGTTCGAGCTGAGGTTAAGGCAAGCAAGGAAACACCCTAGTTGGCTATTCTAAATAGATCAGGTAAGGCTTCAGGAAATGAGATGTATATACATACACACTCGGCCCATTTTTAAGGTGATGCGATTTTTATTCATGCCAGGATACTTGCTTTTGTTAGATATACCGCAGGTACTACTAAAGCATGTTGAACGGCACGTACAAATTGAGCACAGATCATTTCTTCACTGACTAAAGTGGGACAAAAGTAGGAGAAATGCAAATGCATTTTATTCGAGCAGCTTTTTCATAGCAGATATACACTCCAATGTATATGTTGCCCATTGGCGATGGGTGACCGCTATTTTTTTTGCGATTCTCAGCAGGGTATACAAATGCTCGAATTCAGTTAAAACGGATTTTTTGCTATAGTTTTATTCATTACTTGTGCTATAAATTTCGTCCAATGACATGCAAACCTGCTCTGCTTGTTGATTAATTTCCTTCAATAATAGAAGCATACATCTAGGCGTGCTGAAAATTACATACATACCTAAGTGTGTAAATGTCCGAAAATTATGGTGAAATATTAAAAGCTAGACTACTGTAACCACATATACATACACACATATGACACGGACAAAAAAAGGAATTTCTATAATTTTTTGCATGTTCCCATTTCATAACATTTAAGCTTTTTCCACAACTTTCACTTTCAACAGGAAATGGTAAGCAGCTTAAATAAAAACAAAAATGTATACAAGGGCTCATAAAATGTTTCTCATGTTTGGCACTTTTTTATTTTGGGAAACAAAAGTGTGCGTGTTTAGATTTGGGAGAAAAACATTTTAACGAAAACTAGTTACAAGCGAAGGCTAGAAGAAGAGTTAAAAAGAAAGAAAACCAAAAATAAATATAAATATAAAAATAAAACAAGTAGCGTTTTAACCACCGGACGGCATTTTGAGTGCTATGACTATAACTTTTCAATTCTTCTGCTGACATATTTTTCCGCACTAACTTAATAAACATGCTACATGCACATTTTGCCTTTGTAAGTATTAATTTCTAGAAGCCAAACCAAAAACCACTCTTTTCAAAATAAATTAGTTTCAATCCATCTACCGGGTTTATTTTTCTGCAGATTTTCAAATGGTTGGATCAAACACTTGCTTTGAGCGCTTTCACATTACTCGTTGCGGTATCGAATCGACATTTTTGGTTTTTACTGAAAGTATACCGAAACCTTACCGACCACATGTATTTCAATTGGCACTTTCACATTAGTGTTGCATACATGAAATCGGAGCGGATTAATTTCGGTATACCGCAACGCGGTAAGAGCGGTCAGTAAAATTTGAGGAATTACTGCATACATTTTTGCGGCGTAATAAAAGGAGAATAACAAAGTCAATAAAAAACTCGTTTCGGTTATAAATGTAGCAAGTTATAATGTCCTTGTCTTCATTAGATGACATTATTGTTATTATTGAGTGATTTGTTGAATTTTAAAATTTTATATTGTAAATTTCGATGTTTGTTTTCTTATTTTCTGAAGATTACGCACCGAAAGTATTCCCACAAGTGTGAAAAACACAGCAACGCGGAATCGTTTCGGTAAGCTAAAAATACCGAGGAAAAAATGTTGATCCGAAGTCGTACCGAGTAATGTGAAAAGGCCCTTTGCTAGATTGTGTACCGAATTTCTATGCAAAGACACCAGGGCGTATGAGCAACGTCAAACGGTTGCAAGCATTAGAATGTGAATTACATGCATACATATATCCAGCCAAAAAACGAGTTGTCACACATTTCTGATGCCCGACTAATCAAGCCAGTTTTTTAAGTAAGAACTAGTAGCAGTTTCAAAAAGGTCTTGCAGATTGTGTAAAGTTTTTTATAGGAAATTTGGATTGAGTCTAACTGCATTAGAAATCTCAACTTGCACCATTTCACAGAAGTGAAGGAGACAACTTTTGCCCACCTCAAAATTTTATCATACTTAAAAAACAAGCTGAAAAATATGCATTTATGTCAAGGTTCTAAGCAGTAATTTACACTTAAAACCAAATTGAAATACATTAGCCCAAATGCATATAAAAGTACCAGTCAAGCGTAAATGTTATCATTAAAACCACTAAAAATGGCTTAAAATGCAGTGAAATGTGATGACAAGGCATGAAATCTTTTAATGAATAACACATAAAAACAACACAAACAACACTTATTCATCTATGCACGATGACAAAGCGGTTTATGTCATTAAGGGTTAAGATAAGTGTTTGAAATTAAGAAAAACGCCGCGTAATGATACATAAAATGTGTTTACTTAACTAAGTAGATTTAAGTTTTGAGAATGAGTATTATTTTGAGGAAAGACAAGAAAAACTGTTGCGACTTAATAATAAAATAATAATAATTTCATTTTGTTTATAAAAGGGAATGTCCTCCAGACCCACTTTGGACAAATAGTACTAGTCCAGAGGAGGGCTTTAAAATTTTACGAAAATGCAATTAATTTATCAAAAATATCATATATAAAGCGGACTTAAATTAAGCTACTGTCCTCATATTTCGACAGTAGAATTTAATGAAGAGATTTTTGCAGTAAATTTGAACCCCCTAAATCGCACTTGAATGGGCACTTTTCACCCTTTCTCAAAAGAGATATTAAACTAGTAAATCCGGCAACGCGATGCTGTGACTTTCAATTACACCGTGCGAAAATTTGTGGCTGAAAGGCCACTACTCATATAGTAAAACCGAAACCCCGTTTTGCCACATTTTACAATAGAATATAAATCGGCTGTAAGCCCATAGTTTGTTATTAATAAATTATAAAATGAAGCATATAGTTACTGGTTACATTTATTTTCTGTGGACCTAGATTTTGTCCGAGGAGACCCATATTGAAGTTTTATTCCGAATAATATTCTAGTTAATATTCGGTTCTCGGTATTCGGTATTTGAATTCGGTACTTGAATTCGGTATACATATTCTTATTCGTATTCGCATTCGCATTCGCATTCACCCACTTTTCATATTAATATTCGGTTCTCGGTACTCGGTATTCGGTATTTGAATTCGGTACTTGAATTCGGTAAAAATATTCGTATACCTATTCGCATTCACCCACTTATAATATAATATTCGGTTTTCGGTACTCTGTTTTCGGTATTTGAATTCGGTACTCGAATTCGGTCGTATTCGTTTTCGGTATTCGGTATACGTATCCATACTGGTATCCGTTTTCCCCTTCACACCCTTTTTATACTCATATTCATACATACTTATTCATAAGCATATTCGATTCTCAGTACTCGGTATTCGTATTCGGTACTCGGAATTTATATTCGCTTCGTATTGGTATACGCATTGACACATATACCAAATAAAGCTCAGATACGAATAATCATTGGTCTAGGCCATTTTGACTTTTATTTTTGATTTAAAAAATAAGTCGTTTTAAGAGTTATTTTTTGACTTAAAAAATAAAAGTCAAAATTTATGAGTTATTTTTTTACTTTTTCGATAAAAGTCAAAAAAATAAAAATCACATCGGATTGATCATCTGTGGACTACGAGCATCACGTTGGTATATTTAAATGTTAAAAATATTAACCCTTTGACCTTTTGAGTTGACATTTCAAAAATAACTCTCATTTTCCATCCCTGGTTATTAACGTACATACATATGTATGTACCTCTTATTTGTCGGTAATAAGTAATAAGTTTGACTTCTAAAAGCATAAACAATTAAAAGATAATCTATATATATAAAAATGGTGTAAAAAATGTTACTAACCTCATCAGAAGAGAACGGCTGGGCCGATTTCTGTAAAACATTTTGTCAATTGTTCGTATTCTCGAGGAGATGGTTCGTACGGAAGAAAATTTTGGAAAATCCCTCCGGAAAAGTCCGAAAATTGGAAAAATCGGTGTGTATGTGCGTATGTGTGCATCTGTGGATGTGTGTCCTCTATAAATTCCCAAAGTAACCAACCGTTCTTTATGAAATTTTCACAGTAGATTCATGTGGTGTTAGTGCACATAGTAGGGTATATAGAATTTCGAAAAATTGGGAGCTTCCCGGAATACAGGCCTAAATGAGGACCCAGATCGATCCACCAAGCCTTCGAGCAATATTGGTATCAAATGGAAGGTGTTTAACAGGCCTTCAACATAAAGTTATTTTTATTGCGATACCTAGGCCGGGTTCCCAGATATGGGTTAAAACGTGGGACCGAGTGACCCTGGAAAGTTTCTGAGCGATATTGGTATCAAATGAAAGCTGTTGAGGAGGACTTCAGCAAAGAGTTTTTAAATAGTGATGCCTAGGCCGGGTTCCAAGATTTGGGCCAAAGCGTGGACCCGGATAACCCCTGAATGTTTTCGAGCGATATTGGTAGAAAATGAAAAGCGTTGAGCAGGCTTCCACATACAGCTATTTTCATTGTGATTTCTAAGGCTGTTTCCCAGAGATGGCTAAAGTAGTGGGCCCGGATGGTGATGGACGGTCCCGGTAAGGTAAAGGTAGGTAGCTATAGGGATAGGGGTAGGGATAGGGATTGGGATAGGGATAGGGATAGGGATAGGGATAGGGATAGGGATAGGGATAGAGATAGGGATAGGGATAGGGATAGGGATAGGGATAGGGATAGGGATAGGGATAGGGATAGGGATAGGGATAGGGATAGGGATAGGGATAGGGATAGGGATAGGGATAGGGATAGGGATAGGGATAGGGATAGGGATAGGGATAGGGATAGGCATAGGCATAGGCATAGGGATAGGGATAGGGATAGGGATAGAGATAGGGATGGGGATAGGGATAAGGATAAGGATAGGGATAGGGATGGGGATAGGGATAGGGATGGGGATAGGGATAGGGATAGGGATAGGGATAGGGATAGGGATAGGGATAGGGATAGGGATAGGGATAGGGATAGGGATAGGGATAGGGATAGGGATAGGGATAGGGATAGGGATAGGGATAGGGATAGGGATAGGGATAGGGATAGGGATAGGGATAGGGATTGAGATAGTGATAGGGATCGGGGGAAGTAGGTTTGTCGCGGCGAATATAACTATAACTTTTATTCAGAGAATAGACAATTTTTTGTTATTCGCAGTCATTAAGATGGACTCTAAGATAACGGTTAGCAATAGGGTAATCAAAGACTTTTCTTTAGGATTCATAGGAATAAGTTTTAGCAGAACAACGTCTGCCGGGTCAGCTAGTTTCTTCTATTAACTATTTAGACAGTGAAACAATTTCTTTACAGGAAACAAAGTAAGCAGGTCACAAAAAAACCAAAAGAAATCAAGTACATTTAAATTTTCCATGAATCAAAATTTTGCCTTGGCCTATTTGTCTTTTATTGCATATCGTATACACTCATAAAAATTTCCGGCATAATATTTAATTTATTTCGTTAACATGTTAATTCTCATATGTCATTCTTATTACACACATAACTCTTTAACACATTTAACAAAATTGTGGAAGAAATCATAAGTGATAGATTTATATGTATGGACGTGTGTGTTACATAATGAAATAATTGTAACTGTAATGACGCTAGAAAAAAGGAAAAAAAAATAATAACAAAAACAATAACGAAAAAATTTGTCATACGCCATGTACAACACGGCCGATGGAATGTGTTGGTGATGTTTTATTATTTGCAACAAATGTGCTAAGGACACGAAGAGTTTTTTTCTTTTTTGCTTTTAATTGTTATAATGTTAAAAAATTTGTCATATGTCATTGTTTTCAACGTTTTAACAGAAGAATGAGGAAAATGGCGAATAATAAGAACTAAGTGCTTTCTGTGTTTTCATAAAGCCAAAAAAGAAGTGTGGGTAATAAAAATATTTAGCGCAAATATTTTGTAATTAATTTTGCGCAATTTCATGCCGGGTTGATAGACTAATTTCATATGCAAATTTTTGGTGCTGGGAAATTGAAAGCATATGACACACATGCGAGAGGAAAAGTAAAACACACACACACAAACCGCAGTCAAGTACTCGCATATGAGGCAAGACTGAAAATCATATACTAAATCCAACTAAATCACTTAAATTGAACCTGCCTGACATGCAAACATTGTGGAGTTTTAGCATGTATTTTTATATGTAGTTGTGTATAAGTGTAAGTGTTTATGCACATAAAGCAAATCATGCTATTTGAGTGTTATATTTCACACTTTTCTTTGCAAGTGTGTTTATATGCGTGCAGTTGTGTGTACTTTGCTCTAATTTTTATAGAGGAAATATTATTTTCATTTCCTGACCTTAAAAGCTTCAATATTAAAAGCACTTTCCGATAAAATATTACATAAAAACTATAAGCAAGGTCTCTGACTAGTTTTCGGGTCATTTTGCTACAACGTGGCCGCAGGGAACCGTGGTCTATCTTTTTTTTTTGGCTCTCAACTACATAAGTAATACTTTGCTCCATAAAGATCACATACTTTCACAATCCTTTCCGTCCCTATTACGTATGTATATTTTTTTTTGCTATAAATGTTTAAAAATATACAAACCTCAATAATCATGAAACGTTTAGTTTATTAGCTTAAAACATGCCAAATATAAATAAATATTATTCAGTACGCACAATGTGACTAAAATGAAAGCTCAAGGTGTAAATGACCGTTGTTAATTCTGAAAATTTCCATTCAACCACTGGCTGACTGGCCTTGTAAGATATATTACGAATTTATTTAATTTAATTTGTTTGTACTCAAAAAAGATTAATTGTCAAAAATTTGTTTATTGCTCTACTTTATATGGTCTATACACGATGCGTCTGATTCAAGAGTCAGTTTAGGTGTATTAGTGAAAATGTGCATGTAGTAGTTAAACCGACATGACTCTGGCATGACTCAAGAAAATTAAAATTAGTTTGATATTTTGCTGTGACACGGCGAGTCAACACGTACACAGATGACTCGCGAGTCAGACGCACTGTGTATAGACCCCATTATATAAATGCATACATACATATAAAAAGCCTAATAGTGAAATTTTCCGAATCTTCAAATTTGACAAGACGTGTATTTTGTTGTTGTGCTCGGCAAATTTATCACACTAACGCCACACATGGGTAGATTTGCAAGTTTTATGCGGCCAAAAATATTTTATTGTCTACATCTATTCCAAATTGCTTGTTTAATGCAAAATTTTAATAATTTGTGTTAAAAGTCGATTTTATTGAAAAATATATACAGAGACTCAAAAAAAAAATCATACGCCAGAGTATTTTAATTTATTTCAAAGATTTCTGTCGAAAATTTTACTTTCTTATTTTCGTTTAAAAATATATACAATTTTTCAATAAAAATCGTTTTAAGCAGGATTTCTAAGCTTATGGAAAAAATCCGAAAAATCGTAGAAATTTCTAAAAGTGGATTAAAAATTTCAAAGCGAGGCCAGAATTTATAGAAGATTTTGAGGAGATTTCTAAGTATACTGTTATGTAGCCAATCAATTTTAGTGTAAAAAGTGCAATTCTCAATGCTGTGAAAAATTCCGTAGATTTTAGAAATTTTTTTCTGTAGGGTGTTTGCTTTATATGTACGTGAGACCGTTCCAATTAAAATTTCCGAAAAGCCTATGAAATTTTTCAAAAAATTGAATGTTGCATATGGTGCATTCCATCGTGACTCCTGGGACATTTGACTCCAGAGCTTAGTCAACTTTGAATTATAAAACTGACATCGGGACTTAAATACAACAAATGAATTAAAAGAATTGGCTAAATAATAGCAAATAGCTTTGTAACTACTAAGTAAATGAGTGTGACTCCTGGGACACCGAAAAATCCCTTTGTTGCACGTTTATGAGCACGAATACGAATTTTAGTTCAACTATTCAACTTTCACCTACAATTTGTATATGGTCGAAAAAACATACTGCATAGTTCCATATTCTATAAAAATATTTTATATATTCAAATTTAGTTTAAGAGTTATAAAATTTAAATTTGGTATGCAGGCTTGTATTTTATATACACAACTTTTGGTATTTTTTTTAGTTATAAAAAAAATTTTTTTTTTTTTTTTCAAAATATCCCTATGGTTAAGACTATCCGAAGACATGTAGTAAAGAAAAATAGAAAAACGTATGGAGCAGTTCAACGTCAACATGTTAGGTGCCGCTTTTTTAACTTATAATGCCACAGAAAGAATAAAAAACAGTGCCTTTGGGCAAAATATGGGCAAGATTTAATTTTTCAGATCTATACTAAGAATATATCCGCTCATTTTCTATGTAATGGCTCATAGAATACGACAGAATTAAGAAATTGCAGCATAGGAAATATTTTAAATTTTTGAAAATTTTATCACTTTTTACTACATGATAAAATGAATTAAATTAAAATTTTTGAGGGCAGATATTGAATGATAAGCTTCTACCTTATATATGGCAGTTTAGGGGAAAAATAACCCTTTTGTCAAACAAGACACGAACCATCTAATTTTAATCACTTATATTTTGTGTCTAATAGAAGCTGTGGAAATCATTTAGGCGTGTATATAAATATGATAATATTATTTTTGTGCTGTTTTTTTTTTTTTTTTTTTCTTCCTAACAGGTGGACTTTTTTCTCACATATGTATACTAAAATATCATTGCATTTGGAGTACTTTTTTCTGGCAATGAAAGAAAGTATTTAAGAAACCAAACGATCTGGAGTCTATAAAAACTAAAGCAAAATTCAATTGTTACCTCCGCCAAATTTGTTTGGCCACTTAAATCAGCTCCAGCCTCCAGAAATGCATTCACAGCAGCCTCCTTTGCCAAGTAATCGCGAAATGATGGCTGCTTGTTATGTAAATCCATAATCGTTGAATGTAGTGAAAATTTGCTATCAAACTTAAACTACCGACGATGATGGACATCCGATTTTTTCTGTAATCTTTTTTTCACTTAAGTTTTCTAAGCTTTGACTGTGCAAAGAAGTGTGGTTCTTTAAGCGAAGTTCAATTTGCTATTGTATTTACGCTTCTAGTTACACTGTAAACTAATATTTCCTTACATTAATATTGTAAAATTTACTTGCTAATTATAGTACTTATCCCAATTAATGTAAATAATTTGATGCGCGTGTAAGCACTGTTTGATATACGAGTATCCAAATAATATTTAATTAGGCATACTCGTATGTATTTGCAACTTTATTGCTCATATTCTTCACTCACTTCAGACTTACACGTTTTTGGTATTTAAATCACAACATGATTTATTAGCCACACTTTTGCAAGCGATTAGCCTTAATGTTAATTAATCGTTGCGTTTGCTTACTATTTCTCTTGATAAATTTTGCTTACTATTTTTTTCGTTTATGTACCACTGTTTTATTTAGCCACTAGGCCCATTTGTAAGGTGATGAGAGTTTTATTCATGCCAGAATACTTGCTTTTGTTAGATATATCGCAGGTACTAGGTACTAAAGTATGTATCGTCGCTGCGCCAACAAATTCAGGTATATGTTTTTTTTCGATTTTTTTTTATTACATATTTATTTAGCGCTATCCGCTAGCCACATTTCTGCATTTCCCGTTTTCTGATATCCTTCTTTGGTTATAGCCCAGTTAGTCGAGAACGTGTAGTCCGCTCGCTGACGCAAACGCCCGTATGCAATTTTTAGGATTTTTTGAGCCCGTAGCAATCAGCTGTTTTACTCACACATATTTACATATATATATAGTTTGTTTATATTTTGGCAGGGTTGCCGTTTAGTCATTTTTGAACAAACAAGATTTTTACTAATCTTCAAAGTGTTATGCGGATTACTCTTCAATACACAACTGTGCATTATTTGCCAAATGACAAGAAAATACTAATTTAATCGTTTTTAAAGTTGTCGTTGACGACTTTTTTTTTTATTAATTTAGTTACTTTTTTACGGCTTTGTTGGTAATTAAAACCCATTTTTCTTGTAATTTTGTTGCTGCCCAATATATTTCCATCACACCTTGGTGATAGTTATCAAGGACTAAAACATAAAATAACAAAAAACACAGTCAGCACATTAAATTTACAATTGAAAATCCATAAAAAATTATATTGGGAAGCAACAAGATTCTCACAAAAATCTGTGTTTAATTAAGAAATCTGTACTGAGTTACTGTAACTCATATCTTTTTACTAGTATAAATATGTGGTGACAAAGTGTGGATCGTATTAGTGTGACATCACTTTAATTGATTTTGTTACAGAAACTCAGATTTATTGTGGCAATTTATAACTTTTTAATGTATAAAAATTGCAGAAGACCACCAAGAGTTATCAATTAAGAAAATACCGCCACCATTGTGGATAAATACAATTTTTGCTTTAATTTTCAGTAATATCTTCATTTATTAGGAGTGTTCAATATCTCAAAATTTTTACATATTTTTACGAATAGTTGCGAATTTATGTTCAATAACCCAAAAAATTCGCAAAAGAGAGCCAAATTGAGAGAGTAAGACCTTGAGAGAGTTGATAAACGCTGCAAGTAAAATTTTCACTTGCAACTACTATAATATAATATAATACAATGGCGCTATTATAACTCTGACGAGTTTTATGGCCGAGCTTCTCTCCCAATTCGAGGTGTGCTCCTTTTTGTTTTTCCTACTAATTGGGTGGACCTACAGTTTTATGCCGGCTCCGAACGGCGAATGCATTATTTGTGAGAAGCTTTTTTCATGGCAGAAATACTCTCGGAGGGTATGCCGCCCACTGCCGAGAGGTGACCGCTGCTCTTAAAAAACCCAATAATTGGATTTTTACTAATTAGAAAATTTTTTTTTGGCTCGGACCGTGGTTTGAACCCGAGACCTCTGGCATAGCAGGCGAGCACTCTACCCACTGCACCACAGCGGCCACAGCGGCAACTACTAGCAGCTTTAAAAAAATAGAAGAGTCAAAAATATACACAAAATAACTCAGAACGAAAAAAGACACTGAAGATGGCGCATATTGGCCGAAACCGGTTTGTCTCCAAACCAAACTTGACAAGGGATGACGGAGGATCGTTCCACAATACATCATATTCCTACCCTGTCGGAAAAACAAGCAACCAAAAAGTATTCAAAAATATATGTTCACAAAAATTTCAATTGGAAATATACAAACATTTTAAACGCAAATTTCTAATTGTGTACTAAATAAGTTAGCGCAAAAACGAATCTTGATGATGTTGTGGAATAGCCAAAGTAGAATTTTGTTTTCCTAATTCAGTTATTTCCATTCATTTCCAATTTCAAAAATTTCAATTACAACCTAACCTAAAAATCAAATTGTCAAAACAGCGTATCAGCTGTTTTCTTGCGAATGTTTACGATTTTGTGTTCAATTACTTTGGTTGATAATTTTCTCTTTTTCTCGTTTTTACTCTTAATTTGACATTGACGCTCTTTTTGCAAGTACTTGTAAGAAATGTTGTTGAACAAAGCTATTATCTTGTTATTGATTTATATATATATATATATATTTACATTTTGTTTGGGATTTAAAAAAAAATTTATAAACGTTTTCTTTCCTTTCTTTATAAAAATTAAAGTAATAATAAATGGTTCGTTTAAGTAGACATACTATTTTTTCCATGTGAACACATATATGTATATTCGATAACATTTTACAATCTTGTTGAGTTTGTTGTATAATGCTGTGAAAATTACTGTTTAAATATTTAATAACTAAAAATGTTCAACTGGCAACCCTTCTACCTTGCAACCATGCGAGCGATCAGCTGACACATTTTTACGTAAAAAATCAAAATGATTTGATTTCTGCGGAACGGGCTTCTGCGTCGTACGTCGTTGAATAATCGGTTACATACAAATCCCATTAAATAGGTTGGATCAGCTGACACGGTACACGGGTTTACGTTCTCGACTAACTGGGCTATTAGAAGTTATCAAACACACCTATATGCTCTCAGTAGTAGTAATGCTCCGTAAAATCAGTTATATATCTACTTGCGTATAATTGTTTTTTGATTTCAGGTTATTTTTGTGCAAAAAAATTATTTAAAAAAAGCGTATGCGACCACTTTTCAAAATAGGAGGTGCACTGGTCAATTAAATAATGCAGTTCCAAGCTATCGCTAATTGCATCGGACCCTAGCGAAGAATTGTATACACATCTTTCACAATTTTTACTCCCACTAGCAAATTTAAATAATTTGTAAAAAGAGCTATGTGCTGTAAAACGGCGCAAATGCTTCATGCGAAGTGGTTGGTTGAAAAAAGTAAAAAAAAAATTGCACAAGTCTATTACATATGTGTAGTATCATTAGTTAACAATTCAAACTAGAAAAAATATTCTCTAGGATCACCAGAAAACGGTTTTTTTGCTCTCCTGAAAAATTGCTGAAAAACGTATAGCTCTTTTTGTTGGCGCAGCGACGGTATGTTGAACGGCACGTACAAATTGAGCACAGTTCATTTCCTCACTGACTAAACTATGAGCTAACAAGTAAGGAAGCCTAAGTTCGAGTGGAATCGAACATTAGATACTCAGCTGTATGCTTTCATTGTTTGTTTGCGTTTGATGGAAACACGATGTAGGTCTTTATATAAAGCGAGTGCTGCATAAAGTGGGCGTAGCCACGCCCATTTACAACATTTTTATCAGTCATCCAACTAAGCATATGAATATTATTCTTTGTGCAAAATTCCATTCCTTTATGACTTCTAATTACAAAGATGTCACGTTACAAATTTCCAAAGGGTGTTCCAGAAATATCTTTGTTAAAAAGTAGGCGTGGTCATAAACCGATTTGAATAAATTTTTGCGTGTCTATTAGCACAAGTTATAAAAGTGTATAAACCAAGTTTCGTCTTAATGTCTCAATTATTTGTCGAGTTATGGGCTCCGAAATTTCGTATATTCCTTTGTCTAAGAAGAGGCGGTGCCACGCCCATTTTCCAAATTTTTCTATTTTTTGTTTCCGGTCTATTGTGGAACTCATGCCACAAAATTTGAATGACTTATCTTTATATTTGACAAAGATATCGCTTAAAATATTTTTATTAGGCCCCTTTATAGTTCCCATATATAAAAGTGGGCGTGGTCGCCAACCGATTTCGCTAAAATTTTGAACATATATTACCACAACTAATAAAAGTGTACACACCAAGTTTCGTCATTATATTTAAATTATTTGTCGAGTTATGGGCTCAGAAATCTCGTATATTCCTGCTTCTAAAAAGAGGCGGTGCCACGCCCATTTTCCCAAAATTTTTGTGTTTTTCCTTTTATGTTCGTAGTTGGACTTCTGCCATAAAATTTCAATGATATATCTTTATATTTACAGAGATATAGCTTAAAATGTTTTTTGGGCCACTTTATAATACCCATATATAAAAGTGGGCGTGGTCGTCAACCGATTTTAACAATTTTCCATTCAAATGTTTGTCTAAGTAAGTAAATCACGCATACCAAATTTCATCGATATATCTTCAATGGTTTCTGAGTTATGACATATAAAACTTTCCATGTTTGACCCTTAATAAGTGGGCGTGGCACCGCCCATTTTTCAAAGTCTCACCAAATTTCTTCATAAAGGCCTGAGCTCCACACGTGGGTGAAATTTTATCACTCTAGCTCTATTAGTGACTGAGATACAAAATTTCCGATTTTTACTATATGGGCGTGGTCATGGTCCGATTTCGCCCATTTTCAATACCATCCGTTCCAGTCTTGATACCAACTTGCATTCCAAATTTCATCAAAATATTTCAATTTTTGCGCGAGTTATCGTGCGTACAGACAGACAGACGGACGGACAGACGAACAGACGGACGGACATGGCTCAATCGATTTCTTTTTTCATCCTGATCAATTTGATATATATAAGTCAATATCTATCTCGATTATTTTATGGTGTTACAATCCACCGTTATGTGGTTAAAACTATAATACTCTGTGTACTAGTACAGCTGAGTATAAAAAGAGTGGACCGAAACAGAAAAATGTACACGAATGAAGTAAATAACAAAGTTAGATGGTTGGCAGCTGTATATTCAGCAATAAAATAATGATATTGTCCATGCTTAATACCTAACAAGAGTATAATAACGATCATATGAAAAAAGCATGCGGTTTGGAATGACAGCCCGACGCTTTCGCTTCATTGCTTTTTTTACTATACAAAGTCATTCATGCGAAGGCGGCCAACGCCGTGCGATAGTCATGGAAGTTGTTATCTTCCCTAAAGTAAATTTAAGGAGGAAAGTATTGATGATTCTAGTACTTTTGGACCTACAGGGTATTATTAATAAAAAATGTATGTATACATACATATATAATGTAAATATATGTATGTCTATGAATTTCTATTTTTTTTAGAAACTACTTAATTGGCGCGTGTGCAATCGCTGATGCGTGTGGCTCAGCTAAATCTGTTAATACTTGATTTTTAGTTAAGTTTGATTCAGGTTGAGTGGCCTATATATTGTATATTGCATGTATAAGCTTGTACACATTTTTTTCGTTATAAGCTTGTTCCATTTTCAGCCGATGCATGTGAAAAGCCAGCTACTTTTGGTAGAGAAATTCTGTTAATTTATACATATTTATTTTATATTTTGCGCTATTATTGTTTTATTATTAAGTCGTACTTATTTAGTATTATCCGACATATAAGTAATCTATAGAACGGTATGAGTATGATGAATGTGTCAGCAAATTGGCAACTACACAGTAAAAAATGATAGTTTATTTCTAATATCATTTGGTACTTAGTTTAATCATTCTTGGAATTAAATTTGAATTTTAATACCAAAAAGTCTTATTTTTAAACTATGAGAAGTTTTACAATTTTATTTATTCCAAAATAGTTTCAAAATAAAGCCTTGAAAAGTATTAAAATTCTCTCTAAAGAAGTTTAATCATTTATGGTTTAAAAACAAATCCTGAAAAGTATAAAAAACTTTCTCTTTCTCAATGTACAATACTATCAAAGCTGTTTTGGTTTGAAATCAAAACCAAAAAAATACTAAGAACAAATTTTCAGAAAAAAAAGTCAAAATAAATAAACAAAATTTTTCTAAAAGTACAATGCGAAGGAGTAACTAAATGGCCGAATCAAAATTTTTACGCCTGATGAAATAATTGTATCAAGTAAGTAATTCAGGAAATTAATAAAATAGCATGAGGGTAAATTTTGCTTTATTTTTACAGACATAAGGCAGTTGAAGGTCTCTCTTACAGTATCACTGCAAGAACCGCGACGGTGCTGAAATTTCAATGGACATCTACAAAATATTGGTGTAAAAGTTGACAATATGTATATACATATATCGAGTCCTAACTACCATACAAGTGTATCCAACAAAGTTATCGATTTCAGCTTTTTTATGGAAATCAACAATTTATTATAAAATGCATCAAATCCCAAAAATTTATCGATTTCAGCTTTTTTATGGAAATCAACAATTTATTATAACATGCATCAAATCCCAAAAATTGCATAGCTGTGAAATATGCAGTTTCGAAGTAAGAGACTAAATATGTAAGTTTCAAGGCTACATACAAACTGTATGCAAAACAAATTAAAAAAAAAACTGAGTCCCGTAAAATTTAGTTTTTGTTGGATACACATTTATGGGGATTGGGCTCGATATATGTAAAAGGTACTTTAGTGTTTGCTGCTCATGGAAACTTAGGGGCAAATGTTTGTTTTGGATTTTTATGTACATAAATAAACAATGTTAACGTTATTCAATTTCTCATTAATCTTTGGGATGAAGGGTTATTTGCGGTATATCCACTGGAAATTTTATGGGGGTTTATTTTCAAATCCAAAAAAGTATAAAATTTATTCCAATTTTCGGATGGATCTTATACCATTTCAACTATTTTTAATACCAAAAATATTCTAAAAATTATCAAAATTTGGTTTTGATTTAATTCCAAAAAAATATTAATTTGACACCAAGAATAATTTTTGTCTCTCAGATTCTCTTCCTTTTTTTAAACCAGAATGGTTTTAATTTTATACTCGTTGGCATTGTTATATATAAATACCAAAATGGTATTAAAATTAAACTAAAATTTTTACTGTGTACGCATTTGAGGAGAACAACGAACCGATTTTGCTCCATATGATGGGGCAATGGACATTGACAAAATATTATTTATTAAATTTATTCTAAATACTTTTTTCGTATATTTTAAGCGGCTCCGTTATAATAGTGAATTAACATGACATATACAAGTAGCGCTCAATTCTTTCATAATTGTTTTTGCTTTGCTTGATAAGGCTGTTTTTTACTCTCAGAAAAATATAATAGTAGAATATTCTTTAAACATTCATTTAACACGAAATCACTACGCAAAAAGTAAAATCTCTACTTCACATGCACTTTTTTTAAATTAATATTTTACAATAAATTCTCGAAGAAGTTACTATTTTTAACATTTTATTAAGCGCACAGAACAAATAAAATTTTGATAACCTCATTACTTTATTCCCGAAAATGTACACACGTGCACAATAGTTTTATAACGCTTTTTGGGATCCCATACAAAATTTGTGTCACATTCACTCAAATATTTAACGCACTAGCGACGCGCCGCCAAACTGAAAACACAGCGAAGCAGCATTAAAGACAAGAGGCGACTGTCACATGGGACAAATAACGAACGCTGGGCGCACATGACCACTATACGTGTGGATTACAAAGGATAATCTTGACTGTACATAAACATACATACATATGCACAAACAAATATTTTGCACAAAAAAGTCGTAGCTGGAGAATGTGCAAAGGAAATGCGATTTTAAAAATTCCAGTGCAAAAGGAAAGCGGAAGAGGGGCGTGTATGCATACATATGTGTATACCTATGTCAGTTTGATACAAAACGAAAAAGTGCTTATGGGAATGCGACTTGATAGCGAAAAAAAAGCTGTTTAACGGAGACACATTATGACCGTTAAATTGCGGAAGCATAAACTAAAGAGGGTAATATCATGTTCAGACATAAAAATTAATTAAGTCAATTGGGGTTGATTGAACATCTTTAGATTTGGTGTTCAGACATATTTAATTTACTTGGCCCATTTAACAGGTCGGCTCAAGATACATACACACATACACGCCGTGAGCTGAATATCAAACTCTCGTGACCTAAATGTCAAAATTGCAAGGAGGACGAAATAATTTGACATTCATCTCACAATTTTTACCAATCGTAAACACGAATGCATGTATAAAATAAGCAGAAATAAAAACAAATTTGGTAGGTGATGAAGAAGAACAAGAATGCAGCTGATCTGACGAACCAACCTGTTTAGTGGACACTGACGCTAATCACATTTCTCTTTTCATGACATTTCATTTTACTTATGAAACAAGCCTTTTAACAGGGTTGCATGCAGAATTGTTCTTCATTAACAACTCATTAATTTCTAATGAAGCATTAACTTGGTCAATTTTTGTATGGTAAATTGAGAATCATTGGGCTTGAAAATTGAATGAAGGCTCTTAATGTTCAATTAAGGTTGTGTCTGAACATAACATAAACGACAAAGCAGACTAGAGCTTACGTACATACATATGTACATACATTCCAACATACACATAAGCGTATACTCGCAAATGATTTCTATGGTGTGCAACTTTTGTTGGGCATTATCCTTGTCGTCGTTTAAACGCCGTTTTTGGGGACGATGCCCAGCCGGTATTTCGCAATGCGGAATGTGGCCGCTGAACTTTTGATTATAGGCAGCGCAAAAAGAGAGTTTTTGTATACCCTACTGTGCGTATACAGCATATACATATTATCCACGTGTGTAAAATCATACCAACTTGGTTTTTGACATTTTTTAAAGACCACTGAAAATATGAAGTAGTTTTTGATGCATTTTGTTTGAAATTCTCTCAGGTTGCCACCTTTATGAAAACTTGTATCATTTTTGAAATTTTGCACTTGAGAAAATTTTTGGCTAGGGTTGCCTACTATTCGAAATATTAGATTGATGCAATGGTTACTTTATTTGTGAAATATTCATGAGAATGCAACGTGAGAAATTTTGTTTATGAAAGCTTATTGGGAAAATATTTGTTGAGATTGCCAACTGTTCCAAAAATTGAACTCAATTAACGTATTAACAAATTTTATTTTAAAGGTTTGCCGCCTGTTCTAAATTTTTCATTCACTAAAATTTATATCATACAAGAAATTATACTACCTACAAATATGTATTTGTCTCAAAGTACAGTTAAAAAAAATTTATGTCAAAGTGAATTTTTACTAAGGAGAAGTAGAAAATTTTGTTTGCGAAGCTCTAATGGTGTTTTCCTGTCTCGAAAAAAATTTTTGCCCTTCTATATCCCACCTAGCGACCTATTGTGGTCGCTGTGGTGCAGTGGGTAGAGTGCTCGCCTGCTATGCCAGAGGTCTCGGGTTCAAACCACGGTCCGAGCCAAACAAATTTTTCTAATTAGTAAAAATCCAATTATTGGGTTTTTTAAGAGCAGCGGTCACCTCTCGGCAGTGGGCGGCATACCCTCCGAGAGTATTTCTGCCATGAAAAAGCTTCTCACAAAAAATGCATTCGCCGTTCGGAGCCGGCATAAAACTGTAGGTCCACCCAATTAGTAGGAAAAACAAAAAGGAGTACACCTCGAATTGGGAGAGAAGCTCGGCCATAAAACTCGTCAGAGTTATAATAGCGCCATTGTATTATTATATTATTATTATATCCTAATTATCAAATAAAGTAAACTGGCTTTATATAAAATAGCTGTATTTATAGATAATCGTGCCCTCTTACTTTGTTTGAGCTCAATATTTGGTGAATTTACCACACAAACCTACCTATATGATGGCCAAGAAAACCAAACGGGGCAACATTATTTTTAGAAAAGAAAACGGCATAAATGTTGTGGCCACTTTCAAACTACGGTTATTCTATATTCTTTAAAATGGTATGCTGACGGGAAAAATAAATTTTTGTGATAAACACATTCAACTTTTATGCAACTTAAGATGAAACGAATATAATTTTCCCTATGCACATTTCATTTGCTTTCAAAACTCACAGCTGGGTATACTTTTTTCTGTGATTCTAAGTGAATATAAACTACAAACTTTACTTGCTTTCAGTTGAAAATGAAAGTACGTACATATACGTAAGTAAATAGAATTGAATATGTAGTCTGTGGGCAGACATAGAATTCGCTTGCCAATTCGCCTGCTCGCTTGTTATTTGCCAGTCAAATGCCTTTCGTTAAACGCTAACTAATGTTAATAATGATGTTTGGTGACAAAATAACATGGCTTACATTTAGCTGCAAAGACACATGTGTATACACTACTGCTTATAAATATATATTAGGGTGGTCCTTAAAAAAATCAAATTAGCGATTTTCTTCGGCCTCACCTCCTACTTACATCGGTAACAGTGCGACCAAAGGTAACACACACAAATTTTGGTCCCGATAGCAGATTGATAAAGGGTGTCGCCCAGGGATCAAAGTTCAGATTACCATATGAGGACTCAGACAGTTTATTTTATTATTTTTATTTTTTTAATCTAATATCCAAACTCGATACTGCTGTACTCAAAGATGCCAGATACCAAAGACTTTCTATCCGAAAATGGTTAAGGGGTGTCACCAAGGGGTCAAAATTCAGATAACCATATATGTGCGACACCCCGCCTCCTATCAGGACCAAAATTTATATTTGGTATATCTTTGAGAACAAGACTATCGATTTTGGCTATAGGATATACAAAAATTTTATTTAATTTTTGGTCTTTATATGGTAATCTGAAGTTTGACCAATCTGCGACACTCCTTAACCACCTCCGATCGGGACCAAAATTTGCATTTGGCATGTTTAAGTACAGGAAAATCGATTTCTGGCATTAGATATAGAAAAAAAAATTAAACTTAAATTTTTTAGCCTCCATAGAGTTTTCTGAACTTTTGCCCCTGCGCGACACCGCTCAACCGTTTTCGGTGGGAACAAATATTTATATATGGTATCTTTGACTATATTAGCATCGACCTAGGGGGTGGGGATGAAGGAATATGCTATGAAATTTTACTCCATACACTTGGGGACCACCCTAATATATATGTATGTATACATATATGTACAATGCTTGTGCGCCATTACCCTGCAGTAAAAATCCGCAATGAATCCTTTATGAATCACTGATGCAATTCACCTATGACGAGGAGGCATCAGTGAATACTTTCATAAAAAGACTGATGAATTTTTCATATAAATGGTTTGCTTTCCTCAGATAAAAAACCAAAACAAATAAAAATATACTGAGTTATGACGACAGTGATGAATATTCAACAAAGAATCTTCACTGATCCTTCAGCAGTGAAACAAATTTACTGCAGGGTAGGAATACATACATACATGCATATTTCTCTGCTGACGACAGCCGAGTTGGCATTTCCGGTTGTACTAGTTTCATACAATTTCTTTATTTCATAGTATTGTTGCTGTTTTTGTGGCACTTTGTGTTTTCCCTTAACTCACAAGCATTAAGTTTTTGTCAAATGTTGAAAAGTTTTATGAACATTATAACAATGGAAAAACAAGGAATGCACTTTGTTTGCCACAAGTACTACAAGTCGCAGACACACACACATAAATGAGTTTTCGAACTATTTGTTGCAATTAGAAATCCCATCAAAAAACTCGATGACCGTGGAATTAAGAGGGTAATCCAGAAAAACCCTGGCAATCGCTTCCACATTCGTTGACATAATGCCTGACATTAGCATGGGCTTGCAATTTGAGGGAAGGACTTCCACACTGCATTACCGCCGAACGAATAAATCACGCAATACCGCGAGGATTCTAGCGAATCAAATAAAGTATAACTTTTTGGTTGCTTGTTTTTCCGACAGGGTAGGAATATGATGTATTGTGGAACGATTTTCCGTCATCCCTTGTCAAGTTTGGTTTGGAGACAAACCGGTTTCGGCTAATATGCGCCATCTTCAGTGTCTTCTTTCGTTCTGGAAAGGAGAACGAAAGAAGACACTGAAGATGGCGCATATTAGCCGAAACCGGTTTGTCTCCAAACCAAACTTGACAAGGGATGACGGAAAATCGTTCCACAATACAAATAAAGAATACCTTACATTAGCATGGGCTTGCAATTTGAGGGAAGGACTTCCCCACTGCATTACCGCCGAACGAATAAATCACGCAATACCGCGAGGATTCTAGCGAATCAAATAAAGTATAACTTTTTGGTTGCTTGTTTTTCCGACAGGGTAGGAATATGATGTATTGTGGAACGATTTTCCGTCATCCCTTGTCAAGTTTGGTTTGGAGACAAACCGGTTTCGGCTAATATGCGCCATCTTCAGTGTCTTCTTTCGTTCTGGAAAGGAGAACGAAAGAAGACACTGAAGATGGCGCATATTAGCCGAAATCGGTTTGTCTCCAAACCAAACTTGACAAGGGATGACGGAAAATCGTTCCACAATACAAATAAAGAATACCTTACAGGGAACCCAAGAAAGAAGGCGAAAAATATAAGACATGATGGAAATTTCCACTGAAAATAACAGTATTTATTCCAGTTAATTTTTCGCGCTCCATTCTACTTTGCATTACGTGGAATGGGTGCATGAAAGAAGTGATGAACTCGTCAGATGTTCCATGGCAAGGCCTTCTGTCATGCCTGACAGGTAATAGCGATGACCAGATTTTTGCTGGGATATTGCATGAAAACCCAGTAAGAGTGCGCTCGATATCTCACGAGGTCTAGATATGCATATGTGCTTAAATGTATATCTAGATCTCGTGCGATATCGAGTGCACTTTAGAGTGTAAAAGTTGAATCTAGCGGTGTATGGGCCCTCCAAAACTTCACACTGGGTTAGGATATGCTCATTTAATTTATGATTCTTTAAACAACCATAAACTGTCCAATTCTACATCGCTTCAGACCTATTTGATATGTTATGTATGTATGTCAAATACTTAGGCTAGACAGTTGTCAGCAGTGAAAGTTTCGTAATATGTATGTATGTACGTATGTACATCAATTTCGGTTAAGTGGCGAGGCAAGTGAAATTAACATTTGAATTAAATTGAAGTAGCAAAATATTAAAGGTTTAAGTGGCTTTAAAAGTATATCAGTTTCTGGTTATTGATCCCTTCGACCGAGCGAGAATATGTTGCAGCACAGAACACTGACAAAATATTGAATGAGAATCGTTCCGAAACCAAAGCCACTTCCAAACGTAAGGTATGGAAACATGAAGGCATAGAAACTTCTTGCTTTATTGTTCCAGTATTTTTTTTGTTTTTGCAAATTTCGTGATTTTCGGCAGTATATTTGATACATATTTAGTAAAGTAGGTCTAAGTTTTTAAGTTCTGTTTAGTTGATTTTTTTTTCATTTCAACTGCGACTTAATTTGTTTGGTGTCAATGGTGTTGACGTCAGTGCAGCTTAAAATTTATTGCCGAATTATTTCAAATGTCGAATTGGCTCACAAATGAAATGCAATTCATATAGACGTGCATATGTATGTACATATGTACATATGTATGCGCACATTTCTACATTTTCTTATGAGTTTTTTGGTCAACTGCATTCTTTACTAAATTGAAAATATTCGCGTGATTACTTTTGTTTTTTTTTTTATTTCACTCGCCGCAACAATTTCATATGTCATTTCGCAATAATTTATGTGTTAATAAATTGTTTTAATTTTTATGACTTGTAATGAAATTTGTAGAAAAAAACTTACTCAGGGCCATAAAGGTTTGTAAAATTTTAAATTCGCTAGCAAAATAATAATCGTGACACAAACTTTCGCTAACTCGAAGCTGTTTTTCTTTTGTTCTTGTTTTGAAGAATAAAATGGCATAAATAAAGTCAAAAATAAATTCGAAACAATTTTCCTGCTATTTTGTGTGAATTTTTTTTTAAACTAATATTATTTTAACTGAGTTCACTCATTACTCGTCATCAGTATGGAAGTGTAATGCCCGAATAAATCCCTTAAAAAGCTGTGATTTTTCCGCTTGACCTTATATCACATCAAAAATTTTTAATTGGGGTAAATCGACGGAAATTCCATTAAAACGATTTTCTTAATATCAGTATTACTTAAAATAATATTACATCACCTTTAGCAAACTTCACAACATTTCATTTCATAAGGTATCACCTCACATGATGTAGGTATCATGCATATCATACAAATTATGTTGCACTGTAAACATCACATGACATCACACAACAACTGTCAGATCTCTTATGCATTTCAGCGAAATATCAAATCACATAACATCACATTGCTGACATTACATTACATCACATCACATCACATCACATCAAATCAAATCAAATCAAATCAAATCAAATCAAATCAAATCAAATCTTATCGCAACGCATTGCATCACATCATATAATAAATAAAAGGTATCAGCTAAGCTTTATATGGCATTATAATATCACATCATAATATTTCACTACCTTCACGTCACGCCACATACAATCTTATCAGTGATAAATCATCACATTATATTACTTCACACCCACTTTATACTAACATTTAGGGGATTCACAACCTGTCATATTGCGTCATATCGTCATAAGTCATAATATTTTGTTGTTGCATTCTAGGCTATATGTGTACTAAATAAATACAACTCTGCACGATATGTTTTTGGGTCGTCGTATTTGATCAGCTGTTTTTGTTTACTTCTTCACAGGGCTTCGGAAAAGTTTTTTTATAACTATTTCCGTACAATAATTTAATATGACATATGACTTTATGACACTTTGTGAATCACCTAATTGTGTCATATGGCATCATACTATAATACAAGTAAGTGCCAGCATAACACATAGCATTAGATATACAACAACAGAAGGCATTGTCGTCAACTTCCTTCAATGTCACATCATGCATTTTTTGGGGTGAGAAAGTTGCACTATTAATTTATCTTAAGGAATATTCTTCCTTTTTTCTGTTGAAAAAACGTGACATTATTTTAATAAATAAGATAAAATAACAGAAAGCCATTTTAACTTTTAACAGAGCACACCTAAAATGTCAAACGTCTACATTCCATTCTACGAAATTTTATTACTTTATTTTCACCAAGAAATAGGGAAAGCAATGGGGGAATAATAATGTTATTTTATGCGAAATATATGTATAATATGTAAACAACTCGCAAATAAGATTCAAACCTCTCATAGAATTCAAACGTTCCAAATGGCGTTGAAGAAATGTTAAAAGGAGCATGACTTGCAAAAAAATTACGCAAGGTGATGAAAGGAAAAAATGCTATATTGCTTTTGAGGCTCAAGCGTAGATTGAGTAAATCCATTAGGTGCTATAATTATAGGATAAAAGAGATATTAAAGAAATAATAATTGATAATGATTGAAATGAAATGAATTCTATAAATAAATAGAAACAGATTCACTCAATAAAATAAGTTCAAAACATTAAGAAAAAAAATTAACTATGTAAAACTTATGGAAAAAAAATACGAGAAAAGATAAATCACAAAAATTAAATGGGTACCGATGCAACGATGTGAATAGATTTAATTGAATTAACTTACAGGACTCTTTCTAAAAAAAAAACTCATTACTGTTTATTTTGCGACAGAATTAAGCAGGGATTTCAAATACATAATCGTTATTTTTTAAATTTTGACTAAAAAAATCATACTGAAGGAGAAATGCTAAACGCAAAAGAAGGTGCAAAAACTTTTATTTTTTCGACTTTTATAAAAAAATAGATTTTTAATCATTATTTTCTGAGTTTTATTTTTCGCTCAGGAAATAAAAGTTTTTTCTGAGTTTTATTTTTCGATCAGAATATAAAAGTTATTTTTTGAGTTTTATTTTTCGATCAGAAAATAAAAGTTATTTTCTGTTTTATTTTTCGATCAGAATATAAAAGTTATTTTTTGTTTTAATTTTCGATCAGAATATAAAAGTTATTTTTTGAGTTTTATTTTTCGATCAGAAAATAAAAGTTATTTTCTGAGTTTTATCTTTTTGCTCAGAGAATAAAAGTTTCTTCAGTCTAATTTTAGCTGCAGCTGTCGATTTTGCCACATTAATACGTAGGTAAAGTTTATAAATAAAAAAAATTAAAAATTTATTTATATACTTTACCTATTTCTATGGCGAAATCTACAATTTCAGCCAAAATTAAACTGTAAAACTTTTATTCTCTGAGCAGAATAATAAAACTCAGAAAATAACTTCTATTTTCTGATCGAAAAATAAAACTCAAAAAATAACTTTTTTTTTTCTGAGGGAAAAATAAAACTCAAAAAATAACTTATTTTCTGATCGAAAAATAAAACTCAAAAAAAATAACTTTTATTTTCTGATCGAAAAATAAAACTCAAAAATCAACTTTTATTTTCTGATCAAAAAATAAAACTCAAGAAAAAGCTTTTATTTTCTGAGCAAAAAATAAAACTCAGAAAATAGTCGTTAAAAATCAACTTTTTGGATATCACTCATAACCGTTACGGTCCCTGGATTTAAGTTTAAAGTGTAAGTGAGCCGCCAAAATGTATGCCACAACTCTCTTAGCCAGGACAGCTAGGCTGCACAAAGTGCATGTCAAATAATAATCATAAGTTTCTTCAAAGTATTTAATCGACTAATTGGAACAGTATAATTACAACAAAAAAAAATATTGCTCATATCAAGCATGCAATATTTTAATAAACAACCACTAACCACTGACCAACGACTATGGCCAGTGGCGGATTAAAGGTCCAGAGCGCCCTAGGCAGCCACTTTCTCGGCGCCCCTGTACCGACCATAAATGGCCATCATAATACTATAAATTTTAACTACCTAGTTGTTTTACACCCTAACAATCAAAATCTTTCCTCTTTCTAATATTAGTGTAGATGTAGATATACATGATGTAAAAGCTTAGATAATTTGTTAATCTCTAAATATAATAAAATTGTAACAGGTCGATGTCTGTACATTGCAGATATCGAGAAAAAATTATTGGGGGAAGCATTATTAAGCCAGTAGAATCCAAATCCACCATTTTTAGAATTTTTGTCTGTCTGTCTGTCTGTCCGTATGTTTGTGGCCGTATCACTCAAAAAGTGCTGAATGGAATTGAACGAAACTTTTTTTTATTGGATTGCTAGACGCTCAACTTAAAGTTTAAGGTATTATTTGTTTCGATATCTCGACCGGTTTCGGAGTTATCGGCCAATATGTGCACCAAAATGTGTTAGTACAATATGGGTATCAAACGAAAGGTGTTTATGAATGCTGCCATTTGATTAATTTCAATACCTAAACTGGCTTCGGAGATATCTCATAAAATGTGAACCTTCTTAATCTCAAAATGCCTAATATGGCTATTTTGTTATAAGAAATAAAATAATGGCTACCTGGTAACCGACGTACAGAGTGTACTTATGTTATGGAGCGATAAATTCTCCTCATTGATAAATTGCGAGGGAGTTGTCGAACCCGATACCACAATCCCTGACGATGGAAAAAACATTCCACCACCCGACTATGATGAAGTGAGGACAGCTATACCCCGGGTCCAAAACAATAAAGCTCCTGGAAAAGACGGACTACCTGCCGAGCTGTTCAAACACGTACGCGAAGAGCTGGTTGAAAGCAGGCATCATCTTAGAGTTGAAATCCAGTCTTTTTTGTTGGTACTTATTATTTACCAACAGAGTTGAAAAATAGAAGAGAAATTATACGCATACGAAGTCGCGGGTAACAGCTAGTATTTAATAAATTAACAAAATAAGTTTTGAATTATTTATTGAAAAAATATAAGTAAGTAGTAACAGAGCAAACAAAATTTAAAAAATTAAAAATCTCTGCGTCTACATTTTTGTTTCGCGGAATTGTCGATAACATCGTCGTAGTTTAATGACAGCAATAAGACAGATTCAATATTTAGTATTGCTAACGAATTTAATCTCTTATCTGTCATGGTTGAGCGAAGATAGTTTTTCACTCTTTTTAGGCAGGAAAAACTCCCCTCCCCACTGCAATTACTGACTGCCGTCGATACGCACATTCTTAAGGCTATGTCAATGTTGGGGTAAATTGTGTCAAGCTCTTTATTTCTCAGAACCTGTAATACCGCGTTCGTTGTTCGGGGCAGTTCTCCGTCTCGAGCTATCGTTGTTAAATAAGAACGTAGATGGATACATTCGTCAACAAAGCATAATGGGTCGTATTAATAAACAAAAAGCAATTGCTATTTCTCAAGTTTTTAGTAATTTGACAAAAATTTGTATGAAGAAACTTTCAAAATTTGAGAAAAAGGCTTGAAAAAGTAATTGCTATTTTATTAATATAATCTAATATTTTGATTATCGTCAAAAAAAGTCGCCATCGCCAATTTTCATAAATTGGTCGCCAAAGTTTGTAAAAAATCGCCAATTTGGCGACAAATCGCCAGTACTGGCAAGCCTGACGACGCAACAAACGCGCAATATTGCACAATATATCGATGCTTGTGCAATATAATCGATTTATCTATTATCGATCTATTATAGATCAGCTTTAATTCTTAATCGTCGATATGTTATTTTCTTTATTTGTTTAAAAATTCTGAGCTCGCGCGCCCCTTGTAACTACGCGCCCCTAGGCAAGTGCCTAGTTTGCCTTAGGGATAATCCGCCTCTGACTATGGCCAACAAATCGCAATTATTTAATTGCTCGCAAACATTGAACGCTATTGCCTTTTCGCATCTTTAGAAACTTATACAATACTATCTGTGTATGTAACTGAGCTTATTGCGTTACTTTTTGGTTATTGTACTTGATCTTATTTTAGCAGGGAAAAAGCTATCCTTACAAAACACACGCTATTGCGCCTAAAAGTATACACTAATTTAAGCACCTAAATCGCCGCTAAAACGTATGAGAAGCATGTGCGTTTTCGCACAATAATTAATGCATAAAATATTGTCGACATATATGACAACAACACCAATTACAAGTGCAATTAAAGGTAAAAGAAATAAATAATAGCTTAAAAAACTAAAAAACACGCTTTAATCTTAAAAATCGTACTAAAAATTGAGAAATAATTTAATTAGAAACAAAATGATGAACGAAAATATAAGTATTTAAGGAAAAGCGTGGGGTGCTCAATATGTCAAAAAATATTTAAAATCGGTGTTTTTTTACTAATAATTTTATTTTGACTTTTTTGAGATTTCATATATCGTACTCTTTAATTTCGCAACTAGGTATATTTTTGTAATAGTTGTACGAATCGAATATTTTCATGTTCAAATATTATTGAGCACCCCCACGCTTTTCCTTAAATACTTATATTTTCGTTCATCATTTTGTTTCTAATTAAATTATTTCTCAATTTTTAGTACGATTTTTAAGATTAAAGCGTGTTTTTTAGTTTTTTAAGCTATTATTTATTTTTGACTTTTTAGTGAAATTTTTCATTAAAGGATGTTTTATGCGGACGCCAGAATAAAAGTAAAAATTAGTCTGATGGGATGTGGTGTTCTCCGAAATAGATCAACATACATATGTATTTATAACTTCTACCAAAAATCCCAATATGCAGTGAAGTAAACTAGTTTATTATGCAATATTTTCCAAACCCTTTTATTCAAGGTTTTCCAAACTAGTTTGGAAATACAAAATTTCCCAAACGTTTTGTTATATTTTACAATCAGAAAGTGAAGAGAAGTTGAGGGGAAACATTTGAAAAGAACAAAAAAAAAAGAAACCTGATTGAATAAATTCGAATTTAGACAATAAAGTTTCGAATACGTTTGTAGCGTAATGGTGAGGTATGCTGCCTACGGACCAAGGAGCTCAGGTTCGAGTCCCGAGTGGCGCATTTTTTTTTTTATTTTTTTTATTTTTTTATTTTTAGAGAAATTTTTTTCACCTCACGTTTACAAAACATTGTATAAAAATGTAATTAGGGTTCCTTTTCGTTGATTCAGCACTTACTATTAAATGAATTACAAACAAAACCAGTTCTTGCTTTGCATACATATGTATGTACATGCGATTGTTTTTATTGCAAACACAACAACGACAAACCATAAAGCTTGTTACACAAAACACAAAACCAGTTCTTGCTCTGCATACGTATGTATGTACATTGTACATGCGATTGATTTCATTGCAAATACAACAAACCCAAAACAGAAAGCTTCAAGCTTTATTTTTGAGTGAATTTATGCATTGAGTTTATCGCCATCGCTATGAGCGATCGCTGGCTGTTGTGCGTTAGTTCGCTCGCTATTTGAGTGGTTATACGTTTTTCTTTGAACATTTGTTTGTGATTTGAGAAGAATGTATTTTTGAGCGTTCGTGAGTGAGTTTTTCCGTACCCTGCAAGCTTGTTACTTATTGGCTTGTATACGGGAGTGAATTGAAATTCATGGAGGCTATTTTGAAGAAAGGTAACATAAAAGCCGCAATGAAGCATAAAATATAATGTTGAATGTCCTACTATATGATGCCGTTGGGCTGTTGATGTCATGTTTCGAATCCGGAGGAGAATAGAAATAATAGAGAGGACACAAAAAAGTGAATGTTTGAAAGATATAATAATTTAGTTTTAAACATTGCAACTTTTAGGATGGGATGAAGTTACATACATACATACATACATACATACATAGATACATACATACATACAGGTGAAGCTAATAAAAGCGTGTTAAAAAGGATGCAACTTATATTTTCGCTTGTCCGCGATAGGTTTTTAAAAAAACTCTTAAGAGTTCGAGCTCAGCACAAAAACTGAAACTGAATTTCTTTATTTATTTCCTTATATACAAAAATCTTCTTAGTGCTAGATACTCTTACATATATATATATTCCAAGAATCTTAAGTTTAGCTTTGTTTGCTTTATTTCTAAGTGCGAGTTAATGGTCGCTGCCTAATTGCTAATGTGTCAATGATATATGTGGCACATATAACTGTTAGTGTTTATATTATGCATAAGTGCTCTGTGTGGGTGGTGGCGTTAACTTGCATGATGCATGACAACGACAACGACAACAACAATAAACGATAACACCCTACAAGGTGTAAAATGTAAATCATTCCCACTCGAAGTGCGTGTCATTTGAAGGTTTTTACGCCAATTAGCTTTACACAATTCTTCCTGTTTGATAGCGTTGTCGCCTGCATTTTTCATTGCTTGAGGCGTTAAGTGAATGAATACATAATGTGTTAAATTAACGCAAGTGGCTTTTCTTTTTTGACCTCAATTTGTTAATATTTTGTTATTATTTTTTTAATGTCGCCAATTGCTTTGTCCCTTATGAACTTACTTAGTTTAATCTCATAGCTACATATTTGAAATTTTAAGTTCTGCTTGAATATTACACTTTTTATACTCAATATTTTCTTGCTTGACATTGAGCAACCGATCCGCCTTTTACGCGTTAACACACGCCCAAAATTATTCTCCTTGATGCATTAGTGATTCCTTTCATAACGCCTTTCTACACTTTCAATCTCAACGCGCACCCATTCAAGCTCTTAGGAATTTGCAGCTCTTGCCTTTCTCCTTTCATCTTTCATATAAAAATTTCTCCTTCTCCCTCCCTCCGGTTTGCTTGAAATCTCATTCTTCACCTTTTTCTTACACTTTTACTCAATTAAATCTGCTTGAGCTATAGCCAATGCCGCTCAAAATGTTATTGACGCGCCTATCACACGCCTATGAAGGTTTAAATTCGCTATTGCTATAATCTCCATTTTCCTTGTGTTATTACTCTCAATTGTATTAAGACTGAGTTTGCGTTAATAGTGAGCAAATGCCCAATTTTTTTAAGAAAATTCTCAAAAAGACGTTTAAACGACTTCTAGAGCATATGAGGTCTCTTTTGTGTTGGTACCACTAACATCTGACTTTCTTAAGGAACAGACCTCTTAGAATAAGCTTTTTGGAAGCGAAAGCAGCATGTCTAAGGCAATAGTGGAATTAGATGAAATTATTAAAAATATCTAATTAGACGTTTACACTAATAAGACACTACAAAAATAGTTTGGAACAGCACTGGCCTTTGAGTATTAAAAGGGTTAAAGACACACCCCCTTATTCATAAAAAATAAAATAGGTTTATTAAGCTCTTATAATTGAAAATTTGTATGGAAATGTCATTTTAAAAAGCTCTATAAACCCTTGATATTTTTTATGAATAAGGGGGACAGTCTTTGTATTCCCCATAGCGTGTCTCGTTATCGAGTAATTCAAAGTAAATGTGACTATTTTTTTTATATGCTTCTTTTAACATTAACATACGTATACTAAAATACTTGGGCGCAGCTAAAATTAAGGCTGTCAATAAGTAGTTTTTAATCTCACCTAAATGCATAATCTTTTAAAAGCTAACTATACATGCAATGCATGAGCCGTACCCACTTTACTTAGTCTAAGCAATCAGGGCCAATAGCGCCAATAAGCAATAAGCAATCTGCGCTATAATCAACAGTTATGATTTCGCCTTTAGCGGAAGAGCAAGGGAGGTGTGACCACAAAGGCAAAGTGCGAACAATCCATTAGATGTGAAATGGCTCTAAAAAACTTCGCTTTCTTTTCATTGCATTTGCAACAAGGATTTATAGCCACACCAAAGTAGGTACATATGTACATACATACATATGGCATGTCGTTAGCAACATTTGGCATTCACAACACATAATCTGTCAATTAAATACACGACAATCACTTAGCGAGTAAATCACACCATAAAATCCTTTTCACAGCCGCTTCCCTTTATTTAGCTTCACTTTATTCTGCTCAATTCTTCACTAAAAAAAATACATATACTTAAATGCCTCATGGCGTGACGAAGTGAAAAAAAGCGCAATCGTCGCTGCCTTTGTTGCCATTGCAGTGCTGTGCTGCCGCCTCTTCAATTGGCCTGCGTGCAGCAACAAATTTTGGTGTTTGGTTAGGTTAGGTTGAAGTGGCTGCCTTAGGGGCACACTTAGGCCAGTACAGAGGCCCTTTGAGATACCACAAGAAGAAAACGGTGTACTTTTCATACAATTGCCCATACCTGCACAGTCTACTCACCTACGGATTTAATTCTCTTTATGAGACGACGCACAAGTTTAGCTTTCGTGTGTGACTTATTTCAATGCTCTCGTTTTTTGCTTGTTGATAGCGCCGTTAGCGGAATTTTGCTACACTCTCACTTTCTTTTTCACGCTCTACTTTATTCTCACTTTTTTCTACACACTCTCCAGTTTCTTAACTCCATTAAAGCAATTTATGACTTTCCTTCTGCGCTGGTGGCATGGCACGTTTTTGCTGCGCTTAGTAGGGGCGGGTGAGAACAAAGGAAGTTGAAAGTGGGCCAATGCTCCACTTACATTTACAATTTCCTTCTTTGCAAGACCATTTTAATTACACACATATATGTGTAAGTATAAGTGAGTCAGTGAGAGTGCTGCACGTGCAATACTTTATTGGTTGCGTTTTCTAGGTTCACTCATATTTTGACTTTGAAAAGTTATGCGATTTTTTTGGACTTTTATTTTTTATTATTGTTTTTTATGTATTTATGCGGTGCGATTTTGCACGAGAATAGTGAACTTAGTCGACTCTTTTCTAAGTGGTAAATAGAGTACACAAAGGGGGTTTCAATAAGGACGGTTTTGGACCCTAAAATGGCTCTTGAATAAGAGAACGAGCAGGCTTTCCGCTAGTAACTAGAGGTTTTCATCGATATTGTTAACAGGCGACTTATCTTCCTCTTCTTAATTAGCACGTAACCGTTTAAAGGGTTTTGGTGCAGTCCAATAAAGCGCGCCAGTCGTTTCCGTTTCATGCTGCCTTGTGCCAATTGAAAAGACAAAGGTGGAGCAAGTCAGTCCTTACCTAAAGTGGAGTTCTCCATTTTCTGCTGCATTTAGCAGATTTCGAAAGAAATACTTTCTTAGCCGGAGCACCTCATTATTAAATTAACGAGCTATATGTTATAGTGATCCGATTTCAATTATTTTCAGAAATAGTTAAGGTAATACTAAAATATTGTCATGTGCAAAGTTTAGGCAATCTATCTCATAAACTGACTGAGTTATTAACAAAAAAGTCCAAATTGATGGTAATTTTTAAATACCGTTATCTCGAAAACCGGAGCCAATCTGGGAAAACTAAAGGCGGAATTGAATTTAGAATGCCCTAATTAAGTAAGAACAACTGTCAAAATTTTTATACGAGTAAAGGGTTCCAAGCCTGAGTAAAGTTTATTGACGAAAAAAAAATTACCTTCAGAGCTCTGAAACTTCTTTCCTAAATATCTCGAAAACAAGAGCTAACTTTGACTTTCTGTAAATGCCATCGTATTCTACAGCCAAAAATTTAGTTGGGGTGTCTCGGCGTTTCGCTGCGATATTTCAAAAGTTAAAAATTTACCTACAGTGTAATTCAATTTATTTTATTATCATTAACCTTCAAATAATTTTAATATGTTTCTTTTATTACTTCTTACTGTTCTGTAAGGCTATAGTTTTATTTCGTTTTTTTTTTTGGCTATTCCTGACTCTTATTTTCACTCACCATAAAGCAATTTATTTCTTAGTACGTTGTAAATTAAAAATGTTGACACCAAAAACTGTTAATGACCTTCCAAGCGAACTATTTTGACACAATGGGTCATATTAATAAAAGCTGAGCATTTGCTTTTACTCAAATTTTGAAATTTTGTTCATACAAATTGATGTCAAATTCCTAAAATCTTGAGTAAAAGTATTTGCTTCGATTTTATTAATACGGCCCACTGTCTAATGTGTACAGTGGGACGTGTAAATAGAAAAACGGGTAAAAATATGTTAATACAAAATTTCAATATTAACATATAAGACGTTGAGTGAGACTTGTCGGTGATTGACAGACGGTAGACAGACTGCTTTATGTGTTGTGCTATTTTCGTTAAGAAATTTTTTCTTTTATACAAAAATATGTTACCCAGCCACAATGTAAAACATATGTATGTACATACTTTCATTTAACCCGTGAATGTAATAATAAATATCTGTTATTGTCTAGGACATGTAGTAGATAATATTTTCGTTTTAAAAAATTAGCTGATGTTCAGGTCACCGATCTCACCTGGCTTAGGTTAGGTTGGCCAGGATACAATGATCCCTCACATAGACCACGTATGGTCCTTAGTGTTGCCAACATCGTATTAGAACCGTTATACTAAACTTGGAATGAAAGACTTTGCAAGTTTTAGAATTTTGCGTATTTTCTGATTCGCAGTGCCTTCCAGTGACGAGAAGTATGCGGAACCGAGGCATTTAAGGCGAAGTCTGCCAAAAGCTGGACATTGACAAAGAAGGTCTTCTAGAGTGCCAACAGCGTCGTGTTCGTTTTATGCCCTGCACGTCTCATTCTGCATCAGTCCCATTTTAAACGCATGATGTGGTGTGAGACAGTGCCCTGTTAAAATGCCGACCGCCAGTCTGCTCTGGGAAGTAGGGATGGGCAAATTGGAAAAATATATCGATATATATTGTATCGATATTTAAAAAAACATCGATTTATGCCGTGTAAAAACATCGATATATCAATATATCGAAAGGGCTGGCTTCACATTAAGGAACCACGTCCCGCGAAAAACCACTTCTTCACGGGGCTAGAGGTGCTCTCACAGATCTCAAAACTGGAATCCAAACTTGCCGCAGACTTATAGTTTACTAGATATTTGTTGTTAAAGTTGGATGGATCTACATATATTCTACGAATCCTGAAGTATAAACATAAAAATCATTAAGAATTGCTTGAAGAAGAAAGTAATGTAAATTCAAGCACCCGGACATTATGGTTATACCACTTCTTAAAAAATGTTCTGCTGTTAAATTCGAAGCGAATCAGAAATGTATGAAAAATATCGAATTTTGCTCGAAATGGCAAAAAATTATCGATTATCGATGCACGGTAGTTCAAAATATCGTCGATATTATCGGCTGTACTATTTTAAAAATATCGATATATTGATATATCGATATATATCGCCCAACCCTACTGGGAAGTGTGAGTAGATAATTTACAGTTTTTACGTTGTATGACTGAGGCATGATTTAGACGATGTTGCAGGTTGACAAGATCTTCTACCGGGAATCGCCTATACGTATCAATGCCTGATCTATTTGAGATTTATGGTAATTTAGATAGGGGAAGATGTTTTCCACATTAACTTGTGCTAGTGATGCGCCGTCTTTGGCAAACACGTCCGCCCTCTCATATCCCTCGATTCCCTGGTATCCGCGTGCCCAGCAGACAGTAACGTGTCTATACCCACAGAGTTCCTGCAACTTGGCTCTGCACTGATACACACATTTAGAGGTGATCTTCACTGCCGAGGTCCCTTTGATTGCCACCTGGCTGTCGATGAAAATATTTATACGAGAGTTTGAGGACGTTAGTTCAGCTGCAAAGTTCCTCTGCTATTGAGGTAGCGTAAACCTCAGGATGAAAGATACTGCAGTGGTCCGGGAGTCTAAAGGATTGTTGTTTCACAAGCTCCGGAGAAAACACTGCAGGTCTCAACCCTGCGTCCATCTTTGATCCGTCTGCAAATAAGTTGAAGGTATGGCGATTGGTTAGTAATCTTTTCTTAGATCCGTCCTGTTCTATTATTACCCGTGGTCCCCTGTTGAGGTCGGTTTGGGGAGTAACATAGTCTGAACTGCCGTTTGGCCCCGTATGTTGCTGTGTCTAGAAGCTCGTTGCCTAAATTGCCCTTTTACTCTAAGCCTTAGCGCCGTCTTTTGAGCTACTCTTTTAGCCACAAGTTCCGCGGAGTACAGGTTGACTGGAGAGTATCTGTACACCCTCTAGCTTCTTTGCATATATCGTTTTGCCAAGTGCCGTCCACCATACCAGAACTCCGTAGTATATTATTGGGCACACAACAGACGTGAAGAGTCAGTTGAGATGATAGACCCTAAGTTTTGCCAAGTCTCTGCTGCAGGCATTGGTGGCTTTTTTGACTCCTTCCTCCACGTCAGCTTGCTGTCCAATATGACGCCCAGATATGTATTTCGTGAATGGTTTCATGGCTAGCGTATGATTGCCCAGTCTAAGAAGAGTCCACTGTGGTACAAGCCTTTTGGCTTGTTTGTGTGAGTGTGAATAAAAAAAGGACTGTGATTTTTTGTATAGAAATGAAATCAACATTAAGAAAAAACCACCGGAATTCTATGGTACAAAGCTGCAATAATTTGGTTATACATTTCTCGCAGTGTACCCTCTCCCTTTATGAGTTTTTATACGTATGTACGTCTTAGAGGTTATTGAGGGAAGCGATTTGCAAACCAAACAACAAACCATTAAGCACTTACGAAACAACGGTATTCAACACTTGGTGACCAAAGCATAAAAAAGGGAAGCAAACAACAACAACAACAAAAAAAACCAACCACAAAAACAAAGCATTCCAACTAAATGAACGTTTAAAAAGGATTTCGCAAAGCGAATTCCACCAACACAAGCACTGTTATTGTAGGAATCCGACCAAGCATGACCGGTCAAGTGGACGCTTACAGTAACAACAATTATAAAATAGCTGGGAAATGGAAAAGTATAAAAATGTAAAGAAAATGAAGTATGAAATAAGCAAATAAAACAAAGAGTAAAGGGAGCAATGGAAAAAGCACGCAAACAAAATATTCAAATTTTATCGATTTCGTGATTTTCATGTTCACTGTTCCAGTTAAATCCCTGTAGGGAAAATCTCTAGTTCCGAACTAGGTCGCTTCTAGTGCATTTTTCGACACTACTAGTGCGAGCTAAATCTCTTTTGCATGTTATCAACTGGCGAATTTAACACGGCGATGTCCTAGGCGGTGTAAATTGTCACTCTCGATAGTTCCGAACTAGTACTAAATTCTACAGTTTACACTAGTTCGTTTATTGGCACAATTTCGATAGTTCTGAACTAGCTACAAGTAACTACAAATTCTACAGTTTTACATCTGCCGCTTAAGTGCAGCAGTTGACACACTTCATGCAAGTGGCGCGATGGCAGACTGGCTAACGCATGTGCTTTTCAATCTGAGGGGCGAGGGTTCGAATCCTGTCGGTGTCAAGGTGGATGATATTTAAAAAAAAAATTTTTTTTTTAACTAATATTTATTTATTTATTTATTTAATAAAAATTTACAATAATATTTAAAAAGTAATAAAATAAAAAAAATTAAAAATAAGCCTGAGGGATCGGAAAAGCATAATTAGGGGAACATTTCATTTCATACAAGATGGAAATAGAAAACTCTTTATATAAAATGCTTCACTAAACATCTGAGAATTGCAGAAATATACAAAGCCGACGGCAATTGAACGAACGAAAAATTTTCATAGAATTTTTGTCACTTCGAAATTGCATACAAATCAAAGTGTGTCTTATAATCAATTCACTCCTTCTGAGCTGGTGAGGGTCTAACTACAATTGATCTAGTTCCCTTTTGACACCTTTTCGCTAGTTCGGAACTAGAAATTTTGCTCACTAGTTATTGAGTTCCCTGCAGGGATTAAACACACGCACACACAGACACACACATATGCTGTTTTGCATACATAAGTATCTCGCTTATTAAAATTTATAAAACATAAATATTTGCAATGCAAAGTAAAAAAAGAAATTAACCGAAAAGAAACCCCAAATTAAAACTAAAGCAACTGAACTATGAGAACATGCACTCCGGCGATATAGAATTTAATCACGAAATATTCGTAGAAAAATTTTGAGTTGAGTTCAAAACGTGCGGACAATAATATTTTGGAACCTGCTGTTTGATAAATGTATGTACATATGTCAAATCATACGAATGTATGTATATGGAGTAGGTTAATGGTAGAGCAACGTCGAGGTCAATCGCGTACAAGAAAATTTTGAAATATTTAAAGTGATTTTTAACATACAATCTCAGCACGCATGCATGCAAAGACGCAAAGTGACCAACACAAAAAAAACAAGCAAGGGCAGGACAAGCATGGTAGGCTTTCATTTGTACGTATTTAAATCCAAGAGATGGAATCATAGTCTTTAGAGAAAAAATCCCCCTCTGAAGCCTCCAAGAGCTTGCTGACTGGGCAATGGACCTCCGTCTCTCCTGTCCAATGCCTGTTCCTGGTGCTTGCGCTAAGGCAAACTGCGGGGGGAGAACGCGGAGGGCTAGCAAAGGCTAGCTGTATGGTAGAGTCGGTCCCCTCAAGCCGTGATCCAAAGGGGGAGGTGGAGACGGTCTGAGTCATGGTTCGAGGTGCCTGGCGGAAGGCATAAAACGCATTTATCTTGTCGTGATGCAGGATAAACAAAATAACGAAGCACAACGTTGTACCACATATCGCAAAGGCCTTGCACTATAGGGAGTGCGATAGGTGTATTTCTTGATATTTCGGGTGCCTTTAGCACCTGCTGAGGCGCTGTTGGAGGGGCTCAAATGGATCGGAATACCCCCAATCCTCGAGTGCTGGATCGAGGACCTTTGAAGTTTTCGGAGGGCACATAGGGACACCCCATAAGGGGGAGTACTCTTATCCCTGTTGTGAAATCTAGTGGCCAAAATACTCTTCATAAAATACACAAAATACTAAAACTTGCGAAGTCTTGCATTCCGAGTTTATTATAACGCCTCCAATGCGATGTTGGCAATACTAAGGACCATATGTGGTCTATGTGAGGGATCACTGTATCCCGGCCAATGTAACTTAACCTAACCTTGGAACATACTTTCTTTCGAAAATAGATATTAATTTATTTGCTTTGTCTTGAAAATGTTTTGGAAGACAGTGCTGAACTGCCTTTTCTTTATCTTTAAGTGATTCCGCATTTTTAGTAATCTTTTCTGGTAATTTCCTTCACCGGTTTTTACACTTAACTTTTAAGAAAACCGCATATGCAATTCGTTTCTGTAAGAGGTAAAGAGCTCTGTGGGTAAAGCGGCAAAGTTTTGTGGTGAGTTTCCAGAGATGACTGGCTAATCTTAACATGAATGACTCGAAAACTCCAGAGCTCACTAGAGGGTGAATCCCATGTCACAGATATCTCTTGCTGGAAGTTTTATTTCGTATTTTTCGGACCGAGAAAACAGACGAACTTGAAAACATACCGCATTGATTTGACCTGTGCAAACTGTCAAAAGGACCTGAAGAGGCTGAAGTGTCAACTATAATGGAGGCTGTTAACCGTATAGGACATGAATCTATCCACAGGGATTTATCAATCTTCAGCAAAAACCAAGCCGCAATTAAGTTTCTTGGCTCCCACTAGTTTAATTCTGAACTAACACTAGACTGTCGCCAATCTCTGCAGATATGGCCAAACAGACCCGTCTGCACCTCGTGTGGATCCCGGGACATATGGATATCGATGGCGATTGTAGAGCAAATGAACTTGCGAGGCACGGCACTACCGAGCAGGTACTTCCTGACAAAGAACACACAGATATGCCGTTTTTCATATGCAAGCTAATACTTAAACAGCATATCTATAAACTAGCAAGCGATAGATGGCAATAGAACCCAGTAGCTATGTCGAACATCAAGACAAACCTAGCCAAAATGGGGATTACAAGCGATCTCGCCAAATATGAACTCTAAGGAGAGAGGAAATATCGAACCTTGTGGGGGTTCTCATAGGGTACTGCCTAATGGGCAAACACGCAGAGAGGCTAGATGCACCCTACCGCAGATGTTGCAAAGATGATGAGGAAGAGGAGACTATCGAACATCTAATTTGGCATTGCCCGGCGCTTAAAAGCGCCAGCCGACGATTTCTTGGGACACCTTTCCTAGATAGCCTATGCAAAGTTGCGGACGTCGATATAAAGAACCTGGTGAAATACATTAGGTTTCCAAATTGGTTCAAAAAGAAGGAATATCATTTTTTTTTTCTTCTTGTGGTATTACAATGGGTCTCTGCACTGACCTAAGTGTGCCGCTATGGCAGCCACTCCAACCTATCTAAAAGGGAGCATCTTTGGTTCGCGGTTTTGGACAGTCCGAAGGCACTCACTAGGTAGCGCTTCGTCATCGCTCTTAGTATGATCGCTTTCCTATTAGGATACGTTTTTTTTTTATCACTTTCATATAGATTTATATATTTTTTTATAGAAGGATCCATCATCGTTTTTTATTCACACTCATTGAGTTTAGAATAAATATTACAAAGCACGCCTAAATCATCACATTTCACTTACCTTAAACGCCTTAAACGATGACACCACATACGACGCGCCATCTTCCAACTCATCCAAATGATACTTGCGATCACCATCCATTGAAAAAACATAACGCGCCCCACGTGGCAAATCCATTTTTGGTGATATTTTATCCAACAAACTATCCAATGAAGTGATGTCACGTCCCGGACGATAACGCAACTCCACACCCGGAAAGAAGGGATCCCCATTGCGATAGAAAACCACACGTCGCGCCTTCCAATATGATAAATTATTGTAGCGACTAGCGGCGCTCATTGTGGTATTCAGTTGCGCATTGGATGATAACTCTGGCCGGGATTTGGAACGCACCAACGGTACAATGGGCGGCTGTTCTGAATTCTCGCTCATATTGTCCATATAGGGTGGACTATGATTATTGGTATTACGGCTTTGACGGCCACTCGGTGGACCAGCGACGGCACCACCGCCGCCTAAAACAGCGTTGCGTTGTTGCCAATAGTCACCGATGGCACCACCAGCACCACCACCACCACCGCCGATTAGACCAGCTGTTGCGCCTTGTAATTCGTAATCTTCATTGTCACTTTCATCGGCTGCTTGTAAACGTTGCGTGTGATGCTGTATTGGACGGAAACCACAGCTAGCCTCACGTCCCACAGCAACGCGTATTGGCTGTGGACTTTTTAGCGGACTACTGCCGCCGCTTTCGTTGTAATAATTATTGTTGTTGTTGTTGTGGCCGTTGCTGATATTATGATAACCGTTGGTTTTCGTATAGTTGTTAGTGTAGCCGTGAATGTTATTGTTGTTGTTATTGCTATTCGTTTCGTTTAATCCATATTTAACCGCACCGTTTGCCGAAACGCCACCTTCGAACTGTGCAGCAGAAATAATTTTCGCCATTGCGTTCACATCGTCCATAGCTGCTGTCGATGGTGATTGCGCTGACTGCGCTGCCGCTGCTGATGACGATGGTGGCGGTGGGTGTGGTGGTGGTGTTGTTGCTGTTGTTGGTGTTGGTGATGGTGTTGCCGCTGACGCTGCCACTGCTGCTGCGTCTCCTTCTGCTGCTGCTGCCTCGTTAGTCGTCGTCATGCCATTTGTGGCGGATGGTGGCTCTGTAGCGCCATTAGCAGCTGTTTCGTTGGCGGACATTGCGAAACAAGTAACTGGTTGGTTATTTCAGTTGCTGTTATTTTCTATTTGCTGCTGTTGTTCTTGTTGTTGTAGTGGTCACCCGCCCACTCTGAGCTGACGAGTTTTTCTTTACTTTCGCTCAAATTTGTTTTATTTCTTTTACTTTTCTAACTCAATTTCATGTCTTTTCTTGCCTCGCACCGGCATAAGTTTCCATATTGGCTTTGCTTTAATGAAACTTTTTTTTTGTCACTCTCACTTTAGTGTTTTTTGCCGCTCTCGAAATTTACACTTCAATATTTATTTCTACGTTATTTTTATACTCAGCTGTACTAGTACACAGAGTATTATAGTTTTGATTTCCTAACGGTGGATTGTAACAGAATGAAATAATCGAGATAGATATAGACTTATATATATCAAAATGATCAGGGTGAAAAGAGAAATCGATTGAGCCATGTCCGTCCGTCTGTCCGTCTGTCCGTCTGTGAGCACGATAACTCGCGCAAAAATTGAGATATTTTGATGAAATTTGAAATGTAAGTTGGTATCAAGACAGGAACGGATGGTATTGAAAATGGGCGAAATCGGACCATGACCACGCCCACCTCCCCTATATAGTAAAAATCGGAAATTTGGTATCTCAGCCACTAATATAGCTAGAGCGATAAAATTTCACACACGTATTGAGCTCAGGCCCTTATGAAGAAATATGGTGAAATTTTGGAAAATGGGCGGTGCCACGCCCACTTATTAAGGGGCAAACATTGAAAGTTTTATGAGTCATAACTCAGAAACCGTTGAAGATATATCGATGAAATTTGGTAGGTGTGATATACTTACTTAGGCAAATGTTTGGACGAAAAATTGCCAAAATCGGTTGACGACCACGCCCACTTTTATATATGGGTCTTATAAAGTGACCTAATAAAAACATTTTAAGCGATATCTTTGTCAAATATAAAGATATATCATTGAAATTTTATGGAAGGTGTCCAACTATGGACATAAAACAAAAAATACAAAAATTTTGGAAAATGGGCGTGGCACCGCCTCCTTTTAGAAGCAGGAATATACGAGATTTCTGAGCCCATAACTCGACAAATAATCGATATATTATGACGAAACTTGGTGTATACACTTTCACTACTTGTAGTAATACATGTTCAAAATTTTAGAGAAATCGGTTGACGACCACGCCCACTTTTATATATGGGAATTATAAAGTGGCCTAATAAAAACATTTTAAGCGATATCTTTGTCAAATATAAAGATATATCATTGAAATTTTATGGAAGGTGTCCAACTATGGACACAAAACAAAAACTACAAAAATTTTGGAAAATGGGCGTGGCACCGCCTCCTTTTAGAAGCAGGAATATACGAGATTTCTGAGCCCATAACTCGACAAATAATCGATATATTATGACGAAACTTGGTGTATATACTTTCACTACTTGTAGTAATACCTGTTCAAAATTTTAGCGAAATCGGTTGACGACCACGCCCACTTTTATATATGGGTATTATAAAGTGGCCTAATAAAAACATTTTAAGCGATATCTTTGTCAAATACAAAGATAATTCATTGAAATTTTGTGGCATGAGTTCTACAATAGATCGGAAACAAAAAATAGAAAAATTTCGGAAAATGGGCGTGGCACCGCCTCTTTTCAGACAAAGGAATCAACGAGATTTCGGAGCCCATAACTCGACAAATAATTGAGATATTATGACGAAACTTGGGTTATACACTTTTATAACTTGTGTTAATTGACACGCAAAAATTTATGACCACGCCTACTTTTTAACAAAGATATTTCTGTAACACCCTTTGGGAATTTGTAACGTGACATCTTTGTAACTAAAAGTCATAAAGGGATGAAATTTTGTACAAAGAATAACATTCATATGCTTAGTTGGATGACTGATAAAAATTTAGAAAATGGGCGTGGCTACGCCCACTTTATGCAGCACTCGCTTTATATTAAGTGCACCGTGTTTCCATCAAGCGCAAACAAACAATGAAAGCATACAGCTGAGTATCTAATGTTCGATTCCACTCGAACTTAGGCTTCCTTACTTGTTTTCCTTATTTTTATAGTCTCTCTTTCTTGCTCCTTTCTGCAAGACCTAACTCACACTCACTTGGAATGATGCAGCGTAAGTAAACGCTTAAGTAGTGAAAGTAGTTCTTAAATTTTATTTTCACTTTCACTTGACGTGCCCTCTCTCTTTCACACACACATGCATGCCAGCTAGCATAACAAGATTTGCTCTCTTGCGCTTTGCTAGTTCTAAGAAGCAGCACTTAAGCTCAAATGCAAGCAGCAAGAGTGTTTTCTTTTTAGTAGTAATAGTGTTTAGTATTTAAAACAGGGGTCTTCGTTTCATAGCACTGAGGTGCAACGCTCAACTCACACAGATTGTTATAATCTCTCGTTTTGTCGTAGTAAGAGCGCAAAAGTTAGGTGACCATCTACGACCGTGCGACGATTCATAGCCCAGTTAGTCGAGAACGTGTGGTCCGCTCGCTGACGCAAACGCCCGTATGCAATTTTTAGGATTTTTTGAGCCCGTAGCAATCAGCTGTTTTACTCACACATATTTACATATATATATAGTTTGTTTACATTTTGGCAGGGTTGCCGTTTAGTCATTTTTGAACAAACAAGATTTTTACTAATCTTCAAAGTGTTATGCGGATTACTCTTCAATACACAACTGTGCATTATTTGCCAAATGACAAGAAAATACTAATTTAATCGTTTTTAAAGTTGTCGTTGACGACTTTTTTTTTTATTAATTTAGTTACTTTTTTACGGCTTAGTTGGTAATTAAAACACATTTTTCTTGTAATTTTGTTGCTGCCCAATATATTTCCATCACACCTTGGTGATAGTTATCAAGGACTAAAACATAAAATAACAAAAAAACACAGTCAGAACATTAAATTTACAATTGAAAATCCATACAAAAATTATATTGGGAAGCAACAAGATTCTCACAAAAATCTGTGTTTAATTAAGAAATCTGTACTGAGTTTCTGTAACTCATATCTTTTCTAGTATAAATAGGTGGTGACAAAGTGTGGATCGTATTAGTGTGACATCACTTTAATTGATTTTATTACAGAAACTCAGATTTATTATGGCAATTTATAACTTTTTAATGTAGAAAAATTGCAGAAGAAGACCACCAAGAGTTATCAATTAAGAAAATACCGCCACCATTGTGGATAAATACAATTTTTGCTTTAATTTTCAGTAATATCTTCATTTATTAGGAGTGTTCAATATATCAAAATTTTTACATATTTTTACGAATAGTTACGAATTTATGTTCAATAACCCAAAAATTCGCAAAAGAGAGCCAAATTGAGAGAGTAAGACCCACTTGCAACTACTATCAGCTTTAAAAAAATAGAAGTCTCAAAAATTTCAATTGGAAATATACAAACATTTTAAACGCAAATTTCTAATTCTGTACTAAATAAGTTAGCGTAAAAACGAATCTTGATGATGTTGTGGAATAGCCAAAGTAGAATTTTGTTTTCCTAATTCAGTTATTTCCATTCATTTCCAATTTCAAAAATTACAATTACAACCTAACCTAAAATTCAAATTGTCAAAACAGCGTATCAGCGGTTTCTTGCGAAGTTTTACGATTTTGTGTTCAATTACTTTGGTTGATAATTTTCTCTTTTTCTCGTTTTTACTCCTAATTTGACATTGACACTCTTTTTGCAAGTACTTGCAAGTAAAGTTGTTGAACAAAGCTATTATCTTGTTATTAATTTATATATATATATATATTTACATTTTGTTTGGGATTTAAAAAAAATTTATAAACGTTTTCTTTCCTTTCTTTTTAAAAATTAAAGTAATAATAAATGGTTCGTTTAAGTAGACATACTATTTTTTCCATGTGAACACATACATATATGTATATTCGATAACATTTTACAATCTTCTTGAGTTAATTGTATAATGCTGTGAAAATTACTGTTTAAATATTTAATAACTAAAAATGTTCAACTGGCAACCCTTCTACCTTGCAACCATGCGAGCGATCAGCTGACACATTTTTACGTAAAAAATCAAAATGATTTTGATTTCTGCGGTACGGGCTTCTGCGTCGTACGTCGTTGAATAATCGGTTACATACAAATCCCATTAAATAGGTTGGATCAGCTGACACGGTACACGTTCTCGACTAACTGGGCTATCAGTTGCTTGCGGGCAAGCAAAAAGATAACAACGTACACGTATACTTCGTTTTCATACGCTTTTATACGACGTCGCGCAAGCATTGGGCATCATAAAGTATTTTTCGTATTGCATTGTGCGACGTGGTATAGCAGCGCATAAAAGCGAAAAATATATGCGTGCACGTTGTTGTCTCTTTGCTTGCCCGCAAGCTACTGAACGATGCGACGGTAGTAGCTGGGCACTCAACTAGTCCCCTGCAAACAAGCCGAGTACTCCATGCACGCGTGTATAGAGTACTCGCTATGGACCAACCGAGTACTCCTCAACCTGCCACATTTCATATAAAAAATATGGTCCATTTAACATGGCGATGTCCTAGGCAGGGATCACATACTCCGATTTCCGCATGACACCCGAGTAATCCAAGGAGTACCTACATAGGAGTAATCCATGGAGTACCTACATGGGAGTAATTCATGGAGTAGGTACTAAAATTTATGAAATTTAATTATCTCTGAACAGATTTGAACTACTGTCAATTCAATTTGATTATTAGCATTACATACATATATAAGTAAGCCTTTCTTTAATAAAAATAAAATAATAAAATTTTTCTAGCGCAATCACCAGCATGTTGTGTCGCGTTCAATGTCTCATTATTACTAAATCGTGCACGTTCAAACGAGCATGCATATGTACATACATACATACATACATACAAATGTACGCACTTGCTTCGTCGTTATCGCGATATACATACATTCGGTTTTCGTAGCAATGTTCGGCTAACTACGAGCCGATGCAGATAAACGAGTCGCTCGCTTGGGTCACTTTGAAAGTACTCCTACCTACCACAAAATGGATCATATAATCCTATGATTTTTACAGGGTCGTTTTTCACTAATACTGCTGCAGTTACTAACACTGCTGCAGTTAGAGTTTTGGGGATCTCTGATTTAAAAAAACGAAGTCATTCCGAACTCATAGCCGATGTTGCGAGATTGTTTAGCAAAGCAGCCCGAAGTCTTTTTAAAGTGTGTGCTTAACTGTAACTTTGCTTTATTGCTCTAGTAAGTAGTTAGTTTAGTGGTTATATCAGCTAAGTAAATGACGATTGTGTGTTCTGTTCTCTGAGCTTCTTTGTTGTTTTAGTTTACTTGTGCAATTTTATTGCATATTTGGAAATTTATTATTGCTATGCAGGCTGTGTTATTGGCGAATTTTAGTTTTATTGCAATGTGCTTGATAAAAAATTAAATAAGTTTTGTGTGAATTTTATATGAGCTATTGGCCAGTTTTTAATTAAGAAAAATTTAAAAAATTTTCTTGGTAGAAGTTATGGATCCATTTCGGAGACCACCACATCCCCTCATCAGACTTCTTCCAGCGGCCTCAACCGAGAATCGAACTTAGGTCGTTTCGATTGGTAGTCCAATGTCTATCCCATTGAGCTACCACCGCCGTCAGCTTTGTTTCGCTTAAATTTCAATTTTCCTTATATTACAATCCACATACCAACAACAGTAGCTCAATTTTTCTTAATTATAAACTGGCCAATAGCTCATATAAAATTCACATAAAATAATTATTAGAATTAAAAGGGCCATGTAAAAAGAAACGTAAATAAGTTTTGATTTTCTTGTAAGTTTTGCACTTTGCAATTTCTTATTTTTGTTGTTTAATGTTGCTTTTGTTGCTGTTTTTAGTTTTCTTGCAGTTATTGTTGCTTACATTAATTTCGTTTCTGTTGTTGTTATATTTGGTTTTTATTCTTTTGATTTTCTTGCAATTTTTGCATTTTTTTTATTTTTTATTATTGTTGTTTAATGTTGTCTTTATTTTTATTGCAGTTATTGCTTTTGCTATAGTTGTTGTTGTTGTTATATTTGTTGCTTATGCTGATATTTTTCTTTTCGATTTTTTGTTCTTTTCGTTATTTTTACTAGCCACTCCACTTTTGTCTTTGTTGTTTTCTTATTGTTTTTTGTTTTTATTGTTTTCTTATTGTTTTTATTGTTGTTGTTGTTGTTGTTGTTGTTGTTGTTTTGATAAATGTGAACATACATACATACATATTTCACAAGTTCTTTCTCAATTTATTCTTTTGTTATTGTTTTTGTTGTTACTTATCCAATCATTGGGCCGTTTAAGTAATAAAAACCAAGCAAACGTTTTTACTCAAGATTTCAGAAATTTTACATTAATTAGTATGAACCAGACCTGGGTAATTTCAAGTACCAGTACGACTTGTGACAAGTACATTTGAAAAGAATTGTACTGGTACTGGTACTTGCATTCCCAAATTTTCAAGTACTAGTGCAAGTACAAGTACAAAGAATTGAAAAAGAATTGAAGTTTTAGCAAATACTTCAAAGTAATTGAAAAGAATTGAATGTACTTGAAAAGAATTGAAAAATGTACTTGAATCGATTTTTCAATTCTTTTTCAATTCTTTGTACTTGTACTTGTACTAGTATTGAATATTCTGAAAGCACTTAGTACGGACTCATTACTTCAAGATCAAAATATAAAGTACTTAAGTACGTAATAGTCCAATTACTACTCAGTATTACCCAGGTATGGTATGAACCTAATTTCAAAATTTCCGTGAAAGGTCTGAAATTTTAAGCAAAAGCAAATGCTTGGCTTTTACTGTTATGACCCTTGTTATGTTTCAAGAATCCTTTCTTATGATTGAGGAAAGATACCTACATTAGACCGTATCGCAAAAAATAAAGTTCGCCGTACGCCCCCGCATATGATGTCTTTTTGGAAAACATTTCCAGAAAATTTGATTATTTTTTTTTGGACGCCGCTAGATGTCGCTAAAATTTATTTTTCTCATATCTTCGGTATTTATAGTCCGATCTCTATGTTTAATACACCAATGTCTTTGGCTTGAAAGCGCGGCTTATACTATGGAATATTGTTAACCCTATGTGCGCCATTGGGGTCACTACCACCCAATACTTATTTTATACAACCCTAATGTACCTTTTTATGACTACATGTTAAACGTTGTCAAAAATCATTGATCTTTTGCAAAATAAATATTTCGATCGCTTGAGCAGAACCCGAAATAAAACACGTTCAACATTCCGAGGAATATAGGTTTTTCGGTTCCTTTGGTCTTTTAAGTTAATTTTATAGAAAATTTTTCTGAGGAGACCCCTAATAAAATTTTATACCAAATAGAACATTTCGACCCCCTAGCGACCTTAAAAATACTATTTTTCCTGATTTTCTAAAAAATAGGGGTCAAAATGACCCTTTATTGGCGGTGATAGAGATTCCTTAGCAAATTTTCATGGAATTGCACGTCGTAAACTCTTATATCCACACTCAGGAATTGTCCATTCCAATCGTATTTCGTTAGACTTTTACTATACAAGTATGCATACTCCCTTTATAGTTCTAGTTATAGTTTTATTCTTCATCCATTGATGTACATATATATGTACATATGTATGCATATTTGTATGTATTTTATATTTTAGTGTAAGTCTTACAAAGAATTTCAATTGTACTGCAACGGAAATCGTTCGTGGTGACACAAAGTAACCAACAATTTTTCGTTGAGTCATTTTTGCATACGATTTCTTGTTATTGTATGAGCAAGTTTATATTACAAAATATTAAGAAACGCCAACAGCGACGCTGACGCTAAAGCAAACAGAGCTGACAGGCGTTTATGGTCAATAAAAGAATTTCCTTAAACTTATTTGAATTTTTTTGCGGTGGTTTAATGGGTCAACATAACTCAAGATGGCGCTGGTCGCTGCCTTCTGAGTTGTTTAGTGTTAGCGGTTGGGACCGTTATTTGGTAAGGTGCTTTTGTTCTATACGAATACACATACTTACATACAAATGTATGTAGGTAATTACATACCATGTAAAAAATTGTGCTATTAGTCTCGAAAGAGATTTGTGCCGGATTCCTCTCTTTCGGGTACCTACAATTGGCTACAATTACTCCTCAATTGTACTCGGAAGGGTAAAAATGTAGTCTAATTGTTGATAATTGTACTCAAAAGGTTATAAACGAACTTTGCAATATGCTTTTGTTCAGATATAAGAGGGTACAACTTCCATTCGATATCCGATTGGCATCAAAGTGAAGTAGTCTCCCTTCGTACGCGTTCAGGTATAAAAGGATACAATTAGTCTCCCCATAGGACATGCTCAAACAAAATGGAACACTTCATTCCATATAAAGAGACCACAATTTGTATTAGTCGCATGCTCTCCTGCGAGTGATCACGGACACATCCCGGATTAGTCGCATTTTTTGCAGGGTATTAAAAACTCGCGCGAGCATAACGAGTTTCAGATTGAGCTTCGATGAGTGTTTCTTAGCTTTAAAAAGGAAAAGCATGATTTTAGTTATATAATTAGAAAATTTATTAATTTTAATTGTTATGCTTCTCCGGGCTTGGTTTTAATCCGTGGCCTCTTGCATGGCAGACAAGCAGTCTAGCTGCTAGGCCATAGCAGCATAATGTTATTAAAAAACAAGTAAGGAAGCCTAAGTTCGAGTGGAATCGAACATTAGATACTCAGCTGTATGCTTTCATTGTTTGTTTGCGTTTGATGGAAACACGGATTATTTTATATAAAGCGAGTGCCGCATAAAGGGGGCGTAGCCACGCCCATTTTGAACATTTTTATCAGTCATCCAACTAAGCATATGAATATTATTATTTGTGCAAAATTTCATTCCTTTATGACTTCTAATTACAAAGATTTCACGTTACAAATTCCCAAAGGGTGTTCCAGAAATATCTTTCTTAAAAAGTAGGCGTGGTCATAAACCGATTTCAATAAATTTTTGCGTGTCTATTAACACAAGTTATAAAAGTGTATAAACCAAGTTTCGTTATAATATCTCAATTATTTGTCGAGTTAAAGGCTAAGAAATCTCGTATATTCCTGTTTCTAAAAAGAGGCGGTGTCACGCCCATTTTCCAAAATTTTTGTGTTTTTCGTTTTATGTCCGCAGTTGGACTCCTGCTATAAAATTTCAATGATATATCTTAATATTTGACAGAGATATCGCTTAAAATGTTTTTATTAGGCCATTTTATAATACACATATATAAAAGTGGGCGTGGTCGTCAACCGATTTAGGAAATTTTTCGTCCAAACATTTGCCTAAGTAAGTATATCACGCGTACCGAATTTCATCGATATATCTTTAACGGTTTCTGAGTTATGACTCATAAAACTTTCAATGTTTGCCCCTTAATAAGTGGGCGTGGCACCGCCCATTTTCCAAAATTTTTGTATTTTTTGTTTTATGTCCATAGTTGGACTCATGCGATAAAATTTCAATTATATATCTTTATATTTGACAGAGATATGGCTTAAAATGTTTTTATTAGGTCACTTTATAATATACATATATAAAAGTGGGCGTGGCCGTCAACCGATTTTAACTATTTTCCGTTCAAACGTTTGCCTAAGTAAGTATATCACGCGTACCAAATTTGATCGATATATCTTCAATGGTTTCTGAGTTATGACATATAAAACTTTCAAGGTTTGACCTTTAATAAGTGGGCGTGGCACCGCCCATTTTCCAAAATTTCATAAAATTTCTTCCTAGGCACGGTAGGCAGGAAGCGACGATAGGTTGCATGAAAATGTCGAGAAAAAAGGAAAGTGGGGTTGTGTTATGTGATGTTTATAGATGAAACATCCGTTGAAATTAAAATCCGAGCTGCTCCTTTTTCAAGGATATCCACATTTTTTGTTTTTTTTGAAAGGATCAAATATTGAGGAAATCGAATATTCGCCACCGTCCAAATTTTTCCGATTTCAATACATTATTTGGTCGCTAAGGGATACAAAAAAAGGTATTAAAAAGAAAACAGGACACCTGTAGTGGAAAAATCCAATGTGAACAGGACCTAAAGGATAACCACTGAAATATAAAATAACACAAAAAGTACCCACTTTAATTTGCGTATAACTACTAAAATATTAACTCTACGTGAAAACTCCTTATTATATTTTTCATTCAGAATAAATAAAGAAATATTTCTTTAATATACAATTTTGATGTACCTGCAGTGCTTAATGTACTTTGGTGCATCTAAAGTGAAAATTTCAAAAAAAGTACGTTTTTTTTATGGTGCTATTTTAAGTTCAAATATTTTTCTGGTTTATGTAAATATTTTAATCTAATGATCCAATTCTCATTCTTACATATCTATACGTTAATATTAAAAATAATTAGAGTTGAAATACGTGCTAGCTGTGCACGGTGGGCGGTATGCAACAATAGGTTGCATGAAAATATCCAAACAACGATCGCCGGCTAAAAACTTACGTAAAATGATATTCTGTTATACTTCATAAACACACAGCAAGCGTGAATAACATCTCCAACATTTTTTTTAAACGAAAATTAGTACCAGCACACAGCTAGGCACATATTCCTTGGGCCTTCGTTTTTTCGATACTTCCATGCAACCTATTGTTGCTTCCCGCCCACCGTGCACAGCTAGCGCGTATCTCAGCTCTAACTTTTTTTGATTATTAACGTATAGATATGTATGAATGGGAATTGGAACATTAGATTAAAATATTTACATAAACCAGAAAAATATTTGAACTTAAAATAGCACCATGAAAAAAACGTACTTTTTTTGAAATTTTCACTTTAGATGCACCAAAGTACATTAAGCACTGCAGGTACATCAAAATTGTATATTAAAGAAATATTTCTTTATTTATTCTGAATGAAAAATATAATAAGGAGTTTTCACGTAGAGTTAATATTTTAGTAGTTATACGCAAATTAAAGTGGGTACTTTTTGTGTTATTTTATATTTCAGTGGTTATCCTTTAGGTCCTGTTCACATTGGATTTTTCCACTACAGGTGTCCTTTTTTCTTTTTAATACCTTTTTTGTATCCCTTAGCGACCAAATAATGTATTGAAATCGGAAAAATTTGGACGGTGGCGAATTTTCGATTTCCTCAATATTTGATCCTTTCAAAAAAAACAAAAAATGTGGATATCCTTGAAAAAGGAGCAGCTCGGATTTTAATTTCAACGGATGTTTCATCTATAAACATCACATAACACAACCCCACTTTCCTTTTTTCTCGACATTTTCATGCAACCTATCGTCGCTTCCTGCCTACCGTGTAGGGGCCTGAGCTGAACACGTGGGTATAATTTCATCGTTCTATCTATATTAGTGACTGAGATACCAAATTTCCGATTTTTTCTATATGGGAAAAGTGGGCGTGGTCATGGTCCGATTTCGCCCATTTTCAATACCAACCGTCCCAGTCTCGATACCAACTTGCATTTCAAATTTCATCGAAATATCTCAATTTTTGCACGAGTTAGAGTGTTTACAGACGGACGGACAGACGGACGGACGGACGGACGGACGGACATGGCTCAATCGATTTCTCTTTTCACCCTGATCATTTTGATATATATAAGTCTATATCTATCTCGATTATTTCATTCTGTTACAATCCACCGTTATGTGATTAAAACTATAATACTCTGTGTACTAGTACAGCTGAGTATAAAAATATAATTATTTTAACTATTTTCTTCACTGAAATATCTTTATATATATTACGCTAAGCGATTTTTTGTAAACACCATAACTTTTACAGCGTTATACCGATTTTCGAGAATGTGGTGTCAAATGAAAGGGCTTGACCTGATATTGAGTAATTTAATAAAAATTTTACAAAAAGGGTTGCCACCTGTTCAAGAATTCAGTTTTACGCTATAATTTGTTTGATTTTTAAATTTGAAGTGTCATATGAAAGGGCTTTGCTTGAAAATAAGCAATTTATTATAATTTGTACAAAAGGGGTTGCCACCTGTTCAAAAATTCAGTTTTACGCTATAGTTTGTTCGATTTCAAATTTGAGGTGTCATATGAAAGGGCTTGACCTAGTAATGAGTAATTTAATAAAAATTTTACAAAAAGGGTTGCCACCTGTTCAAAAATTCAGTTTTACGCTATAGTTTGTTCGATTTCAAATTTGAGGTGTCATATGAAAGGGCTTGACCTGGTAATGAGTAATTTAATCAAATTTTTAGAAAAAGGGTTGCCACCTGTTCAAAAATTCTGTTTTACGTTGTACTTGTTTGATTTTTAAATTTAAGGTGTCATATGAAAGGACTTGGCATGGAAATGAGTAATTTATTAAAATTTTTACAAAAAGGGTGCCACCGTTCAATAATCCATTTTTACGCTAAAGTTTATCTCATTTTTAAATTTGAAGTGTCGTGCAAGGCCTAGCACTGAAGGTGGGTAATAAAAGAAAAGGGAAGAGGAAAATGAAAGGGACGGATATGGCGAAGGACAGGAAGCGAAAGAGGAAATATGAAAAATAAAATAGATAAAGGGAAAATAAAGCGCAAATAAAGGGGAAAGGGGAAGAGAAAGAGAACTAGAAAGAAAGGGAGGAGCGCGCCAAATGGCCTTTTGGAGGTCGCTTTAAGGTTACCATAGTCTAGAAAAATATTCGGCACAAAACTTCACTATGGGGCTCCTCAGTCAAAATCTTTGTATAAAAAATCTAGGTTCACAGAAAATAAAAATAATCAGTAACTATGAAGGTATATCAAAAAATTTTCAAATGTGGCAATAAGTGGTCTTTCACCCTCAAATTGTCGCACAGTGTAATTGAAAGCCACAGCATCGCGTGGCCGGGTTTACTAGTACATATTAACTATTAACCACATGGTTGTATGTGCATGTTTATAAAGCACTCCTAGAAGTAGAGTTTTACTTATAACTTTTTGGTTGCTTGTTTTTACTTCCTGAGATTTACTTCCTTAGTGCTTGTCATGGGAATAAGTATCACAAAAATTTTCCGTCGGTACACAAAATTTGTCTTCAGCATTTCGTCGTTTTCTGTGCCACATAATAGCTCGAACTTTTTATACGAGAAGTAATCTTTCTATTACCTTTAAGCTGCCTACTCAAAGTTGGCATAAGACTATTGTGCTATAACTAATACGCTTGATGGACGGCAGCGATAATCCCGATTACCGCAACACTTAATTCGATTCAAATTTTACCCTGACAGACGGCAAATATTGCGGATTGGCAAAACAGCTGAAGGAAGGTAGGCGCTGCGGTGAATTCAAAAACTTTTTTTTATTTCTAAAGGTAGAGTATAATGTCAAAATCAAAGCGAATTCATCATGGTCAATAGGACCAAGGCGAAATATCATTTTGACATTACATTCTACCAATTACAATAACAAATTATCTACATTGGAAATTTCTGAATTCACCTATGCACCTACATTTCTAGATCTGTCTTGTATACTTCTTTTTCTTCACTTTCATTCACAATAGAGATTTTTCGCCAGAGATGTCATTAGAAAATGCCATGAGCCGCTAAAATTTTGAGGACTAACTCGAGAGATGTTCCGGATTACCTCCAGTTAATTCTCAAGTTAACTCCGAATAAACTAGATATTCCGGATTATCGCTGCCGTCTGTCAATGCTATAAGACAAAAATATTGGAACTTACGGAACTTACCAGAAGTCTGAAATGCCTTAAAAATTACTTGGAATCCTGAAAATTTATTGTTGCTTTAAATGCTTTAAAAAATTCAAAAGAGCACCTTTTGGATGCAAAAATAACAAAAAAAAAAAAAAAACAGGAGAACATTTTTTTCCTCACTTCTATACCGATTGCCTTTCAGCAATAAAAAAAAAACTCCTTAGCAAAATGCTTCTTCCAACGGAATTCGCACTTTGGAATTAATTAATATTCTATGCACGGTAGGCAGGAAGCGACGATAGGTTGCATGAAAATGTCGAGAAAAAAGGAAAGTGGGGTTGTGTTATGTGATGTTTATAGATGGAACATCCGTTGAAATTAAAATCCGAGCTGCTCCTTTTTCAAGGATATCCACATTTTTTGTTTTTTTTGAAAGGATCAAATATTGAGAAAATCGAAAATTCGCCACCGTCCAAATTTTTCCGATTTCAATACATTATTTGGTCGCTAAGGGATACAAAAAAAGGTATTAAAAAGAAAAATGGACACCTGTAGTGGAAAAATCCAATGTGAACAGGACCTAAAGGATAACCATTGAAATATAAAATAACACAAAAAGTACCCACTTTAATTTGCGTATAACTCCTAACATGTTAACTCTACGTGAAAATTCCTTATAATATGTTTCATTCAGAATAAATAAAGGAATATTTCTTTGATATACAATTTTGATGTACCTGCAGTGGTTAATGCACTTTGGTCCATCTAAAGTGAAAATTTCAAAAAAAGTACGTTTTTTTTATGGTGCTATTTTAAGTTCAAATATTTTTCTAGTTTATGTAAATATTTTAATCTAATGATCCAACTCTCATTCCTACACATCTCTACGTTAATACTAAAAAAGAGTTAGAGCTGAGATACGCGCTAGCTGTGCACGGTGGGCGGGAAGCAACAATAGGTTGCATGGGAATATCGTAAAAACGATGGCCCAACGAATATGTGCCTAGCTGTGTGCTGGTACTAATTTTCGTTTAAAAAAAATGTTGGAGATTTTATTCACGCTTGCTGTGTGTTTATGAAGTATATTAGAATATCAGTTTACGTAAGTGTTTAGCCGGCGATCGTTTTTTCGATATTTTCATGCAACCTATTGTTGCTTACAGCCCACCGTGCACAGCTAGCGCGTATTTCAGCTCCAATTCTTTTTAATATTAACGTATAGATATGTAAGAATGAGAATTGGATCATTAGATTAAAATATTTACATAAACTAGAAAAATATTTGAACTTAAAGTAGCACCATAAAAAAAACGTACTTTTTTTGAAATTTTCACTTTAGATGGACCAAAGTGCATTAACCACTGCAGGTACATCAAAATTGTATATTAAAGAAATATTTCCTTATTTATTCTGAATGAAACATATAATAAGAAATTTTCACGTAGAGTTAACATTTTAGGAGTTATACGCAAATTAAAGTGGGTACTTTTTGTGTTATTTTATATTTCAGTGGTTATCCTTTAGGTCCTGTTCACATTGGATTTTTCCACTACAGGTGTCCTGTTTTCTTTTTAATACCTTTTTTTGTATCCCTTAGCGACCAAATAATGTATTGAAATCGGAAAAATTTGGACGGTGGCGAATATTCGATTTCCTCAATATTTGATCCTTTCAAAAAAAACAAAAAATGTGGATATCCTTGAAAAAGGAGCAGCTCGGATTTTAATTTCAACGGATGTTTCATCTATAAACATCACATAACACAACCCCACTTTCCTTTTTTCTCGACATTTTCATGCAACCTATCGTCGCTTCCTGCCTACCGTGTATGATTTGTGATGTGCTACCTTCTTGATATTTTCTCACACCGTGAACAGCATCTAAAAATTTAATAATAAAGATTTTTGCTTAGAAGCGTTTCACAGCTGAAATGCAGAATATACCGAAGCCTACCTTTGGCCACGAATCAAGATACGGTTCCCAACTTTCACTTTTTTCATAAATTTATGTATATTTATTTTTTTTTTTAATGAAAATTCATTAATGCCTTATATACATATTTCTGAAAATCGAAAAATCGACTCACTCTGGCAAACACTTCCCACACCTAGAGTATTTCAGTATTTACAAATGTCTTTATGTACATATGCATGTATGTTTATCTGCATACGCGAGCACTGACCTCTTTATGAGGAAACACCGTTGCCATTACGAAGGAAATAGCACAGTCTCACATCAGTTTTGGTAAAAGAAAAAAGTGCATGCCATTACTCACTTCCCCTCCTTTTTTACGCTTATTCGCATGTATTCATTTTTCACACTTTGTTCATAAAAACATAAACTTTCACTTTCCTACTTCACAGGTTAATGGCACCAAATAAATGAAAACTTTTATGGTTCCAACGCCTTTGATTTCTTGCAGAATTTAGTTATCTATTAGATAACTTTCAGCTAATTTTCCATTACAGTTCTCAAAACTAAAAAAAAAATTAAATTCATTAAACACTTTTCAACTTTCCCAATTTACGCCGTATTGCACTTTCCTTTTTTTTTTTGAAGTTTCGTGGTGGTTGGCTTTTTATAGGCCCGCTTTCAATTACGCTGGCGACTATCAACTTTGCCGGTTGAATTGAGTTTGAAGTTGCGCTTCACTTCATAGCGCACTTCTTTGGTCTTCGCTCCTAATTGTTTGCTGAAAGGCTTCACGCAGTCATTTGGTCGGCTGATCGGTCGTTCGGTCGCACCGTTGGTTGGTCGGTCGGTCGGCTTTTTGCCTCGTCGTGAATCGTTTGTCGGTCAGAGGGCAGAGTTCAAGCGAAACTTGCATGAGGCATGAACATAAAATTCAGAAAGGAAAGTGGAGAAAGGAAGCGTGTTTGGTGGGTGTTAAGTTTACCAAGATAGTTTATAAGAAAGTAGGTGCATATGTAGGTATATAGCCCTTTTGATTGGGTGTTAGTTGAGTTCGGTCTTAAACTTTCGTTTGTGTATTTCGCTTATAGTGTTTTTTTATTGGTTCGTTTTTGTGTGTGTGTTTTTTTTTTGTTTTGTTTTGTTTTTGTTTTGTTTTGCTCCTCAGCAGCGGCTAATTGTGCTACCCCATAAACTAACTCTTTTGCGGCTTTGTGATGTGTTCCGGTCGCACTGTTGCACAGTATGTGGTACAGTGGCGATGAATAGATGAAAAAGTTGACAAAATTAAATTAAAGCGAAAAATTGTGGAATTAACATTCTATTATTTTAAAAAGTGGAATGGTGGACCTATGGTTTTATGTCGGATTCGAACAGCAAACGTATTTTTTTGCAGTTTAGCTGAGATTATTAAAGATCAGCCCATTTAACCTTACACTCAGAGAAAAGTTGCGGGCTAAAAACAAGCTGTGTCGTACTTGAATTAAGAATTATATAAATTAAGGGAAAATAAATCAAATTTAAGTTTCCCCAATCTTGATTCAAGAAAAGTATTCTTGAAACAGAATAAAAATCTGAAAAAATCTTGGATTAAGAATAAAATTCTTAATTTGAGAATACTAGGGCACAATGTTTTCTAAAAACTACACATGCATGTATGTATGTAATTTTCGAATGTCGTTATTTTTTTATTTGTTTTGTGAAAATGGAAATTTTTTTTATTAAAAAAAAAAAACAATTTATATACATATGTACATATGTATGTACGTACAAAGCAAATGGGAGAAATTAAAATATTATAAATGCATACATATGTACATACATTCCATTGGACGAGTTCCAGAAAAAAGGCATCTTGAAACGAATCAGGATGGAACTCGTGAAGTATGTAGTATGTAAAAACGCTGCGGCTTTGGATTCGGAGCAGACACTTAACGATGACGAAAGCCCGAGAAAACTTATAAATATATTAAAAGGGTGAGTTATCCGTTCGAGATATATACCCCATCGAGTTGAGTGGTTAGACCCATTTTTTTATAAATTTAGGTTATTTATTCACTAGGTTGCCTAAACGCAATTACCCGCGAGTAATTTTAATTAATTTGAAAAATGCATTTTTTGGGGAATTTCTTCTCTTATTTGTGCATCATATCTTTTATATACAGTTTCGATGTATATTCAATCCTTAAAACTATTTTATGCAACTAAATTCAAAAAATTTGTCCGTATTTTTACCTGAAAAAGTTACTCATACGCCTCGGCATACGAATGTTTTGTATGGCCCAGTTTACGCTCAGATCAAAATTAACGTGGTCAAATACAAGCCGCTTTCGATTCACAATTTCTCTGCTGGCTATAAATTTCCTTCTGTCAAATTTATATGTGAATGCTAGCGAGCAGAGGGAAATTTTTATCGACCAGTTAGCGAGTATGGCTACTACTCATTATGGGTTCAAACATTTTTGTTCGATCCGACCTCGCTTGTGTGATGGCGAATCGAAAACGACAACACTTTTTAATATGTTTGCTATAGATTTGTAAACAGAGTATATAACCGACAATCGATGATAATTTAAATTTTTATAATTTTTATCTTTAGATGCTCAAGATTATTAATCAAGCGTAATATTCAAAGCAGTGCTGCCCTCCCCAGCTCGTTTCGGAAATAACTCTGGGAAGCTGAATAGGTGATAGAAAATCTTGTATCACAATTAAATATTGGTAATAGTTATAATTATATTTGTAGTTATAGTTATAACGTTATTTAATATATAAAATATTTTTAGTTTTATAACATAACATGTACATATATGTCTATGTAAGTAATGACTTAATTAAGTAATGACTTAATTACATATATATTATGTATACTACCATATATATGTATGTAAATATCTAAAAAAATTTTGAAAATAAAACACAATGCAAAACATTACCACTTTTATTTTTTATTTTTGTTAGGTGGGTTAAATAATTTCGAATTTGAATTTCGAAAAAGTGGAAAATCAAGAATAAGTATTCTTAAAACAAATTTCAACATTCTCAAAATAAAAATGTACATTCTTAAATCAAGCATGTGCAATGCCTAAAATAAGTTTATATAAGCTTATTTCAAAACGGAAAATTCTTAATGTAAGCTTTTTATTTTCAAAAAATCCGTTCTAAAAATAAGAATATATTCTTGATTTTAGGATTTTCAAGGTTAACAGACATTCATGACGTTTTCGGCTTGAATCAAGCCCGCTATACTTAAATTTAGCTTGCTTTTTCTCTGAGTGTACCTAACTGCTGATCTCTTGTTAATCTGGCCTCTAATATAAGTTGCTCTAGTACTCAGAAAAAAACTCCGTGGTTAAATCAACAACTTTGGTCTTTGATTCAACAGAAAAAAATATTTATTCTTACAAAAAAAATCTTGAGAACTTTCCGTAGTTAATTCAAAGCAAAAACTCCCTTGCTGTTAAAAACTTTTTTTGTGAGAAAACATTTTTTGTGAGAAGTCCAACAAAAACAATAATGGGAATACATTTTTTTAATTTTGTTTTCGCGATGATTTATTTAATTCATAGATTCTCTTTCGGAAAAGGGAAGTATAAGAGAATCACTAAAATTCTGTATAATGTTAAATGTTCCACTATGTGATTATGCCGTTGGATTGAATTTCATGTTGATGTCATGATTCGAATCCGGAGGAGAATATAAAATAAAGAAGAAAAAGAGGAATAAGATGAATAAGAAATGAAAATAGTAAGCAGTGAAGGCGAAGAAGGAGAGAAGAAAGCCGCCCACTGTGCGCCGCATGTGGTTGCTTTGGTTTACTTTTCACATTCTAACGATTTAGGTACCTGTAGCACTGCGAAAAGATACATATACAACACCAACGAAAAGTAAAAACTAAACAAAATAAGAAAACAACAAAAGCAACAGTAAATTTGTCAGAGCACTTATACCACTAATCAACTTTTGGGGTTTGAAAGTGGGTGCGTTAGAAAGAAAAAAAGATTGATAAGTTAAATGTTATTTTAATATAATATAATACAATGGCGCTATTATAACTCTGACGATTTTTATGGCCGAGCTTCTCTCCCAATTCGAGGTGTGCTGCTTTTTGTTTTTCCTACTAATTGGGTGGACCTACAGTTTTATGCCGGCTCCGAACTGCGAATGCATTTTTTGTGAGAAGCTTTTTTCATGGCAGAAATACACTCTCGGAGGGTATGCCGCCCACTGCCGAGAGGTGACCACTGCTCTTAAATATCCAATAATAGAATTTTTACTAATTAGAAAAATTTTTTTTTGGGGTTTGCTCGGACTGCAGTTTGAACCCGAGACCTCTGGCATACCAGGCGAGCACTCTACCCACTGCAACACAGCGGCCATGCTGAGACGAATTTAGGCTCAGCTTTTATCTTAATAACTACAAATATCGCTGGCTTAGAGTGCAAACTGTGTAAGTCCACATTTATGAAAAAGTGTATTGTTATGTAGAACGCTAGGAAGATCAAATACGCACCAAGTCTGTGATACTAAACAAGTCTGTGATACTAAACAAGTCTGTGATACTTGTCATATTCCTACTCGTTCTTATTCAGTGATACGAAAATTGTGTAAGTCCAAAAAGCAAAGAAAATTGTGTAAGTCCAAAATATTTATTTATTTATTTTATTTAATAATAATAGTTCAACGCAACAACCATAGGTTATATTTCAGCGTTGATGTGTGAATATACAATTACATAATTCATGAACAGAAAATTTTTTTGCAATTCGAAATTTTTTAATTTTTTGTTTTTTGTCTATCCTTTGAAGTTTGAAAAATGGACTTACACAATTTTCACTTTAAGCTAGCGAATATGTATCTTTTATTTTTTCTCCAAAACATGTTGAATCTAGTATTTCACTATTATTTCCGGGCGGTATTTACATGAAATTCGACAGAATACCGTTAATTTTTGTTCGACAAGTTTCTATATCACCGATAAGCAGACAGAGAGCTTTGGCTTATTACAGAGTTTCAACTGCTGGGTCGAAACTGGTATGTTTGCTAAGTGACTTGCGCCCTTTTTTCATTTCGGTTAAAAACTTCCTTCATCCGATTTTTTGCTTCCCCTATCTCTCACTTTTTAATTCCTTCTTTACCTTACATTTTGTGTTTTTCTTTCAACACTTACATTTGCCTTTACTGACATTTAATACCTCATTGCTTAGGTTCCTTTTGTTGTTCTGGGGGGAGGCAGTTGCATGCACTTAAATGGCTGGCTTGTAGGTCACCATCATTCTACTGCCTCAACTTTTGTTGCTACTACTAGTCTGTGATTTTAGTTTTTGTTAACGCGTTGTGTTGCCATATGTGCAATATGTATGTATGTAGTAAATGAAGTTTCCTTCGTTGGCACTTACGTCGTACTTTCCTAAGTCGCACAAGCTTGGTTGGACATGTTGAACTCCACTTGCGTTGCTTACTTTTGCTTTGTTTTATTATTGTTCTTTTTTGTTCATGTGTCACGCTCACTCGTGGAAATTGGCCAGCTCAGTTCATGTGTGCTACAAATCGCGTTGGTTTAGGTTTACAGGTCATTTTTTATTTAATAACTATATACAAAAAGCATACATATATGGCTATATGGCCCCTGCAGGGAACTCAATAACTAGTGAACAAAATTTCTAGTTCCGAACTAGCGAAAAGGTGTCAAAAGGGAACTAGATCAATTGTATTTAGACCCTCACCAGTTCAGAAGGAGTGAATTGAGTGACCATTATAAGACAGACTTTGATTTATACGCAATTTCGAAGTGACAAAAATTCTATGAAAATTTTTCGTTCGTTCAATTTCCGTCAGCCTTGTATATTTCTGCAATTCTTAGATGTTGAGTGAAGCATTTTATATAAAAAGTTTTCTATTTGCATCTTGTATGAAATGAAATGTTCCCCTAATTATGCTTTTCCGATCCCTCAGGCTTATTTTTTAATTTATTTTATATATTATGGTAAATTTTTATTAAATAAATAAATAGAAAAATATTAGTTAAAAAAAATTCAAAAAAATTATCATCCACCTTGACATCGACAGGATTCGAACCCGCGCCCCTCAGATTGAAAGGCAGATGCGTTAGCCAGTCGGCCATCGCGCCACTTGCATGAAGTGTGTCAAATGCTGCACTTAAGCGGCAGATGTAAAACTGTAGAATTTGTAGGTACTTGTAGCTAGTTCAGAACTATCGAAATTGTGTCAATAAACGAACTAGTGTAAACTATAGAATTTAGTACTAGTTCGGAACTATCGAAAATTTAGTGCAGAGAGTGACAATTGACACCGCCTAGGACATCGCCGTGTTAAATTCGCCAGTTGATAACATGCAAAAGAGATTTAGCTCGCACTAGTAGTGTCGAAAAATGCACTAGAAGCGACCTAGTTCGGAACTAGAGATTTTCCCTACAGGGGCTGTACATACTCGTATGCTTGTAGATATACATACCGCTAGCTTAGAGTGCAATCTGTGTAAGTCCACTTTTATGAAAAAGTGTATTTTTATGTAGAACGCTAGAAAAATCAAAAACGCACCACGTTAAACAAGTCTGAGATACTTGTCATATTTCTACTCGTTGTTATTCAGGGATACGCAAATTTTGTAAGTCCAAAAAGCGAAGAAAATTGCGTAAGTCCAAAATATGTATTTACATGAACAGAAATTTTTTTTTTTCATTTCGAAATTTTTTTAAATTTGTTTTTTGTCTCCTACGAATTTTGAAAAAAGGACTTACACAATTTGCACTCTAAGCTAGCGATATGTACAATCGGCAGTCGCATAAATAATTGGGCCAACTGGTAGTCAATATATGTATTTGCATGTATGCAAGTGTAAAGCATTTTATGTGGGTTTTTATTATAACTAACTATATCGTATTTCGTATCCTATTTTATTTTATGCGATTTGCGGGCGATATGGCGTGGACAGTGTAACGGTCATATCCATAAAAGTATTAAAATTCATAGATTCATTTTAATCATTAGCAATCAAAGCGAATTCACATCATGGCCCAGTAAGAATAATCGAAGTGATAGAAAATAGTACTTCTTCTTTCTGTTTTATAGGTTGTCGAATTTCCATCCTTTGATTTTACATTCCTTCACGTGTTATTCGTGGATTAGCTTGTGTGTTCGCTGGCGTTTTTAAAGTGAAACATAATTTTGTGAGAACTTTCAACATTTTATTTGCAAAATAAATGCCAGATTGTCTGACTTATACGTTTCATCAAACTTGAGATGCAAGGCGAGTGTCAAGCGAATTCAGATTTTAACCAAAGCGAAATATCATTTTGGCATTAACACTCTACAAATTACAATAACAAAATATGTATATGGGAAATTTGTGAATTCGACACCGAAGCCATCTGGTAGATCTACCTTAGTAACTGATTAACGATTCAGGCTTGGGGTTCACTACATTGTGGATTTAATGCAAACGTCGGCACTTTGACTCATACGCGTGAATGACTAACCACACAAATTAATTAAATATGCTATTTTTAGATAATAATATTTTCATTTCTCTGTGATAAAATAACTTAATTATTATTTTTTGTTTTTTTTTTGCAATTACCGACCTTTATTTTGTAACCCAAAAATTCGCCAAATTTAATTAGCCCTGCCCACGGAAATTAAAATGAGTGAGTTGACATTTTGTGTCACTGTTTGCTATACTACAATCTTACTTGTTTTTTGTTTTTTTTTTTATTCCACCTTCCGCCTTAGACTTTCTAATCTAACGCGGTTAGCGCGAAGTCACATGCTGAACATACTAGTTGGAAAGCAATAATGGCAGATTATTATCGCCAACAGCGAACGACAACACACACCACATAATCGAAGTAAAAGTCAAATGTGAGTGTTTTTTTTAATCCTTTGTATTCATATTATATTCGCAGGTATTGTAATCGTTAAAGAAAAGTTGAATGGGCAAATATATACCTATGTGTGACGCGTTTAACCACATGACATGCGGTTAAAAGAAATCTAAGTAAATAATTTGTGGAAAATTGCATGTAAGTATGTATGGATTTGTGCAAAATACTCATATATGAAGACATTTTGAGTGGGTCACGTGTAAAGTTAAAGAACTAATTTAAACTAAGTTAAAGAACTAATAATGGCGAATGACGAGACGTCTTTTGCTTTTGCTTGCCTTGATTGATCAACGAAGCGTAAGGAGAGTTGCGTGTATGTGGTCATTGACGATAGTCTTATGTTTCTGCAGTCAGTGGAAAATGTGGTTACCGTAGAAATGCAATCAACACTCGCAATCGCTTACATTTTCTCTTCTATATTACGTTATAACTTCTTTTACAATTAACTACCAGAAGTGCCCAAAAGAAGCTAAATCATAATAAAACATTTGAGGGAAGACCCTTCTAGTTAAAATGTATTAGTGAAATTTTGCTAAGTTTTCAGGATTATTTTAACCACTGGACAGTTTTTCGCGAGTCTAATAACAGCCGCTGTGGTGCAGGTGGCCGCTGTGGTGCAGTGGGTAGAGTGCTCGCCTGCTATGCCAGAGGTCTCGGGTTCAAACCACGGTCCGAGCCAAACAAATTTTTCTAATTAGTAAAAATCCAATTATTGGGTTTTTTAAGAGCAGCGGTCACCTCTCGGCAGTGGGCGGCATACCCTCCGAGAGTATTTCTGCCATGAAAAAGCTTCTCACAAAAAATGCATTCGCCGTTCGGAGCCGGCATAAAACTGTAGGTCCACCCAATTAGTAGGAAAAAACAAAAAGGAGCACACCTCGAATTGGGAGAGAAGCTCGGCCATAAAACTCGTCAGAGTTATAATAGCGCCATTGTATTATATTATATTAATAACAGCTATTCAGGGTAATACTAGCATATATAGTCACTTTTCATAATAAATAGGTTGTGAAAAAGGAAAGACGATATCCGAATTCAAAGCTTGGTGAAGGATCTCCATCGGAAAATAAGTGTGATGAGAAGATCTCAAATTAAATCTATATAGATAGAGATAGAGATAGAGATAGAGATAGAGATAGAGATAGAGATAGAGATAGAGATAGAGATAGAGATAGAGATAGAGATAGAGATAGAGATAGAGATAGAGATAGAGATAGAGATAGAGATAGAGATAGAGATAGAGATAGAGATAGAGATAGAGATAGAGATAAAGATAGAGATAGAGATAGAGATAGAGATAGAGATAGAGATAGAGATAGAGATAGAGATAGAGATAGAGATAGAGATAGAGATAGATATAGAGATAGAGATAGAGATAGAGATAGAGATAGAGATAGAGATAGAGATAGAGATAGAGATAGAGATAGAGATAGAGATAGAGGTAGAGGTAGAAATAGAGATAGAGATAGAGGGATAGCGGGAATTAGGTTTTTCGCGGCGAATATACATATGTATATATCGCACCCTAAATCATAACCCAACAAACACTGAGGTTAGTTATCGATTTGAGAATGACTCGAGAACTAGCCTCATTCTCAAACCTCTAACGTTAGAGGACGACTCGAAAATCTATCGAGAATCATAGCGTTCTCAAACAAAAGGGTACCTAATTCTCAAATCGAGAAAATTATAATTCTCGAATCGAATTCTAATGTAGTTCTCTAATGAGATTCTAATCAGAATTTGCAAATACTTCCAATTGAAATGAAAAACAAAGCTTTGTCTCCTTTTACATGATTTTTTCATTGTTTAGATTTTATTAACGCAATATGTGCCTAAATTGCATATGATTATATATATTGATATGTATATGTTTATAATAATAATAATATAATACAATGGCGCTATTATAACTCTGGCGAGTTTTATGGCCGAGCTTCTCTCCCATTCGAGGTGTGCTCCTTTTTGTTTTTCCTACTAATTGGGTGGACCTACAGTTTTATGCCGACTCCGAACGGCGAATGCATTTTTTGTGAGAAGCTTTTTCATGGCAGAAATACTCTCGGAGGGTATGCCAACGACTGCCGAGAGGTGACCGCTGCTCTTAAAAAACCCAATAATTGGATTTTTACTAATTAGAAAAATTGTTTTGGTGTTTTGCTCGGACCGTGATTTGAACCCGGGACCTCTGGCATAGCAGGCGAGCACTCTACCCACTGCACCACATTTATAAGAACTGAAATTTAAACAAAATTCAGTCTTATTATTTAAGTTAAAGGTACTTCTTGTACTTTTTAATGGAAAACATTGTACTACGGTAATATTAACTTTACCCTTTTTTAGTATCTAATTTCAATATTTGTATGTATATTCAATATATCACAGAAATATATTGAGAATTGATAAAAGGCGTGAGATTTGGCTCCTTCTCTAATCACTCGCTAATCGAATTCTAGTGTAGTTTTCTACCCTACTTGTCGATTTGAGAATATATAGAGAATTACACTAGTTATCTAAGGTAATCTCGACAAAATTTCTAACGTTAGAGACTATGTTTGCTGGGAAGGTGACACAGCTGAAATTTTTTCGAAATCGGTTTGTTATCATAAACCGGTATACAGAACATATCTCTAGCAATTGCCAAAAAAAACTTTTCAGTCGGTGTCTCTGAAAATTTTCGAATTTTGAGTTGCGTCACTTTATGATTTAGAGTGCGGTATATAACTTTTATTCAGAGAATTGACATTTTTTATAGCTTTATAGGAATAAATTTAATGGTCAGCCGGGTCAGCTAGTCTTCATTATAAAACTGGCTAAACAAACTCAAAAATAAATAATTTATTACTTACAGCGTAATTTTCTCCAATTATTCTTTTATATTCTCAATTCAAATAGCATTTTTTCTAGTTTTATTTTTATCGATCGTTTGAGGATTTGTCATTTTGGACGCATGCCATAGCGACACTATCATATGCAGTGTCTGCACAAAGCACGCCACAAAGGAAACGCCACTTGTTTGCCTTAACACCATCGGCAAAGTTTTATTTGAGTTTTTAGTTCTATGTATTGGCTGAATACCATAGCTGCTAGAATGACGCTCGCCTATGCGCTTAAAGAAAAAGTTTTTAGAACACGACAAAACAAAACAAAAAGTATCGATGCCACAGCTCAGATAACGTGCATAATATTGCTGCGGCTATAACGTTTGACTTTAGGTTCTTTTCTTTACTTTCCAGCAAAACATTAACTAACATTTCTTGCTAATCTCTTTTAACGAAATTTGTGAGAGTAAAGTGACATTTGCTCTCAGTGAGAGATATTAGCAAAATAGATTAGGAAACTTGAATCAGCAAATGTTAGTGACATATCACCGTTTACACTTCGTAACCGCCCAAGTGAGACTTTCAGAACCGCCCAACTCTCCGACTTCAGAGGTGAAAAGAACATTAGAAGAAAATATAGAGCTTTCCAAAGGCCAAATCTATGGTATAAATCCATAGAGGAGACCACCAGGAGTTAAAGTTTGGAAAATCTCAATATTGGCATAGGCGGTTATGAAAGTTTCACTTAAGCGGTTATGCAGTTTAAACGACGATATGATTGTTTGGCGCATGAAAAAAGATAAAAGACACGCCCGAAAATTTAAGAAAGAAAAAAAAATTGAGATCATCATCAGAAAAGAAAAATATGGATTTTAATATATCCCTTTAAGTGTTCTATTGCCTTAGAAAAACAAATTTCGACTGACATACTCGCTCGAGGGGGTTCAATGCTTTCAAGCAAGCTTCTGGAAATTCGAAAATTATGAGGATAGCTCGGAACAACAATTTCAATATACTGAAGTAAACAATTCCTCGTATTTCGATTGGTTAGAAACAAGCCGATGTCGACTGACCTTAAACTTTCTACAGCTACTTGTTCAATCTCATCATCGCTTTCAATAGGCTCCATAAGCATTGTTACAGTTCTTAAAAATCTCTGCATGTATGAATATGAATTTGTCTAATAGCAAAGAGTGAATTGTAAGAATAAAATTTCTTACTTCTTCCATTACAGCCGATCCGGCGGAAGATGCACTCTCATAGTGATTCTTGTTTTGAGCCGCTGTCTAATGTATATATATTTCAATATAGGACTAGTTTGCCTGCATCCATACATTATAAATAACTTCCCGTGTCGATATTAAACCTTTTTTTAAATAAAAATAGCTATATAACTTGATTTACTACGTATGTATTTACTTTTGTATTTTCCAATACAAATTTGAATTCCTTTTTCCACATTTGACATTTCTTCTTCTTCTAGTGTCTTGCTAGTGGAAATTTGTCCAGTAAAAAAGTTAGTAGAACTATCATTGCCGCTCTCACCAGTTTCGTTCAGTGCTCTCTCAATTTTCGTTCAGTTCGCTCTCTTTTACTGGAGAGAAACCAAAGAAACACAAATTATATGTCAAATCTAAAAATTAGTGTTTATTAACGTTAATTAGTGGATAGAGAAACAAAGCTTTTGTAGTAAAAAGTTTGATAACAAACGCAGTTAAGAAACGTAGGCATTTTTTTGTTAAAATATTGTAAGACCACTGTTTGCAGAAAAACACATGTCTGCTAGGTTTGGTGCATGTCGTTGATGTCGCCAATACGCTTTTAGTACAAGTAAAAAAAATATTTCTGCGATATGTTAACTCCTGCAGTTTTCGAGTTCATCTTGATGGCAAGCTTTTCAGTATAAAAGATAGTGAACTTTTTCGTTCTTTTTTGCCGTGTCCAAAGCATCGCGCCAGTTGTTTTCTTCCTTATAGAAACATCAAAGTAGGCCAAGTCAATCTCAAACTGTTGCTTCAAACGGGTAGGTAGTCGATAGTATTTTTTTCTGGGCTGGAACATCTTCATTCATATGCATACATAACCTGATCTAGCTAGCGCAGTTTTTGAATTTTTATTCACTGAACTTTGTCGATTTCAGCTCATGGTTAAATCTTTAAGGATAGGAATTCTTCAATACGGCCGAAGACAGTCGTGCTACTAGTTTTATGTTGACATCGTTCATGCTTTGGTCGGGAACTTGAGTTTTTCTAGTTCACAAATGAAAAGTCTTTCAAATGACTTATCTTTTCATATCCTTTTTTATGCGAACTTACCTTCTTAAAGGGTTTATAATAAATCTAAGAGCTTATTATCAGATATATATTTGTATGTATGAAGGGTATTCTATATTCCACCCCCTCTAGCTGATCCACTAATCAACATACATATATGTAACTAGTTTCCTGAAATATATTTCATCACATGTTCACTTCATGTCACTCAGCGCTTTTATACATACATACGCCACTCACTCGGAAACGCAATTAAACACAACTGAATTATAACAAATAAGCTTGAATATTTATTGCTCGTTTCTTTTGTCGTTCGTTTATTTGTACACACTTTAAGGCTGTTTGTTTCAACGACTGCGCAATCGTGCATGCATTTACAAGAAATTTATCTAAAATATGCAGAGTTTTATGAATGTACTATTTACATTTACATATTTATGTACATATTTATTATTTACAATTTAGATTGCATTGACTTATAACTTAATTTATTCACAACTAAAAAAAAAGAAAGTCACTAAATAATAAGAAAAAGAAAAAAAAATAAAATAATAATTGTGTGCATTGCAAGTTAATAAGTTAAAATCACGCAAAGACCTTGAAGTCGTGACAGTAACAGCAGCGCTTAAATAAAAGCACATGTAAATTATAAAAGCGCACACGAGCACAGCAAGAGCGACCGAACAGTGTGTGGTTAGGAATGCGGCGAACGAAGTAGGGCAACGGTAATGATGGTCAGCAGAAAAATGTGTCGTCAGTAATGCCCTTCAAACGCTAAAGAAAGTGTTAAATTTTATATCGACATACGCGGATATTGAGCGATGTTTTAGCTATTGCTTGATGTTCAGCTTTGCATAAGGGTTGTCCTATAGTTATATTTAATGACGTTTTAGTCACTTTTGAAATTAAATAGTGTAAGGACTTGCTCATGGGGTCCCCCTTCATCATGGTTTAACAAATTCAGGTTATAGCAGGAAAAATTTCATGCTTTGTTGCTATTGTTGTTTTCTTGAAAAATCTAATTGTTAAAGAGAAGAGAACTAATCACATTGAATTACAACAACAAATTTTTTCAATTCGTCTTTTTTGACATTTGCACAGTTTTAGTATACATACAAAATTCAAATCAGCTGTTCTACTAATATAACCTCAAGTTAGATAAATCTTCCCCATCATTTTCCTTTTTCTTTTTATATGAGTAGTAGTGATAATAGCAACTTGCTATTATATATTTCCGGCAAAAATTAAAACAGTCAAAACAAAATAAATATTTAGAACATCCCTAATATGCACGTTGAGCACTTTTTTCACATCTACTACGTATACATACATATATCGTCGGTGATACTGCAAAACGTGCTATGTCGCCGTGACTAAATTTTTGAGGAAGGAGAAAAAACTATATATTTTCACTTTTCGCTGTGTTTTTTACATTTTTATAGTATATATAAAAGCGAAGTTATATATAAAAGCAAAATCTATGTGATTGCCAAAAGTGTAAAAAGGTTATTTAGGTGTATTCAGGAAGAAGTGAAAAGTGACATGGAACGTATTGCAGTATCACCGACGATATGTTACATACTACAACCGCAAGCATTCCATTCACTAAAGCTAAAGATTAGATTGCCGCCACATTCTTCATACGCTTTATTGGGCGCGCTTAAAAATATTTCTTTCAACAACGCCTTTTCCACAGAATTTATTAAACTTCTCTACTGCCACCTGCCCATGTGTTGCTTGCTTTTCTTTTTATTTAACTTTTCCTTTTAATTTTTCCATCGCCTCTTTTTACCAGTGACTTGCTTATTATTTCTTCTATTGCCTGCCTGCCTCATTGCGTTTTCTTCTTCTTCGATGGTTGTGTTTTTTCATCGCGGTATGCTCAATTGTTGGCGTGTAAAACTAATAATATCCATTGACGTTGGTAATTAAAATTCGTAAGCCTATAATAAATAAGAAAAAATAAAAATGTATGAGTGCAATTTTATTTTTGCAAGTAGGCGGTTAAGCAATTTAGAAAAAGGAATACATTTTTTGTTCGGTTTGGCGATGGTTAAACACAGTTTTTAAAATAATTTTAGCTTCAATATGGAAATCTTAATGGGTTTTGCTGGAAACAGCTAATTTAGCAAATACATACATACATAGGTTGAGAATTAGGGGGTGATGTGATCATACACGTCAGCAGGTTTCAATTTGTTTAGGATCAGCTGCAAGAAAAAGGCAATCAACCTGTGATAAATGTATGATCATATACTTTAAGAATAATCCAGTCATCTAAACCTGCACTTCATTGAAGTATGTAACGTATAAACCGAAACTGAATTTTTGTTTTCAATGGAATATGGTATGCCATTCGAGAATTCTAATCAAAGCAAAACCTCCGATATCCAATGCATGAATTCAAAGTCGAGGGCATAACATAATGAGAGAGAGTGAATGTCTTACGTACTTTATTTAACTTTTTCTCTTCTAAACATAGTAATATAGTATTGTTCTAATTTTTTTTGCAACCATCTCAAGTCTGTTTGCAATATACATACATACGAATGTACGTTCATAGTAAGAAAACCAAGATTGCTTTGTTCGTTCTTAGTTGAATATTCAAATTGGCTATTGGAGTTACTCTTAACAACTTTTTTTTAAACTTTTTTAAAAATAACTTTTTGACAGAAATTCTAATTAGCGTATGTATACATATACAAACATTTAATAAACACAAAAAACATTTGATACTTACCCAATGTACTTTTACACGTAAGGCATCTGTTGGTAATGAATCCACAGAAAACAGGAAGCATAACAAAAGGAGGTAGGCATTACAGTCAAGATAAAGGATAGTTTGGTTATTAATACTAAGTCTCCAAGACCATACACAAAATCGAGCAAGATAAATAAATACATATCGTCGCTCCGGAAGAAGAAAGACGCATGTCAGTAATTTGTCGACGAAAAAAGGCGCATTAAAAATATGTCGGGGAAGAAAGACGCTTTACAAAACATGTCGACGAAGATAGACGCATTAAAAAATATTTCGAGGAACAGAGACGCATTATAAAATATTTCGACGAAGAAAGACGCATTAGCATTATTAACTGCGAAGAAAGACGCATTAGCATTAATATTGACAAAGAAAAATTAAAAAATCGAATACGTCTTTCTTTCCTAAAAAATATTTAAATGCGTCTTTCTTTATAGTAAAAAAAATAAAGCGTCTTTCTTCGTTATCAAAAAAAATAAAGAGTCTTTCTTTCGAAAAATATTTTTAATGCGTCTTTCTTTGAAAGAAAAAAGTTTGCGCCTTTCTTCCTCAACAAAACAGTTTGCGTCTTTTTTCTTCTATAGCGACGATATGTACATATATATGTATGTAGATATTTTAAATACAAAAGCAACTACATATTTGTTTTTCTAAATTTCCTTAGTTTTATTTCATTTCCTTTCAAATTTGTTTCATTTTGTTTTATTTTATTTTACTTTTTATTTATTTTTTGTTTTATTTTATTTTACTTTTTATTTATTTTTTATTTTATTTTATTTTATATTTAATTATTTATTTTATTTTATTTTTTGTTATTTTACTTTTTATTTATTTCTTATTTTATTTTATTTTATTTTTATTTTTATTTTTAATTTAATTTTTTTTTGTTATATTTAATTTAAATTAATTTTTTATTTCATTTAATTTTATTTTATTTTATTTTATATAATTTTATTTTATTTGTTATTTTATTTTATTTTATTTTATTTTATTTTACCTTATTTTATTTTGTTTGATTTTATTTTATATCACTTCGATTTATTTTATTTCTTATATTTTTTATTTTTTGTTTTATTTTACTTTATTTTATATAATTTTATTTTATTTCCACTTATTTTATTTTATTTTATTTTATTTTATTTCATTTTAATTTACTTTTAATTTATTTTTTATTTCATTTTATTTTATTTTTATTTTTATTTTTTTATTTTACTTTTGATTTATTTTTTATTTTATTTAATTTAATTTTTTTCATTTTTCTTTTTTTATTTCCTTTAATTTTTTTTATTTTGTGTGACTTCATTTTATTTTATTTCGTATTTCTTTTTCTGCTTCATTTTACTTTATTTTATTTTATATTATATTACTTTATTTTATTTTTTATTTAAATTTTATTTTAATTTTTTTGTTTTATTTTAATTTATTTTTTATTTTACTTTTGATATATTTTTTACTCTATTTAATTAAACTTTTTTTCTATTTTTTGCTTTATTTTTTGATTTGTATTCATTTTATTTTATTTTATTTACTTTACTTTATTTTTTTATTTTATTTTACTTACTTTATTTCAGGGTTTGAAAAACTGCCAGCAAAACAGCAACAGTCTCAAATAATAAGCTGCTCCTGTTCTGGGAAAGTTGTCATTATTTTTTTAGAACTTTTGAATTTTGATTTCCTTTGAAAATATCTACATTCGGAGCAGAGCATTCGAATCATTTTTTTTTTGTTTCTCTGTGCTGTTGCTTTGCTGTGTAATTTCAAACAGTTCAGTTAACAGCAAAGCACAAATAAACAAAAATTTCATTTTTCAGTACGGCTTTTTGAAATTTGTTTTTTTTTTTTAATTATAATTTCGATTGTGTTCACATAAATAAAAAAAAACAAAAAAAGTCCTGTATAAAAAAATTATGTTTGCATTTTGTAGTTGTTTTACTGTGCTGTAAAAATTTCCACAGTATAGCAACAGTCGACAGTAATTTTTGGAAATTGAAGGCTGCATAGTTACAGTACAGTAGAATTTTTTATTTTTTTTTTTACTTTTATTGCGCTGTTCATTTTTTAATTTTGAAATGAAAATGAAATTCAAAGTAAATGAAAAAAAAAGTTGAAAGTAATTTCAAACCCTGCTTTATTTTATTTTTTTATTTTATTTTATTTTGTTTTATTTTATATCACTTCATTTTATTTTATTTCTTTCTTTTTTTTTCTTATTTTTTTTATTTTTTTTTTTGTTTTATTTTACTTTATTTTATATAATTTTATTTTATTTCCTCTTATTTTATTTTATCTTAATTTATTTTACTTCTTATTTTTTTATTTTATTTTATTGCATTTCATTTTATTTTTTAGCTTTTCTATATAAATTACCCAACCAAGAAAACAACAAAATATAATTTTAAATATTTTTTTGGTTTTCCACTTTGTTATAATTAATAATAATATAAATTTAACAACTAAATTTTAGCCATACATTTATATACATATGTACATATATATAAAACTTATATATACTATTTTCTAAATACAAATATGATGTATGTTTATTAAAAACGTTTTTACTCAAGCATACATTTGTCGCAATTTGTGTTTTTTGATAGTGTGCAACAACAACAATACACAGTTTAATATACCAAAGTGCTAATCAATACTTTTAATATTGCTTACTTTAAGTTTGACCTTTATAAACATATTTTTTATATTATTATATTTTTTTATTTGTCTTATTATGTTAATACATTATTTTCGTAATTTTTTTTTACCTCATTTCCTATTTTCTAAATTAAAATAATTTACTTAAATTTCCAATTCTATGTTTACTAAATAAACACTTACTTTACTCGGAGACGTTTTTCTTTGCTTTCACATTCTCTATTGACAAGTTACGCATACGCCTAGGCAAACCAGCTACATAACATTTAATACATGTGTATATATGTATGTAGGTATAAAATTCAACTAGCAATTGATGTACATATGTATAAATATACTGCAAATATGTACATGTGTTAGGTAAAGCTTTTACCATTGATCTAGCTCTTTTTTTTATTGATCTAGCGTTATTTTCTTTGTATTTGTTTTTTTTTTTTTGTCTAATACAATTTGTGTGTATTTTCTTTGTATTTGTATTTATGCGCGTGTGTCCTTTTAATGCACATCTTCTATCTATGTACATATTTTGTTTAGCATTTATGGCACAAGTTTCTTAAATCCAGCACCTTGTTGGCCAAGTTTGAGCTCTTCATAAATGGACGGCTTCACTTCGTTGCATTGCGTTGGCGCATCCATATTCGCATCATTTACAATGCCTTCGCGTTGTGCCGGTTGTGTGGTGGAGCCCGCATGCGTAATGGCGGAGGTTACTGTGGGTAGCTGTTGTTTATTTTTTTTTTATAGTCATAGGTTAGTGAGGATGTGGTTTTGAGTGCAGGAAAGGGGATAATGGAAGTGTGGTAGAGGTGAATATATCCAGCGGGTTTTAATTTTTTTTTTTTTTTTTGAATTTGAAAACCATTTTAAATTGTCGCGTGGTATCATCACAAAGCGTTATGGGTATTCACATAGTATTTAGGAAGTGCATAGATGACAGCGGTCCAACATAAACACATAAATTGCGATAAAAAAATTTAAAAAGGGGAAAGAAAGTGAAAAAGGTAGAAATATAAGTAACATTTAATTAACATATAGATATATATACATGAAATATTTCTACATACATATTTTACTACAATATTCAACATCAATAAATATAAACATAAAAAAAAATATTCTTAACTAATGAAAATATTTGAGATATCCATAAGTAGCTTCTGTAGTTTTTTGTAACTATTTATTTAAGAAAAAACACTACACACAATTGAAAATTGAACTGAAAAAGGCATTGTTAAAAAAAATCACCGCTAGATGGCGCTTTATCCAAAGAACTCTGCGCTGGCTTCTTCTAAGGCAGATTTTGTGATGTGCTGGGCACAATTAACTATTCATAAGCAAAAAGGAGACCTTAAGAGTTCTCAAGGTGATATCTGAAAATTCCCGCTTTATGTGAAATAAACACTTAGAAGTGTAATAACAACTTGTTTGGAAGGAATACATATTGAGCGATACAGTAGGAACCCAAAACAAAATATTTGTGGAATGTTCTGAGATGGCGAAATCTAAATTTCGGGAAGGAATTATTAGTTTAGGGTGTTCTCCTAAACTGAATTGAGCATTCTACATCGACGTGAAGGAATCTAGCCAAAGTACATATATGGGATTGTGCTCTTTTATTGTGGAATCCAGTTTGAATAGGATAAATTATAAATACATACATATACACCCACTACAACAACAACAATACTTTCCGCACTTACCTGCACTTGCTCCAGACCGCGCGTATACGAGGGATTCTCAAATTGCACACCATCCCCGCCCTTACCGTTTTGTGCGCGATGACGACGATAAAATACAATCGCCGCGGCAGCTAACAGCACAGCCAAAACGATTGCAACAATGCCACTTATAGTGCCAACAGCATTTGAATATGTGGTAGCCGAGGTGACATGATGATCGCCCAGAGTGAATCTGATTGGTTCAGTGAGTACACTGGCGCCTAATGCCAAAATAAAGAGAAAGAAAAGCGTTTATTTTTAAAATTTTAGTTTTTGGAATTATTTTACTACAAACAACTCACCAAACGAATTGCCAGCTTTCACCACCAACTCATAGAGCACATCTTTTTTCAAGCCTTCTATATTCACGGTGGTATCCTTCACATCGATTCGCCTGATTTCTGTTGTATTTTGCATGGTTGTCATATTAGTAACAAAGCCCATGCCATCACCGCTGGATTCGCCGCTGTTGCTGTCGGGCGAGATTGTGGCCGCCTCGTGGTAAAATATCCGATAGCCCTCGACCATGTTGGGATTCTTTTGTGGTGGTTCCCAGCTAAGAAAAGTTAAAGAGTGTAAGTGGAAGAAGCATTTAGTAAATTATATAAAGAAGTTTATAGCAGAACAGTTGCTGGATTAAATTAGTCTTGGGCGCAGGATTGTTTCCAAGAAAACTAACAAGAAAATGGAAAGAAAAGCTTCCAATTTTCCCATTTCCTAGCAATGTTGTGATAAAGAACATTTCAATTGAGACTTGAGATGTCACCAAAATTTAGAAATTTTAGAGGAAGTTTACGATCCTATTGCTGGGACTTAGGGCAGGCAACTAGAGATCTGATTTCGTCAAAAGGATGGTACTCGAAATGTGTGTAATGAAAGGGCACTAAGGAGGCTTACTTTATCTACTTAGGCCCGGTTTCACCAACGTGACTAAAGCTAAAACTAAGTTTTGACTTAAGTTAGCCCAGATTTGGGGCTAACTTACTTCTGGGTTTCACCAAATAGTCTTAGTTTTGCAACCAGTCTTTTATGGCAAATACTGGGTTTTTTGGTTGCTGTATTTGCTCATTTTTTTTTATCATATTCGCTCTTTTGGTTGTTGAATTTGCTAAAGCGGCTCAAATTCTTAGGCCCGGTTTCACCAACCGGTCTCAACTTAGTTAAGCCGATTTTTTTACGTTTTCAGTTTCACCATGCAACTAAGCTAAGTCACAAGTTAGTCAGCTTTTGCCTTGACTAAAACTAAACTAAGAATTTGAGTCGCTTTAGCAAATTCAACTACCAACAGAGCGAATATGACAAAAAAATGAGCAAATACAGCAACCAAAACAACCAAAAAACCCAGTATTCGCCATAAAAGGTTGGTTACAAAGCTATTTTCTTAGACTATTTGGTGAAACCCAAAAGTAAGTTAGCCTCAAATCTGGGCTAAACTAAGTCAAAACTTAGTTTTAGCTTTAGTCACGTTGGTGAAACCGGGCCTTAGTTTATTTTTAGTCAAGACAAAAGCTGGCTAACTTATGACTTAGCTCAGTTGCATGGTGAAACTGCAAACATAAAAAAATCGGCTTAACTAAGTTGAGACCGGTTGGTGAAACCGGGCCATAGAGTCAAATTTCAAATAAAAAGTTCTTCTACATTCCATTCCTTCATATAACGAGATGCGATCCTCAGTCATCCTAAAGATGGACAGAAGGGACATTTCCCGCATCACTGCGGTATGTACGGAGCATTGGACCATTGGTGCACACGCGACCCGATTGGGATTGGACCACAAAACCTTGTGTCGCAGCTGCAATCTTCCTGGAACGGAGGAGACGGTGGAGCACCTGCTATGCGAGTGTCCTTCGCACTGCCAAGGCAGAATGAAGTTCCTTGGCATGCCTTTCTTCGGCAGTCTCTCGGAAATCGAGGACGTCAGGTCCGAGGGGCTGCTCAAATATTTAAATTCAACGGAATGGATATTGGTACAGGCCCTGCCCTGGTTTCCGGCCTGTTCATTATTTCCCATTATTTTTCATTAGTTTAGTCACGAGCTTTGGTAATAAAACCGCGCATCGGCGCTATTTGGAGTCAATGCGATTCGCCACTCAAACCAACCAACCAACATTCCACTCCCAACACACTAACCTAATCATCACTTCACTATCCGACATCACGTTGACTTCCACCTTCTCCGGTGGTCCCGGCAGCTTCTCTCTATTCATTTCGAAGCAACCCACAATCGTACGCGAATATTGCAAACTACAAATCTCCTTTGAACGCACCGCCTCGCCGCGACACCAATTCAAACATTTCCGTGGCACATTCGCATCGGCACAACAACTACGATGATCTGAACCATCCGCAGCGCATTTCATCAGCTTATCAAAATCCAAAATACATTCCGGCCGATCGGCAATTGCATCGAAGTCAATATAATAACTGCAAGCGGCACTGCAGGCCAACGACACGTTCATTTGACGACAACATTCCGACACGTTGCGACCCAACGGGGGTGTTGAGCGCATGCGCACCGAAACGGGTCGTGTTGCCGAACCGAAAGCATTCTCAGCATGACAGAAATAATCACCGGCATCCGTTGCTTGCATTTTGCTGATGCGCAATGACATTGTGTATATATTTGTATGCGATTCATTCATTTTGGTTGAGACATCGTAGCGCGAACCGGGTATAACAGGCATTTGGCCATCGTGATCACGCCAGAATATGGTTTTCGGTGTGGGTTTGGCATCGATGGAGCAACGCAGCTCGACCTCATCGCCCACAGAGGCAACAGTAATGCCGGCGGCAGTAATCTTTGGTGCATCTAAAGAAGTAGAAAGAAAAAACAACAAATGGATTGATTAATGATTGAAGTGCACTCATTAAATTTCATAATTTTACTCACAGCAAATATTCACAAGTCTTGCGGCTTGCATCGGCACACCATAACCATTATCCGCATAACATGAAATATGCTCCATATCAGCGCTAACATTATGTATGACGGTAACCATGTGACGCGAAGTATCTTGACGCACCAAATGACCACCGACATAGAGAGAAATTGTAGGCGCTGGATTACCCAAAGCCAAACAGAGTATAGTCATTGAACCGCCTTCGGCTATATTGTCCGCTGGATGTACTGTTGGTGGCTGTAAAGAGTAAGAATTTAATTAGAAATTGTATCAATTGTCCATTGCAGTTAGCAGCTCCACTTACATCAACAAATGCAGGCAATGCCGGATCAGTCCAAGCCACCAATGTTTCGGAGGGCAAAGAGGTGGCGTGTTCGCCCATTGCTTCAATGTAGAGTATGTGTTGAGAGCTGGGCTTCAGATTGCTCATACGCAGCCATGCGACTTTGGTATCGATTCTGTTGAATTTGTCCGCTTTCATGGGCTTGTGGTAGATTCTGAGATGAAGAAGAGAGGCGTTATTAGTAAAGATGTGCAGTGATAAATTAAAAAATAAGAATTTTGGCTTTATTTAAGCTGATGGGAACCATGAAATAAAACATAAAATGAGAAGGAAGGCTATCCATTCATAACTTCTCCAGAAATAGGTCTATTCGCCTTATATATGGCCTTTTCATTTTCTCTCCATATACGTTGGTAACTTCAGAGGTTAAAACATCATATAGTATTTATGCGTTCTCCCGCTTTGTTAACCTCATTTGTCTTCTCACCACACAATTTGTCAAACTCACCTGTATGTTATATTTTCATGCGGATGCGAATACTCTGGTGGCTGCCATGTTAATTGCATCCATGTTGCGCTATGCGCTGTGATCGTCAAGGAGTGCGGCGGAGAAGGAGCGCCAAAGGTACTGTTACTATTAAATTTGGCTAAAAAGAATATAATGATACAGATAAAAATTTTGCGATACGCTTTTACGAAGATAAAATGTGCTGAATAGATCAATATATTCTAATAGAGTAACTGTGCATTAATTATACATATTCCTAAAGAGCTATTTACAGCGTAGTAGTTTTCAACAATATTAATCGAAAAACCTGGTACCAGAGAGGTAATAGCTTCAAATCAAATATAACTACAATCTTAATACAAAAATCGAATCTACTTATATACTCACCACTCTCATCATTTGTCGTATTGATTAACAACATTGACGATGGCAGTGCTGTACCATAACGTCCGCGCGTCACCACTGTTATGCGATACAAAGCATTCGGCTCCAAATTTGTCAACTCGATGCTGGTCTCGTTTGTCGTTAATTCCTGTAACCAAAAATGAATAAAGTGAGTTTTTATTTTGTTGGAGATTTAACTAAATACATAGTCGGCTTATGATGGACAGCTGCAAAAAATTAGTAGTAGCAAAGAAAATAGCAACACAATCAGCAACCACACCGATGGCCGGGCATTCGTTCAGTTATAACTGAAGAAAATATTTAAAATATGCAATTGAGATTTTAAATTTAAATCGAAACTGGAATATTTGCAATTGTGGTGTATTTGGAGAGCATAAATATTTATATATATGCATGTCGGCATTCTATTGCATTTTTAGTACGAGTATTTGAGATTTTTAGGTAATAGATGTTGTATGTACTCGTATTTATGGCAGTGATGCCACATTTTTTTCCTCCAAAATCCCTACAAATGAGGTAAAACTCCCAAGATTACCCTACGCGTTAAAAAAAAAGTACCTACAAAAATCCCTACATTTTTTCCTTGCGGAAATATTGAACCCCGCATATAATTTATTGAAATTTTTTAATAGGACAATGCATATACATAAATAATCAAAAATAGGTATTTTTTCAGATACTTTTATTAGCTTTACAAAACTTTAACGAGGTTTTTATACATATACGTATGTGTATAGTTATCTTCATCTAAATTTTAATTCAATGCTACACAAAAATGTATATAAAAAGAGAAATAAATCGTAAGAGCACATGCTCATTTATAAAAAAAAAGTAAAAAAAAGCTAATTCTTGAATATAAATACAAAATTATTACTTACTTAAATTTACACACAGCTTTTATAAATCAGTTCAATTTAAAAAGCTGTCAACACAATGTATAATAGAGATGTATTTATACATACATAAGGTGTACCACATTTAATCGATATGTAATGCCAATGATGTACAGAGTTGGCAAAAATTTTGTTGGTCAACACAGGGCGCATGTTGGGAAACATTTTGTTAGTCAACACAGGGCACATTTTGCGCCTTGAATGTTTTCCGTGTAAAAAAAACCCTACATTTCCATGTAAAAAAACCCTATATGAAAAAGCGGACCTTTTACTCTAAAGGCACATTTTTTAACCAAAAAGACCTACAAGTAGGGATAAAACCCTACGTGTGGCAACACTGATTTATGGTGTTTTCTTTGGCCGCACCGTTTATAGGTATTTTAAAGTTACGTTAGGTCTCTTTTAGCATTGCCTTTTAGAGGTGAGTAATGACACAATTTTTTGGGAGTTGACTCATAAGCACAGACTCACTAAAAAAGAGTTGACTCACTGCATATAAATCAATAGTAGAATTGAAGTAACGGGTGCAGGTGGCCAAATATATGGAAAACTTATTAGTTAATTTATTAATGTCGTTTTTGTTGTTAATGATGGATTTAGACCTAGTTCTGAGATATAGGAGTTTTTAGGGATTTTTGAGATGTTCATGATTGAATGGCTATGAAAGGTGTAAGAAGTTAGATTTTTGTGATTGACGAAATGTTAACATCAAGTACACATCTTGGGTTATCTGATGGTTAAATAAAATATATGTGCGCCAATATAAACTTAGTTGCTGAAAATAATTACAATAAACGACTGTATATTTTTTATATACATACATACGATAATGGGTTAAAGACCAAAATTTGGGAAAAATCATTTCGTTTCTGAGTATCAAAATTATCAAAATTAACGGGAACAACCAAAAAAACACCAAATAAGTGTCCATAGAAAAACGGGTCAATGTCTGAAAGTTAGTATAATTCATATAGAATTCATATAGAATATATCAACATACACCAAATTTGCCTAAATCACCTAGAACAAATGAAAAAAATGCATAAATAGGTGACCACCCTAATACCAAAAACCACCAAAATACACCAAGTGCCATACAACGTAAATATATGTAAAATCACAACAATCGAAAATGCCAGCGAAGTCAAGTGTGCAACTGAGTTATCATTTTATCGTGTGGTGAGCTTGTGCGTGCGACACACTGATGGGAGTTGACACAGAGCCATAACTCAGTGCTAAGTTACCCAAGCCTACTACTTTGCGCGGATAGACGCATTACTATCTATGAGAGGGCGGACGTGTTAGCCAAACTTTGGCTGCCAAGGCATCACTCGCGCAAGTGAATGTGAAAAACAACTTCCCCTCTCTAAATTACCAAAAATCTCATATAGATCAGAAATAGATACGTACGGGCGATTCCCAGTGGAAAACCTTGTCAACCTGCAAGATCGCCAAAATCATGATTCGGTCATACAGTGTAAAAACTGCAAACTATCTACTCACACTTCCCAAAGCGGACTGCAGACTGGCGATCGGCATACTAACAGGGCACTGGTCTCACACCATCTCATGGGACTGGTGCAGAGTCAGGCGTGTACAGCATGCAACGAACCTGATGCTGTTGGTACTCTAGAACATCTTCTCTGTCAATGTCCAACTTTTGGCAGACTCCGTTTTAACTGCCTCGGTTCTGCACACTTCTCGTCCCTAGAAGGCATTGCGGGTCAAGAAATACACAAAATACTAAAACTTGCAAAATCGTGCATTCCAAGTTTAGTATAAAGCCTCCAATACGATGCTGGATACACTAAAGACCATATCAACGCTTCCAAACAATACTGTACTAAGTCGCAAGTAGCAAGTTTTTTTTTTCTTATGGTTTTATACAGAGCGTGCCCTAACAAGCGAAAATATACTTAGCACACAACTGAAGTTTCGTGTCGAATTTAAACTTTCAGAGCTTCCCCTGCAAAACACAGTTTTCAGACTTAGTACAGTATTGTTTGGAAGCGTCGATATGTGGTCTATGTGAGGGATCACTGTATCCTGGCCAACCTAACCTAACCTCACCTATCACAACGGCCTAAGTAAGACTCTAGCAAAGACTATACACTCAAAACAAAATTACTCAGATTATAGAAAAGTGAGAATGATTCGGCGCTAAAGACAATTTTTATTATTTTGATGTACAATTTTCTTCAAATCAAGGAATAAAAACCACGTTTTAAAGAAAAGTGTACATCAAAACAATGAAAATTGTCTTTAACGCCGAATCATTCCTACTTTTCCATAATCTGATTAATTTTTTTTTTTTTTGAGTGTGGATACTAATATTGTCCAAAAATATTTTCGGGCCATCCGAGGCCTTTCCTCTATCCACGTTAACCTTTCTACTTTTATTACATGAAACTATAACTAAGAACCCCCTTCAAGAGCAAAATTATCAAAAAAAAACCTTTATACATTTTAAGGGTTTTGCGTGGATTTTGGTGTAGCTCCATTCAGTTTTTGCAAAAGTGAAATATTTTTCAATTTAATTACTTTCTCTAAAACACCATATTTTCACATTACGGTGCCGAAGGGAGGATCTGAGAAGGTTTAAAGAATGTCATACAAAAACCCGCAACTACTACCTGTTTAAAAATTTATGTATGAAGGTAGAGAGATAAAGTACATACATACATACATATATACCTATGTAGTTATATGTATACGAGTTAATATATGAGTGCCTTAACACAAATTCCTCGCATTTATACTTAATCAATTTAGTGCTATTTAAACTTTTGCATAATTTTCATGCCAATTTGCGCGCGCAAATATTTTAAGAAAATAAGCTAAGCATTTAAAATAGAGGTTACTGAAAAACAAATTTAAAAAATATTTGTTAAGAATTCATAACAAATTTTAAGAATGAGCTGCGTCGGAAAAATCTAATTGAATTGAGAATTGCCAACTGTCTTCAGAATGCATACTTTGAACACTGATACACGTGATATAATCCGTCATTGAGTCGCCGCACAGTGGGGGCACCTCCATACAAACGCGGCCAAAAATAGTAATAATTGAGCTAGAAACTTTAAACTCGGAACTTAAGCTTTCTTGATTGAAGATAGTAAACTGTGAAAATTTGAACAAAATCGGCCCACAAATACACCCCCTCCCATATAACGGTATTTTTGAAATTTCAATATTTTGTTAACTATTATAGCTAAAATGCTCAATTTTAATAAGAGCACACATTTTTTAAATATAAATAATATACAGTAATCATTTTGGAAAAAGCGCAAAGTATTCCATGGTTTTCAAATTAAAAATATATGCACTTTTGAGCATTTTATAAGCATTCATCATAAAATTTTCCTTCAAAAAAATCACATTTAAAAAAATTTTTATACCACAAATGAAACTATACTTTTCTAAAGGATTTCAGTGTGCTGAATCTGAATCTGAAGTCAGAATTTTCAAATTGGTTCTAGTTTTTGAGATATTCATGTCCAATTAGGCAAAAAAACACGTTTTTGACTATATTCCCTGCTTAATATCTTGTATGTAATATTTTTTTATTCAAAATCAAATACACCGTTAGAAAGCATAAACCATCCCCCTGAATATGGCGTTTAAAATTTTCAGATATCTTTATTAGAATTGGAGAAATTGTTGTTTAAGTTTCATTAACTTGGCAAATTTTCCCCATACAAAATTATTAATACTTTTTGAAGCATACTTTTGGGGATTTTGTATGGGAAAAATGTATGAAAACTTAGAAAAACTCACTCCATAAAAAAGTTCATAAAACAAAAAAGCGCAAACGAATTTTTAAGATTTCTTCACCTGTTTATAAAGCACGTTCACTAGCACCAAATATTAAAAATTTGGAGAGGTCATATTTTGTATTTTTTTTTTTATTTCATGTTGAAATTTTCCAATTTTTACACAATTTTTTTTTCTGTTCGAAAAGAAAAAGGCTGCAAAAAAATAATGATAACGCTGATAAAAAAAATTCTTTCATAATCTGAAAGTGTGAACCATTGCCTACAACACGGTGAACAAACTATTCGATTAGTCGCCTAAGAATAAGATTTTTCATAATGTTAAAAGTAGCCTAATTATTGCGTTTTGAAAAAGGCACTTTTAGTCAAATGGGAAAAAGATTATTTAAGCGAAAAGCGCAGGTGGATTTCAAGAATTAAAATGCAGTTTGATTAAAAATATATCATTTCAAAACATATGAAAAAATTGGGGAGGTCATATTTTTTATTTTTTTTATTTTTTTGTTTAAAGTTGAGCAAAATTTTTTTTTTACGACTTTTTTTGTCAATATTTGAAAGTTCATATAAATCTAAGAGTTACCGCTGGTTACAAAAGGCTTATTGTTTCTAAAAGGCCAAATCAATATCTATGTAATGATGTATCACTCGATTACATACGTTAATAATTGAATGAGTTACAGCATTTTGTATAAGGTGTAATTGTTGAGAAATAAAAGGACCTATTTTTTGCTCAGTTTTTAACACCCTGTACGGCTAAACAAAACGAGACTCAAAAAATTTTATATAAGCTTTTTTTTACAAATTGTTATATCTGTCAATCACTTTCAAAAAAATTTGATTTGCTAATACTTTAATTTCGATTTTATTTTTGGCCGCTATCACCCAGTGTGCGCCGTTGGCAGTCAAAGCTTCATATGCCAACCACTGTTCTATTACGCTTTAAAATATTCCTAACGGGTCGCTAGTATTTAGTACATACATATGTATGTTTGCAGTATTTTTCTTATGGATCTTGAGTAAATATTATTAGTTAACTCAACGCCTAGAAATATCAGTTTAAGCGTAAAGTTAAGTAATTTTATTGCAATGCTGATACTGAAGCAAAAACAAAAACATAATAAACAGCATAGGTATATAAGCAACATAAAAAACATAAAAAAATTAAGAAGAAAAAACTACTGTTTGTGCAACATAAAAATTAACGCCGAACGTGCCTAACGCTCAAATGTGGCTAACTGACGCTATTTAGCTGTAGAAGCAGCAGCAGTGGTAGTGGAAATAGTGGCAGCTAACTAACTGACAAGGTTACACGATTTTACAGCCCCAGTGCCGTATTCGGTTATTATTGTGGTTATTGTTGTTGTTTTATCTTTTTTTTTTTTTTTTTTTGCAATCAAGAAGCTACTTGCAATGTGGCAATAACATATGGCAAAATGCAATAATATTAATGACAATTGAGCCTAAAACAACAACAACAACGCCAAGCTACATATTACGCTAACACCGCTCTCTAGTAGCGAAAAAACAGTGTGTGACGCATGCGCAAACCGCTTTACACTCAAAATAATATTTCGTAAATATTACGAAATCTTTCGTACATATTACGAAATTCTTTCGTAAAATTGAGCAACGAATGGTTTCGTAAATAGTACGAAAGCTATTTCGTACTATTTACGAAATACTTTCGTAGTATTTACGAAGGCTTTCGTACTATTTACGAAATACTTTCGTAGTATTACGAAAGGTTTCGTACTATTTACGAAATACTTTCGTACTATTTACGAAATACTTTCGTAGTATTTACGAAGGCTTTCGTAATATTTACGAAATACCTTCGTACTTTTGAGCAACGAAAGATTTCGTAAATATTACGAAACCGCTTTCGTACATTTACGAAGGCTGTTAGAGCTGTCAAATTGTTGTACAATTGATCAAATTATTTTTTAGCTTAAAGTTAAAAAAACCCTAATTATTACATACATATATATATATATATGTACATATGATGTATATTTCAACGAAATTTGAAAACCTTTTCGAAATATGAACATATATCAATAAAATAATGCTAAGAGAAAGATGTTTTATATATGCATAAGAAATAAGTTTAATTTATTCAATTAATTTAAAAGTTTTTTATTTATTTTAATATTTTACATTTATGTTAATATTAATTTTAGTAACTAATAAAATAAGAGGTACTTATTGCTTATACGTGTTCTGACAAACATAGGAAACTTTGGAAATCGCAATTTGCAAATGTGGACGTCGTTCCGATCCACTTAAATAGATAACCCTGTGAAAAAGAAAGAAAAAAAAGAAAAAGAAAAAGAAAAAGAAAAAAGAAAAAGAAAAAAAAAATAAAAATAAAAAATTAAGACTAAGATAAAGATAAAGATAAAGATAAAGATAAAGATAAAGATAAAGATAAAGATAAAGATAAAGATAAAGATAAAGATAAAGATAAAGATAAAGATAAAGATAAAGATAAAGATAAAGATAAAGATAAAGATAAAGATAAAGATAAAGATAAAGATAAAGATAAAGATAAAGATAAAGATAAAGATAAAGATAAAGATAAAGATAAAGATAAAGATAAAGATAAAGATAAAGATAAAGATAAAGATAAAGATAAAGATAAAGATAAAGATAAAGATAAAGATAAAGATAAAGATAAAGATAAAGATAAAGATAAAGATAAAGATAAAGATAAAGATAAAGATAAAGATAAAGATAAAGATAAAGATAAAGATAAAGATAAAGATAAAGATAAAGATAAAGATAAAGATAAAGATAAAGATAATGATAAAAATACAGATAAAGATAAAGATAAAGATAAAGATAAAGATAACGGGAAACTACTTAAAACCTTAAAATTCAAGCAGCTACACTCGGAGAAAAAAAAAAACATTTTTTTATAATGCACGTTTTAAACCAGATCGTTTTTATTTTAATAATGAAAATTTGTACATTTAAAATGAAACTTTTGAAATAAAAATGTATTTTGGATTAAATAGAATCATTTTTAAATTAAAAATTAAAATGAAGGGAATAAAAGCGCAAGTTTTAGGTTCAAAATCTCATAGGGCTTGAATTAAAAATAAACATTTTTTAAATTTAAATGTTTTTCTTGATTTTACAATTTTACAATGAATCTTTTTAAAATAAAAATGGTCGTATCTACATCACTTTTAAATACGTTTTTGCCAATTTTAGGGTTTTCATATATTTTTAAAATATTATATTATATTATTTTATTAACTATTTATTTAGGAAAATAGATAAGACCGAAAAAAGGAAAAAGTAAATGCAACTAATGTACTCACCCTTAAGTTTAATCAAGTTGGAAAATATCACAGTTTATTTTATAAGTATATCAATATTGTCTTTTTATATACAATGCATTATTCTTTTATATATTATTTCATTACGCACTTACTACTTAAAATAATTTTTGATATTATTGCACCGACTCAACACTTTACAATGAAAGAAGACTTGTACGGTAAAATATTGTTGTACGAAAGTATTTCGTATATATTACGAAAGTATTTCGTAAATCATTTAAACCTTTGATAATGTTACGAAAGTATTTCGTATATATTACGAAAGTATTTCGTAAATCTTTTAATCCTTTGATAATGTTACGAAAACTTTCGTACAATATACGAAATTATTCGTAAAGATAATTTTAAGAAAATTTACGAAAGTGTTTCGTAATATTTACGAAATATTTCGTAATATATACGAAAAAAATATTAGAAAATGGTTTACGAAAGCCCTTTCGTAATATTTACGAAAGATTCGTAAAATTAGATTTTGTTGAGAAAAATGCTTTCGTAATATATACGAATCTTTCGTACATTTTACGAAACTCTAGACTACGAAAGTCTTTCGTAGTTTTTTTACGAAATTTTATTTTTAGTGTACCGCAAAAAAAAACTGCAAAAAGAGAAAAACAAGACGCACATCAACATCGTTTAACAAATACAAAACTAAGACAATGGCACAAAAGCGACAACAAACTAGTGATGTGCCGAGTAGGCAATTTTTGGTATTCGAGTACTTTGGTATTCGTTAAAAAAATAATCGAGTAAGTACTCGAGAAATGTATTCGAGTACATTACTCGAGAACTGGGTTAGTACTCATCACATATGTATGTATATTGACCAATTGACATCAAAACCGAAATTCTGAATTTTAAAGCACAGTTGCTTAATTATTATTAGGGCATGGAAATTATGCAAATACATGTTTTTCTTAGATTTAGGTAGAGCAAAATAAATATATAAATAAACAATCTTTGCGAATCGTGAAATTGTCTTAAAAATGGCATTCAAATGTTTTTGCATATTTTGCATATTTTGGTCATATATGCATATTTTTACATATTTTGCGTTGTTTGCATTTTTTTATTACATATTTCGCATTATATTGCCTATTTTTGTAATTTTGTTGGAGTTAAAATAGCTAAAACTGAATCAAACCACAACTGAAGAACACATCCATTTCAATTGACCGTTTATTTCAGACTAAAATGATGGAGTAAAAGAATATACATTTACATATGTATGATAGAGTATTACATTTGAATATATATGTTTGTCGCATGTGATTAATATGGGTATCTTATTCTATTTACAGTATTCACTAGATAATGTGAATATCAATCTCTACAGTCCTTACTAGAGAATGTGAATATCAATCTTGTTTTGTATAAATACTAATTTCAACAAACTTGCTAGTTGACAGTTTTATACAAGCGAAATTCATGCATAACAGTCATTTGAGGACGAATAGAGTTTCGTGTGAACACGGCTATTATTAGTATTTTCGATACGGTGCATACCTGTCGACAAAGAGCCGTTTTCAAACATGCTCCTATTACCTCTGTGGATGTAAAACGTTCGTTTTCTATGTATAAGAGCTTTTTTCGACCGAATAGGCAAAGTTTTCTTTTTGAGAATATGAAAAAATATTTCATTGTGTATGCTAATGAATCGTTAAATAAGGATTAACCTTTACAAATTATGAAATGTTCAAGACTGAATTTATGTACATATCTATAAAAACATACATAAATATTGCTAGCTTAGAGTGCAAATTTTGTAAGTCCTTTTTTCAAACATTGTAGGAGAGACAAAAAACAAAAAATTAACAAATTTCGAAATGAAAAAAAAAATTTCTGTTCATGTAAATATGTATTTTGGACTTACACAATTTTCTTCGCTTTTTGGACTTACACAATTTGCGTATCGCTGAATAACAACGATTAGAAATATGACAAGTATCACAGACTTATTTAGCGTGGTGCGTATTTGATTTTTCTAGCGTTCTACATAAATATACAGTTTTTCATAAAAAGTGGACTTACACAGTTTGCACTCTAAGCTAACGATATGTATAAACGTACAACGTAAGAGCAAAATTGAATTAAAAATGTTTGTAGCTAATTCATTTAACTATTGTAACTTCAATAAACATGAATTATCTGAAGTTGAATTTGAATTAATGCATTTTTTTTTTTGATTTTTCATGCATATTTCTCAGTTTTTGTTGCATTTTTTATGCGCATATTTTTTATTTTTTAGTACATGAAATTCCATGCCCTAATTATTATGTATATATGAACATATGTTTGCACATATTTTTGATAGTACAAACTTTAAATAAATATAAATACATATATAGTTCTATTCTGATATTGAAAAATAAGTTAAGGCTGATTATGAGTTAAAAATAATATATTTTCAGTCTTTAAAATTCGCCATTTTTAAAAATATTTGAGATTCTAAACCAAGGCCTTATCCACAGAATACTTCATATAGAAACAGCAGTGCTAAGCTGAATGTGGGTTGTTTGCCATTCCTTCATACTCGTGTTGTCCCATAGGCAGGGAGTACTGAGTGCTAGGGAGGAATTGCATTTCTATAACAGTTTCCCTTCTATATAAAATAAAGAAGTGACCGTGGGAGAAGGAATGATTCGAATCATCGATCCTTACTCGGATCCGAGTACTCGACATCAGTGCTCGATTATAAGTATCCGAATACCGAATTTTGCTTACTAGAATACTTCTGAGGTATTCGAGTAAGTACTCGAGATTGGTGGTACTCGGCACATCACTACAACAAACCAAACAACAACAGAAGAAGTGGTGGCAATAGCAAAGCGCAAAACAGCTGCGCTTGATTTGGCTTATGTTGTTGCAGTTTTGTTGTGTCACCTGCTGTAATAATGATGATTTCACCAATTGTCAGCAAAGTCAAGAGAGTTGAACGAGGTGGCGGTTCATCAGTTTAATTATTATTGCCACTATTGATGCGCTAGCATTAATGCAGCTGTTCTTCTTACAACGTTCATTGTAATTTTTTCAATTGAAAGTGAGCAAATTGGGTGATCATTAACAAAGGCTTAGATTTTGAACTCAACAAGGTGATAAACGTTTTAGAGGCTCTTCACTTAAGGCAATTTTATTCAATCATACTTTAAGCCCAGCTTAGATTTAAACTCGGTTTTAGTAAAGTTGTCAATTGTGAGCTACGACGATTTCAAGACGCCTTACTACAAACCGGTCATCGGTAGGCCGTAGCTTGTGAGCACTTTCTGAGTACTTTCTATGCGCATTTAGTACATTTGATCATACGAGCGTTATAACCGCTCGTGATCAAGAACGACGTTCACAACGAATTACAAGCAGCTAAAAGCTGTTCTCACTACGCATGCAGTCTCTCTAAGTAGTTGGAACTTTTTGTTTGCATTGATACTCACATTTTCCAATTTGGCCACAGTCTCATACAGCGTCATATTATTTACTTTGCCGTATTGCACAATAAAGTCGATATCATCATCAGTTAGGGCCTCAGCGCCAAACTCATCACTGCTGGCTGTGATGTTCTCAGAAGTATTTTCTTCGCTCTTTGATTTTGTAGGCGCGGAATTGCTCGCCTCGTAGCCGGGTTGACGCCAAGCCAAGCTGATTGTGGTGTTTGTTACCGAAGTAGCGTGGACATCTTCAGCTGGACCGGGAATACTCTCAGTGCCTGAAAAAGTGAAAGAAAGAATGCGGATGAAGAAAAAAAATTAAATTCTTCTTATACAAAATTATTTTAATGAAACTCGTACATATTCTATTGTGTGCTAAAGCCTTTAAATAAGAACTCAGTAAATATGAGCTATGAGTTAGAAACTGCTAATTATTTATGAATTATGAATTATGAATTTTGAATTATGAATTATGAATTATGAATTAAGAATTATGAGTTATGAATTATGAATTAAGAATTATGAATTATGAATTATGAATTATGAATTATGAATTACGAATTATGAATTATGAATTATGAATTATGTATTTTGAATTATGAATTATAAATTGTGGATTATAAATTATGAATAATGAAATGTGAATTATGAACTATCGTTACTTCAGTTCATACATTATTAATAATAGATTGTGAATTATAAATTCTGATTCATTATTCATGAATTGCGAATTATAAATATTGGTAAGGGACTTATAAACTAAGAATTGAAAGATTTATTTTGCATTGTAAATGCGAATGCTGAACCGAAAATAAGAATATACAAATACAAATACAAATACAAATACAAATATAAATAAAAGGTTATTTTCTGCTTTTGCCGACAGCCTAACACGCGACTGTCTACTTGTCTCCATCATATATGCAATGTGTATGTACATTAGAGTGCGTTTAAAATTCAAATTAACGATATTTTACTGTATCGCCCCCTCAATCTGTAGTAACATGGTCAAAGATATCAGACATCAATTTTGGTACCGATTGGTGGCGATTAAGGCGTGGCGCATTGAGCTCAAAATTCAGAAAACTATGAAGGGTGAAAAAATCAAAATATTTTTTTTAATTATACTCGTATTATACCCAAAATTAATACTTCTATACCCAAGGATAACAAATCGGTTTAGTGGTGTTTTAAGGGGGTCAATGTTCAGATTACCATAGAAGACTTGCATGTTTAGTGTCGCATATGGTAATCTGAACTTTGACCCCCTTGAAACACCAGTAAACCGTCATCCATCGGGACCAAACTTTATATTTGTTATCATTTGGTATAGAAGTATTAATTTTGGGTATTAGATAATTAAAAAAAATATTTTGATTTTTTGGCCCTACATAGTTTTCTGAACCTTGACCTCAATGCGCCACGCCTTAACCGCCACCAATCGGGACCAAAATTTATGTGTGATATCTTTGACCATGTTACTACAGATTGAGGGAGCGATACAGTCTTTTTATGAACTTTTAAATTTTTCATTAAACGCACCCTAATGTACATCCATTACTGCGTAACAGCAATAAAAAAGCTTAATACAACAAACAAGCGAATAACAAGTAAACAATATTTTTTTATTTTTTTGCTAATCAGCTCAGAGCTCCGAGACTCAAGCGCAACTCAACTGGAATGCGCGAGTACATCTTCTTTTTTCAAGGTCACTTAGCGCGCAAAACTCAATGCAAATGTGTACAAATAAACAATTAAGCGACAACAACAGCAAATAAATAAATATTTAAGTAAATAAATAATTTAATAAACGCCAATGTCAGCAATGTGCAGCATGATCAATGATCAAAAACGGCAGACAGTCGTCAACGCCTGACGCCTAGTCAAGCAGATTCTTGGCACCCGCCCTAATATCTCGAATTACATGCTCGTATGTATGCATTCGTGCATTTACATATATATGCATGTATGTAATGATGTGCTTACCTTCCTCAACACACTGCAAAATATTACCCGCATACGATAAACAATCGCTCGAGCTTGTGCTATTATTACCGCTATAGCTGTTGCCACTTAAAGCGCCACTACTGCTACGACCGCTATTAGCCGCCAGTGGCATAACGCCGCGACAAATAGACATGCAGGCGGGCGGCACGCCCCTACGCTGGCAGCAGGGCGTATGATCGCGTCCACCAGCGGCGCAACGTACAATAACAGCTGTTGGAAGCGAGAACGAGTTTAGTAAAGTTCAAGGACATGCGATCACATTCTAATCTATCTATTCTCTCTTCAATACTCACGCATTTGTGCCCGACAAGCTGGTCCAAGCCTCTCAACATCCGACAGTTTTATATTATACGTGCAAAGTGGCGCACACTGGTTCAGTAAACCAGATGCCTGGCAGCACTTGGTCATATTGTAATGCGTTTCGGGTTCATCCACAGCTTCCGCGGGTTGTGTGCGTGTTATAAGTCGTGGCGAGGGTTCACTTTTGCCATATTGATTCACTGTCACCACATAGAATTCATAGTAGACTTCGGGTTCCAGACCTTCCAGAATGAGTGGCGGAGTTTTCTGTGAATGAAATGTGAAATAGTGTTTGTGAAATGATTTATTTACGAAACAAAATGCTGAAGATGGCACGTAGCCGATACCGATTTACAAACAAATCAAACTTGACAAGGTATGACGGAAATTTACTCCAGAATATATCTACATATTTAGCATGTTTAAGTGTTGGAGCTTCATCCCGAACTTAGCACCATCTACTGGCAACACTTTTTGCGTCGACTCCTTTCTTTACCTTTCCATATGATTTTAGGCTAACATGTATCACAGAACCGATCATTCGAACGGACTTCTTATGGACCACTGACTCTTTCTTATAGTTTTCTTTTTCTATACTATGACCTTATTTACTTCCCCATTCTTAGCCTCTTACTTGTCTCCCTCTTCTGTTTAAACATTTAAACAATTTCATACGAACTCACCTTTGCCACCGTCAAATAATCCTCTCCCTCCCCTAAGCGCCTAAACTTAACATGATAATTGCTAATGGTATCCGCCAAACGCTTTGGTCTATCCCAGTCTATAATTATGAAAGTATCCGCCTTAGCCACGGTACGTATCATTGAAGGTGGATCTGCTAGAACACCATAACCTTGGAACAAGCAGCTGCTGTACTCGGACATAAAACGTAGGCACCTGTAGTGGAAATAGCACAAATTTTGAAAAAATCAGATCCAAAAACTATCCGTCAACACTCACCTAAATAAACTAAAGTCCAACGTGGAGATCTTGCCCGAGCACAACGGAAAGCATACGGCCGGTATGCCGCGCGCTCTACAACACGGCGTATGATCCATATTATTGGCCAAGCAGGTGAAAGTGATATTAGACCACGGCGCACACACCATAAAATCTGGCAGTGAGGCCAAATCGGTCTTCTGCGGATCACACATTTTATCCAAACACATGCGATGTGTCATGCCATTCGATTCACAACAACTACGTATATTCGGCAACTCTGGCATGCTGCCACTCTCCACCGAAGCTGCATCATCGTCGCGCGGCGCATGCACTTCGCTGGTGTGAGTGAATACGCGCAATCTTTCACTGGGCAAACTCGAACCGTAATCATTGTGCGCCGTCACCACGATAGCGTACATTGTGAGTGGCGTGAGATCTTGCAGCGTCAGCAAGGTCTGATTGGCGGGAACGGTGCGTATGATCACCTGTTCGAGTGGACGTTTCTTCCACGCATACGAATTGGCCAGCTCATCTTCATCGAAACTGTGCAGTGCCGTTAAATTCACACTGTAATGAGTGACCATATGCGCCAATTTTGCTGGCGCAGACCAACGCACCGAAACACGCGTCTCAGAGACTTGATCGATGGTGATGCCCGTCGGCGTACTGGGTATATTTTGTACACCCTGTAGAATACACTGAAGACCGCTTAACGTATGTTGTACGCAAGAGACGCGCGTTTTGAGGAGATCCGTAAATGGTGTATACTCGCCGCGACACATATCCTGACACAAGTCGGGTATTTGCTTGTCCACACAACACGGCACATGATTACGTCCATCGGCCATGCAGCGCACAATATTGGGAAAGTCTTTTTCGCATGCCTCCGGCTCAATGCCGGTGGTGCCGTCAATAATGTTGTGCACATTACAGAAGCCCATGCATTCGATGCTGATATTGGCGCGCTCACAGCACTCGGTGAAGTCGTGTGTGATTTGCGGTGGAATTGTGGGTGCGCGCCAAAACGAACGATTGTCGGTGGCGTCGAGCGGTGGCGGCACGAGGTAAACATCACTCGTTTCGGTAGTGGTGGTAATAGTGGAGTTGTTGTTGGCGTTGTTGGTGTTGTTGATTGGTAGTGACTTGACTGCATGATAAAAGAGCGTGCAGATGAAGTTCCAAGTTTAAAGATTTGCTACAATTTCACCTCACTTACCTGTTAATATGTGTATGCTACGCAACACTGGCTCCGAATTCAATTCGCATATATAACTGCCAGAATCGTGCGTAGTTAAACGCTTCACGAGCAATACCCACACCTCACCGCCCGATTCGAGCGCCTTGGGATCTGTAAAAGATATCCATTAGTTGTATTTGAGTCCATGCCATTTTTTTTTTTAATTTATATACCCCCTTTCCACTCACTCTCATCATGCAAAACGCTTATGCGCGCATCGCTTGTCACTCTCACCATGCCAGCGGTGAGTATTACGTCTGATTTCTTCCATATCACAGTATTATTGGCGCGATTCTCTGAAACAACACATGTGAGTAGCGCGTCTTTGCCTTCAAAGATTAGCGATGGACCGCCAGTGGCTGCGGAAAGAAGAATAAGAAGAAAGAAGAATTTATTTAGATGATGTAATATTCAGTGAATGGTAATAATGTTTGTTGATGGGCGTCACTCACCAATTGGTACACCGGAATTAACTGTGGAAAATAAGCATGTTGATGTTGTTAATACCACCAGCAGCTTAAACATTATACCCATTAATAATGGTCACCTGTAAGAGTATAAAACAAAGAGTTAGTGATCGATAAATGAAGTTTACAGCGAAATCGAAGTAAAAATTGATGATATTTTAGCTTCAATTACAAAAAGTAAAGGAGATTGAAAACTCTCTCTCAATTACAAAAAGTAAAGAAGATTGAACACTTTCTCTGAGAAAATAAAAATAAAAAAAAATCAAGCCCCTACCAAAATCTTTTTCTGGTTGCACCACTGTTTTAGCCCATGTCGTAAAATAATTTTTTATTCAGAAAAATTAAAGAAACCATAATTTCGACGGCGCGATATTGATTAATTATCGTCTATACAAATAGCCCCGATCTACGTCCAAAAGTGAAATGTAAAAATTATGTTCGAAATAGGTAAAGCTATTATTATTTACAGATGATTTGCCATGATGTATTTATTTATTTTTTATTTTATTTTATATACACATCTATTCCGGTTTACGATCCACTTTCATCGTCCGATGAACGTCAGATTTTTTCGAAGTTCAGAAATCGGCATTCTGGTTCACGATGGATCGGATTTTTGACAGTTTATCGGAGCGATTCTTTCCGTCAGCTTTTGTGTGTCGGAGGCAATAGAAATTTTGATTATTTTTGGAAATATTACCAATTTAATGTAATTAAACTATGATTTTTAAATTTATGCAACATTATTATACAAAATGGGCTTGGTTTAGCTATGCTACTGGCCTTTTCTTTGCAAAATAAGTGAACAAAAGGAATCTGCTTTAGTACAATAGACTGAATAGAGGGAAATAAGTACAAGGAGTTGCAACGTATTGAACTTTTATTTAATAATAAAATTTATTATCCTTTTTAGCAATATTTATATATTATTGTTTAATAAAAGCTTCTGAAAATAATTTTAATTGTGTATTATTACTACGATCATGTAATATGAGTGGGTAGCGCAAGTCGGGCATAATTTCTGTGCCAAGATGTACTCCTTTAAGCATTTTTGCCTGACTGTGTCTTTTTAAAGATTTAAAATATCGCCTTGCAACATGATTTACAAACATTTGCACGAGAAACTAACAAATCGAAGAAACTTTCTCTTTCTATATCCGTTCATGCTCAACGCGTCCTGGCAAGTCACAAAATTCCTGCTACACGATATGTACATATTCATGACTTGATTGATCGCAACCTGGATCTCAAATTTGCTTTTATGTTTTGCGATCCATAAAAACTTGTTGATATGCGAACAGTGTGGAGCGTCATCCAAGGATTATAATATAATAATACAATGGCGCTATTATAACTCTGACGAGTTTTATGGCCGAGCTTCTCTCCCAATTCGCGGTGTGCTCCTTTTTTGTTTTTCCTACTAATTGGGTGGACCTACAGTTTTATGCCGACTCCGAACGGCGAATGCATTTTTTGTGAGAAGCTTTTTCATGGCAGAAATACTCTCGGAGGGTATGCCGCCCACTGCCGGGAGGTGACCGCTGCTCTTAAAAAACCCAATAATTGGATTTTTACTAATTAGAAAAATTTGTTTGGCTCGGACCGTGGTTTGAACCCGAGACCTCTGGCATAGCAGGCGAGCACTCTACCCACTGCACCACAGCGGTCATCCAAGGATTGCATCAATATAACATATTACTATAAATACATAGTGTAAAACAAACCAACTGCAAGAGGTTTTCGCATGAAACTTTGTTGGAATAAGCTGTAAATGCTATTTTCACTAAAGTTGGCATTTTCATTGCCCTTGAGTTCATGGAGTCCAGTTTTTTTCATTATTTTTAAATTACTAATAGTTAAAGTGGGAATCGCAATAATGCACCACTGGTGTTAAGGGAAAATTTGTATATAATGAACCACGATCCTATCACAGATCATAAAAAAATCGCTCCCGCGGACGATTGTAGCGCAAGAGATATTCCTTGTTAAAGCAATGTGTGTGTAGAAGACTTCTTTGTGTCACCGGCCTTTGGGCGCGCTTTAAAAAATCCTCAGCCGGCAGAATTCTCCTTTTGGAGAACTTTAATATTATAATTTAATAATAGTTGAAAGCGTTGAAGGTAGATGAATTATCATCCAAAGAATATTTCCTGAAAGTTTCACTGAAAAATTCGCAGTAGTTTGTAAATAAATAAAATTGGTTCATTCTATCCAAGCTTAGCCGGTGTTAATTTCCGAATTACAAGGTATTATCGCATGAAACTTGGTGACAGTATTCTATAAATGCCGTTTTCATATATGTTGTCACTTTTTTTTTATAATAGAAAGCAATATTTTAAAAAATTGAATTAAAATTAATGTCCAAATTCCTTTGTTCTTCCATTTATTTTTTCACTAAATAAGCTGTTGCAGCAATGGAATCCATTTTTTAACCATTTAATATATTCTTTGTGAAAATTTAATCTAAGACTTACTGAAAATATAAATTTGCTGTCAAAAATACAAATGTGCTGTCAAATAATACATATTATTTCGCATAAACGCTACCTAACACTGATTCGAACATAGTTTAACACTTAACAACACTTATGTTCGAAACATCGTAAACCAGAATACCAATTTTCGTTTTGTCGTAGCAGCCGGCGTCGCCGCGATCGGAGTTCCGAGGGATTGTAGAATAGCTGTGATAGTTAATTGAGTTAGTTAAGGTTCGGCTTAGTTTTTTTTTTCTTTCCGCATTTCAATTTCTTTACGAAAAATACGATGTCTCTTTCGTTACACAAAGTCAGCAGCTATTAAATTATAATGCCTCACGATTAAATCATTATTTAGTATAATTTTATTCGTGTGTATATAAAACAATTAAATATAAAAAAGGTAAATAACTGTTAGATAGTAAACATCATATGACGAATTTTATTTGTATACAAAGTTTGATTGTTTGGCATTACAAATTCATTAGCTGTAAAGACATAACTAAATTACTTAGAGCGAATATGATATGTATGTAGATAAAATTTAAATATATATAAGCACATGTATTTACAAAAAAATATTTGTTTTGTGCGGTTCAGCTGATTAACAAACTTGTTTAGTAATGAGGAACAAAGAGCAACGCAAACCAGTTCAATTCAAAACAAACACAAATCAAACAAGTAAGGAAGCCTAAGTTCGAGTGGAATCGAACATTAGATACTCAGCTGTATGTTTTCATAGTTTGTTTGCGTTTGATGGAAACACGGTGTACTTTATATAAAGCGAGTGCTGCATAAAGTGGGCGTAGCCACGCCCATTTTCAACATTTTTATCAGTCATCCAACTAAGCATATGAATATTATTCTTTGTGCAAAATTTCATTCCTTTTTGACTTCTAGTTATAAAGATGTCACGTTACAAATTCCCAAAGAGTGTTCCAGATATATCTTTCTTAAAAAGTAGGCGTGGTCATAAACCGATTTCAATAAATTTTTGCGTGGCTATTAACACATGTTATTAAAGTGTATAAACCAAGTTTCGTCATAATATCTCAATTATTTGTCGAGTTATAGGCTAAGAAATCACGTATATCCCTTTGTGTAAAAAGAGGCGGTGCCACGCCCATTTTCCAAAATTTTTCTATTTGTTGTTTCTGGTCTATTGTAGAAATCAAACCACAAAATTTCAATGAATTATCTTTACATTTGGCAAAGATATCGCTTAAAATGTTTTTATTAGGTCACTTTATAATACCCATATATAAAAGTGGGCGTGGTCGTCAACCGATTTCGCTAAAATTTTCAACATGTATTACCACAAGTAATAAAAGTGTACACACCAAGTTTAGTCATTATATATAAATTATTTGTCGAGTTATGGGCTCAGAAATCTCGTATATTCCTGTTTATAAAAAGAGGCGGTGCCACGCCCATTTGCCAAAATTTTTGTGTTTTTCGTTTTATGTCCGCAGTTGAACTCCTGCTATAAAATTTCAATGATATATCTTTATATTGACAGAGATATCGCTTAACATGTTTTTATTAGGTCACTTTATAAGAGCCATATATAAAAGTGGGCGTGGCCCTCAACCGATTTCGGAAATTTTTCGTCCAAATATTTGACTAAGTAAGTATATCACGCGTACCAAATTTCATCGATATATCTTCAGCGGTTTCTGAGTTATGACATATAAAACTTGCAAGGTTTGACCCTTAATAAGTGGGCGTGGCACCGCCCATTTTCCAAAATGTCATCAAATTTCTTCCTAGGGGCCTGAGCTCAACACGTGGATAAAATTTCATCGCTCCAGCTGTATTAGTGACTGAGATACCAAATTTCCGATTTTTTCTATATAGGAAAAGTGGGCGTGGTCATGGTCCGATTTCGCCCATTTTCAATACCAACCGTCCCAGTCTCGATACCAACCTGCATTTCAAATTTCATCAAAATATCTCAATTTTTGCGCGAGTTAGAGTGTTTACAGACGGACGGACAGACGGACAGACGGACGGACGGACAGACGGACGGACGGACGGACGGACATGGCTCAATCGATTTCTCTTTTCACCCTGATCATTTTGATATATATAAGTCTATATCTATCTCGATTATTTCACTCTGTTACAATCCACCGTTATGTGATTAAAACTATAATACTCTGTGTACTAGTACAGCTGAGTATAAAAATTCACACAAGCCAAAATACCCAAAAATAAATACACAAACAAATAACATACCTAAAAACAACAAAAAGGTGCCGGAAAAAGACATACATATGTATAAACCAAACCGCCTTTAGAGAAGACCCTCTAATATTATCTTCAGACATGCCAAATTAATTGAGTCAATTAGCTTTAAATTGTTTCACTGAATTAAGCGCTTACACTTGTTAAATTGAATGAACAGTTCACTTATCATCAATTTCCTTTACATGACCATATCATTTGCTCACTGAATACACGTCGCGTCGTTATCAGAGTTGCATTGAAAATCATAATTTTTTATTCATATTTAGCTATTAATAAATTGAGTCGCTTGTATGGTATATGGAGCTCAATTATGGCTTTAAATATCTGAAAGACTCTTAATAATCTCCTAAGCTCATGTCTGAACATTGTATTAAACTAAATCTCGTAATTAAAAAGAATCTACGTATTATCATAATGTTCTTCTTCTATTCCATAATTAATTATTCTTTTCACTAAACGCCCAGCGGCAAATAACAAATGACTAAGCAATCAAACGTTTTACAAGTTTAATAACAAGTTTCTAAATTTCAAAACAAATTTGGCTTTTGCTAATTAATTAAGTTTTATTCACGCTGTGTAACAAAGAATATATTCTAAGGAAAATTAAGCAAATGCATTATGAGATAAGAAATTGTATTTTCTTCTTTAATTTACGAATTTAGGTAATTATATGGAATTAATTTAAAAATCCCATAGACTTGAAAATGCTATTAGAAAACTTTTCCCATTTTATAAAACATCTGATACACCTGGTACTATAAACAAGCTAACAGCATACATACATAGATAGATATAAACAACAAATAAAGAACCAATTAATTTTACAAGCAGTAATTGATTATGATAAATACCACTCTATTTGACTTGAAGCTTTAGAAAGCAATAAAAGCACTAAGCTTATATAATAACTTAAAAAAACAAATAAAAAAATCCCCTATAACAAAACAGATTAATAATTATAATAATACAATGGCGCTATTATAACTCTGACGAGTTTTATGGCCGAGCTTCTCTCCCAATTCGAGGTGTGCTCCTTTTTGTTTTTCCTACTAATTGGGTGGACCTACAGTCTTATGCCGGCTCCGAACGGCGAATGCATTTTTTGTGAGAAGCTTTTTCATGGCAGAAATACTCTCGGAGGGTATGCCGCCCACTGCCGAGAGGTGACCGATGCTCTTAAAAAATCCAATAATTGGATTTTTAATTAGAAAAATTTGTTGGTGTTTGGCTCGGACCGTGGTTTGAACCCGAGACCTCTGGCGTAGCAGGCGAGCACTCTACCCACTGCACCACAGCGGCCACCAAAACAACAGATTAAGCTAACTTAAATTGACGACTCAACAGGTGAATAAAGTTAGTGATTAACTATATGTGCACTAAATATGAGTGCTAAATATGTAGTGTAACAAATGAAATAACCATTAAATACTCATTCTATACGCTTCAATGACAAACGCGCAAACCTAATAGCTTACAAATAAATGATTTTATCATTGAAAGCAATTAAAAGTGAGGTAACAGGTTACGGCGACCTTAAAAATAAAATAAATTGCAAAATAAAAAAAAATAATAATTAAAAATAAAAATAAAATAAAAACATAAAATGAGATGAAATAAAATAAAATAAACTAAAATAAAATAAAGCAAAATAAAATAAAACTAAATAAAATAAAATAAATAAGATTAAGTAAAATAAAATAAAATAAAGCAAAATAAAATAAAACAAATTAAAATAAAATAAAATAAAATAAAATAAAATAAAATATAATAAAATAAAATAAAACAAAATAACATAAAATAAAATAAATAAAGTAAATCCAATAAAATAAAATAAAATAAAATAAAATAAAATAAAATAACATAACATAAAATAAAAAAATAAAATGGGATGAAATAAAATAGAATAAAATAAAATAAAGCAAAATAAAATAAAACCAAATAAAATAAAATAAATAAGATTAAGTAAAATAAAATAAAATAAAATAAAATAAAATAAAATAAAATAAAATAAAATAAAATAGAATAAAATAAAATAAAATAAAATAAACTAAAATAAAATAAAATAAAATAGAATAAAATAAAATAAAATAAAATTAAACAAAACAAATTAAAATAAAATAAAATAAAATAAAATAAAATAATGTAAAATAAAGTAAAATAAAATAAAAAAATAAAATAAAATATAATATAATAAAATAAAGTAAATTATTTAAACAGTTTAAATTTCTTATATTTAGTGAGCTAAATATTTTCGTGGAACATTTTAACCCTCTAAGCGTAGGTTTTAGAGACCTTCCCTGTTTTGAGAACGGATCGCTACAAAAATTCTTCATCAAAAAGAAGTCTGAGGGCAGAAATTTACCGCTTTACGTATGATATTTTCGATAAATTAATTGCCAAAATGTTAAAATTTCAACACCCCTTAAAAACTCATGCTCTCTGTACTAGTATTTTATCCGGTAAAGCTGGCCTAGAAAATATCCTTTCTCAATTATTATTATTAGTTTGTGTTGAATGCAATAAGGACCGCCTTTATATACATTTCGCTATACTATTTCATTATTACTATACTATTTCATTATTGAGAAAATTAAATGTTTTTTTTTGTAGTTTCAAGCATAACTAATCGATTTACTAGCTACACATGCTGAGAAAGTTGTTGGGCATTAAATAATGGAATTTCTGAATTTCTAGGGGATTTTTTGTTATTAACTAAACACTTTTTTGGACACTATTAAAAGCTATTATAACTTAATTTAAAGCAAATTATAATAAAAAAAAAAATAAATAAAGAAAAACCTATTCTACAGCGTTTTAAAAAAAGAGATGTTTAAAATCTCTTGATGCATGAGATTGATTTCAGTTAAATATACTTATGTGCTAAGACTAAGTAGTCTGATTAATTTGTTTACGAATATTACACCCAGCATACCCCTCGTCATATGAAGATGTATGAGTTGAATGAATGATGAACATTTGAGCTGATCGACCCATCTCAATTTTTTTATTGCGAAAAGTATAACTTGTCTTTGAACTGGTTTTATACGATCTAATGTGGTACTAAAGGTTATAAAGAGCGCTTAAGTGATATATGGGTTTGCTAAATTCTCTTTTCCAAACTTTCACTAGTTTAGCTTAATAGGATGTAGAAGATTTAAGTAAAGTTCATTGTAGTTATTCTCAAATCGACAAAGTCATTTACATATTCAAGTCTGTATTTGATAACTGTATAGCAAGCCGGTTGTATATTTTTCCGTGTATTGGTATGCATGTAGATACCTATTAAGATTTAACTTTTTTTTTTATTTTTTTTTTCTACAACTTCAGCTAACCAGATCTGTAATTAACATATCTATATGTTTCTTTGTAACAGCGTGTAAAAATTGTCTAACTCGAATAAAATTTCCACCTTCTTCGCTTCATCTTCCTTGGCACGCCAACTGCTTTCATAAGTACATATGTATGTATGTAGGTGCATGTGCACTTAACGAAACTCTACACGGTAGTAAACATTAAAATTTGATTATATGTTGCTTGAATGGATGCACTTGACCTTGAAAAAATTACTGTAATTGTGTGAGAATTACCACACATATCGCATTTTTGCTTTTGCGATCTTCTCATTCTATTTATATTATAAATATCATGATCTCTCAGTTGCTGCCGAACAAACATATTGAACATTATTTAAATTGCATTCCTAAATAAGTTTAGTACTAATCAAATTTACATATTTCATATTTTCAAATTAAGGTTTTATTCTCTTCGACTACAAAAGTCATGTGTCATCTTCTAGCGTGTTAACGCTATTCAACAGATGCCTTTTCGTACCGTAAATTGCTACTAAAGTAAATAACTTCCTGCAAATCGATAAACAACAATAACAAAAATCAAAACAATTTACTCGTAGATCAAGTTAAACTTTAAGCAAGTCATTAATCCAATTTACATTTGTTATCACGTAAACAGAAAAGAATCAAAACCAAAACAAGAAATAGGCGCAGTAAGAAAATAACAAATGTTATGTAGAACCTGTGACGTTGTATGGACACTTCAAGGTATTCGAGCAAATATGACATTAAGAAGCTGAAGCTCTTAAGCTCTTGTTTATTTACTTACTTAAGCTTGTGGTTAACGGCGGTTTTGACCACAGTAAATGCAGGTTCAAAGGTAACGTCTTATTCTCAGGAATGTAGGGTGTTTTGTGTAAAAAGGCAATCGATAAAAGCACAATGAATGAAAAAGCGAATTTCTATGTGCATATATATGTATTTAAGACAGCGCTTATAGCATACATACTCATATGTATTTCTAAGGCTCATTTCAATAAAAAGTGCCATTCTGTTGCCCCCCACCTTTTTAATTTACTTATGGTGCCAAAATCAAGAAGATAATAATAGATAAACAACAAACACAAGTATTTTTTTGTTATTGTAAGGCGTTTAAAAAAAAAAAAACAAATAAAACAAGATCTAGGAAAGTCTGAAATTCCAGTTTAGGCTACTAGATACGCAGTTACCTTAGCAGCTGTAGAAGTTAACTTTAGCTATGCTTATTTAGTTCGACGATAACTTATGCAAAAAGTTGTGATGAATAAATTCAGCAAGGCTGTAAGTTAATAATCACCATCTAGGAAATTATAGTTAAATACTAAGTACTCTGTCTGTTTGAGAATATTGAGAATCACTTTTGCTAATAAATGCCTAACTACATGGCCTCTTTTAATGTTTCTAATTCACACTAAGCAGAGCACCATGAAAGGTCAAGGCACGCCACTTTTTCGCTTGATAACGTGTATATCTACAGATCTTAGAGTATCCTACGCTCATTCTGTGATCTAATAGGGTCGATAACCAGGCTCAACGATCAATTTTGAAGCTTATAAAGTACACACACATACAATTTTATCTCTCAGCTGCACACCTTTTATCACAACTTTTGCTTACGACAACTTTGAGAAATTCCATGATTCGAATATGACTTAGAATTATTAAGATTTACATAAAAATTATAATTTTGCATGTGATGAACGTATCGAGATGCTTGTGTACGTATATACATATGTTGATATTTTGTTATTGTTGTATAAATTAATTACCTATATATGCAAACTGGTTTTTGTGCTCACGAGCGTACATTTATTGCAAAATAAAATAAAATTATCAGTCAAGGTCAATATGTATGTATGTAATACGTAGATATCAAAGGCAGAAGGGTGCTTTTTTGGTAAGAGGCAAGGGACAGGGGCTAGTGCAATTTAAGGGTGTGCGTGTTAGTGCACGATCATGCTAAGTGTTTGCATATTAAGGTGATTCAAATTTATCATCTCCATATAACTTGATTCGCCAACGAAACATGTAGCGCAACATCTCGCGAAATAACCCGTCTCCGCGTGGCTGATCGTTATTCAGTTTAATTGCTGTTATTAAATTATTTATTATTATACATAATTATTCTAATTTATTTTTATTTAGTAAAAGAGCACTCATTCATATTCATCCATAGGTTAAAAAAATTGCAACACCCTAATATGTACACTTTATCTCTATGTGAGCGTTACGAGATTTATCGTAGTTTTAATATTTTTCACACGATTTAACGTTCATTTTAACGTTCATCTCGTATTGTCAATCTTCCTTGCAGTTTTTAACAATTTTTTTTCGCACATATGCTGCTATAATTAATATTTTTATTCATTTGTTTCCTTTTGTTTCTCTTAATTTTTTAACACGTGTTGTTGAAGCAGGTGTCGGTAACAATGCGCTTTAATAAAGTAAACTTTTTAGAAACACATACATATATGCACTAACATGACATGCATGCGCCCACAACATCTACCCAGCAAACAGACTAGTAAGCATAAGCTGAAGCTAAGTTGTTAAACGAGAATACGCTGGCAATGCTGCTTGCATTCATTCTCTCTGCTCCAAACGTTTTAATACTGCATAGCCAATACAAATAACAAACAGAGAGAAAGTGAATTGAGTTTTAATGAGCAAAGTACAGTGTGTATAATAAATTATTATTATTATTATTATTATTATTATTATTATTATTATTATTATTATTATTATTATTATTATTATTATTATTATTATTATTATTATTATTATTATTATTATTATTATTATTATTATTATTATTATTATTATTATTATTATTATTATTATTATTATTATTATTATTATTATTATTATTATTATTATTATTATTATTATTATTATTATTATTATTATTATTATTATTATTATTATTATTATTATTATTATTATTATTATTATTAATAATAATATCCTTATTTTTATACTCAGCTGTACTAGTACACAGAGTATCATAGTTTTAATCACATAACGGTGGATTGTAACAGAATGAAATAATCGAGATAGATATAGACTTATATATATCAAAATGATCAGGGTGAAGAGAAATCGATTGAGCCATGTACGTCTGTCCGTCCGTCTGTAAACACTCTAACTCGCCCAAAAATTGAGATATTTTGATGAAATTTGAAATGCAAGTAGGTATCGAGACTGGGACGGTTGGTATTGAAAATGGACGAAATCGGACCATGACCACGCCCACTTTTCCTATATAGAAAAAATCGGAAATTTGGTATCTCAGTCACTAATATAGCTGGAGCGATGAAATTTTACCCACGTGTTGAGTTCAGGCCCCTAGGAAGAAATTTGATGAAATTTTGCAAAATGGGCGGTGCCACGCCCACTTATTAAGGGTCAAACCTTGAAAGTTTTATGAGTCATAACTCAGGAACCGTTGAAGATATATCGATGAAATTCGGTACGCGTGATATACTTACTTAGGCAAATATTTGGACGAAAAATTTCCAAAATCGGTTGAGGGCCACGCCCACTTTTATATATGTGTATTATAAAGTGACCTAATAAAAACATTTTAAGCGATATCTCTGTCAAATATAAAGATATATCTTTGAAATTTTATAGCAGGAGTCCAACTGCGGACATAAAACGAAAAATACAAAAATTTTGGAAAATGGGCGTGGCACCGCCTCTTTTTAGAAACAGGTATATACGAGATTTCTTAGCCTATAACTCGACAAATAATTTATATATAATGACGAAACTTGGTGTGTACACATTTATTACTTGCGGTAATATATGTTCAAAATTTTAGCGAAATCGGTTTGTCGACCACGCCCACTTTTATACATGGGAACTATAAAGTGGCCTAATAAAAACATTTTAAGCGATATCTTTGTCAAATATAGAGATAATTAATAGAAATTTTGTGGCATGAGTTCCACAATAGACCGGAAACAAAAAATATAAAAATTTTGGAAAATGGGCGTGGCACCGCCTCTTTTTAGACAAAGGGATATACGAGATTTCTTAGCCTATAACTCGACAAATAATTGAGATATTATAACGAAACTTGGTTTATATACTTTTATAACTTGTGTTAATAGACACGCAAAAATTTATTGAAATCGGTTATGACCACGCCTACTTTTTAACAAAGATATTTCTGGAACACCCTTTGGGAATTTGTAACGTGACATCTTTGTAATTAGAAGTCATAAAGGAATGAAATTTTGCACAAAGAATAATATTCATATGCTTAGTTGGATCACTGATAAAAATGTTGAAAATGGGCGTGGCTACGCCCACTTTATGCGGCACTCGCTTTATATAAAATACGCCGTGTTTCCATCAAACGCAAACAAACAATGAAAGCATACAGCTGAGTACCTAATGTTCGATTCCACTCGAACTTAGGCTTCCTTACTTGTTTTTACCAATAAGGTGTGCTCTCAGAGATAGAGAGAGTATTCCTTATGGCCAACACAGCAAAATCAGCCTTATTTTAAGCCTTTGCCCATACAACTTAGCTTCCCTTAACATTTTCAGACCTTATTTTGTAAGCCTTTAAATCTTCTGTAATAATTCTTAAATAAGACGTAGATTTTTTGCTGAGCACATAAATACATAAGGCATACATACATATCTAATATGTACATTATGTGTATATACATACATATGTAGTACGTATTTTGCATAAATTAAAATGTTTTGAAAACCATTACAAATGTCATAAAATAAAATAAGTTATATGTAAATGTGAAACAAACACTTGGCTATGCATCATCTATCTAACTATTATAATGTGCTAGTTGTAACACTTAATAAATTAATCAGGGACCGAAGGTAAGAATTTTGTAAGTTTATCTCATCTTTATATATATATTACGCTAAGCGATTTTTTTGTAAACACCATAACTTTTACACCGTTATACCGATTTTCGAAAATGGGGTGTCATATGAAAGGGCTTGGCCTGTAGATGTGCAGGGATTTTTAATTTTTTTGAAAAGGGTTGCCACCTGTTTAAAAATTTAATTGTCCTGTATAGTTTGCTTGATTTATAAATTTCAAGTACCATATGAAAGGGATTGAGCTGAAAATTACTAACTAATTACAATTTTTGCAACAAGGGTTGCCACCTGTTCAAAAATTCAGTTTTACGCTATAGTTTGTGTGATTTTTAAATTTCAGGTGTCATATGAAAGGGATCTGTGTGAACATAAGTAATTTATTATAATTTTTATAAAAAGGGTTGCCACTTCTTCACAATTAAATTTTTACGCTATAGTCTTTTTGAGTTTTAGATTTGAGGTGTCATATGAAAGTTCTTTGCCTCAAAATGAGTAATTTATCATAATTTTGCAAAGAGAGTTGCCACCTGTTCCAAAATTTATTTTTACTCCACAGTTTGATTATTAAATATGAAGTGTCATATAAAATGGCTTTGCCGGGCATATGAAAATGCTTGGCCTCAAAATGAGTAATTTATTACCATTTTTACAAAAAGTGTTGCCACCTGTTCAAAAATTCAGTTTCACGCCATAGTTTGTTTGATTTTTAAATTTATGGTGTCATATGAAAGGGCCCTGCATGAAAATAAGTAACTTATTGTAATTTTTATAAAAAGGGTTGCCACCTGTTCAAAAGTTAATTTTTACGATATAGTCTGTTTGAATTTTAGATTTGAGGTGTCATATGAAAGTGATTTGCCTCAAAATTAGTAATTTATCATAATTTTTACAAAGAGGGTTGCCACCTGTTCCAAAATTTATTTTTACTCCACAGTTTGATTTTTCAATTTGAAGTGTCATACGAAATGGCTTTGCCGGGCATATGAAAATGCTTGGCCTGAAAATTAGTAATTTATTACAATTTTTACAAAACGATTTGCTACCTGTTCAAAAATTTATTTTTACGCTAGAGTTTGTCCGGTTTTCAAATTTTAAGTGTCATGAATGGTCTTGCCCTTCCTGAAAGGGAAGGGGAAAATGAAAGGAACAGAAATGGCGAAGGAAAGGAAGCTAACGACGGAAGAGTACGGAAAATAAAATGGATAAAGGGAACAGGAAGCGCTATTAAAAGGGAAAGGAGAAGAGAAAGAGAAGTAACACAAATGACCTTTTGGAGGTAGCTATATGGATAAAATATTGTAGAAAATTATTCGCATTAAAACTTCAATATGGGACTCCTCGGACAAAATCATTGCATACAAAATCTAGGTCGACGGAAAATAAAAATAACCAGTAATTATGTATATGCTTAATTTTATATTTTATTAATAAGAATCTATGGGCTTAAAAATGGCAGAATATATATCGGCGTTAAGGGAAAGTCAAATTTAAAATAGCAATCCAAAAAATTGTTAAATTTAGCAATAAGTGCTCTTCCTCCCTCAAATTGTCGCACAGTGTAGTTGAAAGCCACAGCATCGCATGGCCGGGTTTACTAGTTTTATTTGTTAATTCTTCTTGAAAGCGAATACTAATTATTTAAAGAGTCTAATGGTTAATTAAACATTTTAATTTCTTTTGGTCTATTCCAACAGTGAGAAAAGAATCAACCAAAAATTGGTTAATAGTACTATTTTTATATTAAAAATGAAATCAACCAGTTTTGGTTAAAACAAAATTTCTGATTTTATGCAATATTTCGTTTGAGAAACAAAAAATAACCCAAAAAAGTTTCATATGCAATAAGTTCGATTTCAGTTAATTATTTCGTTTATTCGTTTTTTCAATATTTTGAATTTAATTAAAAAAAAAATTTACATTGTAATATTTACCAAAAATCTGGTTGTTTCTTTTTACATGTGAAAATAGTACTTTTTTCTCTGTGAACCAAATCTGTAATTATAAAATACTAGCTGACCCGGCAGACGTTGTTCTGCTAAAAGTTATTCCTATGAAGCCTAAAGAAAAGTCTTTGATTACCGTATTGCTAACCATTATCTTAGAGTCCATCTTAATGACTGCGAATAACAAAAAAATTGTCTATTCTCTGAATAAAAGTTATAGTTATATTCGCCGCGACAAACCTACTTCCCCCGATCCCTATCACTATCTCAATCCCTATCCCTATCCCTATCCCTATCCCTATCCCTATCCCTATCCCTATCCCTATCCCTATCCCTATCCCTATCCCTATCCCTATCCCTATCCCTATCCCTATCCCTATCCCTATCCCTATCCCTATCCCTATCCCTATCCCCATCCCTATCCCTATCCCTATCCCTATCCCTATCCCTATCCCTATCCCTATCCCTATCCCTATCCCTATCCCTATCCCTATCCCTATCCCTATCCCTATCCCTATCCCCATCCCTATCCCTATCCCTATCCCTATCCCAATCCCTATCCCTACCCCTATCCCTGTAGCTACCTACCTTTACCTTACCGGGACCGTCCATCACCATTGGGGCCCACTACTTTAGCCATCTCTGGGAAACAGCCTTAGAAATCACAATGAAAATAGCTGTATGTGGAAGCCTGCTCAACGCTTTTCATTTTCTACCAATATCGCTCGAAAACATTCAGGGGTTATCCGGGTCCACGCTTTGACCCAAATCTTGGAACCCGGCCTAGGCATCACTATTTAAAAAGCTCTTTGCTGAAGTCCTCCTCAACAGCTTTTATTTGATACCAATATCGCTCAGAAACTTTCCAGGGTCACTCGGTCCCACGTTTTAACCCATATCTGGGAACCCGGCCTAGGTATCGCAATAAAAATAACTTTATGTTGAAGGCCTGTTAAACACCTTGCTCGAAGGCTTGGTGGATCGATCTGGGTCCTCATTTAGGCCCGTATTCCGGGAAGCTCCCAATTTTTCGAAATTCTATATATCGTACTATGTGCACTAACACCACATGAATCTACTGTGAAAATTTCATAAAGAACGGTTGGTTACTTTGGGAATTTATAGAGGACACACATCCACAGATGCACACATACGCACATACACACCGATTTTTCCAATTTTCGGACTTTTCCGGAGGGATTTTCCAAAATTTTCTTCCGTACGAACCATCTCCTCGAGAATACGAACAATTGACACAAAGTTTTACAGAAATCGGCCCAGCCGTTCTCATCTGATGAGGTTAGTAACATTTTTTACACCATTTTTATATATATAGATACGAAACTCTTTTGTGTAATAAATCTCTGTATACATAATGCACAGATATAGTCAGAAAAAATCAATTAAACTCAGACCATGTAAAAACTCAAAAATATTTGTTTTAATTAATATAAAAATTAAAAATCCTTTTTTTGTCAAATAAAAAAACACACTGTTGCGGTACTTGAGGTTAAAATATGCAAAATTCACTTGCATATTTGTTTTTTTTTTTATTTTTATATTTGCATCTTTTAACGTTTATATCTTTTTGCATTCTTTGCATTACTTTTTTGCATTTTTTTTTTTTGTTTTATTTTATTTTATTATGTATTTCTTTTTAAGTTCATTGCATCAATTAATATGCAACAGCGCATTTTTGTTGAACTTGAATTGCCCTTTTACATTATTTATAGCTTACGTTTAATGCATGTTTTTTATCTTCAATAAGTATTTACAAATCCCTCCAAATCCCTTGGCCTTTAAAATGCTATTAAATGGTTATTGTCACTCAACCAGATTTCATTATTAACAAGTTTAATTTATTAAAAATGTAAAAAATTAAATTTACTTTTTAATTTATCGTTTTAATGTCTTTATGTGAGTTGCATTTAATGCTGTTAGTGAACTTTGCGTGAATTTTTGAATAAAAAAAAGCTTTCGGCGGAAATGTTTTCAAATTATTAGGCTGTGGAGGTGGCTCGTTGAATTGTGAAATTATATGTTTAAGGGTACAGCCAGACGAAAGAAAGTACTTTCAGAAAGTGAAAAATTCAAATATTTGTATTTGTTGTATTAAAAAAAAAAACAAATACAAAAATTTGAATTTTTCACTTTTTGAAAGTACTTTCTTGCGTCGTCTGGCTGTACTCTAAATGTCGATAAGACAACGCTTGGCGCATAAATAACACCTTTTTTTATAACTGTAGTAATTCTGGTGATATGTATTTAGGTGCAAGCGTGGCAACTCTACTCTAGAATTCCCATTCTATGGAAGACCGACTTACAACGAGTGTTACAAAATTACTCTATACGATACCGCCATTTTATACAACATTAAAGACAATCAGTCACATTATTGACATTTCTTTATTCACCTGCGACTTTTTGAGCGTATATTCTGGAGTGATGACTTCAATCAGCTGACTACAAAACCTAAAAAAACTTTAACAAAACCTTAATGCTTCAATTAAATTAAAAAAAAAACATACACACACATAAAACTTATACATATGTATGCATATTTACATGTGAGCTGAAACGAATCCATTTTAAAAGTGCTATGAAAAAAATGCGAACAATACCATAAAGATCAGAGTACAAATTTTAATCGTGTGTATGAACGGAATTAAAAAACAAAAACAAAATGGGAAGTGACAAAAAACATGACAAACTCAACACAAAAAAATAACACCTAAAAATAAATAAGAAACAAGATATGTATTATGAACATATCGACGCTTCCAAACAATACTGTACTAAGTCGACTTAGTACATTTTACCGTTTTTTGTGTTTTCAAGTAGAGCGTGCCTTAATTTAGATGCTGTCTAATTTTGGTATCAATCGGACAACCCAATCAAAAGTTATAAGCAAAAGTGTACATATAATACAACTCGAGATTTTTACAGAATAAAAACTTTGAGAGCTTGCCATGAAAAACCAAGTAGCAAATTTTTATTTCTTCTTACGGTTTTATATAAAGCGTACCCTGACTTTGGTATTGTCCAGTTTTGGTGTTGATCGTTCCATCCAAACAGAAGCTACAAGTGAAAATATACTTAGCATACAATCGAAGTTTCATATCGAGTTTAAACTTTGAGAGCTTCTCCTGCAAAACACAGTTTGCAGACTTAGTACAGTTTTGTTTGGAAGCGTCGATATGTACAGATAATAACCAAAATCGTTAGAGCAATAAAAAAATAATCAAAAAACCATTAATCACACAGATCAGTTACGCTAAAAGAAGAGAAAAAAATGCAACAAATTACAAAAATGTAAGCAGTAGCAACAACAGCGAACACTACTACATACATATATGTAAAAACAACATATCTAAACAAGAAGTGGCAGCTACAATTACAACATGACAAATCAGCGATCGCGCTTAAATAATACACCCCAGAGGCCACAAACACACCACACGGCAAGCAGGCAAACATGTCAACAAATATACGAGTATAGACAGGTGTATTTATGTACATATGTATGTACATACAAGTTGTCCCACACCGTTTTAGCTTAAGTTTTCAAGGTCAAGTGCGCAATAAGAAATAAGAAAATGTATAAAGAAAACCACAACAATAAGCACAAAAAAAGCAGAAGAAACCAAAACAAATTATTTTGTTGTAGAAAAACATATACGAATACTTGTATGTACAAAAAATGTTTTATATATCTCCGATGTAGTAATAACAACAAAACAATTGTATGTATATAAGTACATAGCTCAACAAAAGTGAATTTGATATGATGACATTTGCTTTTTCATGTTGTTGCGGCTGTTATTGTTGTTGCTATTTTGTTTGTTATTTTTATACCTTTCATGAGAATGAAATGGTATTATAACTTTGTGCCGAAAATCAAATCTTGAAAGTACTAGAAGGAGGCGTGACAGACCCATCAATATATATACCGATATAATCAGAATCATGAGCTGAGTCGTTTAAGCCATGTCCGTCTGTCCGTCCGTCTGTCCGTCCGTCCGTCTGTGTGAACGCAAACTAGTCCCTCAGTTTTTGAGATATTTGATTGAAATTTGGAACACGGGTGAGTTTTGATGCTCAATCGATCATTTGTCGGAATTGGCCGAATCGGACCACTATAACATATAGCTCCCATACAACCGATTGTTCAGATATCCACATTTTGGGTTATACCTTCTCCCTTTTTACAGCTAAGGACACGAAACTTTGGGGTATTTGTACCCATATTGACCCAAAGAAGGTTACCGAAAATTATCAAGATTGGACCACTATAACATATAGCTGCCATACAACCGATTGTTCAGATATACACATTTTGGTGTATAACTTCCCCATTTAAGCAGCTAAGGACATGAAATTTTGAAGTATTTGTACACATGTTGGCCTAAACAAGGTTACCGAAAATTGTCAAGATCGGACCACTATAACATATAGCTGCCATACAACCGGTTGTTCAGATATACACATTTAGGTGTATAACTTCCCCATTTAAACAGCTAAGGACATGAAATTTTGAAGTATTTGTACACATGTTGGCCTAAACAAGGTTACCGAAAATTGTCAAGATCAGACCACTATAACATATAGCTCCCATACAACCGATTGTTCAGATATACACATTTTGTCGTATAACTCCTCCATTTAAATAGCCCAGACACCATTTTTTCTAATAAATCGTTCCATAAATAACCCACAAAATTGAAATTATAAATTACACTAAATCAGGCTATGTACAACATACATAGGTAGCTTTTCATTTCCGCACTCATGAAAGGTATGAAGTCTTCGGTACGGCCGAAGACAGCCGCGCTCTGACTTGTTGGAATTCATTTATGTACATGTTTGTGGTCACCGCGGTGAGTTCATAGTGCTCAGCGTTTACTAATTATGGTTTTTTATCATTGTTGTAAATTGGTTATAATTTTACTATTGTTTTGGCAACAGCTGCTTTCCTTTTTCTAATTTTTTATTATGAACCTACATACATACATACATAGTATATCCATGTGAAAATATGACCTCAAACGATTATAGAGTTCCATAAAGTGCTTGTCCATTGTTACTTTGATTGTTGAATGGATTCATATGTCAGGAAAACAGTGAACAGCTATTTTCAACCTTCTTGCTTAGATTACATATTTAAATTTTTTCTTGAATTCTCAGGATGTATGTACTCGTAGTATATTATTTTTAATTTGAATGCAAATTTTATTCGGAAATCTATTGGGAATTACTGAAAAGCTGAAGCATTTGAAGCTGGCTTCGCTTTAATGAATTCCATATTCGAATGATTGTCAACAATTTCCATAACTGTTACAGAATTAATTGTACCTACCTAATTTTAAGTATTTTATTACAGTAGAATAGAAGGTCTCGGTGGTATTATTGATTTTTAAATTCTGTAGGGGTTAAGAATTTCAATACTATATGACAACAATGTAAAGGAAATAAATGACGAAAATTCTGCTTTCTAAACCAGAAAACACCACCAAATTACCCCAAAGTTTTGTTCATCCACCGCAATTTCTCGTGCTAGTTCATTTCAATTGTATATTTTGCGAAAAAGATACATATGTATGTATGCTTAGTGGGGGTAGTGGTGGTTTTTGAATTCGAAATGTCTACTTACAGCTTACAATGTAAACGGAATTGTGTACAATCCGCCTACGTTCACCTTACAAGGTAAACGAAAGTAGATTCAAGGTGCCTACCTACAACTTACAATGTAAACGGAGTTGTATTCAGTCACCTTACAACGTTGGCGAAGTAGGATTCGAACTGCCCACCTACAGCTTACGATGTATGCTAGTTAGTGATATACTCATTAAATGAACACTTCACTACCCTGATTACTATGTATGTAACGTGTAGACGTTCACTCTACTTTTGCGGCCATGTATGTATATAGAAATGTATAACAGATCTGTATATGAGGTAGTGTGCATTACTGTGTTACATGTATGCATAACTTAATCGATTCCGTAAGCAACATTTTCGCCGCTGGGATATTTCCTTACAATTATTATTGGGTTATTTACTACTCTTTGTAACATACGAACGCAATACTATGCGCATTTTATTTATTAACTATAGGCGCTTTGTTATCGAATTAAAGATGATTTTTGTAATTTAATAAAAAAAAAAAAACACAGTATCGCAAATATAATGACAAAACTACTATTGTGAGATTTCCATTTAAAGAAGGCGTGCTGCATACTTCAATTGCCATAAGCAGGGGTTGAATAGAATGATTATAAAATAATTAAAGGAACACATCCCAGCAGTATTTATCAGCTGGAAAACAGCACATATTTCCTACTGAATATTCAGTAGAGATGTAGTTCCAAAATCTGAACTTTCGCTTTCGTTTTTATATAGAGGTGGCGTCGAAAATCAACTACCTAAAAACTGCCGAACGAGAAGGGAGAGTTTCCATATGAAAAAAGGGCTGACTACGCAGGGAGAACTTCCACAGCATATATTTCAATACACCTGATGTCTTCACTGCGTGTTCAGTTATTTTTTCATGCATGATTTTTTAACTCAGTTTCAGTGTATTTTTCATACTGAATATTCTACTGAATATGCACCTCCTTACCTCAAATACTGCTGGGATAGCTTTGTGTCTATTTATATATGTACATACATATGTGTGACTAATGCTAAAATGATAAAAAGAAAAAAATATAATCAAAAATCAATGTAAGTATAGAAGAAGAAGCATATATTTATATAAATACACTAGCGTGGTACTTAAAAATCAAAAATCATCTCAGTCTCACCCCCAATTGCTATTAGCAAAGTCAAATATTTACATTACATTTTTATCCCCATTGGATCTTCTCCAAGGCGTGTCACACTGAGATCAAATTTCCGATTATCGTACGAATATTCTATCGCCTATAAATAAAATCGAAACAGCGGAAACTTGCCAAAAAAAATTATAATAAATAATGGCAAAATTCAAATCAAGTGAAGCTATCAATAAAATCTGAGCTAACAATTTAGATTACAAATCAGCATAGAACGACAGCGAACTGTTAATCATTTGAAAAATTCGCCCACAATGCAACGTAACAATAAAATTAATATTGAAAAGCACGAAATTAACATTAGTATTTTATGTTAAAGCTGTGAGCGAATTACATACATAGATTAACCAAATTTAAAAAAACAAAAAACAAAATTGGCAAATCAATTTCATGAGTTAGATTAACAAATGACAGCAAACACGCAATCGATCAATCATGCACCTACATGTACATATTTATGTATATACATACATACTAATTTTTTTTGTATGCCTACTCTGAAAAAAAAAAAACGCTGTAAATATAAAGACTTTTGCAGTTAAACGAACAACTTTCCGCAGTTGAAATGTGCCCAACAACGCTCCGTTGTTGTTTCAAAGATGTGAGCGTTTTTGATTCAAATACTTTTCGTATTTAAGTTAACAACGGAACCTGTTAAATTAAATACTTTTACATTTAAGTTAACAGTTTTTGCTTTTGAATTAACAGCAAAAGTTTTTGGTCCAAAAACGGGCACCATTGAAGCAAATACTAACGCATATAAATTAACCTCAAAAAAATTGTAAACAATAGTAATTTTTTTTTAATATAATATATATTTTTTTATTTTATTTTATTTTATTTTATTTTAATTGTTGAATTATTGTATGGACATTTGGCTTTTCGCCAAATAAAAATTATTTTATTTTATTTTTTTATATAATGTATGTTTACCTAGCAATATTAATACTAAGGCCTGGTTTCACCAAACGAACTTTTTCGATTCACCATTTCCATCTTTATTTTTTTATTCTTCATCTGCCTTGGCCACTCCTTCCAGCCTTTAAAACAATTGTTTGCAGCGTAGTAATGCTTATGCTATTCATTCCACTGCAATACAATTTCACTAAATTTAATTTATTTGTATTTTGTTTTTATTATTATTGTTATTGATTTTATATGCTATTGTTTTCTTCACTGGTATATTTTGCAAATCCGCCTAATTTTTGCCACACACTCACATGACGGGTTGTTGAAGTAGTTTGAATCAGGGTTTGAATTTGCTTGCTGCAAAACAGCAATAGCCGATGTTTTTTGCTTATTGCTGAATTCAGCCGAGCCAAAAACGAAAACACGAATCATTCGCTTCAGTTTTCAGCTGAGTCGTGTTTGCTTGTATAGTTAAGCCAAGCAACTCAATTTGAGAGGGTTGCTTTTACTTCCAGCAATTAGTTGAGTAGTAAATTTTTGCTTACAGTTGCTTATTTTGCTGAAACTAGTTTTTAAGCAAAATTCAACATGAAAAGATGTTTACAAATGGACATACATACATATTATGTGTATATACATACATACACATAAGTAAATATGTATAAAAAATCGAAATATGCGTAAACAAATCGTTTCAGCAAAATAAGCAAAAGCAGAAAAAATGCAAAGACACAACTAATTGCTGGAAGTAAAATGAAATCCCCCAAATCGCGTTGCTTTGCTTAACTATACAAGCAAACACGGCTCAGCTGAATACTTGGCTGGCCGAGTTTGCTAATTTACTTTTCGTTAGCAAAAGCAAAGCAAAAGCAAATGCAGCAAAAGTAGCTAAGCATATATGTAATACTTCTATATTGCTAACAACCTATCTAATCAATGTGTTTCAGTTACGCTATTCATGAACTCGGTTCCGACTACATATGTAATTTGTGCGCATGCGTCAACACAAGCAAAAGTCGTGTATGTGAATATATGTCACATACACATTTGTAAAATTGTAGTAGCATTACAAAAAAAAAACATAAGGGGGTTAAAAACGGGTCGTTATTCCCTTCATATAAAAGTTTCATGATCGTTATAAAAACACAAAGCAGTAGATTAAACAATGAAATGCCAATCTTTCGAAAACAAAATAATGTATTTATTATTTCAACGTATTTCACAACCAAATAACTTATGCACTTTTACTCTTCACAAAATACTTACGCATATAGGGATATATTATTAATTTTATTTCTTTTTTTGTTACAAATCAAGCATCGATGCGACATTTTTAATACAATTTTTCTGTTGCTTTCAATATTTTGGTCAGCAATTCACTCAAACGAATAATTATAATATGCCACTCTCTCACGAACGCAAATACACAGTGACAATACATTCAAAAACGAAACGTACAATGCCTCGCACAAATTCGCGAATGCAAAGGAATATTCGCGAACGTTCAATGGGCGCTCTTTGAAAACTCATTTTATGCGCTCGTGAGCGTCCAATGAGCGCTCTTTGAAATTTCATTTTTATTCATGCATATGTATGTATGTATGTATGTACATATAATATGTACATATAAAATATATGTACCTATTCATACCCAATATGCAGAAGTATGTATGTATGTACATATGTACTAAAGGCCTGCAATTGTTGAACTATTTAACATGCCACATTTGCGACATCATGCAAATGTCATGCCTTGCCATGTTGCTCATACATGTTTAACAACGACATACAAAGACACTATCGAAAAAATTCAAATCAAACCTATACATTTTTTTTATAATTGTTTGGCATGCATGAACATCGAAAAACAATTTTTCAATACATGCGACATGTGCGACAAGTGCGACACATGCGACACTTGCGACATATTGTGGCAGCATTATTATTTATACTACAATTCCGTAAAAATTAGCATTGTGAGCGAAATCAAATCAAATTTTGCAAGTGGAAGATGCGCTGAATATGAATCTGGTCTCAACAAAAAAGAATTATAATAGTTATGTACCTACATACATATGTATGTATAGATACATAGCCCAGAAGCCAAATTGACATGTACACTAGACTAGACATGAAAAATCTTTAAAAGTCCGTCCCTAAATATAAAGCTAATGTTAAGGAGGTCTCCGGACAACATTTTTTTTTTTTTGATCCCGTTTGATCCGGCAAAAAACCACCGAATTTGTTTTTTTTTATAATTTAGTTATTTGAATCCGATTTTTAAAATTGATATATCATTATTTTTGTCCTATGAAGCTCTATATTTCCTTCTAATGTTCTTTTGAATTCTGAAGTCGTTTTCACATACATAGCTGGGTCTGCTATCTATGTTGTACGTCCATAAATTATCCTTTTTTAGAGGTCAAATAACAAAGTTACAATAAAAAATCTTTTTCGGAGGTGTTTCGCGGGATCAAAAAGATGAAAAATATTGTTCCTTAAACATAATCTAGCACATATCTGTGTTCATATCGAACAGTAGCTTATGTTGAAAGGCAAATTTTCAAAATACTCTTATTTTTGTGTAATTTTCTAGCAGTTCCCCGCACAGGTTTATTAAGTAAAATCATTGAGACTGAAGCCGGTTGAAAGCCCGAGAAGGAGTTTAAACATCATATGATATCATAAAATTAAGAAGGCCGGTAAAGTCAGCAATTTCAAAACCATTAAAGTCTTATCATTTTCTGTTTACTGAGATTCTGAATTACGGAAAAGATGCATTCAGATAGAGTAACGAACGATCAGCTGCTTTTATGCGTAAGTAATTTCACCACGAACGTCGCGTTTTAAAAATTTGCAATTTGATTGCGGAAAATATATATTAGGGGCGATCATATGCAAAATTTATTCATATTTATTTCATTCATAGTTTTTCTCAATGTGTGCACAAACACAAATTTATAACAGATGTAATAAAAACATTTGTAATGAACATTCAACAGCTACAAAAATGCGTGAAAATTGTAGTTCATTATTATCCCCCTATTTTCTGAAATTACCTTTTTCATCTTTATATACTAAAAAAATCGTCCTAAAACTTTATAAGAATGTATAAAAATGCTTCTGAATTCATTACTGCATAAATAAAAGTAAAAACCAAATACCAAAATAATGTGTTTCAAAATTACCCCATAGGTAAGCCTCAGAGTCTCACTTTCAGTTCTACGAACTTTTTAAAATTCAGTGATTAGGAATTATTGATATAAGGCCATAGATATTATTTATATTTATGTTAATAATATGATTAGGGTTAATGAACAATTATAATTATAGCTTATATCCTTTTCCCTATCTCTATCCTTATCCCTATTCCTATCCCATTTCGTTTTTATATATGTACATACATAGTAGATAAATGTTTTCTCAATAAAAAAATAATAATCTACATATGAATGTATGTACGTACGCACATATATTTTCATACAACAGCATGAAAACATACTGCAGAGGCATGTTATAGAAAACAAAATCGAACAACAGTATAGGTAACAACAATGACATGTTACAACATTATGTTTGAGTTCGTACGACATGGCAAGACAGTATGTTTGAGTTGGCACAACATGGCAAGACAGTATGCTTGTGATGACGTGGTATGACAATGTATGAAATTTTTGAAAAGGACAATTTTACAGAAAATGTTGAACTTTGCAGTACTTTAATATGTACATATGTACAAATTAATAAAATCTGGACTTATTTTTTGAACTCATGCTCAATTGTTGAAATCCAGTTTTCAAGTAAAATGTATCCAAATATCTTTGTTAAATAAAATACTTATTTCATAGTATCAACATTTTTCTGTGGTTCCCTTTGTTTTTGGAAACAAAAGTTTAACGACGCCCATGGAATCTTGCTTCCCTTTCTAACAGTATATCGTTACTGTGATGTTTGACGAACAAAACAGTTGAATACTAGCAATATAGAAGTATTACATATATGTAGCTAAGCAATTTCAAACCCTGGTTTGAATACATTACTCGTGGTGCATGTTTATAGCTTCGTAGTGAAAAAGTTCGTATACACGCTAACCGTTTATTTTATGTATTTGTTATGGAATTTGAAAATTTTTTTTCTATCTTTTTATTCTTCTTTTTTTATACTTAAAAAATTTTCAACAGCAAGGGAGTTTTTGGATCAACAACGCCCGTCTTTGAATTAACTACGGAAAGTTGTTGAATCAAAAACTTTGCCGTTAAAACAAATAATTTTGCTTTTGAATCAAAGACGGAGATTCAACAGCGGGAAGTTGTTGGTTTAACTACGGGTATTTTTTCAGAGTAAAAATTGAAATGCAAGTTATTTTTTTAATTTCGTACATTCATTAGCTATATATTTTGGCGAAAATATGCGATGCATTATAATAGCATTACTGTAACATATCGGCGTATCGGTGCTACGTTGCGTATGCGTAACGCACATTTAATTAGTTTCGCTGTAAATTGTAGTTATTTATATAGATGTACATATATGTATGTATGTATGTATGCATATTTAGGCTTTTTTTGGCATTTATACAAAACGAAAAATGTACTAAAAAAAAAAAAACAATAAATAATATGTAAATAAAATATTCAAGCGAAGCACTTTGGAGGTCGCTGCTTTATGCGTAGTTGATTGCTCACTTTGGCTGTTCTAAATGTTTGCTTCTTAAGGAATTAATGGCTAACTAATTGTTTTCGTGTTCTTAAAATTGTGATAGTCAATGCGATTATTCGTCGTTTTGCTTATTTTTTTTCTAATGAAGTGTAATGCATTTGGTGTTTTCTGAACACGCTTCGACAATCATGCGAGCAACCTCAAAAGCAAATGATTATTTCAAATATTTCAAATTTTTTGTTTTCAAATTTGACCAAAAATATGCTATGTACATTAGACCGTATCGCAAAAAATAGAGTTCGCCGTACGCCCCCTCGGAATCTTAAATTTGTTTTATTTCCTGTTCTACTGAATCGATCGAAATACTTCTTTTGCAAAATATTAATATTTTTTGACGACGTTTAACATGCCAGCAAAAAAAGTTAGATTAGGGTGGTATAAACTAAGTACTGGGTGGAAGTGACCACAATGGCGCACATAGGGTTAATACAATTATAGATTAGAAACCCTCCTCTCAATCGAAAGATATTAGGGATCGGACCATAAGTACCGAATATATGAAAAAATGAATTTTAGCGACATCTAGTGGCGCCCAAATAAAAAATAAAAATTTTTTCCAAAAAGGTTTTCGAAAGAGAAATCATATCGGGTGGCGTACGGTGGACTTTTTTTTTGGTCCATATAAGGCGAGACGCCCTAATGTACATTGGACCTTATCGCAAAAAAAAAAAAAAAAACAAAGTTCACCATACGCTCGCTCCCCCATATGATGTCTCTAGCGACCTTAAAAATACTATTTGTTCCTGACTATCTAAAGAAGGGGTCAAAATAACTCTTTCGTAGGGGAGCTAGATGGTTCTAGAAAATTATTCGGCATAAAATTTCAGTAGGATTCTCTTCAGAAAAAATCTTTGTAAAATGAACCTAAAAGAACACAGGAAGCGAGAAACTTATATTCTTCGGAATGTTAAATGTGTTTTATTTCCAAGTCTAATGAAGCGATCGAAATACTTCTTTTGGAAAAGATTAACTACTTTTGATGACGTTTAACACGCATCTAAATTAAGGTAGTATTAACTAAGTACTGTGTGGAAGTGACCCCAATGGTGCATATAGGGTTAATATGATTATATATTGTAAAAACCCTCCACTCAAGCCAAAGAGATTGGTGTATTAAATTTAGGGATCGGACCATAAATACCGAAGATATGAAAAAAGTTAATTTTAGCGACATCTAAAAATTAAAAAATTTTCGAGAAATGTTTTCCAAAAAGACATGATATGGGGTGGGGCTTACGGTGGACTTTTTCTTTGCCATATAAGGCGAGATGCGCTAATGTACATACATACATATCCACAGACAGTATCTGAGATAAGAGACTCAAAGTTTGCTTTTACCCTATTGACCTACTTTTCCCTTAACTAAGCTAATTCTCTTTGTTTGCACCGCTAATAAGAATAAATATTTAATGTATTGTGGAACGAATTTCCGTCATCCCTTGTCAAGTTTGACTTGGTTATAAACCGGTTTCGGCTATGTGCCATCTTCAGTATCTTGTCAAAAAAGAAAATAAATATTTACATTTTTTTGTTGAAAATACACCCAAAAAATTCTTTATTATACATACATACATATCTGTGGCAATTTGCAATAAACGCTTAAGTCGAAAAATATGATTTCTAGATAAATTGATTTTTATATTCGAAGGCGTTTCTTAGCAAATCATAAAAGTCGATTAAAAACTATGGACGCAAAATCAGTGAGCCATTCACAATGTTGCGATCAAATTTTGTAAATAAAGCAAAAAGTCATGAAGAAATTTGATTAAGTATATACATCTACTTTGGCTGTTATAGCAAGTTTAATACACCTCTATTGGAAGTTAAGCCTAAATATTTTTATTTATATCTTTTGATTTAATTAAGTTATAAGCATGGGGGTTTTAAAGAAATATAGAGTTTTAAAAGGAGAGTAACGTGGTATATATAACTCGAAATCTTCCTAAGTCGACTTAAGCGGTTATTGCTTGTGACCACAGATATATTATGTATTCTATTCAACCAAGTTTTGAAAATATATGCTTCGATTTCGTAACAATTTCGATTAAAGTGACGTCACATCAATACGTTCCATATTTTATCATCATTCCATATTAAATCAGGTGCTAATCTCTTCGATCCAATCGGTTGACGTCATGATGACCAACCGCACTTCTCATGCTATATTTGATTTGAATGCTCACTTACAACAATTCTGAAATATTTAAATGTGCCAATTTAAGCCACGAGTGCTGTCTGGTGTGAACACTTCCTATCTTTGTACCACTATTAACATAATATGTAAATTTATGTTATAAAAATATCCACTATAACACAAAATGATGAGCTCTTAAACATCTTACTCACTGATTCGTTTAAAACTGTGTAAAAGCATAATTTTATAAGCTTTAGGGAATAATAAATTTTAAAGCAGAATAACAACAAATAAACTACAAAACTGATGATGGCATGTTAATTGAGTAAGTAATCATGATCAATCAAAAGGTAAATTAATATTGAATCAATTATTTAGTACATTTGTATTCTTCAAAATCTTGAAAGAGCCAAAACGTGAAAAAAACAACCTCAGCATAGTTCAGCGAACCCTAAATACCCGCATAAGGAATTAAGAAATAGTTTCATATACTCGTTCTACTAATAAGTAATTGCCTCCAGGAAACTAAAATTTATCATATACATAAGTAATTCAATAACCACAAACTTATGCATAATTAAATAATTACACTGGATCACAAAATGAAATTTTTTGTCTGTACTTTGGACGTGACTATCCTATCAATATGTAAAATCGGTCTCTGATTCCGAAAATCGGGTTCATTTTTAATTCTATGGGAAGGTTTTTGAGATATCGGCAATTTACCGTTATTTGGCCAATGGGTCCACTTAATCCAGTATATCTCTTTAACACAGTGAGTTATCTTCCTTAGGGTGACACCAAACGAAAGAAAATTAAATTTCCTTTTTACGGTTCCTATAACATTTTTCTCTAACTCGTATAGTTTCTGAAATATTGACGATTAAATTTGAATTTTTTCGATTTTTTACGATTTTTTGAAGAAAAAATTGATTTTGTCAGACAATATCTTTAAAACCAATGTCTTCACCTTCGGTTTTACTCTTTTACGTGAAGCTCCATTCTATTGGGAAAAAGATAAGCTATCAACGAAGAAAATCCATGGTAAAATGGAAAAGTTATAGGCGATCAAGTAAATACAGCCAAGTCGCGCAGTGCCTCTGCACGGGTATATTCTATGCATGTTATACCCGTAAACGCGCTTGTTTCTACTGCGCTGCCAATGTGCTGCTACTGCAGATGTGTAGGTATTGGTACAATATGCATAGAATGTACCCGTGCAGAGGCATTGCGCGACTTGGTTGTATTTACTTGATCGCCTATAACTTTTCCAGTTTACCATGGATTTTCTTCGTTGATAGCTTATTTTTTTGGAAATGGAATGGAGCTTCACGCAAAGGAGTAAAACCGAAGGTGAAATCATTGGTTTTAAAGATGTTGCCTGACAAAGTAAATTTTTTCTTCAAAAAATCGTAAAAAATCGAAAAAATTCAGTCAATATTTCAGAAACTATAAGAACTAGAGAAAAATGTTATAGGAGCCGTGAAAAGGAAATTTAATTTTCTTTCGTTTGGTGTGACCCTAAGGAAGATAACTCACTGTGTTAAAGAGATATACAGGATTAAGTGGACTCATTGGCCAAATAACGGTAAATTGCCGATATTTCAAAAACCTTCCCATAGAATTAAAAATGAACCCGATTTTCGGAATCAGCGACCGATTTTACATATAGAAAGGATGGTCGCGTTCAGAGTATTTTTTGGCTGTAGAGCAGTGTTATTTATAACAAAAGCTTTTACAATTAAAATGTCATCAGCTAGTCCACACATGTGCATACAATAAATGGAATATGCATATATGCAAAATTGCTTTGTTTTAGCTTTTGTGTAGGAGAATAGCTAAGAGTAATACCTGTACAGCGTGTACTTAACATTCATAAGGCAGTGAAGAAGCAAAGCATTTCCTATTCATTACAATTATGCTGTTTTTACTTTATACTCATTTTTCATCATTTTTTTCTATCGCATTTTACAACCAGCGCACAGCAACAACAGCAAACGTTAAGAATTTGCATTTTAAGCTTATCTATTTAAATATTACTTATACGCACAGTTGAATATGCGAAATAGAATAAAGAATGCATTTCTTTCACAAGTAATTAAACGCTTCTGCGCTGGGGTGTAACACATAGTATGTAGGAAGGTACAGTGGCTCTCAGAAGTATTTTGCATAATTCATTTATTAAGAAAACGTTAGACACTTCCACACTTCCAAACTCCTTTTCAAAGCTCCGATATAAGAACCAATCAAAATTTTTAGTCCTGTCTTGAAGATCATGTGAGAAAATCGAAGATTTCCCCAAAAAATAATCCAAATGCGGTTTTGGACGAGGAATGGGACAAAAAACCTCCGGAATTTTGCCAAAAATTAGCAGAGCCCATCCCTAGACTCTTGGAAGCCATTTGGAAAAAGAACGGATATCATAAAAAATATTAAACAGGTTGTGGATGCATTTATTCACCAAAATTACCAATATGCAAAATACTTTTGTGAGCAAAAATGTATGACTTTTTTCGTTTCTTTAATTATATAAAAAAGATGGAATGCATTTTGGTTTTTTAATGAATGTGTTGTGTATTAAAAAAATTTGCAAAAGATTTCGAGAAAAAGGCGAATTTCTAACGTTTTCTTAATAAATGAATTATGCAAAATACTTCTGAGAGTCACTGTATGTACATATTTTCAATGAGAAATTAAAAATGTTGATTGACAGGTGAAGGCATCCCACCTACTAACTGCTTATTGTAAGGTGATATTTGAGGAATTTCCCTGACAGTTATTTAAGCGCACTTTTCCTACTCGTATATTTTCTTCATTCGCACACTTTATCGTTCTATTCATCACGCAAAACACGTATACGGAATTTATAAATATGCACATTAGATGAGTTTTTTTTTTGTATGGGATTCTTTAAACCATAGGTGCTCATGCCTATGCCCTTGAATCACATTTGTTTTTGTTTTTCCCCCCAGACATAGGCACAGATACAAATTCGCCCAATGAATATAAAAATAAAATTTTCTTCCCCTGCCATATGCCCACAGGTATAAAAAATTTCAAATGAATGTAATTGAGTTTCTTATGGGAAGGGCGAAGCTACGTTAGCTTCGCCCTTCCCATATGAAGCTACGTTGGCGTCGCCCTTGAAAATTATAGTACATTCAGATTGACTTCATTTAACGTGATAAATGAACAAACCTTGTTCGTTAAACGAGACCGTTCAGACTGCAGTTCTGTGTCTACTTTTGACAGCTGGTTGTTTTCATTTCAAAACCGTAAACAAACTTTAGAAATGGTTCGGCACGGAAACTTTTTCGTAATTTTTAAAATAATAATTTTCTTAGCAGACCTTTTTAAAATATTGGAGGAGATATACTCAAATGCTATAATTAAGCGCCTGCGAGAGTGTCGAAGAGTGGTAGAAAATGCTTTTGGTCAATTAAAAGCAAGATTTCGAAATGTAATCGCCCATACCTGTATTATAGCACTCTCGAATGAGGTGGACCACTTAAATTTTTTTCTTTTCACGTTTTCCATTTTTAAATTATTTGCGAACAACGGCGTTTGTTTCTACATTTGGTTTTTTTTTTTGACACTTGCCAATTTTCGACCTGTTCGTTTAAAAACTTGGGTATGTTCCCTGTAAGTAACGACATTTTTGCTAATGCAACACTGCGCGAAACTGGGTTTTGAACGTGTTAAATTATTTACCTAGTTTCAATTCCAACAACCATTTCCGTGCAATTTATCACGTTCAAGAACTGGGTTTGCCCATTTATCAGGTTGTAGGCCATTTAACACGTTAAATGAAGTCAATCTGAACATAATATTACACTAACAAATTGAAAATAAATTTTTTTTGAAAAAATTGAATTCTTGAATTGAAAAGCGACGTAACTCAAAACCCAAATAAATATAAAATAAATGGAAGAAATGCAAGAAAACCTTTTTCTTTACAAACGAAGCTTAGAAGTAAAACCTTGGGGAAGGAAGAAGGCTTTTGCTGGGAGGAGACTAACATTTAGCAGTCCCTAAATACGTTATTCATGGATTAAAAAAATTTTGAGTTGTGCAATTTTTTTGATTTAGGGTGCGATTTGTAGGCAAACAAAAAAACTGAACAAAATTTCTAGTTAATATTGAAAAATGTGTGGCAAAAGTGTATTTCAAATTATTTGAAGAAAAATAAAAGTAGATTTTAATAAGAAAAATAGGAATAAAGCTTTTTTTTTGCTGAAATATTATTTCGAGTCACAGTCTATGCTAATTAATTATAGGTACGTATATAAATTAATAATTAAGGTAAGTTACATATATGACAGAAATAAAATATGACAAGTATCCACTCATAAGAAATGAAATTTTAAAATACATATCCATGTTCGGAAACACTTATATTTGCGAAAAAACCTTTTCTAGCCTTAAGTTAATCAAAACAAACCAAAGAAACCTTTTATCACAAAAGCATTTGGAAGCAATTCTGCAATTATCCACCTCTGATTCGACAATAAATATTGGCAATTTATTAAACAGCCTTGAATAAACTTGTCACTTATTGTTATTATGTAATATGTAGATACATTTTTTTTATATGTACGATTTCATATCTTAATTTAATATAAATAAAATATATTGTAAATATTGTACATATGTATGTATTTATGTTGTATGTAAAATTTTCCAATCGTACAATAAAAATTTACTTGTAGTTTGTAACTTTTTTTTTAAATCTAACACAAATTTTTTCTGAGTGCACTAATAAATTTTTGTAGATGTATTGGAGTTTCCCCATTCAATACGAGAGCGTTGAGCACCCTTGCTTTAAACCTTCTCAGATCCTCCCTCCGGCACCGGAATATGAAAATAGGATGTTTTAGAGTAAGTAAACTAAAAAAAAATGTCACTTTTCCAAAAACTGGATGGAGCTACACCGAAAACCGCGCAAATTCCCAGAATTTCAAGGTATGTTTAGATTTATGTCTGAAAAAAGTTAGGATTTTGCACAAGAAAAAAAATTGATATCCACCTATACGAAGAACTAACCGCTAAATTGAATAACATATTCAGTTTTTTGGTACACTACCCAGGGAAGGTAATAACGCGGCCTAAAGTGACCATTTTCTTTTTTTTCTCATGAATCTTCAACTTCTTGCCCTATACTCTTCCCGAAATCGGAAATTATTTTTCAACTAAATCACACGGTAGGTTGCGTTATTTAATGCGATCCTTTTTTCGGACATAAATCTAAACATACCTTGAAATTCTGGGAATTTGCGCGGTTTTCGGTGTAGCTCCATCCAGTTTTTGGAAAAGTCAACTTTTTTTCAGTTTACTTACTCTAAAACATTCTATTTTCATATTCCGGTGCCGGAGGGAATATCTAAAAAAAAACTCATCTAATGCACATGCGTCTACATATATGTAATTGAATGAAGGTTGGGAAATATTGTTTGTATTTAATTATGTTCGCTGTTAAAATTAGACAGTGTGAAAATGGAATAATAATTACTGTTATGTTGCATTAGTATATATGCATAGACAATAAACGCAAAATGAAATTAAATACATGGCATTTCAAGTCAAATCGTCTCATTTTCACTATCTCGTGATGTTGATTTTAACGATTATGATAATGATTATGATGATTATAATTATGATTATATGATCATTATGTTGTTGTACTTGATCATGTTGTTGTTGTTGTAGTCACCAAGACACTCCTCGAAATTTTTTTTGGATTGTAGGGGAAGTAACAGTCCTTTTCCGGATAAATCCGGCACGCTCGGACACTAGTCCCTTCTGCCACTAGCCCAAATGTCGTGCGGACGATTTTTTGGCCATTATCAAACTTCTAGGCGGGTGGATTTTAGTCGCCTCCTTACGAAAGGCCTATCTCACCACGGGTATATTCTAAGCCCGCTAACCCCCTGGGGTTTGCTCTTGAGCATATTCTTCATCATCCTATGCTTTCGTTATTTTCCAGTAAGTTTCAAATTCTTTTATGTCTGCTCTACATAACCGCTATCTCACCTTCATAGTAGGAATACATATGTATATGTATATGTATGTATGTTGCTCTACAACAACATTAATCATTCGACTATTAGTAACTGGCTCAAGTGCATGCAAATACTTGCATTGCAAGCAACAAATAATCAATTGGAAATCGAATGGCAATTGTTTTCGGGTCCTTAACCCAGTGCGACACACAAAAGAGAAGTTCAACTGTCTTACTCGTTCGTTTTTTTTATTGCTATTTGCATGTTTTACTATTTCGGATTACACTTTCGAATTTTCGAATTGTATTTGCTTAATATGCATTTTCACCTTTTTTGTTTTTTTATTCGTCTTTTTTCCACGCAACTTACTGTTAAACGAACTTGTCGAACTGGCAGAAGGTCGTCAAGGTGGTCAAATCGCTTGGCTTATAAAGAACCGAATTGCTGGTTTACTAGTAATTGAATACCGCTAACTATACATGTATGTACATATGTAAATGTGTAACAGCTGAGCACATTCAAGGTGAACCGTGGAGGCGTACGAAAAAGAGAAGGAACAACATAAAACATTTTGAACAGTTGATATACAAATGTATGGTGGGAGAGGGTACAGAGTGGTAAAGAATGAGGAAAGTAAAATGACAACATTTGTTAGCAATCAGAAAAACTTGATTCAACGTGCTGGTGAAATATGCACAGTGCACATATTTATATTTATAGTATACTCGTTGATAAAAAAAAATATATATATTTATACATACATATATAACTGTAAATAGAAATGTCCGAAATAAAAGAAAACAGCAAATGTATCATGGTGAAATCGGTCTTGACGGACGCATTTTTTTTATAGAAAAATACACAAAAATAACCTTTAATATAAGGAGTATTAATATCTGTGTAACTAATATAGGAATGTAGCTATATAAGTATATGTCAGAGTGAAATTTGCCTCATAGAACATCTGTTTATGGTGAAAAAAATGTAAAATGGGCATGACTCCAGCACTTTTACTTGCAATTTCCAAATATGTATCTATAGGCATACAGCAACGAGGAGGGTTGTGAGCACGAAAGCTAAAAAATTGCATTTCCAATAAAAAACGAATCTAATAAGCTTTCCCTCCCCTCCATTGCTAATAATTCATGTACGTTCAGTTGCTTGTGGCAAAGTAAACAAAATCATATTACAGAAAACGTCTAGTGCAATTCTATAGCTATTGTTATATAGTTTTGATTCTTATTTACATATGGATAGGCTATTGTATGCCAATTTATAAATGTATAAGAAGAAGAACACAAATACTAAAATATGAAGCAGAATATTTGTTATTATTACTAGCACAAGTATGACTTGTTGCATTTCGTGGCGTGCTACTTACATAATTTTATTTCCTCCCAAATGGGTAGACTTACAATTTTGTGCCATTTAATGTAATCGAAATGGGTTAGAAACAATAGAATAAGAGTAAATATACGTATTTTAAAACAATCTCTCTCTCTATCTATCTCAATAAAAATTTATCTTCGAGTATTAACTGAATTTCAAATTATCAATAACGGGAAAATATTGACTAACGATTTTGTCGGAGAGAGAAACCTACATAAAGGTTGTTCTCTGTGTCTAATATATTTGCCGAGATATCATGATATCTTGAGAAATTTGCCACACAGAGAGAGCGCACCTTTAAGAAAATAAAATTCTAACTGACTTCATTGTGAACTAACATGTTAGTCATATTCTTTCCACTCTTTATACAACTGTTGTCGCTTTGCTTTGCTTGCTTCAATTTCGAATTAATTAATTTTTTATCTGAATAAAATAAAATACTTAAAAAAAAAAGAACTAGAAACATAAATTCAAACTCACTTCTCATAGAAGACCATTGTGAATGTAATAACATGGTTGCATTTCCCGTGATATTTTTCTCATGATATCACATATCACGGGTTGGGGTATGAGAAATTTGCCGAAGCTCCAAATTTGACAAGACGTGTATTTTGTTGTTGTGCTCGGCAAATTTATCACACTTATGTCATCTCGGCAAATTTGCCAGGCCAAAATCACAGAGAGAGAACAACCTTATAGTTTTCCAATGATTTTCGTATTTTGAATCAAGTCTGCGAATAATTAGGTATCTAAGAAAATCAATGAAATTATTAAAAATAATATGCATGCTGATAGAAGGATTTATACATTTGAATAAATACATTGCTTCATTACAACAGCTTTTTGCGCAAACGATTTTCACAACTCAACCCCCAATCAGAACGAACAAACAAACCAAATACATAAATTAAAAAACAAAAAAATTAATTTTTAAAAGTAAACAAAAAAGAAAAATTCATCAGCTACGGCAATACATTTAAGTAAATGTTTATAAAAGAAACACAAAACAAGTTATACAAAAATTAATTAATTATTCATAAGACTGCTTGGCAAGTAGACGAAATCACTCATATAAAGCTATTGCTTTTCACAATATTATGTACATATGCAACATAATCTACTTATTGTTGTTACTGTTGCGTTTCCTTTTTTTTCAAATTATTGTTGGCAAACTTAATTATTCACGGTGTGGTAAAATAAAATAGCAGAACTAATAATGTAATGGCTATAAACAAAAATGGTATTGCGAGCTTAATTATTGTACCAATGAAGAAATTAGTACAATGTATGTTTACTAGAGTGCTGCCTACTGTCGAAACTCGACAGTTTTTTTAGATGTTTTCTTATGACTAAGCTGCAAGTATAGTTGTTGTATAATTGTGTATTGTTATTGCCATTGTTATTATTTTGTTGTTGTTCCTGTCGATATTGCTCCTTTTGTTGCTACGGTCACTGCTACTATTTTGTTGTTTTTGTTTATTTATTTATTTATTTAGTCTATGAACAATACGTCCCCTGAATATAACAATAGCGTATGTGCTCATACGCCATTATTTTTTTATTGCATATTTAGAATCTCCATCATTGATTCTATGTCTGGTCAAAATTTCGTCAAATTCTACTTCCACAAAGTGGGTCAAAATGTCATTGGAAAAAATTGTGTATAATTTCTTGTTCAAAAATTTAATAGATATCTGATTTGAGGGGACGAATAATTCTTACAGACTATGGAAAAAGGGAAAAAAATAAATATGAATAAAAGTTTATCTAAATACTTAATTTATGAGAGAGTTTAATATTCTCAAAAAAGAAAATTTCGACAGCGCAAAATCGAGTTCGACAGAATTAAGGACATTGTTAAATTCACTCAACGCTCTGCTAAGAGGAGCATTACGAGCAAAGTTAGTCCGATAATTAGCTAAGTAAAATGTAGTTGTAAATCTAAGGGCTTTTCGTGGGATGTTAAAATTAATACGCTGCAATAGGAAGGGACAGTCAACAGTTCCTTGAATAATGCTGAACACAAAAGTCAATGAAAGGACTATCCTTCTTTGTTCCAGCGTCTTAAGACCAATTAGTAATGAGCGTGAACTATAGGACGGGGTAGGGTCCGAGAAACGAAGGGAGTGTAAAGCATATTTGATAAAAACCTTTTGAACACGCTCAAGCCTATCAATTTTGTATTGATGATATGGACGCCAGATGAATGCAGCATATTCGTCTTCACAATTATCCTACCGACTTCTTTCTTTCCATTTCTGCTCTTTTCTTTCCTACTTATAATTTCGTATCTTCCTTATTACTTTCCTTTTTGTTTTTGTTGTAGTGCTTTTGCTACTTGTTTATGTTTCTATTTATTTGAAACTACACACCACTTCCAGCCAAACATGTTCACAATTGCATGGTAAGTTTGGTGAACACGCACAAACTCACGTATGCATGCGCATTGACAAAGCTCTGTTGTATTCAAAAGCATGCAACAACAACCACACGATAATTTTCCAACGACGATTGTAGACGCATTTTCCAACCAATTTTAATGAAAACTGGCGCAGTTCTATTTGAGAGCAATACCTTTCTAATAGTGTTCTTAGTTCTAAAATCGGTTAAGTAGTTTCGACGGATGGAACAAAATTTATATTAGCGCATTAATAATATAGAAGATACACTGGGGGCTAAAGAAAATTATACACGCTAGATGTTTGCTAATATGTACCTATGAAGTATACGAAAAATATACCAGAGATGTAGAATAATTATTATTTCATTTTGAAATTATAAAAAAGTCTTACAAATTTTCTTCAGAATCGTAAAAGTCTTTTGATAATATTTTTTTCCTGATGAAAATGATAAAACTCTTCTATAATTATTATTCAGAAACTTATATTTTAAAAATCTTTCCATAATAGTTATTTCAAATATATATTTTTTAAGTCTTCAAAGACTTTTATATTGAGACAATTTTGAAAAAAGTCTTTGGGTAATTATTATCAGTAACAAATTGTTTTTATATCTTCAAAGACTTTTTCATTGAGACAAAGTTCAAAAAAGTCTCAGAAAATTTTCAATAACTTTCATATAAGTATAAAATAAAAACAACTTTCATATAAGTACTTCAAAATTCAAGCAAATTTCCAATTTGAAATTGTATGAAAGATTTTTATCGAAGATATAAAAAAAAATTTGTTACTCAAAATAATTACTTAAAGATATTTTTGAAATTCGTCTCAATCAAGGCTTATCCAAATAGAGGTTATATTACTTCCATTTTTATGTGTGTGTTTTCTTTAAAAATGTCAATGTGAAAGAGAAGAGAAATGAATTTCAAGGTAAAATTTTTGCCAATTCGTTTTGTCTGACATTCACACTTTTTAGTATACATACACAATTCCAAACAGCGACTGCGATATCCTTCTTTAGATAATTCTTGGTCTCAATGAAAAAGTCTTTGAAGACTTAAAAAACAATTTGTTACGGATAATAATTACTCAGACTTTTTTCAAATTTGTCTCAATATAAAAGTCTTTGAAGATACAAAACAAAATTTCTCATTTATAATAATTACAAAACGACTTAAAAAAAAATATCTCAGAAATAACTATTATGGAAAGACTTTTAAAATATGTTTCTTTCAATAATAATTATTTTTTGATTTTTATTTTTTCTCTTATAATAATTACAACTCTGAAATATACCTATTAAATATAAAAATATGCTGCAGCAAATATAACTCTAAGGAGTTTTACAGTGTACTTTTCGCCCAATTTTAGACAAAGAATATTTTAATAAATATTTTGAAAGTGAAAACGTGACTTAAAAAAAAATTTGCTAAAATTTCTCTAGGGAGGTTTTTTTGACTCCTTTTCCTTTGTGCGCTTATTTTATTTTTCTTTTTGGTTCTACTTTGGTTTTTTGGTCCTACTTTGGAACGATCAGAGAGTGAACACTAAAGTCACTGATGCAATTTAAAGCTCAATTTACGCAATCAATTAAATAACATAAATTGAATATAATATAAGATCATGAAACTTGATTTCGTAGTAAATCTTTGCATGTATAACTTACATTAACAGACGTTACAAAATAATAAAAATCATTCATGAACACTATCGAAATCAGTTGCGATCTTGTTTTATTTTTTTATTTTTATTAACTTACCCAAATGCTGGAGTTGATTTTTGTTTGGTCGAAATTGTTGATGCTTTGTTATGCTTCTACAATTGTAATAACTTTTATTTTTTTGTTTTATTATCTTTATTTTATTTTTTTATTGTCGATTTCTTGTAGATTTATTGGCCAATTTAACTGCTTTAAGTTTTATGCTTGATAAAACTTTGTTTGTTTGTTTGTTTGTTTGTTTGTTTGTTTGTTTGTTTGTTTGTTTGTTTGTTTGATTACACTTTATTTGTGCACTTCCGTTTGTTTTACTCTAGAGTTTTGATGGAACTTGATTTCTTTATTAATATTAGCAATGTTTGGTTCTACATACATACATATGTATATGCATTATAATACATTAGTTAATGTTTAAAAATAACAATTATACACCAAAATAGTAAAGTTTTAAAGTCTCGCTTGGGTTACGAAATTCAAAACCAATCAAGCGCAAAAAGCAAATACATACATACTTAAATATGTATAAATAAATATGTAATGTAATAAATATACCTATTGTAAGTTAACATATAGAGATTTTAATATACAAATGTAAAGATTTATATATGTATGTATGTTTAGGAACTCGATTATTTAAACCAGCTGTTTGAAACTTGATTGTTTAGGTACTAGTATTAAACACATTTACAAATATATAGCCATAGTACGTATGTATGTTAATATATAAAAATACTGATATATGTAATTTAGAACTAACAAATCTTCTTTATTCTTTAATGCAATAATTTTATATTCTCATAAAATTTTTTATAATGACAACAGGCACGTAGCCAGGGGGGGGGGCTCGGGGGGCTCAAGCCCCCCCCCCCCCCCCCCCCCCCGAAATTCGAAGGAAGTATTTTTTTTTGTAATTTCCTCAACTCGCGTCTCACAAATTCGAATGTCAAGCATGGCGAAAGCGGGTTTGGATTTTCTTTAAAAAATTTAGCTCTTTCAAGCCCTTTTTTCGTGAACCTAGCCCCAACCAAAGTGCGCAAGTTCGAGTCTTGGCAGAAGCAAAAGTAACCTGATGAGTCTTAGAGGGATCTAAGGCGAAACAGCTGTAGTTACATCCATGCTTAAAAAGTTTTTTTCTAGTTTATAAAAAATAAAAAATTAAATATAACATGGGCCTGTGCTCGTTAAATTAAATATATCAAAATTTTTTCTGCCAACACTAAATTTCTAGATAACAAGTAAGGAAGCCTAAGTTCGAGTTCTCGCTATGATCTCCATTCACTGGGATATTGCTGTTGATCCTGACCATGTCATAGACATTTTATCAAAAAACAAATCCAGAATGCTACTTCTTTGATGAAAAGGTTATTGTAAAAGAAAGTTTTATATGAAATTTTGTACCACATTCCATATGTATATGTATGTATGTATGTACATAATAAAAGTCAATTAAAATAGCTTTTCAGTAATCTTGTACATATGTACAAATTTTTTCCATATTCATTTTCAAAATAATCAACCAATATGAATAACTTTCATTTGACCTATGTATGTACATATGTATATGTATGTGGGGGGGGGAGTGCAATTTGTCCATAATTTCTGTAAGCCCCCCCCCGAAACGAATTCCTGGCTACGGGCCTGAATGACAACCATTAAAACTTTTATGAATATTTAAAAACAGTTCTTTGTTGATGTACATATGTACATACAAACATACATACATACATATATACTTAGTATGTATGTACATTTGTAGGCATTTGAAGTAGAAATTGCTGAAAACTGCGATATTCTAATTTTTCCAAAATCTGCTAAAGCTTCTTAAACTTTAATAAAAGCTAGTGCCAGCCGAAAATATTACAGTACAGAAATACTTATTGCTTTTGCTCGCTCTGCTAATCTGCTAAAGCTTCTTAAACTTTAATAAAAGCTAGTAACAGCCGAAAATATTACAGTACAGAAATACTTATTGCTTTTGCTCGCTCTGGCGGATTACATTATTTGAAATTTTCTCGAATTTGTATTAACAAATATACAACTACACAAATAGTAGATACGTGCACAGTGGGTACAAAAAAAAAATAACCAAAGAAACGGGACTACATACCTAGCATGATTTTTACGTGTGGCCGCTGTGGTGCAGTGGGTAGAGTGCTCGCCTGCTATGCCAGAGGTCTCGGGTTCAAACCACGGTCCGAGCAAAACACGAAAACAATTTTTCTAATTAGTAAAAATCCAATTATTGGGTTTTTTAAGAGCAGCGGTCACCTCTCGGCAGTGGGCGGCATACCCTCCGAGAGTATTTCTGCCATGAAAAAGCTTCTCACAAAAAATGCATTCGCCGTTCGGAGCCGGCATAAAACTGTAGGTCCACCCAATTAGTAGGAAAAACAAAAAGGAGCACACCTCGAATTGGGAGAGAAGCTCGGCCATAAAACTCGTCAGAGTTATAATAGCGCCATTGTATTATTATTATTATTATTATGATTTTTACGAAATGTTTTTGGCTTTAACAAAGTTTTTTTTTTTTTAAATCTTACAAATTAGACTTTTGAAAATATTTTAGAACTTTTTAAATTTTTTTAATTTTTTGCGGGTTTTAAGAGGGTTATAAGCACTTTATTATACATATTTAAAATTATGTAGCGTATGAAACTGTGCAAAATAATTTTTTTTTTAAGTTTCTTCTTTAATTGAAATTTTGAAAATTTAATTTTAATTATTTCTATGCAATTATAGATATGTGGTAATTTATTTTTTTTTAGTAAAATTCTCTCAAATTAGACTTTTGAAAATATTTTAAAACATTTTAATTTTTTTTTCCGGTTTTTAACAGTTTATAAGCATTTTATGATACATATAAAAAATTATGTAGAATATGAAGCTGTCAAAAATATTTTTTTAAGTTTCTTTTATGGAAATTTTGAAAATTTAATTATATTAACCCTAAGCAAATATAGATAATTTATTGTTTTTTGGTAAAATTCTTTCAAATTAGACTTCAAAATGTTTTAAAACGTTTTAATTTTTTTTTTAATTATTTAATATTTTATTCCAGGTTTTAACAAGATTATAAGCACTTCATTATAGGTACATACAAAAAATTGTGTATAATATGAAACGGTGCAAAAGGAATTTTGTTAAGTTTCTTTTATTGAAATTTTGAAAATTTAAATTTATTAACTTCTATGCAATGTTATAATTTGCGTAAATGTTTATTTTTTAATCTTTTTTTTAATTTTTTTACCTTTTTTTAAATTTTTTCTTTGTTTCAAAACCATCTATCGCTTCTATCGTATTACCGTCAACACAAACGCCAACCTGCACAGCTCAAAGTCAATAATAGTAAACAAGTAGGTATATTCTGCAATCGATACTTCGCGCATTTTAACAAAGACAAACTACAAAACACAAGAACAAAAACCAAAACCAAAACCAAAACAAAAAGCAAAGCAAAAATCGAAAAAAAAACAAACATTGAATTTTCTTTGCACAGTTCTTGAATTGACTTGACTTTTGCTTGTTTTAACGTTGCATTGTGTAGTCAGTTTATTTGCTTGCCAAAGTCGCGCAACAACAAATGTTTATAAACTGTCAAGAAATACAAAAAGAAAATACTAATAAAAAAAACAATAACAAAATCCAAATCCACCTGCAGTTACAATGCCAGCAGCAACTGCTGTTTACCAAAACGGCTTAACAATAACCACCACGCAATGCCAAATAGTAACAACAAATGCATACAAAAACACACAACAGTACTAACAAAGCAACAAAAACAAGCCAGTAATGCAACTGCAATCGCAAATACAAATACAAGTGCCATTTTGCGCACACATGCATTTTCTTTAATGGCAATTAGAACGAAAACAAAAGAAAACTTGCAGTTATATACATAGCAATATTTGTATGTACATATGTATGTATACACATAATTACATATATACATACATATATCAGTTTTGTTAACGACGACGCGTTACAAAGCAAAAACGCAGACGTAGACGTAGACGGGCGGCATTAATTTCGCACCTTCAATGGCTTTTTTTTTGATGTTTGTTGTAGCAAAAAGTTTCGTATTACAACATTATAATACAAAAAACTACGTGCTGCAATATTAAGCGCTATTATAAGTAAAGTAGCTTAGCCATTGAGACGCTATTTGGGCCGCTTAATATAGACAAATTTATGTACATATGTATATTTATGCAGTTACTTGCATGTGTGTATGTATGTACACATTTTTGGAAGTGAAACTTTGCATTTACCTATGTAATTCGGTGAAATTTCACATTTTTTTAGATTTTTTTTTTCGAAACTTTAGTACAAAAAATGTCAAGATATTACTTAGCTAATAGAAACCTTAAAAATTATAAAAAAAATGTTGAAAATAGGGTTGAGTCTACATACATACATACATATATGCCCAACAATCATTAAAGAAGAAGAAGAATCATAATAATAAGAAGAAGAAGAACTGATGCCTAGTGGGTAGAGTGCTTACCTCCAAAGCAAGAAGTTTCGAGTTTTTGGGTTTTTTTCTAAAAATAGCGACCACCTCGGCAGTGGGCGACATATATGTACATACATACATATGTACATATTTTAATTTTACACACAAAGAAAAAAAATTAAAAATAAAATTTTTATTTTTATGCTGCACGTTTTAAACCGGATAATTTTTTTTTTTATTTTAAAAATGAAAATTTTTAAATTTAAAATGGAATTTTTAAAACAAAAATGTGTTTTGGTTTAAAAAAAATATTTAAATTAAAAATGAAAATGAATGGAATAAGAACGAAAGATTGGGATTCAAAATTGCTTAAAATAAAAATAAACATCATTAAGTTTAAAATGTTTTTTCTTGATTTTACAATGAACATTTTTAAAATAAAAATGTTCGTAGTTGCATCACATTTAAATACATTTCTGCCAATTTTAAGCACGTTTTCTTATGTGTTTATAATGTTTTTTTCCATGTGTGTAGAGTTTTCTGCCATGAAAAAGCTTCTAAGGAAAAACTCGTCTACTGTTCTGAGTCGGCATAAACCGTTGGTATTTTTTTTTTTATTCAAAGTAGTGGGTTTCAAATTCAAAATTCAACAACAACAACAAAAGAAGACGGAACAGTATCTATTGCTTGCGTTGCGTCTAACATAGATACCCTAATGCAGTTTAGATTTTATAAATATATGTTTTTTATTATATTTTAATTTGCATTTTGTGGTTTGTAAATATTCCATGAATTTTTGTTTTGCTTTACGATTATATATGTATCTACTGCATTTAATTGTTTTTTAGAATTTTAGTGCACTTTTTTAAAAATGTAAAAATGTCTATAATATTTTTTTCACACTCTACTCTTTTCACAGTCCCGTCAGTTTTTGCTTATTTTCTAAATCATTATACCAAAAATCTTAGTAGAAACCCTTTATTAGGTACAACGAATTTGAATAGCCGTTTACTCTTGCTTCTACTGCTATGCACACTTAGTATTATTATTATTTTTTTACTTATGTATGTACTATTATTTATTCACTATTTTCAGCTGCTTGTGCTGCTATTGTTGCTGCCACGACGAAGCACGAATTGCGACTAAAGTCTCAGCGCAACTTTGCCTCTGAATTTATTTAACTATTTAGTTATGCGTCGGGCGTACAGAGTTGCCATCACTTATTCATTGCGCACAACAAAAGTTAAAATTTATGTTACGTATACGCAACAACATGTGTTAGCTTTACATGCACATTTGTACATACATACATATGAGAACTGTGCAGCTGCTGACTTTTGTAATGATGTGTAGCTGTGCTGTATGTATGTACGCAAAACGATGAAGTTGCTTTAGAATCTACACTGTAGATTCTACAGTGTAGATGTTTGATATTCTGTTTACAGCAAGTAAGTGGTTCTAAACTAGTCTTGTACAATCGTTTTGTTTGTGAAAGCAAACAAAATCTAGTATTACTTGGTCTCTAAGTACTAAGCACTGCTTATCCGATACGATAGGTTCACAGATCGTCGTCAGACTCACTTAACTGGAGGCCCAGTAATGAGGCAGCGTTTCTGGGCTGCTCCATAGGGACAAGCGAGTTAGGTGAGTTGGTTTAAGTGGACATGTGAAGAGATGCTGTGTGTTATGCGGGGTCTCTCCACAGGCCGGAAATATATTAGGTATGTCGGGGTCTATTCCACCCCTATAAGAGTTGAGGCGGTTGCAAAGCCATGCGGTGGCATCCCAGCAGAAACTGATTGTTAAGCATACTGTTATGTTTCCTGACTGGGAGTACCTGTGCCTCATGGTGTCGGTAGTATTCCGGCGCCATCAGGAGGTTACCCGTGGCTGTTCTAAGGGCAGATTTTTTGCAGGACTGTAGTTTCTGCCATTGGGTTCTAGAAGTACCCGGGGACCACACTGGCGATACATAATTGAGGACGGGCCGGCTTTTGTATGTTGCTATTATTGTTTCTTTGTCTCTTCCCCACGTGCTGCCAGCTCTCGATTTGAGGATTTTGTTGCGGCTTTGGCCCTTGTTAGCAATCGCGGTCGTATGCGTGGTGAATGAGCCAATACTGTCGAAGGTACCACCTGGAATCTTTGGGTTGTTTACGGTAGGTATGGGTACACATATTCCCTAGCAGTATGCCTAATTCTAGTCCTATCTTCTTCGTCCATGTCGTAAATATGGTCACAGAGAACTTCTTTGGCTGTAGTTCTAGGGAACGGGATATGAAGAAATGGTAGAGATCAGAGAGATAGCTGTTGATTCGAGAGCATATGTCCTGGGAGATCAAGTCGACACCTTCATGTGAGGGTGGAAGGCTGTAGAGGTAATAGTTAAACAGCAGAGGAGATAGGACACCACCCTATGGGACTCCCTGCTTTATTCTCCTGGGTTTGAAGACCTGTTTCCTAAAGTCCACCGATGCCTGCCGATCACTCCATATAGTTCGCGGTTCACCTTTTTAGTCTCTGAGAGAGGTTCGAGTAGCCAATGTCTTTCAATAGGGTGGCGTGGTTGACTGTGTAGAAGGCTTTCGACACGCATGCTTCTTTGGCATTTTCGGACAGCAATTAAGACTTTTGTGTATGTTTCTGAATATAGCGAAGTTAATTTAGTGTTTACACACGAATTGTTTGATATGTGATACGGGATCGAGATAAAACATGTTCACTTCTTAGGAGGGAGATTTCACTGGGTGTTACTATAAGGCATAATACAAATATGTATACATGGCTTGTTGAACAAGTACCTACACACCCCATTACATTGACACCTAAATAAACGTTTAATAAAAATTATATGTATGTATGTAGTTTTGATAACAAAACAATTTAAAAAATAAAAACGAATGTACATTTTTTTTGAAAAAAAATTTAAGCCTTCTCTTCAAGTGCAAAGACAATGACCCAAAAATCTGTGAAAATTCAATTCCAACCAGTTTAGGCATTTGAAAAAAAAAAAATGCATTTGAAGGCTATTTATGTACATATATGTATATGTACATACACACATATGTACATACATACGTGTGTGTACAATTAGAATTTAACAAATACGCAATTTTTCGAACAAGTACAAATGTATGTACATTAAGCCGTATCACGAAAATAAAGTTTGCGTGTGTCAGTTTTATTTGAACACTTACGTCGAAAAAATATTTATGGTGTAATTTTTTTTAGGCCCGCGTTAAAAACAGCTAAATCGCGTTTTTTGTAATAACTTCCTTATTTGATGTCGGATCTCTATGATCTTAATGTCGCAGAAAAGGTCTCGCTCTGCACTATATTTGGCCCATATAAAGTTTCGACCTCAAAGGTTGTTCAGAGTTTTACCTTTAAAAATTTTGGAGTTACTATCCCTAGATTTTTTTATTTTTATCACTAATACAAAACTCTCAAAAAACCATGAGGACTCCGCTAAAAAAGTTGTTGCCTTTATTCACAAACAAAAAAGTTATACCGTTTTAAAATCAGAGAACCTGTTTTTTGAAAAAATATCCCAAGTTCTTATTTATATGAAGCAGTAACGCCATATAGTATGAGTTTTTGATTAAAAAGTATTCTAAGTCCTCGCTTGACTTGAGAATGTTGTACCGCGTGGAACAGCTACCAATACTGGATACATGATATGCAAAAAATTATTGATGATTGGACTATTCGTGCTGATCAACGTTATTTATATTGAATGATAATGGCTGTAGTGAAGATTTGGCAAGTATTCAAGTGGGACCTCTAAGCACAGCGCGCTGGCTTACAACGACTTCACGATTTCTGCATCCGTGCGTATCGTAAAATCATCCAAGTTGTTTAGAAAAACTGCTAGAGTTCGTTGTAAAGTTATACGCGCCTAAAGAGACAATGGAAGTCTAAATGTATTATCAGTACTTGCGCTGGATGCGTCGTCTGCCCCTAGAAATGCAGTTAATTGTTCAGCCTACAATTGAAAACAACGCACTTTACTTTATTCATGAAAACATCTTCTTATTTATGATAACCGAGACCGAAAATGACGATGTCCTCCAAATTTTGAGATATTTATGAAAGAAGTTTTAGAGCTCTGAAAGTGAGTTCTTCGTCGCTTATATTACTTTGCTCACACTTAAAAAAAATTACTCAGATTATGGAAAAATGGGAAATATTCGCCGCTAAAGACATATTTTCATTGTTTTGAATACAATTTTCTTTAAAACGTGGTTTTTATTCCTTGATTGAAAGAAAATTGTACATCAAAACAATGAAAAAATGTCTTTTGCGCCGAAACATTCCCATTTTTCCATAATCTAGTTGTTGTTTGTCCATAATAAGTTGTTTTTTCAGTGCAGGTTTCGAACGTTTAAAACAAATTGGAATTTATGTGCAGGGTATTCTCTTCCCTCTCATATGCATTTTATATACATATACATATGTACGTATAGTTTTTTCCTCTTTTCTGTATTTTTATTACCTCAACAATAGTTACTCATACGCCCCCCCCCCCATCGGCTCGCTTTGTATGTGAAAACTGAAAATGTTTTCTTAAGTATCTCGAAAATGGGAGCTAATCCGGATTTTTTACAAACGCCATCGTAATATGGAGCCAAAAATTAAGCTGACGTGTTTCGCCGTTTCTCTGTGGTAATTTTTTATAAAAAAAAAAACAAGTGTTTCATTTTACAACGTTATAACTTTTTTGTTTGTGAATAAAGGCTAGAATTTGTTTGGGGGATTCCTCATGGTTTTTTTAGAGCTTTGTATTAGTGATAAAAATAAAAAAATCTAGGGATAGTAACCCCAAAATTTTTAAAGGTAAAACTCAGGACAACCTTTGAGGACGAAACTTTATATGGGCCAAATATAGTGCAGAGCGGGACCTTTTCTGGGACATTAGGATCATAGAGATCCGACATCAAATAAGGAAGTTATTACAAAAAACGCGATTTAGCTGTTTTAACCTTTAAGTGACGAGGTGAAATTTTGTGACATTGTTTACGACGTGGTGGTAAATTTTTTTCTACGCATTTTACTTAAAATTCTCAATAAAAAATAAATTTTTTTATAATAATTTTTGTATTGGAAAGAGCACAGTCCTTTTTCAAATGAAATTGATAAAAAAGTTAATTAAATTTTTTAAATCAACAAAGTTTTTACTATAATTCACAAGGCCTTGTTCTTTCAAAATAGCGAAAACATCACATGAGAACCTTATAGATAAAAGGTAAAACAAAAACCTTCTTTAAACTTCAGAGACGGTTTTTCATAAAAAAATATATATTTTTAAATATATAATAGGAATTTTATTTAAAAAAATTCTTTTGTAGAAAATGCTGGCCAGTCCTTTTGAAGTTTTTTTTCATAATAACGTGAGCATATAAAATGAACCACGAAACTAATTTTTTAATTTTTCTTCCAATAATCATTTGAAGAAGTGGTAAAATTAATAATCCATGTTAGTCAAATTGCCAGTGAGAAAAGTTTTAAATGGAAATAAATTATTTTTGAAGAAAAAGTTGTGTTACCGTCGAGGTGTGGTAATTTGTACACCGATATCATAATTTATCCGTTATTTGATACCCTCCAAGATAGAAACTATACTGATCGATAATTACGATGTCATGAGTAGATTCTAAAAGCATCAAAATGCTGCAGAGAAGCGAGAAGTGGTAAAATTCAAAAAATTGCATTCCAAGAAAAACTAACGCTACCCTAGACGTGAGGTAATTTTTACACCACCATCATCATTTCTCGTCAAATGTTACAACTTCCTCCATAAAAACACAACGGGTCAATAATTACAACGAGATGGGAAGATACTAAGAGAGTAAACTTGCTGGGCGGTAAGTTAAAAGAGATATTTAAAGAAACTGTAAGTCGGTGTAAAAATTACCACCACGTCGCAAGTTAAAGGTTAACGCGGGCCTAAAAAAAAATTTTTACACCATAAATATTTTTTCGACGTAAGTGTTCAAATAAAACTGACACACACTAAACTTTTTTTTTGTCCATATAACGTGATACGGCTTAATGTACATATGTACATACTAAGGTGGAGTGAAAACATATGGAGATTTTTTTTTGTTCTTTTTTTGAACGTACTAGCAATCAAAAGTTGCCTTTATATGAGTTAATGAACCCCACAAAATTTTATGGCGATAGGATGACGTTTTGAACTGCCCCCAGCCCCGCAAAGTTGAAAGCAACAAGCACGATCTGGTACAAATATGAAATTTTTTAAATTATAGAATCAAAAAACGAAGTATGTGGATTGATAAAGATGACTAAGCTGAGAATTAAAGTGAAGTTTTATTTTTTGGAAACAACAACAACAAAAGTTATTAAAGGTCAAAGTTTATATAACGCATTTTTTAAATTGCAATTACTTAAAAACTACTCAACCGATTTCGAATCTTTTTATACAATTCGATAGATATTTTGATTCCCTTTAATTTGATATACATTTTATATATGAAAATTAAGGGGGGTAAGAGGGAGAGTTGACCCCCGCAGGGGGGTATTGTGGAACCCATATAAAATGTATATCAAATTAAAGGGAATTAAAATACCTATCGAATGGTACAAAAATATTCGAAATCGGTTCAGTAGTTTTTAAGTAATTGCAATTTAAAAAATGCGTTATATAAACTTTGACCTTTCATAACTTTTGTTGTTGTTGTTTCCAAAAAATAAAAATTCACTTTAATACTCAGCTTAGCCATCTTTATCAATCCTCATACTTCGTTTTTTGATTTTATAATTTTAGAAATTTCACATTTGTACCAGATCGTGCTTGTTGCTTTCAACTTTGCGGGGCTGGGGGCACCTCCAAACATCCGAGTAGGTCAATAAAATTTTACACGCTTATTTCTGGGCTAGAAAGGTGCCGTTCTGGCTTTGGAACAAATTGAATTTCCAAAAAAAAAGTTTCACTCCACCTTAATACATACGTCTGTACATACACCCAGAAAAAAAATAGTGTGAAATCAACCAAAAATCAACAACTTGTGTTGTTAATTTATTTCAACACGATGCTTACTGTATGCCATCATGTAATCGTGTAAATTTAACACTGCTGTCAAGTGTTAGTTTAACAGGATGACAACTGTAGAATTAACACTAAAAAATATTGAGTCTTCCTGTTGATTTAACAATTTTAACTAGTTAATGCTACAATTTAAGCTGGTTAAATTAACACGAAATGATCCTGTTAAATTAACAATAACATCTTTTTGATTTTACCTTAAATTTATTGTTAAATTAACTAGAAATTCTTGTTGATTTTACAATTTATTTGTTTTTTAGATAAAAAAAAAACATATAAAACATAAAATATATAATCATCAGATCAATAAAGCATATTCGAGTACATCGTCCTTCTCATACGAATAGTTTATACATGGGCGATAGTACTTATTATCTCTGGCACCTAGTAATTTTTGGCCGCTAATGCAACGGTATATGCACCGCATGCTGCGTGAAAGAATCCATTCGCTAAACATCTCTTCGTGGTAAAAATTGCAAACTATGAAGAGGAAAAAGAAAATATTGAACATTAAAAACTTTTACAAACAAAAATGCAACTTACTTGCGAACTAAAAATATAAATGGAAAATCCATTATCCCGCACTGCCAATGATGCTAAACTCACATCATTGTCACGGCACAAAATTTTCTTTTTGTTAAAAAAAAAAATAATATTAGTTTGTGTTTTGCACGAACAGCAGATCTTCAAACGTTGAAAAAATTGTGTATGTTTCAAAATAGTTTTGACATTCTTTTTAACACTTTTTTAGATTATATTGACACTATCATCGTGTTGAATAAACCAAAATTCCAAATGACATTTATATTTCAAAATGGTTTCGTGTTATATCAACCAACTTTTATTGTTAATTGTGGTTCTTGTTGTTTTAACATTTGTTTTCATGTTGTATTAGCACTAAAATTGGGACGTCATTTTTTAAACATTTTTTTTTAGTTTATATTGACACTATCATCATGTTAAATAAACCAAATTCCAAATGACATTTAGGAATAAAATTTTATACTTGAATCATCTTGTATATTTTAAAATTTCTTCATATTGTATCAACAATAAAATTTGGTTGAATTTACCAAATTTTCAGATGACAGTTACAAAGCCAAAATCATGTTTCAAACATCGTGTAATTTGAAAAAATTGTTGCTGTTCTATGTGTAAAGATCGATCGTGTTAATTTTACATGAATCGTGTTGATGATTTTTTTTCTGAGTGTGTGTAACTGTGTCTGTTAACGCGCTAAATTCCTTAATACAAGCTTTTATTTATTTATTTTATTTATTTATATAAATATTTATATATTGTACATGTGTATGTATGTATGTACATTAATAGGTATACTTACAAATACATATTGTATTTTTTTATTACTTCCATCTAATTGAAAACCGGTTGCTGTTGCCATTACAAAGTAAAATCTAAAACCAAAGTTACTTTAATTCAATGTTATGGTCAAGGCCATCTCTCTTGAACACACAGACGGTGTAATAAAGTGGCCAAAAAAAAAAATTAGCATGTAAAATATCACGAGCGTTTACACATACTTAAACACATCAACATATACATGTGCATACATATTTACATGCATACATACACAAACATTAAATATTTTGTGTCAATTGTCAACTGATTTGAATATTAATTTTCGCTTATATTATAATTTACGCCTTTGTACGCAAAAACAAAGCCCAAATGATAGATAACCAATAAAAATATATATTTAATTTTTTAATACAGCGGCTCGTATTATAGGCTTATGTATATGCAAAATTAAATGCACCCACGTGTGAAATGCAATGGCGTCGCAAGTCGGTTAAGTAAAAATAAATGTATGTAGCTTCTGTGAGCAATTTCATATTTCATTGATTTCTCTAAACTTTAGTTATCGCTTTTTACTCTGCTCGTCTTGTGTTTATAAATCTCAAGTTCTTAGAAATTTGTAGATCTACACTGCGCCTGTCTGTTTATTTATAATATCAAAACTGGAGTTGATGGAAATCATTAAATTAAATGTTTTCAGCGCTCTCTTGTTAACTTTTACACATTTTAGAGTGATAATTTTTTAACCTATTACTGAAGCGAGTTAAATTTCATTTAAAATAATGTTGATTTCGATTTTTTCGTTTTACAGGTTGCTTTCTTAAGTCTTTTGAACTCTGTGCTATTATTTTGTAGACATGAACTCTAGAAAAAATAAGTATTCTTCTCTCACCAGTGATGTGGGAGAGAAAGAGTGCAGTTTTGGTGGCTTCAAAATTAAAATTATCTTAATATGTATGTACATTAAGGTGGTCCAAAATGTTAAAATCCAAAAAATCATTGCGGAACAAAGCTATTTTTATGCTATTACTCCTATAACAATATGTGTTTCCTTTTTTAATGATAAAAAATTTAATTTAGAGCTCGCGCAAATCTTTTCAATTTTTGCATGCGTAAGGTGCTCCCAAAAATTAAAACCGAATAAATCATCGCGGAACAAGTTTTTTTATTCTATTATTCCTAAATTAATATGTTTTCCTTTTTTTAATGATGAAAACTTCTTTCTTGTTCATTAAGGATTTTCCAAAAAATTATGTACAATCACTAAGCGAGCTCTAAACTTTAATATATTAAGGAAAAATTTTCGATATATATTTCCGTAGTACAGTCTCGGGAGAACTTTATTTTCTCATACAAATTTGGATCACCCTAATATACATACATACATAGGTATATCTGATATGCTCTACCTATTTAATTTTAATTTGAAAACTAATCAATTTTGTTTTTTTTCTTGCTTGTTTTTTTTCGTTCTATTTGTAATTCCTTCGTTTAGACTGCGAACGATTGACTTAATAAAATTTTACAACCAACCGTATAACTAAGCATCTTTAAAAATATTGGCGCGAAAGATAAAAAAATAAAGCTAATAAAAGGTCATACAAATAAATAAAAACAAATATAAAAAGAAAGTCGACGATAAACAAAAAAAAAAGTAAGCAGACAGTAATAACAACGACGCCATAGTTCAATGATATCGTTAATTAAAATTTACGAATAAAACGATAAATAATAACAAAAGGCAAAAAAACTTGTTTTAGTGAAAGGTTCTTTGAACTTGTCTCTAATCGCTGTTCATTTCAGAAGCGTAAAAAATTTTTATATAGGTAAATGGCCGATATTGCAAATGCTAATCGGGAGATTTAAGCCTTACATGAATACCTACATATGCATGTGATTTTCGCATCCAGAATTGTATTGTAAAAGTTCGGATTGGGATCATTCCATTCGTCACAATCGTATAAAAAAAAAAAACTTAATTAAATTTTGTTGTTTCTGTAATTGTAGTTTTTAGAAAAAATCTTCAATAAGTTTTGAACTACATATATAGCTTGTGTGTAAGATCACCGAACGACAGCTATGGAGGCATGCATGATCAATTAAATATAATTTGTAGATTTTTGTTTTTTATTTTGCTTAATACAACTTTAATTTAAAATTTAAACATGCTCTTGTCTCAAAAATCTAAATAATAAATTTAACATTTGCAATAAAATATGGAATAACAACACGGCAATCCTTCATTATTTCAAAATTGCTCCATAACTAGCAAATCTGCCATTTGTACCGCCTTATAAATCTCCTCGCGATCATCTGCCTCATCCACACCCAACGCTTGCAAATCATTTTTATTTAACGAACGAAATGCAATAAAATCAATTTCTTTCATTTGAAATAGCGAACGATAACGAATCATACCAACGCGACGCAACAGATAATCTACACGTGGACTCAAGGTGTGAGCGACAGCATGAATCTCAAATGGTTTATCGTAGCGGCGTTGTAACTCTTGCTTTATACGTAATTGACGGCAACGCCGGCGCTCCGCCAAATTACTTTTTGATTTTGAATCATCTTTACTGTTCGTACATGCTTTGCTTTTATTGTTAGTTATCAGCTTTGGCACCTCGAGATGTGGTAGTAGTGATGATGGTGGCGGCGTTGGCACCGTTGTGGTGAGTTGCGAACACAGCACAGCTGCTGGTGATAGTCTCAAAGGTGACGAACGTAAACGTCGAAAGTCAACTAATGGGGAGCCACGTCGTTGTGGCGAGTTGCTATAGTGTTGTTGCAGTTGTGATGGCGGTGCCAAACGGCCATTAATAGTTGTTGGAGTTGTTGCTGCAGCTGCGATACCTTCCGTTGACTGTGAAGCTTGACGTAACAATGATTTCGGTGTCAACCACAATTTTGGCGAAGCATTAATGCGCTGCAGTAGTGGTGTTAAAGTGTTGTTGTCATCTGGAGTAACATTACCACTTTTGGCATCAAAATCGAAGGCGCAATCCTTGATTATGAGTGGTGTGAAAGGGGTGAAGGGTGTGCTGGGAACTATTGCAATGTGTATTGTTTCATTGTTAAATAGAAAATAAAATGCAGTAAATACAAACCTAATAAATCCATTGCAAATGTTTGTGATAAAATTAATAAAACTGTAAAATGATTTTTTTCCAACTCTAATTCACGAAACCTGTAAAGGATTATTTTGATGGAATGACAATTACTGTTATTTTAGGGTGACCCTTTTAGAATTTGTCGCACAACAGTGCCGTCTTTCGGATTTTTCATACCTCTATCATTTGCGTAACATAACTGCTTCATACTTGTCATCAAAACAAAAACGCAAACTTTCTCCTTCATTTCCCCAACATTTTGACAGCTTCATACGAATGTGGAGTTGAAAATAAAATTGCTAAGGAGGGGAAGAATATGCAAAAGGGGCAGTGCTGACAGCTGTTCACTTCAACAGGGTTGAATTGGAATTTCTAACAGATGCAATAGTGCCACTGTTTTTTAAAAAAAATTTGCAAGTATTTTGTTTTTAGGGCCTTTTCACATTACTCGGTTCGACAGCGGATCGACATTTTTTGCTCGGTATTTTCAGCTTACCGAAACGATTCCGCGTTGCTGTGTTTTTCACACTTGTGGGAATACTTTCGGTGCGTAATCGGCAGAAAATAGGAAAACAAACATCGAAATTTGCAAAACAAAATTTTTAACTTCAACAAATCACTCAATAATAACAATAATGTCTTCTAGCGAAGACGAAGACATTATAACTTGCTACATTTATTAGCGAAACGAGTTTTTTACTGACTTTGCTCTTCTTCTTTTATCACGCCGCAAAAATGTGTGCAGTAATTCCTCAAATTTTACTGACCGGTCTTACCGCGTTGCGGTATACCGAAATTAATCCGCTCCGATTTCATGTATGCAACACTAATGTGAAAGTGCCAATTGAAATACATGTGGTCAGTAAGGTTTCGGTATACTTTCAGTAAAAACCAAAAATGTCGATCCGATACCGCACCGAGTAATGTGAAAGCGCTCTTAAAAATTAATTAACATTTCAAAGTTACATAATTCCTATTTTATATCTGGTAAAAAAAAAACTAAGCGGTTACTTTATTTTTTAAAGGTTTGGGCCTTTTCACATTACTCGGTACGACATCGGATCGACATTTTTTGCTCGGTATTTTCAGCTTACCGAAACGATTCCGCGTTGCTGTGTTTTTCACACTTGTGGGAATACTTTCGGTGCGTAATCGGCAGAAAATGGGAAAACAAACATCGAAATTTGCAAAACAAAATTTTTAACTTCAACAAATCACTCAATAATAACAATAATGTCTTCCAGCGAAGACTAAGAGCCCGTGCACAATTGGCTTTGTCTGCTCCAACTTTGATAGAAAAAACCTTAAAGCAAAGCGAAATTTCAGATGCTTGCTACAATTAACACTTTGACAATTTCCACTTCACTTCTTTGCTTTAATTTATAAATCTGATTTTTGGTAAAATATTTGGGAAATTTGCTTTTTTCTGCTTATTCGAATGTTATTTTTTACCTTTCTCTGTTCACTTTTCACGAAATTGCGCGAAATCGCTAAAATAAGTGTAGTTATACAAACATACACACACACACACACAAGAGGAGATGTTTGTCAAAGTGTAAAAAAGTTGAGAGATGGCTAACTTTATACTTTGCTTTACTCGCTTCATCTCAATTGTGAACATTTCCCTTTGAAAAGCACATGCTGAACGAAACTGTCAAAGCAAAACTCTGAAGCAAAGCGAGGTAGAAGTCAATTGTGCACGGGCTCTAAGACATTATAACTTGCTACATTTATAGCCGAAACGAGTTTTTTACTGACTTTGTTCTTCTTCTTTTATCACGCCGCAAAAATGTGTGCAGTAATTCCTCAAATTTTACTGACCGGTCTTACCGCGTTGCGGTATACCGAAATTAATCCGCTCCGATTTCATGTATGCAACACTAATGTGAAAGTGCCAATTGAAATACATGTGGTCAGTAAGGTTTCGGTATACTTTCAGTAAAAACCAAAAATGTCGATCCGATACCGCACCGAGTAATGTGAAAGCGCTCTTAAAAATTAATTAACATTTCAAAGTTACATAATTCCTATTTTATATCTGGTAAAAAAAAACTAAGCGGTTACTTTATTTTTTAAAGGTTTGGGCCTTTTCACATTACTCGGTACGACATCGGATCGACATTTTTTGCTCGGTATTTTCAGCTTACCGAAACGATTCCGCGTTGCTGTGTTTTTCACACTTGTGGGAATACTTTCGGTGCGTAATCGGCAGAAAATGGGAAAACAAACATCGAAATTTGCAAAACAAAATTTTAACTTCAACAAATCACTCAATAATAACAATAATGTCTTCCAGCGAAGACTAAGACATTATAACTTGCTACATTTATAGCCGAAACGAATTTTTTACTGACTTTGTTCTTCTTCTTTTATTACGCCGCAAAAATGTCTGCAGTAATTCCTCAAATTTTACTGACCGGTCTTACCGCGCTGCGGTATACCGAAATTAATCCGCTCCGATTTCATGTATGCAACACTAATGTGAGAGTGCCAATTGAAATACATGTGGTCGGTAAGGTTTCGGTATACTTTCGGTAAAAACAAAAAATGTCGATCCGATACCGCACCGAGTAATGTGAAAGCGCTCTTTATTGTACGTTGTTTGTATTCCGCCTCGTGGGCAAAAGTCTGGTGTAGTGGTTTTGTTTCAATTGGGCATTGTTGGGAAAAGAACGCTATGGCAACGCTCTGTCGCTTATATTCTGCTCGTTCACTTTTCGCGTAGTAGAGAATTTTCAATTTGTTTCATCCACAGAAAAATGTAAAATATGTCATAAAAACCAATTATTTTGAGTTGAAAAGGTAAGAAATATTGAAATGAACATTCGCTTTTCAAAGTATGTTTAAAATTTATGTGGAATAGTGTCGAGTATGTAAAATTAACAAGAATGAAAAATTTCATGGCAGCTGTAATCCGAGCGGCTACTCGCTAAAGTGAAAAAATACGATGAATATGGCGTGTGTGTGTGCATCACAAAAAATTGGTGCCGAATTAGAAACGCATTTCATATAGTATATAATAAAAGAAAACTTGTTAATTAAATGCATTCCCGTCGTACATAAAGTCAAAAGTAAAATTAAAATAGTTGAAAAATTTAAGTAACTACACAAAAAAAAAAATTGGAAAAGAAAAACGATGCATGAGGGAAACTATTTTAGTCGTGGTTTTTTTCTTCATACATATTTCGTATGTCTCAGTTTAAATGGTATATATTGATGAAATTCGTGTTGGAAAGGTAATTCGAAAAAAGAGGAGAATGATTCCTCCGGTTTGTAGCAAATTTGACATTTTGCACATTTCGTTTTTTGCCTTTGCTTTTGCCTTCTATCATCTGTGGCAATGTTAACGGATGTTACCAGATGTATGTACGTAAATTTATGTAGATCGTGTATTATCGTGTTTCCACGAAATACAAACACCGGTGCGGTATCGGATCGACATTTTTGGTGGCTCAGATTTCCATCTGCCTACCAGAAGGGTCGGCTTTATATTAAGGAGCCACGTTCCGACAAAAATTATTTTTTCAGGGGGTAGAGGGGCTCTGACAGATCCCAAAACTGAAAACAAAACTTGCCGCAGGCTTTTATTTCACGAGATTTTTGCTGCTAGTTTAATGGGTTCATAGATATGTGCATATTACCCCAGAAAGAGAATTCTGCCAGCTGAGGGTTATTTTTTCAAAGCGCGGCCCCCAAAGGCCCCCAACGCAAAAAGGTGTTCTACACATATCATACCTGCGAATAAAAAACAGTTATGTATTTTTCAGTAGCTTTTCAGGAGAGAAAAAACTGATTCCTGGCGTCCATTGGCAAAATTTAACAAACTTTTAATTCAGAAAGGGTGGGAATATATCACTTATATATCAGAACATTTGTAGTACTACACGCGCATACTTGATAACTTCCAAACCAAACCAGATATGAAAAAACTGCAAACGCAGAAATGTGGGCAATAAATAGGGTAGTAAAAAATGCTATAAAAAATTTCCTAAAAATTTATGTACATAACTGTTTTATTCGCAACGCGGTAAAACCGGTCAAAAAAAAAATTAAGAATTACTGCATACATTTTTCCGACGCCATAAAAGATCAAGAAAGTCAGTAAAAAACTTGTTGCGGCTATAAATGTACCAAGCTATATCGTCTTCCTCATCGCTAGAAGACATTATTGTTATTATTGAGTGTTTTTTTTTTTAATTTAAAACATTGTTGCCATCATTTACATTCAAAATTTACGTAAATCAGCGCTCTGTGATGAAAGCTTTTGAAATAACACTAAGTTTATAGTACGTGCACGAATTCATGCATTTTAGAAAAAAATTCTGCTAAACGCAATTTCATGAATTCATGTACGGAGGAAATGAGTTTGGGTTACTATATTTGTATGGATTTTGGCAAAGGTATCGAATAGTGTTTAGGATTAAACACGGGGTATAATGGCCGCTGTGGTGCAGTGGTTAAAGTGCTCGCCTGCTATGCCATAGGTTTCGGGTTCAAACTACGGTCCGAGCAAAACACCATAACAATTTTTCTAATTAGTAAAAATCCAATTATTGGGTTTTTTAAGAGCAGCAGTCACCTCTCGGCAGTGGGCGGCATACCCCGGGAGAGAAGCTCGGCCATAAAACTCGTCAGAGTTATAAAGCTGATTCCACATAAAACTTTTTCCGCTTTGCGTTACGCCGCTTTCTATGTCAAACAACGCAAAACTGAAAAACTATGCCACAATGAACGCTGCAACATCACTCAAAAAATATTTATTATCTGAAAAATCTTTCATTCTCCGTTTTATTTACAAAAAAGTAAATAAGAAAATAAAAATCTATTAAATTATTTTTCAATTGTGTGAAATTTAAATTTGTTTATTTACATTTGAATTAAAGTGAAACTGAAAAAAAATTTCAACGCCCCCAAAAGTTGAGATTTGGGCAACTTTGTGCTTTACGTAACTTCGGCGTTGCGTTACTTTTTGTTATGTGAGAAACCTCATATAGATACATGTATTTTAATCTCAGCTGTCACGCAAAAAGTGTCACGTAGCGCAACACAAAGTTCTATGTGGAATCAGCTTAATAGCGCCAGTGTATTATTATTATAATATACTACAGTAGACACTGGTGTCTGAAGTGAGTTTCTGTAAAAAAATAGGGAAAATTGTCCATTATACGTTCCACACTTTGTCACTACCTAAAAGGCATCTATCGATTAACGTCATTATGACGTCACTCAGTCGAAAACATTAGGTCCGTTTATTATTAGCTAGTTATGAATAGCTAGCCAAGTTTCGGCTGGAAAATCGTTTCTTGAGTCAAAAAAATAGCAGAAGAGAGCCATTGACAGCTCCAAATTTCAGCTAGTAAAATTTTTCCTAGCTGAAATTATTTGCTGCCAAAGTAAGAAACAGCTGTTGAAAAAATAAACAAACGAATACTTTTGATTTTATTACTTTTGAAATTTTCTGAATTTTTGAAATAGAAATAAAGGAAATTAAATGTTTTTTTAGAAAAAATAACCATTAACAGTCGAAAATAGCATTCAAATTACTAATCGCTAATTTTTACTATTATTCCGTTTCTTGATTTTCTGTTCGTTTCGCTCTTTATGAGCGCAATTCTTTCCGTTTTGCTCACTTGACAGCTAGCTGCTAGTTTAATAAGAAACAAACCTATTGACAGAGTTCGGTTACAGAAACTAAGTAGGTACAGAAATCTTAAGCCAAAAATAAGCAATTTCATAAGCGGATCGCCATTTTAATACGTCTGTTGAGCTAAGTGGAATATGCAACTATTATTCCTATTTACTTATTTACCTTTGAAGTTCTCCCTTTTAAGTTATGCTAAATTTCATATACTGTAGTTTTATTTTGACAACGAACTTTAGTCCGGGGAAAACCAAAACTTATGTTCCAATTGGACAAAAACAAAGTAATAAAACCGAAACGTGAACTGGAAAAATCCAACAACGTTAAACTTTGTATTGCGCTACGTGACACTCTCTGCGTGAGAGTAAGATAACATATATGAGGTTTCTCACATACCAAAAAGTAACGTAACGCCCAATTCACGTAAAGGTCGTATCGCTTCTGTTTGTGGGGACCTTAAAGCACAAAGTGGCCAAAATCTACACTTTTGGGCACGTTGAAACTTTTTCAGTTTCCCTTTACTTTAAATCTATAAAAAATTTAAGCGCAGATGTATATGCGCTAGAATAAAAACACGGCTATTATTCCCAAAATTTCTGAAAATGTAACCACTCCTAGCCCCCTTAAAATTAAAAGAAAATGTATCATTCATATCGTCTGGCAACACGCATTTTCGCTTTCGCACACGAACCGAATGACTACGAATTTCTTCGCTCTGGATGCTGGTATGGAATAATCTACATATTTCTAGTTTAAATAATTATGAAAAAAATGCAAACATCATATTTTGTTATACATATATAAAGTGTAACAAAAAGCAGTTGAGTGCATAATCTGAAAAAGAGGTGTAGAAATTGTGAAAATAAGGTCGCCTTGGGGAAATGAATATGCAAAAAAAATTTTAGATGAAATACGTATTTAGTGGCGTAAGTATGAATGAGAGGCATCGGCGGCTAGAGCGAGTTGGACGACAGAATGAGAACTGAAGTAATTGGAGAAATCGTCTACAAAGAAGGAAAAGAAAAACAAAAAGACAAATCAACAAATATGGCAAGAAGCAATACATTAATAAAATATCGTGAAAAAAGGAAAAAATAATTAGCACTGCGAATGCCACAACAAAAATGCGATAATAAATGATGGCGGAATAGAAAAATTTTTGAACTGTTGAGAGAAGACGACGAAGTGGTGGTCACAGACATAAAAAAAAATGAGGAAAATGTACGATTGATCACAATTTCTGCGTGAAAAATGTACATATAGAATATTTAAGCGCTTCTTTATGTGTTTTTTGTAGTGAATAAAAATTAAAACGCGTTTTTGGGTGATGGGAGAAGGGCATGAAGGAACTATTTATTATTGAATCATGGAGAAGGGACACCAGTAGTAGAAATAAAAAAAACATGCTTTTTTTTCCTTTGTAAATACATATTAACAACTTCGACGATGATTGCAATGTATCTAACTTGTAAAAGTTGTTTTCTAGAGGTCGAGCCAGTTTTGTGGGTGCAAAATAAATGTGCATTTAGTTTACCTTTAAATTCTCATCTGATCCTGACCACTTGGCACTCATTGCCTAATACAACAAATTAAAGGAGAGCATTACTATGTCAATCTTTTGTCAAGCTGTTACTGATGCAACGAGAACAAAAAATGGAAACACTTTTACTTTGCAAGGTTTCTGTCGATGCTATGAGACGCACATATGTTGCATAAAGTGCAAGTGCGATTGTGGCGAACATTTCCACGTGTTCCATGCGAATTTCAACGAGTAATTCAACTCGTATTACAAATTTCGAGAAAATTTTCCAACAGTCTACCACGCGTTAAAAAAAAAATAGTTATTAGCGGTTTTAGAGGAGGTCCTCCTGATTATAAATCCAAAAGTTCCGTCGACCGGAGAATTTACCAAACAAAATCCCAAAATTGCGCGCTATTACCGAGGAAAGGCGCTTATAAACACACGCACATATGTATGTATTTATTTGTGTAGAACACTTTTTGTTTGTGTTGGCCGCCTTCGGACGCGCTGTAAAACAATTTAACTCTCAACCGACAGAATTCTCATTCTGGGGTAATATCTTTGGACCCATCCAACTACCAACAAATATCTCGTGAACCATAAGTCTCCAGCAGGTTTTGATTTCAGTTTTGAGATCTGTGAGAGGCCCTCTACCCCTCTGAAAAAGCCATTTTTCGCGGACCGTGGTTCCTTAATGTAAAGCCGGTAGACAGATGGAAATCTGAGCGCAAATTTTGATTCGTATTTTGCGGTTACAACAACAGTAAACTTTCCTATTGGAAAAAATTTTTCTCTAAGAATTTCAACAATATGGATTGCACTCCATATTTTAGATTGGTACTCACCTACTTACATACGCACATATGGACCTCGTCCACAAGACGATTAGATAAAACATACTCGGTTGAGAACAGAACATTTTCACTTAATATTAAATATATATATTTGCGTTATAATTTTTACATCAAATTACATATATGTATATAAAGTTTATCTTACATTTTGTTTTATTTCCAGTGTAAAAATAAGCATTTCAATATGTCGTAATTAAGTAAGAATGGAAGATGAAGAAGCAGCATCGGAACGTATTTATACATATAAATATACATTAATTCGACAAATATAAAATTAACAACTTTGTAAATTATAGATTTATAATACATCTATTGCATTCATACATACATATAAGAACATAGGCACGTAAAATTCATTATATACCTACATACTTAACACTCTTGGATAGACGTCTGTGTGCACAACAATTACAAAGACACTACCAATAACATTAAAAAAAAAAATAAAAACTGAAAAAAAAAAAATTAATTAAAAAAAGTTACCATACAAAATTGAAGGCAAAAAATGACCGAAAAGGAGATGCAAGCTCACGATATGGTGCGACGGCGCAATTGGTCGCGTGCCGTTTCGCTTTACGACCAAATCTTAGCGCAAATCTCTGCTAACACAGCTGCCACCCATGCCTCTTCGCACTCCTCTGCCACCAACAACAACAGCACTAACAACAACTCAGCCGCTGCCAACGGTAACCATACAACAGTGTTGGCGCGTTCGCAGAAAGATCGACAAATCGCCTGCCTGCTGGGACGTTGCGAATGCATGCTGGAACTGAGCCGCTATGAACAATGTCTGGCAGATGCGCGCAAAGTATTGGCATTGCTGACCGATCAGTCATCCGATTGCTTGGCTAGTGTGTCACGTGCACGTCGTTGGCTCGTGCATGCGCTGTGTAAGCTGAAAAAATATGCGGTAAGTGTTTTTGTATTCTTTTTTTATTTTAAATATATTTAAATTATCATTTTCTTTTACTTCAATTTAATACAATACAGGAAGCTGAGCAACTTTTGCGCGAATGGATTGGTGAGCTGAGTGGCCAGCAAAGTTTTTTAGATATTTCCAAAACTTTGGAACGCTACAAATCAATTATACAAATGATAAATGGACACAAGTCTACGCAGAAGATCTCACAGTCGCGTCTGGAGGACGAAATGTCCATATTGGATACAAAACTTGATCACTGGGCTACCAATAATCTGCCACTGGATAAATACAGCAAATTGCTGAGCAACAAGGGACTGAAAAAGGCACGCGAAGGTGGCAATGAACGTGGTGGTGGTGACTGTCGCGGCGGCGGCAGCGGTTCCAGCTCAAACAATAGCCTTGGCAACATTGTTGGTGCTCAACATAATGGCTCCATTGGTAGCGGTGGTGGCGGCGGTAGCAGCAGCATAAGTAGTAGCAGCAGTAGTGGTAGTGGTGGCAGCGGTAGTGGCGGCCATCCCACAGCCATTCTGCAAAAAACGACCGATTTGCTGGCGGGGTTAAAAGTGACGGGTGGAAAGCATGTACTAACAAATGCTGTTGGTGTGGCAAATGAAGAGAATGATAATGCAACCTATTGCTCGTATTGCGCTATTAGTTTTGAGACGCGTAATGAATTGCGACAGCATTGTCAGACTGAACGGCATCAGAATGTCATAATGTCATACGAAGGTGAGGGTAATTTATTTTATCTTTATATATATTACGCTAAGCGATTTTTTGTACGCACCATAACTCTTACACCGTTATACCGATTTTCGAAAATGTGGTGTCAAATGAAAGGGCTTGACCTGTAGTTGTGCAGGAATGTTTAATTTTTTTGAAAAAGCATGTACTAACAAATGCTGTTGGTGTGGCAAATGAAGAGAATGATAATGCAAGGTTGCCAGCTGTTTGAAAATTTAATTTTCCTGTATAGTTTGATTTTAAAATTTTTGGTACCATATGAAAGGGCTTGACGTGATATTGAGTAATTTAATAAAAATTTTACAAAAATGGTTGCCACCTGTTCAAAAAATCAGTTTTACGCTATAGTTTGTTTGATTTTTAAATTTGAGGTGTCATCAGTGTTACCACACGTAGGGTTTTAACCCTACTTGTAGGTCTTTTTGGTTAAAAAATGTGCCTGTAGGGTAAAAGGTCAGCTTTTTCATGTAGGGTTTTTTTTACATGGAAATGTAGGGTTTTTTTTTACACGGAAAACATTCAAGGCGCAAAATGTGCCCTGTGTTGACTAACAAAATGTTTCCCAACATGCGCCCTTTGTTGACCAACAAAATTTTTGCCTGTACTCTGTACATCATTGGCATTACATATCGATAAATGTGGTACACCTTATGTATGTATAAATACCTCTCTATTATACATTGTGTTGACAGCTTTTTAAATTGAACTGATTTATAAAAGCTGTGTGTAAAATTAAGTAAGTAATAATATTGTCTTTATATTCAAGAATTAACTTTTTTTACTTTTTTTTTTGTAAATGAGCATGTGCTCTTACGATTTATTTCTCTTTTTATATACATTTTTGTGTAACATTGAATTAAAATTTAGATGAAGATATCTATACACATACGTATATGTATAAAAACCTCGTTAAAGTTTTGTAAAGCTAATAAAAGTATCTGAAAAAATACCTATTTTTGATTATTTATGTATATGCATTGTCCTATTAAAAAATTTCAATAAATTATATGCGGGTTTCAATATTTCCGCAAGGAAAAAATGTAGGGATTTTTGTAGGTACTTTTTTTTAACGCGTAGGGTAATCTTGGGAGTTTTACCTCATTTGTAGGGATTTTGGAGGAAAAAAATGTGGCATCACTGGGTGTCATATGAAAGGTCTTTACGTTAAAATGAGTAATTTATTAAAATTATTACAAAGAGGGTTGCCACCTGTTCAAATTTTCATTTTTTCGATATAGTTTGTTTGATTTTTAAATTTCGTGTACCATATGAAAGGGCTTAAGCTGAAAATGAGTAATTTATTAAAATTTTTACATAAAGGGTTGCCACCTGTCCAAAAATTCAGTTTTACGCTATGGGGCTCCTCGCACAAAATCTTTGTATAAAAAATCTAGGTCCACAGAAAATAAGAATCAGTAACTATCTAGGTAGTGTATGGTCAATTTTATATTTTATTAATAAGATTCTATGGGCTAACATCCCATTCATATTCTGCCAATTTTAAGGGGAAGTCAAATTTAAAATGACAATCAAAAAATTTTCATATGTGGTCTTCCATCCTCAAATTGTCTCACAGTGTAATCGAAAGCCACAGCATCGCGTGGCAGGGTTTACTAGTTTTATTTATTTTTATTAAAACTATTAATTTGTATAGATAAAGGCTTGAGATGGTTATAATAGTTTGTAAGGTATCGAACCGAGAGGTATGATTACTAATTTCTTTCTGTATCTCCTCAAGGTCGCGACTGGAAATGGCGTCCACCGCCGCGCGGTTTCACTCTGGACTCGTACAGCCTATGCGAAGCCTATCAAGAGTCGCAAACGTGCCACTATGGTAACCAATGCGTTGAGGCGCACGGCCAGGACGAGCTAAATGAGTGGAAAGAACGTTTCGAGTATCGTCGCATGCGCTTACAAAAGGCAAGTGAAAAAGAGCTCTACGGCAAATCATACACCGAACAAATACTAGAACGTTGGATACAAGCGACAGCGCCCGAACGCATTATGTGCGAAAAGGTCGACGGTGTGGAGGTGCGTTGTGAACAAGAATTAGTGACAAGCATTAGTTCGAAGAGCTCCAAGCGAGAATGGATTTTCATATTGAAATCGACACGAGTGCTGCGTGCGGTAGCCTTACTGCAAGATGCACATCGTAATCATTTTGCCATCACGGGCATCAAAGTGGATGGCACAGCGCCTGTGTACGATTTGAAATCCAATCAGGAATGGGTCTCGGCGACTACGCATCATAAAGCGTCAGCAGGCGAAAGGGATGCAACGACAGCAGCGTTGGGGCATAATAACAGCAGCGCTAAGAGCGGCGATGGGCAAGCCTCAATGCAGCAGGAGCATCGCGTGACCATCGAATTTCACACCGACATTTACGGTACTTTCCGGCAAACGGTATGCTTTGATTTCGGCACCGAACCGATGCTTGTGCAACAGTTGTGCGTAGATGTGGTGCCCGTTGGCGATGCAGAACGCATCGAGGAGATCAAACGTGACATCATACACAGCTCCGTGACGCGCTGGGATGCAAGCAATACGAATTTGGTGAAATTTGAGACGACAATTGGTACACACCTCAAGACTGAAGCGTATCTGAATGACTTGAAGCATGAAAAAGAGATGCTCGAACGTTACCCCTGCCCGCGTGCACAAACCTTCACGCTAACGCAATCGACCATCGTTGAAAAGCGGCTCACGCAGCACAACTACCGTTCGCGCATACACGAGCTGTTGTATGTGGAGGAGATTGCCCGCTACGAGCAAATTGCGCGCTATAATGTACGCACCAAATTGACAGTCACTTCCAATTATATACTCACACCGGCCGGCATGGCTACAAGTACCGCGAAATTCTCGCTAACCGGTGAACTATTCGCACTCATGCGTTTGGGCAAAGACATCTCGGAGGATACTTCAGCCGGACGGCTGATACTCTCCAACTGCTCCAGTGTGTACATTAGCGCACCCGAAGAGCTGCATGCGCCATTGGCAAAGGAGCGCAAGCGTAATGTTTACGAAGCAACAATCGAGGATAAGGGTAAAAATGTTATTTATCTAAAACTTTCGGCGAAATGTGTAGAGGGCATGAGTTTGAAGGCAGAAACAGAGATTGAGGTGGATATACAATTTCAATTGAATCGCTTGCCCTACTGCGAATGGCACAATGCTGTGGATAAGATAACAGATTTTAAAATCATATTTCCCGCTACCGAAATTGAACCGAACATACCATGGACACCGAAGAAGCAATGGTCCGATGCATGTGAGCCAAAATTGAATGCGAAACAGCGTGAGGCGGTAAATGCCATCACAACAACGCTCAACATTAAACTACCGCCGATTTTACTGATCGGTCCCTTTGGCACTGGCAAAACTTATACGCTCGCGCAAGCGATAAAACAGCTGTTGACGCAGCCGGAAGCGAAAATTTTAATTTGTACACATTCAAATTCGGCCGCCGATTTGTATATCAAAGAATATTTACATCCATGGATTGAGCAGGGTTTGGATGAGGCGACACCGTTGCGTGTTTACTATCACAAACGTTGGGTGGCCACGGTTAATAGTGTTGTACAGAAGGTAAGTTACATACAGACCTGGGTAATATCAAGTACCAGTACGACTTGTGACAAGTACATTTTAAAAGAATTGTACTGGTACTGGTACTTGCATTCCCAAATTTTCAAGTACTAGTACAAGTACAAGGAATTGAGAAAGAATTGAAGTCTTAGCAAAGCACTTCAAAGTAATTGAAAAGAATTGAAAGTACTTGAAAAGAATTAAAAAATGTACTTGAACCGATTTTTCTATTCTTTTCAAGTACTTTCAATTACTTTCAATCTTGAAACCAATATTTAAAAAAAAATTACCAAAATAAATGATATTTTATATTTTTTACATGTCGCTTGTAGTCCATATTATGTTTATTTAACAAAATGAATTTGAAATTTAACATAAGTGAATAATTAAATTTAATTTAAAACAAAAAAATAAATCAACATAAATAAAATTATAATAAAAAATATAAAGTATCTTAATCCTAAATATCTAGAAAAACTGTCGAAATTCGACAATAGGCGCACTCTAGTTTTTTTTTTTAAATATTGGATTCAACTTGACGTTCCGTCGTCGATTGTAAGTAATTGAAAGTACTTGAAAAGCATTGAAAAATCGATTCAAGTACATTTTTCAATTCTTTTCAAGTACTTTCAATTCTTTTCAATTACTTTGAAGTATTTGCTAAAACTTTTCTTTTTCAATTCCTTGTACTTGTACTTGTACTAGTACTTGAATATTCTGAAAGTACTTAGTACGGACTCATTACTTCAAGATCAAAATATAAAGTATTTAAGTACGTAAATAGTCCAATTACTACTCAGTATTACCCAGGTATGGTTACATACATACGTATAAATTAAGCAAACAAACATAAGAATTTAAAGTTGTATTAATAACCCCTTTAATGTCTCGTTTATAGTACTGCATAACCGATGGCGCTGGCAATTTTCGTCGTCCCACCGTCGAAGATATTAAAAAGCATCGCATTGTTGTCGTCACACTCAGCATTTCTATGGAATTGGCCAATCTGGGTCTACCCAAAGGCTACTTCACGCATATCTTTCTGGACGAAGCTGCACAGGCGATGGAATGCGAAGCTATTATGCCTTTGGCGCTCGCCAACGACAGCACACGCATCGTACTAGCCGGTGACCACATGCAAATGAGTCCCGAATTGTTTTCGGCCTTTGCCAAGGAGCGCAAATTGCACATATCGCTGCTGGAGCGCCTCTACGATCATTACCCTTCGAATTTTCCCTGCAAAATATTGTTATGTGAAAATTATCGCGCCCACGAAGCGATTATAAAATTTACATCCGAATTATTTTACGAACAAAAGCTAATTGCCTCAGGCAAACAGCCACGTCACGAACGTTTCTATCCGCTAACGTTTTTCACCACACGCGGTGAAGATGTACAGGACAAAAATTCCACAGCATTTTACAACAACGCCGAGGTGTATGAGGTGGTGGAGCGTGTGTCGGAACTGCGTCGCAAATGGCCCATCGCTTGGGGTAAGGTGAATGATGCGAGCATCGGCATAATGACGCCGTACGCTGATCAGGTGTTTCGCATACGTTCGGAGTTGCGTAAACGTCGCATGGGCGGCATATCGGTGGAGCGTGTGCTAAATGTGCAAGGCAAGCAATTTCGTGCTGTCTTTCTGTCGACGGTGCGCACGCGCGCCACCTGCTTGCCGCAAATGATGAACGCCATGGTGGCACATGGCGGCACGATGCACGGCATGGGTATGGCTGGCAATGGTACGGTGGGCGTTCCAGCGGAGGACACAGATTTTGGTTTTCTAAGCAATTCCAAATTACTAAATACGGCGATTACACGCGCTCAAAGTTTGGTAGCGGTGGTGGGCGATCCAGTGGCACTCTGTTCGATTGGACGCTGTCGCAAGGTGTGGGAGCGTTTCATTGAAATTTGCGACGAAAATAAATCGCTATTCGGCATCACTTGGTCGTACTTGCGTTCGCAGCTGGACGGTGTGGAGTTGAAACGCGGTTACGTGCTGAATCCATTGGCGCCCGAATTTATACCGCGCGCCATGCAACCGGAGGCATATTTGCGCGATCAAACAGCGATGTATTTGATGAGCGCGGCTGCAGCCGCCAATGCAGGCAATCATCACGGAGGACCACACCACGGCGCGGGACCACATCATCCGGGCGGTACATTGCCGCCACACGCGGCCAGCATGTTGGCCGCTGCTGCAGCGGCAGGCGGTCCGGGCAGCGCGCAAATGCAACAACATCACGCCGCCATGGCTGCGGCCGCCAATCATCAACAACAAATGCAAATGCAAATGTACGCGCAACATCCAGCTGCAGCAGCCGCCTACAATGCCGCAGCCGCTGCGGCCGCCATGATGGGTCAGGGTATGGTGGGCGGTAAGGGTGGCGCGGGTGGACATCACTTTCCCGGACACGGACCGAATCACATGAATATGCGCGCGCTGGGATCACACCCGCCTGGTGGGCCACAACAACAACCTGGTCCCCCACCACCGGGACCCATGGGACAGCAGTATAACATGCGCGGACCGCCGCCACCGCCGGGTGGTGTGCATATGGGACAACCGCCGCCGCCCGGCGCAGGCGGCGCTTCATCACAGTTCGCCTCGCCCTACATGCAGTGGCAGCAGGCACAACAACAACTACGCGGGCCACCAGGTGGCGCTGGTGCAGGCGGTAATTATCCGCCGCCAGGCGCACAGCCGCCCGGGCTACCACAATCGCAAAATCCCAACGCAAGCCTTTGGGGACCACCACCACAATCGAATCCGTGGAGCGCGCTGCCAAACAAGCAGCAGCAAATGCCGCCTCAGCCACCGCCGAATAGTGTGGGTGGTGGCGGCGGTGGCGTACGCACGCTTGGACCGCTGCCACCGAACGCGCAACAGCCACCGCCTACGGGCGCGGGCATGCGGGGCGGCAGCGTGCCGCTACAACCGCCACCACCACCCAATGCGCAACAATTGCGCGCCAATTCCAATGATATGGGCAATTACATGGCGAAAAAGGGCGGCTATGGACCGCATAATGCGCCCGGCGCACCGCAACAACAACCGCCATTGCCGCACGGCAGCTTTGGCGCATATGTTGGCGGCGGCAATGCGCCACCACAACCACCACCCAATCAGCTGCAGCTAATGAACCAACGCAACTTGGGCGGCGGCATGCCAAACGGACCCATCAGTCCACTCGATCCGTACATGCAGCGGGCACAAGGCGCGAATGCACAAAGTGGCGGTCCAGCACCGCATTCAGTGGCAAATTTCTTTGGCGGCGGTGGCAGCGGCAGTGGTGTTAATAGCATTTCAGCTTTGAATAAGGATAACAAGGACTTTCAGTTTCTCAACAATGTGCATATGCCGCAGCTGAATTTAGGCATGGGCGGTGGTGGTATTAATAATATCTTCCAACCACCCGGTGCTGCATTGCAGCCACCACCGCCAGGCGGAAACAACAAACAGCAATCACCAGCAGCGCCACGTTTCCCACAGCCGCAAGATTATGCCGCTCTACTGCCACCCAATATGAGCATCTACGACATGGCATTCGAGCCGAAGGAGTCACAGTACAAGTGGTGCCTGAAGCTGCTCGAAACGCATGGCCAAGAAGCGGTCAACAAGTTCACTGAAGGTTTGGGTCAAGTATTAAACATGCTAAATCAACAACAACAACAGCAACAGCATGCCCAACAAATGAATGCGCGCGGACCACCAATGCAACCGCCGCCACCACCGCCGCCACATCTCAATATGAATCAGTTGCTGCCACGCGATCTGATGCAGCAATACATGCCCGCTTTGATGGGTGGCGGCGGCGGCAGCGGTGGTGGAATGGGCGGTGTAGGCGGCCCAATGACGCAACAACAGCAGCAGCAGCAACAACAGCAACGAAATAGTTTGATCGGCGGCGGAGGTGTGGGTGGTATTGGCGGTGGCAATATGCATCACACATACCCCATGAATCCGCTGGCGGCCGCCGCTGCTTTGGGTGGCGGCAATCAACAGCAACAAGGTCCACCGCCGCAGCAGCAACCGCCGCAACCAGCACCACCATCCCTGCTGCCACCGCCCACAGATGAGACGCCACCGTTGGATGGCATAAATTTCAATCAGCAAATCGATTTGGCTTTCAATACGCTGCTAAATGGCGGCAACAATACCCAACCCATTTTGCGCAATCTCTTTAGCAACACAGGCAATCGAGGTGGTGCGGCAAATAGTCTGATGAATGGTGGTGATTTCTTGTTGGCTTCCAGCGCCTCAACATCGTCTTTGGTTAGCACAAGCAGCACATCGTTGTCCGGCGGCGGCGGCGGCCTTGGGCATGATTCAACGTCACATCAGTCGCAGCAGCAACAACAAATGAAATTATTTCCGGGCTTGGGCGGTAGTGGCGCTAGTGATTTGATTGGTGGAAATATATTGGCCACAGCTTTGCAACAACCATTGTTAAACAACATGCAAAAGGGTTCCATGTTTGGGCCTATGCACCAACAACAACAACAACAGCAGCACATGCATGGCCAACTGTCGCAGCAACAACAGCAGCCGCCCGGTGCTGGTGGTGGTAACATCTTAGGAGGAAGTAAGTGATCTAAGTTGTTTTTTTTTTATAAAAACATCTATCTGCTTTTATGAATAAAAAATTATCGTTTTTTTTCAGATTCTTTACTGAGCAAAGATTATTTACTTGGCGGCGTTGATGACAGCATTTTGAGCAGCAGCTCCAGTGTACCGCTCTACCGTCGCCAAGCAATGGGCAATGGCAGTTTGAATAGCTCCTTGAGCAGCAATAGCGGCATAAGCGTTTTGAATAGCACTGCAGGTGGTAATGCTGGTGGTGGATTGAATAATAGTCACAGCACACACAACAACAGCTACAATAGCATTGGTAGTGCTGGTGGTGGCGGTGGTGGTGGTATGATTAGTGCTGGTACAGGACTCGGTGGTATTGGTGGCAGTAATGCAAGCGGCAGCAATCATTTACTACCACCACCGGATAATATACTAACCGGTGGCACCACTGACATTTTGGCTGGCCTAAATACCAGCGCCAGCAATTTAATCGAAGCTTTGTTTCAAACAAATTCAACAACAACAACAGCAAGCAGCACAGCGCCCAGCTCAATGGCAAATAGCACGATGACAACGGGCGCTGTATTGGAGCAGCAGCAGCAACATGCACCGCCCACATCGCAACAACCACAGCAGGCAAATAGTGGCAGCGCATTTCAAAAAATGTTTAATAATTATGATCTTTATGGCACATCCACAACGGCGGCAGCCACAACGAAGAAGTACGATTTGGATTTGTTTATGCGCGATCATACATTGGGCGGCCTAGGTGTTGTTGGCGGCGGCGGCGGCAATAGCGGCGCTGCTGGTGATGCACCACTTACCAATAATCATCATCCACATCAGGCGCACTATCACAACAACAGCAACAACAACAACATAACAAACGCTAATAATGCGGATAATCGTAATAGCACGACATATGCTGCCGTGCTTAGCCAAGGTCAACATCATCCACAACAGCAACAACAGCAGCAGCAGCAGCAACAACAACAAAATCATCAGCAACATCATCATGGTGTACAGCAACAACAACAACATCATGCAGTACAGCAGCAGCAACAACAACAACATCATAACAATTTCCATCACCATCATCATCATCAGCACTCAGAGCCGCCCACATCCTCGTCGGCCGCAACTGGTGCTGCTGCCGGCGCTGCTTCTAATAATAGCGGCGTCACTCATGCTGGTAACGGTGGCGGTGGCATTGAAGTGGAAAAGGACCTCTTTGCTGCCATACGCGAACTGGGTCAAGGCACGAATGGCTTCTATAATTATTTTCAATAAGTCGACGACTCACGTTGGCGTTTGTGTTGCAGCTGCTTGTAATGCTGTCAGCTATTTATGTTGGTAATATAATGAAGTGATGAATTTTTCTTACATTTCTACTTTTTTTTAAATGCAACTTTTTTTTAATTTTAAATTGGCTTGGTTTTTTTTTTTTGTTTGGCTGTTGTCGTGTGTGGTTTAGTTGTAAGCTATAAATCGTTGCGCAGCAGTAACGAACGTTGTTGTTGCAGTGTCGTAAAATTGGTGTACACTGCTTTGTTATTATATGCAAATGTAAATGTACATAAATATGTATAATTTAGTGTGGGCAGTGATCAGAACAACTCCGAAGAGTGTAACTGAAGTGGCGTCGTCATTTGGGTCGTTTCGGTGCGTTCTAGCCGGCACTTAGAGCCGAACTGTGGTACTATATATAAAAAGTAAGCGTTCAAATAGGTTGACATTCTTGCAGGTTTAATAATTTTTTTTTTTTAATTTTCAATCAAAGTTGCTTTAAACTTGAATGTAATTCTATTATTTAGGCTTGATGATGCATGTTTGCTTGCCGCATATTGTATTTTTTCCTTCAACAATTAAAATACAAGCTACAATTACTTACTCTATTCATTTTTTTGAAAAGAAAAAAATAACACAATTACATAACCTCAAATTCTTTCATGTATACATATATGTGTGTATGTATATATCTGCGTAAAATATACCTCAACAAATTTTTAAATAATTTTCTTATTAAATAAATGCATTAAAGTGACATTTCCTTCTTGTAGGCGCAGCGTGCAAAATTTCCTTTTGTTTTAAAAAAAGTTCACATAACCTCAAATTTTTTTCTTTCTTTGTAGTTCTCCGCTGATAAAGGAAATTGCTCTTAAACAGATTTTTAGCCGTTTTAATTTTTGTTTTATATTACTAATATGCATCAAAAACTTTTTTTTGTTTTTTTATTTTTTTTTTATTTTTTCTTAATTTTGTCTTTGTTTTTTTCTTAATTTTTTTTTTTTTTCTTTTTTAATTTTTTTTTCAACTAAAAATTTTTTATTATGCTTTTTTGCTAATAATAGCTTAGTTTTTGTTGTAATGATATTAAAAAAAAAACATTCGCCAGACGTACTGCTTACCACAGCCGAACAGCTGACGTTAACCCACTTAACGCCACAACGTTAACGCCGTCGCTCCAGACTGCCCAACTTATCACATTTCGCATAAAAACGTTTGGCTGCTACCAGCTTGATTAATATTGAAAATAAACAAAAAAAAGCATATACATACATATAAATATATATAAATAATAAAAAATAGTTTGTAATTTCAAAAAATAATTAACATTTACTATAAATTTTATATATGTATTAAACATAATTACTATAAAAATAAATTAATAAAAAAAAAATAAACAAACAAAAAAAGAAAAACAAAACAATGAAGCGAGCAACAGTTAAAGCGTAGAAAAGCATACAGAGCAAAAAACAAAAACAAAAAAATACATAAAAAATAGTGGCTTGTGCGGGTGGAGCAGCAGAACTTACTGAACAGTCGCGCTCTCGCTTGCACTCGCCTTTTCTTTTTGTACATACACATATGTATATTTATGTATGTATAGTAGGCATCACTCTAACTCCAACACTTGCTGGTAGGTATGCATGTTGACATATATATACACATGTATACTATATAGTATAACATACATAAATGTATTTATAATTTATATAGCTATTAATATAAACTATATATAAATATACATACATAGTTATACATATATAAAACATTTAGTAAATAATAGTGTATATGTATGTACATATGCATATGTATGTATGTATTTTATTTGAGCGTTTAGTAAATAAGTAAAATTTAAATATTCGAATTAACGTAAATGAACATTAAAAACATTTGTATAAATACATTCAATTATAATTATATATACAGTTGTACATATGTATGTATGCATGCATGCCAATTAAAATCGTAGGCTATTCAACAGGCTGTATGAGGAAATGTAGTGGATAATGTGACTGCAGTCATGTGTGATTGCTGTTGTTGTTGTTGTTGCGGTTGTAATGGCAAAAGTAGTCGCCCGCAAGTGCTAAGCCGTGTAGCTGTAGTGACAGTGTTTTTTGGCTGCTTATGCATAACAACATGCCCTTGTGGTGCCTAGAGCTTACTGTCGTTGGCATATAGAAAAACACTTAGTAGGAAAATCTCTTCAAAGCGTCATCCCTCGTTGCTGTTATATCAGTACAAAGCACTGCTTAGCCGGCATGCTCTGTTTACAGATCATCGTCAGGCTCACTTAGTGGGTGGGCCAGGATTGAGGCAACATTTTTTGGGCTTGTCCATAGATATTGTCATACATCATTCGCGTTGCCTTTACGACTTCAACTTTATGTCGGCATTATATCGTCAATGCAGTTTTATTTCAAGATTAATAACTTCATTTTGCGAATATGAAACTGACTTCGCAGACTTTTTATTTTTTTTCTATTTCAATGGTTTTATTTATTTTTTTTCTAAAGAATTGTTTTTAAGTAAAAAAAAACTACTTAAAACCCTGTACATTTTTGCCATGATCTCGATCACGCGTTTCCTTTGGTATACAATAAAACAATTTAAATTAAAATTACATTACTTTGACATCATATACATAATAAAAAAAACCACTAAAATTTCAATAGCTATTAAATAATAATTATTACTATTATAAATTAGATAATTAATAACTTAATAATTTCTTCAACAAAAAAAAAAAAAAACAAAATTATTTATTTGTAAGCTATTGATAGTAAAAAAATTTTTGTTCTAATAACTATAAAAAAAATAATCTAACTTTCGCACTAAAATTAATTTAAAACTAATATTTTTTACTTTGGTATTTTTTAGTTACATAATTAATTATAAATAATTTGTTGACTTTATCTACATAAGCTAAATAAACATTTGCGCAATATGCTATATAATTGTGTATACACAAGTCTTTCATATACTTTATATTAGTTAGCGAACGTTTATTGTGGATTTTATCTTTTAAATTTATTATTACATAATATTTAAACAATAGTATGTAGTACATATTATTATTATTATTGTTTTTTTTTTTTTTTTTTTCAAAATGTCTCACCCGTATTGCGAGTGTCGATTGTGATAGATAATCGATTATTGATCGACCAAAGAGCATGTAAATATAATGCTACTGGATCGATCAACAGTCGATTATCTATCACAGTCGACACTCGCAATAGGGGCGTTTATTTTGACCTGCGACTTTTTTTTTTATAAAATTTTAGATTTTTTTAAATCCATTTTAATTGAAACAACTTACATTTAAATAGATAACAATAAAAATAAAAAAATATATTTTTTCAAAAGATTTTTTTTGCATACACACATTTGCAAACCAGAAATTTCGGAATTCAGAATTTAGAATAAAATAAAAAGGTTTGCTTTACAATAATCGTATACCTTCATATACATATCGCACCCTAAATCATAAAGGGGCACAACTCAAAATTTTTCGAAATCGAGTTTTTTTCATAAACGGGTATACGAAACATATCTCTGGAGATTGCCAAAAAAAAAACTTTTGAATAACTGTCTCTTTCGACCGAAAAATAACCATTATACCTGGCCCTTTGCCATACGATTGCTTGTAGTGAAAACAAGCTTTTTGGCTCTCCTGAATATTTTTGAATTTTGAGTTGTGCCCCTTTATGATTTAGGATGCGATATGTATATCAGTTCACCTGCAATAATTCCATCAATTTCGCACGCCTCTAACATTTACACATGCCTTGCCTACGATTAAAATGTGTATGTATGTACATATGTGCGCATGCAATGAAAATGTATGTATGTACTATATAAAAACGAAACAAAAAATATAAAAAAAAAAAAATTAATTATAAAAAAACAAAAACATTAAATATAAAAAAACAAAAAAATTAATTACTTAGTAAAAAAATGCAAAAAATCCAAATTGTGAATAAAAAAAATGCATAACTGCAAACAACATTATTTAGATTTAAATTTTAATGAAAATTAGCCAACTTATTTAAGTTCATTATTTATATGTATTTGCAAGTAACTAAACTGAATATTACAAGAAGAAAACGATAATAAAGCTTACAAAAAAAAAATCAAAAAATAAAAGTTTTGAAGTAGTGAACGTTAAAAAAAAATGGTACGAAAAATCTTAGATCTAGTGCAAAGGATGCGGAATAAAGCATAACAGCAGTAAACTAAAAAAAAAAAAACAATTCAAAATGCTAATTGTGTAATATATGTATGTATAAAAAGAAAAAGAGAAACGTATGTATTTATATGTAAGCATATAAACATATAAAACATATGTATGTACATATAGAAGCAACAAAATATAAAAAAGTGAAAAAACTTTTTAGTACTACATAAATACTTATAATTACTAAATATGCATAAATATATATATATATAAAATAAACTTAACAACAAATGAGAATACATTTTATGTTTTACATGAACCATGCATACATAAACAAATACTTATATACATATAAACATAAATATAAACATAAATACATATATACTTTGTAACATACTTAAATGTAAGTTTTTAACGTTTCGTCAACACTGATTGAGTAATAAAAATAATAAAAAATTGTAGATTTACAAAACTGATGCATACATACATATGTATATGCAACTACAAAAAAAAAAACAAAAAAATACAAAAAATAAAAAAATTTAAAACAAAAAAAAAGAGAAAAATCACAAAAAAAAAACAATTCAACATTTATGTATTTATGTATATTAACGCATAAATAAAACACAAGCAAACAAAAAAATTGCTGTAAAATTATTAAAAAAAAAAAAAACAAATTACTTATAAGTTTTTCATAAATGTTTTCAGACAGCAACAAGAAAATACGCAAAAAACTAAGAAACAAATGCAAAAATTTATTTAAAAAATAAAATTTTGGAAAAAAAAATTAAAAAACAAAAACCAAACAAATGCATAAATTGCATTTAACCCATTAGTGGTCAAAGCGGACCTACAATAAATATAAAATATATCATTGGGTGTTCCCAAATTGGCACAGCAACCACTAATGGGTTAAAATTATTGTTTAAAAAATTTGTAAGCAAAAAATAAACACACATGCATACATGCAAAAATAACGTATAGGCAAACAACAAAACAAAAAAAGTAACGAAAACTAGCATATTTAAAATTTCTGGCGAAAGCTATCAATAAAAAAATTCTGTACGAAAAGTAACAAGTTCGAATTTTGGCTGACGAAAAATAACAAAATCAACTTTTGGCTGACAAAAGGTATCAGTAATTATATACTGTTTTTACATTAAAATTGTTGTTGTTTAAACAAAATTGATAGTTTTCGTCAGCCAAAAGTCGATTTTGTTATTTTTCGTCGGCCAAAAGTCGAACTTGTTATTTTTCGTCAGCCAAAAGTCGAACTTGTTACTTTTCGTCAGTCACAAAAAAAACGTATAAATGTTAGTTTTCGTATGGTACGATGATATGTACATACATACATACATATGTAGGTATACATACATAACTATAAATGTAAAAATTTTATTAATAATAAGCACTTATTGTACGTATGTATGTATTTTTAATTGTATGCGGCGAATAAGCGCTGCAAATGTGTTGAAGACGAGGACAACAACAACTTTTTCTTTGTTTTAAACAAAAGCCACACATACACACACAACATAATATATACATATGTATGTATATACACAATGCGGGGTCTGGTACGATATGTCGAAAAAAATGTCGAATCCTAAAAGTCTGAATAAAAAAAGACCGAAAAAAAAAATGTCGAAGCAAAAAATACCGAATTTTAATCATGTAAAAATTTGGAAAAATTTCTAATATAGCATTAAAAATAGCCCAACTTATGGCAGCTCGAATTTTACACATCAATAATAAAAAAAAAATAAAAAATAACCATCAGCCGGCAGAATTCTCTTTCCTGTGTAATATCTATGGCCCGGTCCACAGTGCTTTTTCGCAGAACACTTTTCTGCGTTGGCGGCCTACGGTCGCGCTTATAAAAAATAACCTTGGGCTACGCCATCCGTCCGGACGTGTGCCCTAACCGTGGCTACCGCCACGGTGATGTCCTTCTGCGTAGTAGGTGTACCCTTCAGCGGCGGCGATAAAAATGTAAGTATACAAATTTCGGCCTTTTTCGGTCATTTTCCTCATTACGACATTTTTTAATTCGGTCAAAAATGTGTTCGGTATAATAAGGCTTTTTTCAATTCGGTCTTTTAAGATTCGACATTTTTTTTTCGACTTATCGTACGGATCCCACACAATGCGCATATATTCTCTATGCCATAGAGATATACATACATATTAAAAAAAAAAATAATAATTAAAAAATAATAAGTAATTAAAAAAAAATAAATAATTAATAAATAATAAAAAAAAAAAATTAAAAAACACACACACACATGCACTATGCGTTCGTTTAGTATAAAATAAAAATATAAATAATATTTTAGTTGAAAATGTACATATGTATGTATGTACATACACATTTATGTCGTTTAAAGCGGAAAAACGCGTAGGTGTCTTAGCCAGATACGCATTGATGACGTTTAATTATTACATATGCACATAAATACATACATACATACATAACTAAACTAGCGACAACATACAGACAAACATTTATATTATTATAAATTTGTAGTAGGTTTTATTTTTACTTTGCTTTTTTCACTTTATTTACATACATACTTTGTACATGCATAGAATTAAATATTATTTTCTAATTATAAATGCGCTGCTTATTTTACATTTACTAAATTTTTCTTGCATTATAATTAAATATAAATGAAAAAATAAATAAAGTTATTACTTACATATATTACCACATACTATTAATATTACTTGTATAACTATTATTATTATTCTAATTAAAAAAAGCAAAAATACAGAATTAATTTGAAACAAAAAAGAAGTAATTATTGTCATTTAACTAGAGTAGCGGATTGAAAATAGAAATGAAATTAAAAATTAATAACAAAAAAAAAACATGAAAAGAAAATAAGCTGTAAGCAAAAAATTACGGCTTAAAGAAGAATATTAACATTTACTTTCTTTATTATTTTTTTTAAGTTTTTTGAGTTTCGCTGCCACTTTCCGAGAGCATTTTTTTCAACTGACTACTGATTGGATCCTTACACACCTATAAAAGGCTATTTTCTTATTCTATTAAAAAAAATTCGGAAATATTTTTTAACACAGACTTTACTAAACTTTATAACTTTATATATGTCTTGAAGACAGAGACCCAAAATAACAATTATCCCAATATCGAGAATCGTTAAAATTACGGGGTTAGACAATTTTTATTTTTTCGATCGGCACATAATTGTTATGAGTAATTTATATTTTTTACGATCCTCCATAACAATTACTGGATGATGGATATTTTTTAGATCATCCCATAATTGTTATGAGTAATTTATATTTTTTCGATCTTAAATAAAAATTACTGGGCGATGGAGATTTTTTAGATCAGCCCATAATTGTGGAAAAGCGGGTAAATATGGATACGAAATACGAATATAGAATACCGAATACCGCAAAAGCGCTTGGCTAGGGCTATCATCTGGTCGAGTTTTAATTTCGATATATTAATCGATAACAGAGTTATCGATAAAAATGTGGTGCATAAAAATTTCAATGAATGCACACAAAATGGGTATCAAATGAAAGCGCTTGGCTAGGGCTATCATCTGGTCGAGTTTTAATTTCGATATATTAATCGATAACAGAGTTATCGATAAAAATGTGGTGCATAAAAATTTGAATCAATGCACACAAAATGGGTATCAAATGAAAGCGCTTGGCTAGGGCTATCATCTGGTCGAGTTCTCGTTTCGATATAATAATCGATAACAGAGTTATCGATAAAAATGTGGTGCATAAAAATTCCAATGAATGCACACAAAATGGGTATCAAATGAAAGCTCTTGGCTAGGGCTATCATTTGGTTGAGTTCTCATTTCGATATATTAATCGATAACAGAGCTATCGATAAAAATGTGTTGCATAAAAATTTGAATGAATGCACACAAAATGGGTATCAAATCGTTATCGAAATTAAAACTCGACCAAATGATAGCCCTAGCCAAGCGCTTTCATTTGATACCCATTTTGCGGTATTCGGTATTCTATATTCGTATTTCGTATCCATATGTACCCACCTTTCCACAATTATGAGCTGATCTAAAAAATATCCATCATCCAGTAATTTTTATTTAAGATCGAAAAAAATATAAATTGCTCATAACAATTATGATATGATCGAAAAAATATCGATCTTTGAATAATTGTTATTGATGATGGAAAAATTTTTCCATTGCTCAATAATTGTTATGAGTGATTTTTATATTTATTTGTTATAATTGTTATGGTCTCTGCTTGAAGAGCATTGTGCTGTTGTCCGTGCATTTTTTGTCCAAGAATTTGGTGTTTTGCAGAAAAGTTTTTCAGTGGATTTCAAGAGCTATTTAGCCATTTCATTTGTATCGTTTTCAACGGTTATGAAAATGCTGTTTTTATACAAAAAACAAAAGTGATTGGAGCATTGCCTAGCAGTTACGCAGTTTTTATGGAACAGTTAGTGTGACACAGAAGGTTGAGGAAAGTGCCACCTGAAAAGGCTTACATTTTAAATCAAAGGGGAAGTATTTACCAAAGCTGCCCTTTGCTTCAATAATGGTTTGCTACAGTGTTACAAACATACTTTCACTGAACCAAAGTAATACATACATATATGTATAGCATTTTCAGGTCAAATGAAACGTTTTTCAAGTCAAGTGAAACTTTTTTCAAGTCAAGTGAAATCTTTTTTAATTGAATTGAAACGTTTTTTAATCGAAATTAAACCTTTTTAATTGAAATTAAATCTAAAAAAGTTTAATTTCAAGTGAAAAAGTTTTCAAATCACTTGGAAAAAGGTTTCACTTGACTTTAGAAAAGTTTCACTTGACTTGAAAAAAGTTTCACTTGACTTGAAAAAAGTTTAGAACCTTTTCAATTGAATTGAAACCCTTTTTAATTTAAATTAAAAATTTTTTAATTAAAATTAAATTTAAAAAAGTTTAATTTCAAGTTAAAAAGCTTCCAAATCATTTGAGAAAGGTTTCACTTGACTTTAAAAAAGTTTAAAACCTTTTCAATTGAATTGAAACACTTTTTAATTAAAATTAAATTTAAAAAAGTTTAATTTCAAGTTAAAAATCTTCCAAATCATTTGAGAAAGGTTTCACTTGGCTTTATAAAAGTTTCACTTGACTTGAAAAAGTTTAAAACCTTTTCAATTGAATTGAAACCCTTTTTTAATTTAAATTAAACATTTTTTAATTGAAATTAAATTTAAGAAAGTTTAATTTCAAGTGAAAAAGGTTTCAAATCAATTGAGAAAGGTTTCACTTGACTTTAAAAGTTTCACTTGATTTGAAAAATGTTTAACTTCACTTCAAAACAGTTTCACTTGACTTGAAAAAAGTTTAACTTCACTCGGAAAAGGTTTAATTTGACCTAAAAATGCTATATAACTACGCTTAGATATGTGGCTTTGTTCAGAAACTCAGTTTGAAGCGCAACCTGATTTTGTAGTACAAGCAGATCGTTCATAAACGTAAATTTTGCATGAATCGTCGCTCATCACAATCATCAAAAAAATAATTACTGCCGATGTTGCGCTTCATGCTGCGTTTCTGAACCAGACCTGTTATTTAATGATTAAAAATTTTAATGATTATTAATTAAAGCATGTTTTGTTGTTGTAACTATTTAATGATTAATTACGATTATTTTCACCTTTTTAATGATTAAAAGTTAATTAAATTATATTAAAAATATAATTAATCGATTAATTATTTTTAATTGCACAATTATTTAGATTATTTTCAATTATTTTTAATTGCATGATTAACGCAATTACTTGATTATTTTCAATTGTTTTTGATTTTTTTTAATTGCATGATTAATACAATTATATGATTATTTCAAATTATCTATGATTTTTTTAATTGCATGATTAATTAATTAATCGATTAATTATTTTTAATTTTTTGGTTTTTTTCAAATTTGTTTGTGAAAAAAACATACATACATATGACCGTGCATACACACATGTGCTGAGAGTATGCTGTGCGTTTAAACCCGTATCGGATGAGGCCGCACTAGTAATTGCCAGTCTATACTGCTGACGCAGTTCCTATCTCTACACGGTTGTTTCAGGCCCATCTCTTTCGCTTTAAGCACGAGTCGAACCTAACGTGCGATCACTGCGGGAGGCAAGCAATAGACGATGCATACCACGTATTCTTTGAGTGTGCAAGATTTTACGAATCTAGAAACAAGTTCCGTAGAATATTTGGAGGAGACTATACACCTGAGTCGTTCGTGAAGCATATGCTAGAAAGCGAGCCAAAATGGACTGCAGCGAGTGATGTAATAGCACACACCATGAAAACACTAAGAAGCCTAGAGAGAATACAGCGAGGCAGTGGCGACTAAATTAGCACTAATTGTATCCCTCTAATCATAGGTACCTCAAGTGGAACGGATACGTAAGTACAGGAGCTCGGCCTCCTGTATCCGTCATTGCGCGTGGTACGGAGCTTTGGCCTCCGCAGACCACGTAACAGTGACGACTTTTGTAAAAAATAAATGGGTGAAGCCTTTTAAGGCAGACTGAGGGCAATAACGCGACCATTACGGACTTTAGAGCCTGGTGCTCAACCCACCACCCGATGGTAGCCTGACGGCAGTACCGGGGCGTTCGGTACGATGACAGTAGAACGTTTAGTGCGGTTAGAGTCCCGCACTGAAAGGGTAAAGGCTTTCGATGCTTCCTCCTCGTTAAAAAAATATATATATATATGTGTACACATACATACATGTGCGCATGCATACATACATACACACATTCATGCACACATACAAACTCACATACATGTATATATGTACATACCTACACATACCTATTTTCAAAAATAATTTAAAATAATCATATTAAAGAAAATAATCGCACAATTGAAAATAATCGAGCAATTAAAAATAATCATACAATTAAAAAAATTTTGGCAATTAAAAATAATCAAACAATTAAAAATAATTGGGCAATTAAAAATAATCATGCGATTAAAAAAAATTATGTGATTATATGATTATTTCCGATTATTTTTTTAATGGTTAGTAATCATGATTTTTTTTACAATTTTTTTAATTTAATCGATTATTAATTGTCCGCTTAATGTAAGACAATTAAAATAATCATTAAAATTAAAAAATCCAAAAAAATTAATCATTATTAATTTTAATTGGGATTTAACAGGTCTGTTCTGAACATACCCTGTATTATCTTCAAAATGTTGTTGTACGCCAACTACGCCCTGCCTGAGTATTCTCTAAAATTTTTATTTAAACCCAATAAACACAAAAGCGAGGATGATATCGTGGCGAATTCGAGATGAATTCGCGGAGGTGAATGTAATTTTTCGGACTTGTATCGAGTTCGAGATGGACTCGAGAAAAATCAATTATCGCAATAGCATTTATTAATTTTATTAAATCTTCCTTTACACGAAGAAATTCCCTGTTGGACCATTTAAAACTCTACTCAAGCGACTGAAAAGCTCGGATGATATCGTGGCGAATTCGAGGCGGATTCGCAGAAGAAGATTTTCTAGAATGTATTCGCCAATGAGCCTAAATATCGAATCGCCAACGATCCGAGAATATAAAAATGCGCGAATCGCTAATGAGGGGTGACTCGCCTGGGAATTCGGATTCGCCGATCTATTGTCGCGAACTATCGCCGCGATAATATAATCAGAGAAGCGAACTCGTCTCGAATTCGAGGCGAATCCGTTGTGTTTATTGGGAAATATCTTAAAACAAAAATATATTTCATGTTTTAATTTTTGTGTAAAACTTTTTCACACATTTTCGTTTAAAGCTAACATTTGAAAACTGCATGTTTTTTGTGTACGAAACGAGTTTGAACTTGAAAAAAAAAAGTATTTACTAAAAATAAACAAGTAGAAAAATACACTCAAAAAAAAATAAGAAAAATTAAATTTACCAATAAAATTTAAAAAAAATTGTATTAAATGCTTTTGAAACGCGTAAATTAAATGAAAGTATTAATAAATAAACAAACTTCTATATAATCCATTGTGTCTAGAAAAAAAAATACATTTAATGCTAAAGCTAATAAAGAAAAAAATTCATAAAAAACAATAATTATAACAGCAAATTGTAGGTGTAAAAACAGTGTTAGACTAACAAAAAAATAAATATACTAACTATACATACATACATATGTAAAAACTTAAAGCAAAAATCCCTTAACGTATTACGAATTATCTATATAAAAATATATATTACAATAAAAAAATTAAGAATACTTACAAAATACTATTTATATGGATTTCTGTAATTTGAGTAAAAAAAAACAAGGATAATACAATTATAAACAGAACTTAAGCAAGAAATAAGTAAAAATCATAAAAAACTGCGATGTCGCAAATAAAAAAGGCCCCGCTGGGACAACCAAAAAAAGAACAACAAAGTCTTTTGAAATTTTGCTTGCACTACCAAATAACTTTTCTCAATTGGCGCGTAACCGCCAGACGATCTTGGTCGAGTCCAATAAGGATACATACATATACTTATTGTAGGTCTTGCAATAAATTTGCTTTCACCAAGATTGTTGCAAGAGGCTTACTAAAACTTTTCAGTTTGTCCCTCGGAAAATATCCGCGTACACATGTGTGTAGGACAAGATCAGATGCCGGAGTAAGTGGATTTAAGAGCATTAAAGGGATTGTGTAGCAACTGTGGCAATTCCCACGACATTCTCAACTTAATACCGGAACAACCTGTTTTTATAGACATATATTCGATCAAAGGCAGCACTCAGAGCTTCTGGCGACATCGAAATATTCCAATTTAGGTATTTTCATACTGCATGTCTTTAGAATTTGATATACACGAACATGCATATGCATGTATATCCAAACTTGCTCCTAACTAAAATTAATATTTTCAAACAATTTTTTTTTTTATTATTCTATATTTATTTGTTAAGCTTATACATACACGATTTAAAAAGAGAAATGCAAGTAAACTGATGTGGCGATCCATATACATATGCCATCTCACGCAGGTACACCCAAATAGTTTATGTCATTCTTCAACTCATCGTATAGTTCCTGATAGTCTGGATGTTCACGCACCAGCAAAGCCACAGTGCCACGTTTCACACCCATAGCTGCACCTAAATCAGCACGACTTGGAGTATATGTGTAGGGAATGCCTTTTTCTTCACACACAGCTGGCATGTGGCAAATAATGTCTATGGGAGTAACATCACCAGCGAATATGCAAATGCTGTGAATGGAGGAATATGCATTGATAAGTAAATGGTGTAGGGTGCATGATTATTACTGTAACAATTTACAACTTTGTTTTATATAAAACTAGTATCACCGTGGTCGATCAATTAAATTGAGAGCGGAACGATTTGAGAGTGGAAAGACCATATTTCTTATATAAAATTTCTATAATAAAATATGTATAAAATAAAACATATAGTTACTGGTACTGGTTGTCCGAGGAGACATAGTGAAATTTTATGTCGAATAATTTTCTAGAATATTCTAAACCTCTAGCGACCTCCAAACTCCATTTTCCGGAATCTTCTTTCTTTTTCCAGTTTCCTTCCTTTTTCTCTTCTTCTGTCCTTTTTGCGTTTCCTTCCCCTTTATCCTTTTTACTTTCCGTACACTTTCCTCTTACCTTTTCCCCTTTCCTTTCCTCTTCCTTCGCTATTTCCGTTTCTTTTATTTCCCATTTTTTTCTTTTCTTTTTCCTTCCATTCCGGTCCTTTACTTTCCTTCACTTTCCTTTCCTTTCCTTTCAAATTTTTCAAATAGGTGGAAACCGGTTTTGTAAAAATTAAATTTTATTATCCATCTACGGGGCAAGCCCTTTCAGATGACGTTTCAAATTTAAAAATCAAACAAACTATACCGGAATATTAAATTGCTTGACAGATGGCAACCCTTTTTCTAAAAATTATAATAAATTACCAATTTTCAGGTTGAGCCCTTTCATATAACAGCTCAAACTTAAAAATCAAACAAACTGGAGCATAAAAATGAATTTTTGAACAGGTGGCAACCCTCTGTAAAAATTATAATAAATCACTCATACAAACCTCTTTCACAAGAGAGAAGAGACAACTCAAATCGAAAAATCAAACAAACTATAACATAAAAATGAAGTTTTGAGGTGGCAACCCTTTTTGTAGAAGGCAGGCAAAGCCCTTTCATACGGCACTAAATTTAAAAATCAAACAAACTGTAGAGTTTAATTGAATTTTTTAAAAGGTGGCAACCCTTTTTGTAAAAATTATAATAAATTACTAATCTTCAGGCCAAGACCTTTCATATGGCACCTCAAATTTAAAAATCAAACAAACTATAGCATAAAAACGAATTTTTGAACAGGTGGCAACCCTTTTTAAAAAAGGTAAACCTTCATGCACATCTACAGGGCAATCCCTTTCATTTGACGCCAAAATCGGTATAACGGTGTAAAAGTTATGGTGCGTACAAAAAATCGCTTAGCGTAATATATATAAAGCAAACCTGTTAAATAATGATTATTAATCGTAATGATTACCGGCTTGATTGATTATTTTTTCAACTGTCCATTTAATCATTGATTACCCATTGTTTTCAAATTTTAATGATTATTTTGCAATTACCATTAAAAAAAATCAAAAAAAATCATAAAAAATCAAAAAAAAGAAAAATAATCATAAAAAATCAAAAATAATCAAAAATAATCAAAAAAAATTATTTTGATTGTTTTTGATTATTTTTGATTATTTATGATTTTTTTTGATTTTTTATGATTTTTTTTTGATTTTTTTTGATTTTTTTTTAATTTTTATCAATATGGTTTAAAGAAATATGCACATTTGTACGTATGCAGGTATGTATATAGCCCTTTAAGGCAGACTCCCGACGGTAGCTTGATGGTAGTACCGGGGTTTCGATACGATGAGCGTAGGTGGTGTAGTGCGGTTAAAGTCCCACACTAACAGGATAAAGGCTCTATATGCTTCCTCCTCGTATATTTGTGCAGAGAGGCATACACATTTATACATATCTTACAAGCTTGGAATTATTGTTAATTTGTCATTGACCGTACATGGTACGATGCACGTTTATATCTAATTATTTATCTTTATGAAAAATTGTTTAAAGTGGCCAAATCAAACATTTTAGTGTAACATTCGCTGACTTTCGAGACTTTATGACATTCATGAATGAGGAAAAGAAGCGATACATAGTCTCATTTTCATTAATTTATACAGTGAATTATGTGTGTTGTTTATGGAGATGTTATAGTCCAAAATGTCTATATCTGAACAATCCGTTGTATGGGACCTATATGTTATAGTGGTCCAATTTCTCTAAAGAAGTCACCCAAGTACCAAATTTCAAGTAGATATCTCAAAAAAATGAGGGATTAGTTTGCGTTTATACAAACGACTCAGCTCATGATCCTCATCATAGCGGTTATATTTTGGTGGATCTGTCATGCCTCCTTCTGCATTTTCCGTCAGTTTGTCTGTATATTTTATTGCCAAATTTGAAATAATTCTGGTCCAGGGTTATTTTCAGCGTATTTACGATCTCTGTTGCAATGTCGTTGTTCGTTTTCTCTGTCAGTATTTTAGTTAGAGCTTTTAGTATTTCTGTCTTTGGTATCGAGGGGTATAGATCCTTCACGTAAAGTGATACCTGTTTTGAGTCCTTGGGTACGTTCAGAATTCTCAGTTTGTTGACTAGTTCCGTTGTGTTTTTGATTGCTAGTAGCATATTTAGCAGAATATGGTCGGACGAGCGCATGGCCGACGATTGGAACTTAAGTGTGCTCTGCCCAATCCACAAAAAAGGAGACTCCACAGTACGTGCCAATTATCGAGGGATAAGCCTCCTTAATATCGCATATAAGGTCTTAGCAAGTGTATTGTGCGAAAGACTGAAGCCTATCGTCAACAATCTGATTGGACTTTATCAGTGTGGCTTCAGACCTGGTAAATCTACCATCGACCAGATCTTCACAATACGACAAATACTGGAAAAAACCCATGAAAAAGGAACCGACACACACCATCTCTTTGTCGATTTTAAAGCCACTTTTGATAGCACGAATAGGAATTGCCTGTATGCCGCAATGTCTGAATTTGGTTTCCCTGCTAAACTTATACGGCTATGCCAAATGACGTTGACTAACACCACCAGCTCCGTCAGAATTGGGAAGGACCTCTCCGAGCCGTTCGAGACCAAACGAGGTTTCAGACAAGGTGACTCTCTTTCGTGCGACTTTTTCAATTTGATGCTGGAAAAGATAATACGAGCTGCAGAACTTAACCATACAGGAAGCATCTTATATCACAAGAGTGTGCAACTGCTGGCGTACGCCGATGACATCGACATCATTGGCACTAACACGCGCGCCATATGTTCTGCCTTCTCCAAGCTGGATAAAGAGGCTAAGAAAATGGGTTTGGCGGTCAACGAGGACAAGACGAAGTACCTCCTGTCATCACACAAAGAAACAGCACGCCTTGGCAGCCACGTCAATGTTGATAGCTACAAATTCGAAACTGTTAAGGACTTCGTCTATCTGGGAACCAGCATTAACACCAAGAATGATGTCAGCACGGAGATCCAATGAAGAATCACGCTTGCCAATAAATGCTACTTCGGACTAAGTAGGCAACTGAAAAGTAAAGTCCTCTCTCGACAAATAAAAATCACACTCTACAGGACGCTCATCGTTCCAGTCCTCATGTACGGCGCAGAAGCATGGACAATTTCAAAATCAGATGAGATGGCACTTGGAGTATTCGAGAGAAAAGTTCTTCGTAAGATTTATGGACCTTTGCGCGTTGGCGTGGGCGAGTATCGACGGAGATTTAACGATGAGCTGTACGAGCTTTACACAGACATCGACATTGTTCAGCGAATAAAGATCCAGCGGCTGCGTTGGGCAGGTCATGTCGTGAGAATGGACGAAGGCGCTCCGGCCAAGAAAGCATTTCTATCGAAACCCGCTGAACGCAAAAGAAAAGGGAGACCTCCACTGCGTTGGGAAAATCAGGTGGACAGCGATGCTGCCTCCCTAGGTGTTCCCAAGTGGCGCCATGCTGCACGAAACAGAAGCAATTGGCGCGCTCTGTTGGACTCGGCCAGAATCGTCTAGACGGTTAAGCGCCAATCAAGAAGAAGAAGAAGTAGCATATTTAGATGTTTTGAAAGTCTATATCCTGGTGCCGATTTATGGTTTACTATTGGTCGCATAGGTGTTCCTGTTTTGTGGATTTTAGGTAGTGCGATCAGTGATGGGGCAGATGGATTCATTGCTGTGAGAGTGTAGGCTACTTTGCTGTCTCTTATATTTTTCGCTTGTTTTATTGCACGCTTTATTGCCATTTGCTATTCTTCCGTTGGGTCTTTTCTCATCACTCCGCAGCCCATTTCTTTGATTAGTTGACCTGTTTTTGCGGTGTATTCCTCTTCCTCCATTAGCACAGTTGTATTTCCTTTGTCTGTTTCACACTTCATCAATTTTTTCAAAAAAGGAAAAATTCTTAATTTCATATAAGTTGTCTTTATTGTTCATCATACGGCATACCGTTTCAGCCCTAGTTATTGCCCTATTGTATTCTTTTAAAAGGCAGAACTATTACGTACTTACGTTCCGACATTGTTCCTCAAATAGGATTATTTGGGAATTTGTATTCGTCTTCGCATGCCTACTACATAATAAAGCAGTAGACGATTTGCTATGTTGCAAATAGATTTACGTAAAGATAATCTCTGTCATAATCAGAATTCTTTATTCGCTCTTCCCTGTCCTTATACTGAACCTAGAAATGAATCTTCCCCAGGTGTAGGAAGGGTTTGTATCCGTATCTACTAGTACGAAAAACTTCGAACGAGCCAATGTCTATACAAATTTTGTACTTCTAAATTTGTCGACATTTTAATTAGTGCAGTTGTCGCTGTAGAATACACAATGACTTGGATACACCTGTCCCCATATTTACTGCAGGGTTACGTACTTTAATATGCGTTCACATACATTTGTACAAACAAACTTTATGCCTCTCTGACCAAACATGCATGCCTACCTGAATACTTATGTGCATGCATATCCAAATTTCTTTACAACAATATTGAAAAAAATCAAACAAAATAAAAAAAAATCAAAAAAAAATCATAAAAAATCAAAAAAAATCAAAAATAATCATAAAAAATCAAAAATAATCAAAAATAATCAAAATAATTTTTTTTGATTGTTTTTGATTATTTTTGATTTTTTATGATTATTTTTAATTTTTTTTGATTTTTTTTGATTTTTTTTTTGATTTTTTTTAATGGTAATCATTAAAATTACTTATTTTCAGCAAAAGAATTAAAATAATAATTACCAATTAAAAAACAAAACAATTTAATTGATTACTAATCCTAATCGGAATTTAACAGGTCTGATATAAAGATATTATGTAGAGATAAGTTGTTTTGAAAATTAAGGTTTTCAAAATGAAAATTTTAGAATTTTAAAATTATTCTGAATTTGGTTTTCTGAGTTGTTCAATCTTTCTTTGTTGAGAAAAATAAAATAATTTTTATAAAAATATTTGGCCACAAAATATATATATATGTACACGTAGCTACAATTGGCGATCCTGTGAACTTTAGAAAAGAACGTGAAACTGTGGAAGACGTTTCTTAATTTCTAACAACCATATTTCGCTGATTACATTTTGATTTTGAATCTACCATCGAGACTATCAACATATTCGCCGCTATCATATTTACCAGCAGCTGCAGCATTATACCGTTATTCTATATATATATAACTGAACTTCCATATTTCATATTCCATATAACATATAGCTGCCATACAACTGATTGTTCAGATATATGGTTTTGCACTTTTATTTTTTTATAACTCCGAAAATAGTCATTCTGCGTGAAAAAGCAACATAAACACTTTCATTCAAAATGAATAGGTACAAAATTTTCTTATATACGATTTCCAGGTATCGGCATCAGTTATTGCATTTTTGTGCAACCAAGTTGAAGATTTTATACGCATTTGAATAATTTTTTTTTGCTAATTTTTCATAAAATTTTTCTCCAAATAATGCCTAAAAGTATGCTTCAATTGTTTTCAAACAATAGTTTTGTAGGAAAATTTTATTATAAATGCATATAAAATCCTTAAACATGCATATATTTTCTTCATTTAAAAACTGCGTAATAGTTCTTTTAACTCTCTGTAAGACGATATAAAGCTCATCAAATTCATTTAATACGATATATGAGTTATTGAGCTTTAAAAAAATGCCTATAGTGAAATTTCAACTTTGGTTGCACAAAAGTGCAATAACTGATGCAGATACGTGAAAATGGTATATGAGAAAATTTTTCACCTATTCAGTTTGAATGAAAGTGTTTATGTTGCTTTTTCACGCAGAATGACTATTTTCGGAGTTATAAAAAAATAAAAGTGCAAAACCATATATCTGAACAATCAGTTGTATGGCAGCTATATGTTATAGTCACCCGATCTCGACGATGTTCAGGGAATAGATTAAAGCCAATACGAGTACAAATTCTCCAAAGTTTCATGTCCTTAGCTGTTTAAATAGCTAAGTTATACCCCAACATGTCCATATCTGAACAATCGGTTGTATGACAGCTATATGTTATAGTGATCCGATTTCAATTATTTTCAGAAATAGTTAAGGCAATACTAAAATATTGTCACGTGCAAAGTTTTGGCAATCTATCTCTTAAACTGACTGAGTTATTAACAAAAAAGTCCAAATTGATGGTAATTTTTAAATACCGTTATCTCGAAAACCGGAGCCAATTTGGGAAAACTAAAGGCGGCATTGAATTTAGAATGCCCCAATTAAGTAAGAGCAACTATCAAAATTTTTATGCGCGTAAAGGGTGCCAAGCCTGAGTAAAGTTTATAGACGGAAAAAAAATTACCTTCAGAGCTCTGAAACTTCTTTCCTAAATATCTCGAAAACAAGAGCTAACTGTGACTTTCTGTAAATGCCATCGTATTCTACAGCCAAAAATTTAGTTGGGGTGTCTCGGCGTTTCGCTGTGATATTTTGACCTCCCTACAGTGTTATTGATAGATTTACACGTTGGCCAGAAGCGTATGCATTAAGAGATATTTCGGCTTCTATAGTTGCAAATAAATTTTTAAGTGAGTATGTTTCTCGTTTTGGGGTACCATTGCAAATTACAAGAGATCAAGGTGCACAATTCACGTCTAAATTATTTTCGGAATAGTTTATAAAGAAAGTATTTCGGCAAAACCATCAGAAATGGTTTTTGGATAAAATTTACGTTTACCTAGTGAACTGATTGTTCCATCAGAAGAAAATCTTTCTCATGGTGAAGTTTTAGGAAATTTGCGAAAACATTTTAAAAATGTTAATTCAAATCTTAAACATAATCAAAATTCCGAAACAGGTGTATAGATTCCGAAAGATTTAGAGACTTGTAAATTTGTTTTTATGCGTGTTATTGCAACAACCATATGAAGGACCTTATAAAGTTGTTGAAAAAGACAAAAAATATTTCAAAATTGAAATAGATAATGAGATTAAAACAATTCCAATTGATAGACTTATACCGGCAATTATAGAAAACACAATTATTCCTAACACAAACACTAACATAGTCACAACAACAGAAAAGAACCGCGTTACTTTTAACTTATATAATATTGATTCTCGTGGAGGGCGAGTATTGTAGGATGCATGATGGGTCGGCTTTCCATTATTCCAGCACGCCCTGAGAAAAATGACTTATGCAGGGCGGTAGAGGGGCTCTCACAGATCTGAAAACTGAAAGCCAAACTTGCCGGAGGCTTATAGTTCCCGAGATATTCCTTCTTAAAGTTGTTAAAATACTACGCAGAAGGACATCACCGTGGCGGTAGCCACGGTTGGGGCACACGTCCGGACGGATGGCGTAGCCCAGGGTTATTTTTTATAAGCGCGGCCGAAGGCCGCCAACGCAGAAAAGTATTTTGCGAAATTTTCGCTAAACTGCATGTGTGGTGAAATTTGTATGGGAACTTTAACAGCAAATATCTCGGGAACTATAGGCCTCCGGTTGGTGGGGTCTTCAGTTTTGTGATCTGGGCCCCTCTACCCATCTAAAAAAAAACATTTTTTTCTAGCCGTGGGGGACTCGTCTAAAATTTTACATATCTCGGAAACCATGACTCCGGCAGGTTTGGTTTTCAGATTTGGGATCTGCTCCTCTACACCCCTGTATAAGTCATTTTTCTCGGGGCGTGCTGGAATAACGGAAAAATTCCCTCTGAGTTGTTCAATCTTTCTTTGTTGAGAAAAATAAAATAATTTTTATAAAACTATTTGGCCACAAAATATATATATACGTAGCTACAAATGGTAGTACCTATTTAAAGCTCAGCTGTCATGTAACTTACCCAGTTTCACCTTTGCGTAAGCGTGTTTGCACATCCTTCAGACCATTGCGTAAATATGTTTTATGCTTCATTGCTTTCTTAATAAGTTTATAACATTTTTTAGCCATTTTACGTGATGCCATTGGTTGTGCTATGCAATTCGCATATTTCAACTTGTCCTCGTAGGTATCTTCCTCTTTGACAGTTACATTCGTTACGGAAACTACGGAGGTATCCACGTCGATAGGTTCAGTCTTGATTTTACCCATTTTCCTTTTATTTTACACAAAATTGGACAAAATTATTATTTTTTGAATGTAAAGTACCTGCGGCGGCATAAACACGTGAAAGTTTGACACTTCTTAATTTTTTTTTGACAGTTTAAGTGCAATTGTTGCCAGTCAGGTTGAATTTTTACGACGCTGCGCTACAGGGTGCCATGGAACCAAAAAAATATTCAACCGGATCCTAAATTGAATCAGAAATTTATCTGGTTCTATAGGGCTCAAATCGCTACAAATGTTTTACAAATGTAATCAAATTTTTGTTCACTTATGCTATGGTTATGGTTACAATCTTGATTGCCAATCAAAATCGGAAACATTTCGTGATTGGTGAGAGGTGGTTACGCTTACATTGATGATTGGAGCGCACATACACAACATAACACATGATAATTACTGAGCACATACACAACATAACACATTATTACCTCTGAAACCTCGTTTGCTGGCTGCCTGTTTCACACAGCAAGTTTGCTGGATGTGAGAGTCCGAAAATTCTCTCACCGTCGGAGTGCACAACAACAATTACACGGTGCTCGACCAGCTTGATTGGTAGCATAACCAGGCCATTACCGTAGCCATACACGGTGCGACCGTTGACCCAAATCGATTGCAATCGGGTTGGGCTGTTTGCCTTCATACGGTGCAATTTATTGTACAACCTTGTTGTACAATTTGATTTTGTAAAAAATTACTTTGAGCGAAGATGGAATAGGATAATATTGCGCTTATAGGAAGAAGCACGTACAGCAAAAGTACGATTAACTAAAAGAAAAAAATTTGCGTTATTTATTCTACTAATATTTATGTTTTTTGTATTGAATTCGCTTATTTTTACTTATTTTAATGTGATGTGTTCACTTCAAGAATTCTCATAAAATTAAATGTTGAACAACATGCCCCCAAACGAAGCAACCAACTTGTACAACTTGACAAAAAATTAAAACTTTTTGATTTTTCGTACAACCGATACACAACTTCATACAACAGCTCCAAAAACGTTGCAATTTCCAGTGCAACTTGCTCAAGTTGTATAAGAAATTGCAAGGTGTGTGGCTAGCATTACAGCGCTTTCACATTACTCGTTGCGGTATCGGATCGACATTTTTGGTTTTTACCGAAAGTATACCGAGAGCTTACCGACCACATGTATTTCAATTGGCACTTTCACATTAGTGTTGCATACATGAAATCGAAGCGGATTAGATTCGGTATACCACAACGCGGTAATACCGGCCAGTAAAATTTGAGGAATTACTGCATACATTTTTGCGGCGTAATGAAAGAAAAAGAATAAAGTCAGTGAAAATCTCGTTTCGGCTATAAATTTTGCAAGCTATAATGGCTTCGTCTTCGCTGGAAGACATTATTGTTATTATTGAGTGATATGTTGAATTGTAAACTTTATATTTTTAATTTCGATATTTGTTTTCCAATTTTCTGCCGAAAGTATTCCCACAAGTATGAAAAACACAGCAACGCGGACTCGTTTCCGTAAGATGAAAATACCGAGAAAAAAATGTCGATCCGAAGTCGTACCGAGTAATGTGAAAAGGCCCTTAATTATTATAATAGGGCCCTTACACGGTGAAATCATTTGGTCAAATCGTGTGTCTGTGGTAGTAAAATGTCTATATCGCTAGCTTAGAGTGCAAACTGTGTAAGTCCATTTTTATGAAAAAGTGTATTTTTATGTAGAACGCTAGAAAAATCAAATACGCACCGCACTAAACAAGTCTGAGACTCTTATCATATTTCTACTCGATGTTATTCAGGGATACGCAAATTGTGTAAGTCCAAAAAGCTAAGAAAATTGTGTAAGTCCAAAATATTTACATGAACAGAAATTTTTTTTTCATTTTGAAATTTTTTGTTTTTGGTCTCTCCTACAAAGTTTGAAAAAAGGACTTACACAATTTGCACTCTAACCTAGCGATATGTTTCTCACACGTACTTGTTTAATGTCGATTTGACCAATATCAAAATTTTTGTTTCTTATCAAATTGGATGGCTATTTGACGCGCGTTGTGTATGCGTGTAAATTGCAGTTTGATCAAATTTCAGTGCCAAATCAGCATGTGTATGAGTGGGCAATTGCGCTAAATTAAATTAAAGATGCAATTATATTTGGATCGGGACAAAAAATGATAATTATGGTGTTTTAAAAACTCGTATATTCTTAATTGTGCGTGCTACGGCCATTTATCGCGCTTCAAATCGCTTATATTTTAACAATTTCCTTTTTAAATTAATAGAAAGATAGCAAGAAATTTGATGTGTTTATGTCAAATCACACAGACACGCGAATTGATCAAATTAATTGATCATGTAAGGCCCCTATGGTTTATACCAGCGTTATTTTCTTTTTAATTGTAAATTTAGTGTTAGGTAGTTTGCCGGACATGTATTATACAACCGAATTACGAATTGTATTTTATTTAAACTAAATTTAATGAAAGCTTTGTGTTATTAAACTGGATTTTGCTATGCATTTTGACAACCAAGTGGCACTCTCAAACTTTGCCCTTGTTGTAAACTTGGCAACACTTTTATCCCTTCTGAACGAAAGTTCGGTTACACACTTGTCAAACGTAGGGCGCAGGCCAAAAGAAAAAGAAGAATCGCTTGCAGCCAGTCATAAGTGCAGAAAATATACAAAATAATTAATAACGAACATTTGCTACAATAAAAAGTGAATTGCATTAAAACTAGGAAAACTAATATTGGAAAAATTTGTGTAAAAATAATTTCGCAAGCGTTGCAAAGGAAAAATCAAATCAGCAGAACAAAATGAGTACTGGTGGCATGGGAGAGAAAAGAAAATTATCGTAAGTACATGGGAATTAGCAGCAGTAGCTGCCATCGCAGTCTCGGTTAGCAGCAAAGGCCGCGTCGTATGCGATAGCAGCGCCGCATGGAAAGAAAATTGAATGACTATTAATATGTAAACGCAAAAATATGTGATTAATTCATTTATTTAAAGCGAATTCAAATCGCGTGGGCGGCGATGACGACGACAGATAGAAGTTGCGAAACATATGAAGCGATAAGAAAGGGCAAATAAAATTCGCTAAGAAATGGTCGCAATTAGCAGCTGCTTTTTAGTGCTGATCGGGCGTCGTCGCCGCAGTCATCGCGAAAAAGCTGGTTGTTGTCTGTCGACGTTGACTTATAATTGATTTTTCATTGCGTTTGTTGGCAGAGTTAGCTGCTGACAAACTAGCGTTGGCTGCCTTTTATTTATTTTCTTTTAACTGGAAAAACGGGCTGCTGGTGAAAATTAGATGGGTGGGTGGTTTGGTGGGTTAAATTAGTTGGCAGCACATCGCTTTTGGAAGATGCGTGTTGTAGGTACATAGGTATGTATGTGTTCATATATATAAGAAAGTAAACAATAATCTACATATTCTGAAGACTGCCTCGAATCATCGAAGAAAAGATATTTCAGCACGAGGTACCTACATACCTACTCACATACATATGTATTTATATCGCCGGTGACGATTCCATTTTAGAATTAGAGCATATAGCGTGGCAAACGTGAAGAACGAAAACCAAGCTGGCAACCTTGGCATTTGTAGAATACATACTACATATGTACATATTGTATACATATTTACATATATGTATATATACATAAATAGGTATATACATATGTACATATGTACCTATATTGCATCTGCAAAAAATAAGGGTGGAAAACATAAGTAAATAATGGTTTGAATACATATTATTAAACTTGTATACCCCGTACCGCTAGTACATTGGCAGCGCAGTGACTTAAATAGATCCGGCTGTCAGGGTCAGGTATACCATTAAATAATAGTTAAAAAAAGACTAAAAAAACGCTTTAATGATAAACATTGAAAGGCGTCTATTGCATATTTTTAGGCTGCACATTCGTTTCGAGCTTAATTTTGATAAGCATCTATTGCATATTTTTAGGCTACACATTCCTTTGCATAAATGCAGCCGAAACTAATAAAAGATAGTTAAAAACAACAGGTTACTTTTGCAAGACCCTATCTCGCTTCTTGGAACATTTAAAAAAAAACCTATTACGTTTCAGAACATAACATTTGTACATGCATAGTTAACAATTCTTAATATACAATGGAGATTAGTTAGTCTCAGGCCCGGTTTCACCAACGTGACTAAAGCTAAAACTAAGTTTTGACTTAGTTTAGCCCAGATTTGAGGCTAACTTACTTTTGGGTTTCACCAAATAGTCTAAGAAAATAGCTTTGTAACCAACCTTTTATGGCGAATACTGGGTTTTTTGGTTGTTTTGGTTGCTGTATTTGCTCATTTTTTTGTCATATTCGCTCTGTTGGTAGTTGAATTTGCTAAAGCGACTCAAATTCTTAGTTTAGTTTTAGTCAAGGCAAAAGCTGACTAACTTGTGACTTAGCTTAGTTGCATGGTGAAACTGAAAACGTAAAAAAATCGGCTTAACTAAGTTGAGACCGGTTGGTGAAACCGGGCCTCAGTGAATTTATAACATAGCTAGGTACATGTAATCAAGTACAGGTGGGCTGGGTTGGGTTGCAGTTAGTGCGATTAGGAGCAAACATTTCAAGTACATGTACATATACATATGACTGTTATAAAAGTTGCCATACATACATATGTACATACATGTAATTTGTTGGAATTTGAATAGCTTTCAAGTGAACACAGATCCTCGCTGTCAATAGCGATAAGGTAAAATACAATACAACAATTGTTTAAACGTTAATCTTGTCGTTCAAAAGTTATATATGTATGTTCTACGTTTTGTTTTTTTTTTTTTGTTTTTTTTTGCTATAGGTACATACCACAACCGATGATAGCATTGGCACGAATATTGGGCGGCGAGTAGTTATAATAAAATAAAAACGTAATAGGTATAGAAGTATGTAAAAAGAGAAATTGATACAAAGCATTTAGTACCTACGTACTTACAGTGACTTTAAACTCTCAAACAATTCAGCGCTAAAATATATTTTTTGTTAATTTTTAAATTGAATTAAATTAATTTAATTCTAATCTGGGAGTAAACAATATTTTTTCTAATCAAAAATTACAATGATTAGAAACACAAGATTGTCTACAGTAAATATTGATTACTATTTTTTCGATCCAAAAAAAAAAAAAATAAGTATTTGCATGCTAATTATTCGCAAAGATGTAATTGCTCCTCATATGTACTATGCAGGTACATACATATGTATGTTTAATCAAGAAGATCTACATATGTATATATAATATACTATATATGTACATATCGCACGTTTTATGCAATAGGGATTTATCTCAAAAAAATTTTCTTTTGGGAAAACGCAAACAAACTTTTATAATTCCAAATACTTTCCTTCTACGGCTAGAATAGAATAGAATTAATGTTGAGGTTTGTACGTCGACCTATTGGTCTATTGTACCCTCTACTAATCACAATACCTCATCCAGGCCGAGCTCCTCCAAAAAGCGGAGTATTGCGCTCGGCTTTAGGGATTGTATGTGCCCTTGTCCTGGCCAAGGCATGCCTAGAAACCTGTCACGTCTCTTGGCAATAGCATCACATTCTACCAGTATATGTTCTGCAGACTCATCAGCTCTGTCACAAAAGCGACATAGGCTGCTAGAGAATATGCCTAGTTTGTTCATATGTTTTTTGAGCCTGCAGTGCCCTGTTAGGATTCCTGTTAACATTCTTAGTTTGCCTGGCGTAGTCCAGTTGTCTGGCGCCAGTGCTCTTCCCTCAGTTTCCTTTCTTCTTCCCTGAGCACATTCTTGATAGTATGTGGACCTATTGCTATGAACGGCTCAGGACCTATAGGTTTTATAGTCGCAGCGTGCCTGGCAAGGCTGTCAGCCTGCTCGTTTCCTTCTACTCCCCTGTGTCCTGGTACCCAGGATAGCAGAATGGAGTTTCGGGTTGACAGTTCGTTCAGCCTGCTTACACATTCTAGCACCAAGGAAGATTTTATCTCATACGACGAAATTGCCTTCAGTGCCGGCTGGCTGTCACTGAATATTATTATATTCTCATTGGAGTATCCACGTTGCAGTATAATGCCTGCACACTGACTAATGGCATACACTTCAGCCTGAAAAATGCTCTGGTAGACCCCCAGGGGAACTGACAAATTGGTTCTGGGGCCGAAAACCCCAGCTCCGATCCCCTCTGGGGTTTTCGAGCCATCTGTATACCATATCAGATTGTGGGATCGTTGATAACTCTCCATTTTTGTGACATTCCAGGATTTCTTTTCCCCTAATTCTATTTTGAACCTTTTCTCAAAATTCATTACCTTGTTGATATCATCTCTGGGGAATTGAGAGATCGGGAGCTTCTCTGTAATTTTCCCCACGTTTTGCGATGATACAACTTTACCTTTACCAAAGCCTTCCCTTATCATATTTAGCAGAGTACGCTTGGCCACTTGCTCTATCTCTATGTGCAGCGGGGTCAGCTCAAGTAGAACCTCCATTGCAGCCGTTGGGCATGTACGCATAGCTCCCGTTATGCAAACACATGCTTGGCGTTGCACTCTTGTGAGCGATTTTCTCACTGTAGTCAGGTTTGCTCTTGAGGACCATGCCACTGCCCCATAGTTAATTATTGGTTTGACCATCATGGTGTACATCCATCTTAGCATATATGGGTTACAACCCCAAGATCTGCCTGCAAGACGTCTGCACACCATGATGGCCTTTGTTCCTTTTGAGATTGTGTTGTCCACGTGTTTCTTCCACAAAAGTTTAGAGTCGAAAGTGACTCCCAAATATTTTACGTCCGAAACCGTGTCTACTACCTCCCCATCTAGAAGTATTTCCCTCATACCTATGAGGGTCCTTCGCTTGGTGAAAGGAATGATTGCCTCTTTCCGTGGATTTACGGTGTGCCCCACCCCGGCACACCATCCTTTCGTTAGGTGTAGAGCCCTCTGGATGATGTCACAGAGGGTACTTACGAATTTGCCCCTTGCAATTATAACAATATCGTCTGCATAGCCCTGGCAGCGTATTCCGTTGTCAGTCAGCAGTTGCAGGAGCTTATCCACCACTAGGCTCCACAAAAGAGGTGATAGTACTCCCCCCTGTGGGCACCCTTTTGTAGTCCTGGCGGCCAGCGAAACCCCCATATCAGGATTGCCCCGCTGGTCTCTCACCGATGATGCGATGGGTGCAGAGATGAGACCGCTGCCTCTTCGAGGTAGGCATCGCTTCAGGCGTTCTCTGGTCCGATCTCCGCTTTGCCGTAGGTGCGGGATGGCCATTACCTAAACGCCCGCTACCATGATGTGAGTCATGTGCGGGCAGATTCTGCTTGCCTGACTTTATTGTTGTTGTTATTGCCCCGCTCGTCCACCTTTCGGCAGGTGCGGTCCTGGCCTTCTGAGCCATACTCATCCCTGGCCTGCCTCCTTGCCCCGCTCATGCCTCGCCGCCATCTGTCATCCATGGCGCCCGGGGATCCTAGTGGGGGAACCTTAAGTGCTTTCGCCCTACGGTTCTTGTTTTTTCCCCGGTCTGTGCCATGGATGTCATGTGCAGGTTCGCGTCCTGCTAGAGGCCCTGTATTTCCTTCGCCTCCAATGTTAGTTGCCAGGCAAGCCCCCGGCTGATATTGGTGGCTGTCTACAGTTTTAGGATATGCCTCCTCTTGGACGCGAGCGAGTTCTTTATCTTGATGCCGCACTATGGGTTCGCTATCGTTTCCTATGGTTCTGTGCCCACGATTTTCAGGGGGAGTCTTACCCTGTTGCCTGAGCGCCGCCCTGCGCGCCGCAGCAGCACTGGTTGATGGCTTGTCATCGTCATCCTCCTCATCCTCTCTGGCATGCTCTGCAAAGAGTGCAGCCTCTTCCGGGGTTAGGTCTTCTGGAAGTTTTTGCCTGTTTCTCACCCTTGGTTGGGTCTGGTCTTCCTGCCTTCGACCTTCCGCCACCAACCTGTTTGCTTGTAGCAGTTCTTGGCGCCTGCTTCTTTGCTGCTGCTGTGTAACGGCGAGTTTGCTAGATTGCCGCTTGTTAACTTGTTGTCGCGGATGCTTGCTTTGCTGTTCCGCTTTTTGTGCCCACTTTTGCTGCTTTAGTTGCTGCATCAGCTCATGCTGGTGTTATTGTAGCATTTGTTGTAGCTGCTGTGGTTCCGGTGTTTGCTGCGATTCATGAGCTCGCTGCTGCCTTGGAGGCGTTTGCGGTTTGGTTTGAGGCTGCAACGGTTTTTTCACCTGCTGTTGCTGCTGCAGCAGTGGTTTGGGTCGCTGTTGTTTCTGCGGCGATCTTTGTTGTTGCATATTCTGGATCCGTGGCTGTCCATGCAGCGGTTGCTGTTGATGCTGTTGCTGCTGCTGCCATTGCTCCAGCCGCTGTTGTAGATGGGACGCATGGAGCTGTTGGTCTAGCTGCTGCTGTTGTTGCTGCTTCGTGTGTTTTTGCTGCTGCAATCCCTGCTGTTTTTGTGGCCCTTGTTGCTGTTGCCGTTGCAGCTGCTGACCGGCAGCCTCTCTTCCGCTTTCATCTCTACCTTCACTGCTTCTCTTGTGCTGATGCTGCATTTGCAGCTGAGGCGATTGTTTCTGTTTGTGCGGCGATTGTTGTTGCTGCCGCTGCACGAAATGTGTCAGCTTCTGTTGCTTTGGCCTCTGTTGTTGCTGTTGCTGCTGTGCTGTTTGTTGCTGCTTCTGCTGAGTTGACTGCAGTCGTGGTGGCGATTGTTGTTGATGTTGCCGGTGCTGTTGTTGGTCGGCAACCTCGCACTCGATTCCTCGTTTTTGTTGCTGCTGTGTTGCCAACTGGCTCCTCTGCTGCTTCTGTGGCGACTGTTGTTGTTTCTGCACCGATTGCTTTTGTTGCTGCAGGGGTTTCTGTGGCCGTTGCGGCGATTTTTGTTGTTGCCGTTGCAGCTTTTGGTCGGCAACTTCGCCTGCATTGTTATGGTTTTGTTGCTGCTGCATTGACTGCAGAGACATCTGCTGTTTCAGCGGCGGTGCTTGTTGCAGCCGCTGCGCGGGCTGTTGCTGCTGATGTTGCAGAGGCTTCTGCTGTCGTTGCGGCGATTGTTGTTGCTGTTGCCGTTGCAGATGTTTATCGGCAATCTCGCTCGCACTTTGTGGTTTTTGCTGCTGTTTTGCCTGCTGGGTCCTCTGCGGCGAATTTTCTTGTTGCCGCTGTGCGGGCTGCTGTTGTTGTTGAGGCCCTTGCTGTTGCTTTGGCGATTGTTGTTGCTGTTGCCGTTGCAGCTGTTGTTCGGCATTCTCGCCTTCATTTTTTTGTTGGGGGTTTTTGTTGCTTTTATTTTTGTTTTTGTTATCCATCTTTTTCTTTCGATCACTTGCTCGACGAGGCGAGCATCATGACCTGTAATTTTTCTGGAGGATCTGGGTGGTCAGCCGCGGCAGCGCCTCTTACCGCGGTAAGGCCATGGTTACTTCCTGAGGTGGCCCGGTGTCAGGAAGGCGCCGCTCTAATACAGCCTGATTTACCTCCCGGCTGCAAACCTCCAATAGGCACGGTGACGCATAACACCCTGGATTGGGAGGGGATAGCTCTTGGTCATCGCTCGCAAAAGGCCTGTGCTCTCCCTGCGATACCAGCCCTTGCGGGCTGATGATCGCAGATAGTATCACCTTCCTGTTGCTTAGCGACTAAGCCCTCGCACCAGCGGCAAGGTAGCTATCCATCGCGAGGGCTTCTACGGCTAACTATAAAATCACTTTTATTTACGCCATTTTTATCTTTTTTAGTATTTTATAAGACTAGACTGAAAGGCATGACCCAGTTATTGAAATATATGGCAAAATCCCAGAAATCGAAAATTTCGAGTTAAATCCCTATTGCATAAAACGTGCGATATGTACATAGTACTATGATGTATTGTGGAACGATTTTCCGTCATCCCTTGTCATGTTTGGTTTGGAGACAAACCGGTTTCGGCTAATATGCGCCATCTTCAGTGTCTTCTTTCGTTCTGAGTTATTTTGTGTAAGTTCGATAGTATTTATAGTAACTAACTTCCGTCGTTTTGTTCAGGTACTTCGTGTTCATGTGATGTGTTCGTGCATTCGTGCGTTCGGGTGACGTGTGTGTGTGTGTGAGTCTGTGTTGTGTGTTTAGGTATGCAAATCTATTTTTTGTCATATTTTTATTATTGTACCCTCATTAACCAAGTAGGGAAAAGTCCGTTATTGTCCGTTTGTGTGTTGTTTTGTTTATGTCGGTTTTAGGTCTTTTGTCCTCTTTCGGGTATAGTAGCTTAAGCGGTTCAAATAATGTATCCGATACGGTGTTTATTTGTTCATTTATTATTTTACCTACGAATGTTTTTTGTTTGTATATCCATATTTTCTAATATGTTAAGTCGTCTTCCTTTATGCTGTATGTGGAGAATTTTAGCTGTTTTTCCTATTTTCATGGGTGTACACTTGTTTCCTGCCATGTGGTTGGCGAAATTTGATTCCACTGTCGTTGATGATTTTCTTATTGTAATCCCTTATGTGTTCTCGATATCTCGTCTTGATTTGGCGTCCTGTTTGTCCTATATAACTGTTTTGGCATTCGCAAGTCAATTTGTATACGCCTTGTTTGTCAAAGAGGTCTTCCTTGTTAATGTTGTTTCGTAGAAGTTTTCCCATATTGTTCCTCGTTTTAAATGCTGCATTAATGTTATATTTTTGGAAAACTTTAGCCAACTTGTAAGATGCTGCTCCGGTATATGATAGGACTGCCCATTTCTTCTCTTCTTTTTCTTTGGTTTCTGACTTTCTCGAATTTATGTTTTTTTGTATTTTCTTCACTAAACTTTTTTGATATCCGTTGTTCTCTGCGATTGTGTATATTGTGCTCAGTTCCTTGTTGTAAGCTTCTTTTTCTAACGGGGTTCGTTCAAGTCGTGTTAATAAATGTCTGAAAGCGGCGTTCTTGTGCTGTTGAGGATGGTTAGATTTATTGTGTATTATTGTATCTGTTGCTGTGGGTTTTCTGTATATTTCGTAAGTAAATTTGTTAGTATCTTTGTTTATTTTAATTGTTAGGTCCAGGTAGTTGATTTTTCCATTTTTCTCTGTATCCATAGTGAATTTTATATTTTTGTGTTGGCTGTTGAGGTGCTCCAAAATTTGTTCTTCTTTATTTCCCGATATTAGGCAGATGATGTCATCTACATACCTGGCATAAAAATTGACTCCCAAATTTGCCGTCAGTTCTTCCATATAAATTTCTTCCAAATGTTGCATAAATACTTCCATAAGGATAGCTGATGTGGGGCTACCCATGCCTAGTCCGTGAGTTTGTCTGTATATTTTATTGTCAAATTTAAAATAGTTCTGGTCCAGGGTTACTCTCAGCGTATTTACTATCTCTGTAGCAATGTCTTTGTTCGTTTTCTCTGTCAGTATTTTAGTTAAAGTTTTTAGTGTTTCTGTCGTTGGTATCGAAGGGTATAGATCCTTCACGTCAAATGATACCAGTTTTGAGTCCTTGGGTACGTTCAGGTTGTTCAGTTTGTTGACTAGTTCCGTCGTGTTTTTGATTGTGTATTTATTGGATAGGTCTAGTTTCTCGGTTAGTAGCTTGTTTAGATGTTTTGATAGTCTATATCCTGGTGCCGACTTATGGTTTACTATTGGTCGCATAGGTGTTCCTGCTTTGTGGATTTTAGGTAGTGCGATCAGTGACGGGGCCGATGGATTCATTGCCGTGAGAGTGTAGGTCATCTTGTTGTCTATTATATTCTTTGCTTGTTTTATTGCACGCTTTATTGCCATTTGGTATTCTTCCGTTGGGTCTTTCCTTATCACTCGACAGCCCATTTCTTTGATGAGTTGACCCGTTTTCGCGGTGTATTCCTCTTCGTCCATTAGCACCGTTGTATTTCCTTTGTCTGCTTTTGTTGCTATCACCTTATTATCGATTAGTTTCTTCCTTAATACTTTTGCCGTTTTATTGTCGTCCGTTGCCATTTCATTTCCAGCAGCTTTTATACTCTTTTCGATTATGCGTCTGCATAGATGCCTTGCGTGCTCCTGTTATTCGTTTGGTACTAGTGATATGGCCATCTCCGTGTCTGCAATAGTGTTCTCTACGTCGTACGTACCCAAGGACTCAAAACTGGTATCATTTGACGTGAAGGATCTATACCCTTCGATACCAACGACAGAAACACTAAAAACTAACTAAAATACTGACAGAGAAAACGAACAAAGACATTGCTACAGAGATAGTAAATACGCTGAGAGTAACCCTGGACCAGAACTATTTTAAATTTGACAATAAAATATACAGACAAACTCACGGACTAGGCATGGGTAGCCCCACATCAGCTATCCTTATGGAAGTATTTATGCAACATTTGGAAGAAATTTATATGGAAGAACTGACGGCAAATTTGGGAGTCAATTTTTATGCCAGGTATGTAGATGACATCATCTGCCTAATATCGGGAAATAAAGAAGAACAAATTTTGGAGCACCTCAACAGCCAACACAAAAATATAAAATTCACTATGGATACAGAGAAAAATGGAAAAATCAACTACCTGGACCTAACAATTAAAATAAACAAAGATACTAACAAATTTACTTACGAAATATACAGAAAACCCACAGCAACAGATACAATAATACACAATAAATCTAACCATCCTCAACAGCACAAGAACGCCGCTTTCAGACATTTATTAACACGACTTGAACGAACCCCGTTAGAAAAAGAAGCTTACAACAAGGAACTGAGCACAATATACACAATCGCAGAGAACAACGGATATCAAAAAAGTTTAGTGAAGAAAATACAAAAAAACATAAATTCGAGAAAGTCAGAAACCAAAGAAAAAGAAGAGAAGAAATGGGCAGTCCTATCATATACCGGAGCAGCATCTTACAAGTTGGCTAAAGTTTTCCAAAAATATAACATTAATGCAGCATTTAAAACGAGGAACAATATGGGAAAACTTCTACGAAACAACATTAACAAGGAAGACCTCTTTGACAAACAAGGCGTATACAAATTGACTTGCGAATGCCAAAACAGTTATATAGGACAAACAGGACGCCAAATCAAGACGAGATATCGAGAACACATAAGGGATTACAATAAGAAAATAAGAAAATCATCAACGACAGTGGAATCAAATTTCGCCAACCACATGGCAGGAAACAAGTGTACACCCATGAAAATAGGAAAAACAGCTAAAATTCTCCACATACAGCATAAAGGAAGACGACTTAACATATTAGAAAATATGGAGATATACAAACAAAAAACATTCGTAGGTAAAATAATAAATGAACAAATAAACACCGCATCGGATACATTATTTGAACGGCTTTAGCTACTATACCCGAAAGAGGACAAAAGACCAAAAACCGACATAAACAAAACAACACACAAACGGACAATAACGGACTTTTACCTACTTGGTTAATGAGGGTACAATAATGAAAATATGACAAAAAATAGATTTGCATACCTAAACACACAACACAGACTCACACACACACACACGTCACCCGAACGCACGAATGCACGAACACATCACATGAACACGAAGTACCTGAACAAAACGACGGAAGTTAGTTACTATAAATACTATCGAACTTACACAAAATAACTCAGAACGAAAGAAGACACTGAAGATGGCGCATATTAGCCGAAACCGGTTTGTCTCCAAACCAAACTTGACAAGGGATGACGGAAAATCGTTCCACAATACATCATATTCCTACCCTGTCGGAAAAACAAGCAACCAAAAAGTTATACATAGTACTACTTATATATACATATATGTACATACATATAAGCAAACGAGGAAATAGTAAAATTTTCACTTACCATATGTTTGCGTGCCCTTTTTCTGGAAAATATTTTGCGTGTTTGCTTTGTTTTTTGTTGTTAGCAACTCACAGTGACCCTCTCCAGCAACCAAACGCGTCTATTTCATTTAATTTTTTTCATTGCCAATGCTAGAACAACAACATAGAACGAATTAGAGGATTTAGAAAAAAGGTAAAAGGGGAAAAGGGGTGTTGGTGCCAATTTGGCCATTAACATCAATGCCATTTCACCAAAAGCACATGCAATGCACAAAGGGAAGAGAAAAGTACCAAAAAAAGAAAAGAAAATCTACTATGTTAGCGAAAATAAAAATGTGTGAAAGCGCATTTGCTTTTGCCTTTACGCATTTCGCTGTCGCTGTCGCCGTTGCGTTGGGAAATGGGAATTATGTATGCATTTTGTTTGTAGATGAGCGTAATGCCATGCATTTTATTTCTTTATAATCTTGTGCAAACATTATTTTACTTTAGGTTTCATTGTAATATCCCTGCAGGCAAAATTAAACTAGTATGAAAATAAACTCGTTGATCAACTGGTATGTAAAGGAAAAAATTCAACTAGTTGGTTTTCTACTAGTTGATCAACTGGTAGGAAACGGACAAAGTTATACTAGTTGGTTTTCTACTACTTGATCAACTGGTATGAAACGGACAAAATTCTACTAATTAGATATCTACTAGTTGATCAACCGCTTATAAAAAGACAAAATCATAGTAGTTGGTATTCTACTAGTAATATACCAATTTATTTATTAACTGAATATAGCAGTTTGTGCAATTCTATCACAAACTAAGCTTTATTGGCGATTTTGAAGTAAATTTACGCTATTTAACAAAAGGGTCAGAATAGTTATTACCAATTTGCCAAAAAGAAACAACCATTTCTCAAAAAATAAATATTTTAAGGCTTTTAATTTATTTTTGTGGAAGGGTACACAAGAACAATTACATACATACATATATCTTTGCAGCAGGTGGCAAGAAGAGTTTAAGAGAGTTTAGTTAATTGATTTGGTTTCATCCAAATCGGAGATCCTATCAGCCAACTGCCGCAGTAACACGAAGCCATTATTCTACCTTACTATACATCTTTGCATGTACTGTATATAATATGTACTAAATGTAACTTTAAAAAGTACTAAGCTAATTAAAGTAAGCTTTATGAAATGAACTAAATTGCTATTTTTTCACCTAGATGAACTGGCATTTTTCTAGTATTATTCTGACTGGTATTCTTCTAGTATACCCTTAACTGGTATTTTTCTAGTATGAAGCTGATGTGTTGTCTACTGGTATGAAACTGAGTGGTATTTTTCTAGTATGAAGCTTATGCAAGGGAAGACACTTGCCATCTCGTAGGCCATCACCACGTTAAAACTGGGAGTGCCACATAATCCCCAAAAAACAAAATCCCCAACGCACAAAATCCCCAAAAAAAAAATCCCCAAAATCAAAATCCTTAAAATCAAAATCCCCAAACACGAAATCCCCACATTTTTTCGGTGATAGCGTCACAAAATCCCCAAAAGATTACTAAATAAACAACGTTGAAGGTCATATTTAAAAAACCGCATGCCGAGTCTTATCTATGCGACACTAAAAATTTAAGTCTTCTATGGCAATCTGAACATTGACCCCCTTAAAACAGCACTAAACCGTCGTCAATTGGAACCAAAATTTATATTTGTTATCCTTGGGTATAGAAGTATTAATTTTGGGTATTAGATAATTAAAAAAAATATTTTGATTTTTTGACCCTTCATAGAGTTTTCTGAACTTTGACCTCAATGCGCCACGTCTTAACCGCCACCAATCGGGACCAAAATTTATGTGTGATATCTTTGACCATGTTACTACAGATTGAGGGGGCGATACAGTAAAATATCGTTAATTTGAATTTTAAAAGCACTCTAATGGACATACTATCAATGAAGGTACACTTGTGACTGCAAATTTTTTCAAAAAAAAAAAAAAAATTAAATTGAATTGAATTGAAATATCAGGTTCAGTATAATAATTCAATTTCATTTCAATATACATACCAATAAAAAACCATAAAAAAATGCTCTGCTGTAAAATTTGCTTTTGTCCCTTACGATAAAGACGATATGTTGAGTGCTACTAAAGTTTTCATACAAAGTTTTAAGAGCTTGGTATTGCTGTCGTTGTTATTGAACAATCTCCGATAAGTTCAACCGGAGTGACAGTTCTTGGCCGAATATCAATTCTCGTCCTTACATAGTTCCGTCTGTCATGGGCACCAGTTTGGACTTGTTCATTATTGTTGCTTAAGTATTGCACAGCATTGTTGTTTGCCGCTTTGTGTGTCGATAGGGAAATTTGTTTTTGCTTCTTGTTTTACGCGCACACATACATATGTACATTATTTATTTTATTTTAATTTAATATATATTTTTTACACGCAAACTCATTCCAATGCACTGTTGCATTGCTCCGTTAAAGTGAGTCATCAAGGGACTTCACTTATTTCTATTTTGAAATACAGGCATGTATATTTACATATTTATGTACATATGTATGTATGGAAATAAGATTCACTTGTTGTGCTTGTTCGGTTACTAGTTACGCCCCAAGTTGGTCATGGTGTTCTCTGAAATCTTATCAATGAGGTCATCTGATGATAAGTTAAAAAATGGTTTGATTCACAGACGAGTACAGAATTCTAACCTCTAAGGACCTATGTACATATGTATATACAAAGGCGTCATGCTTTTGATCATAAAAATTGTAGAAATTTGTACTCAAACTCGTACCTCCTAGCAATTTTTAACGCAATCTTTGAGACCTGCAGGCGCTTTAATTGGGAATGCTAGAAAAATTACAGAAATTCATTTCTTGTGCACCTACTCATTATGTAGATTTTCTTTAAAAATAGTTTAAATATTTTAGTTTATGTATTCAATGACGTAATTTTGTGTTAAATTCTGTTAAATAAAAGCTGATACCGATAGACTGATTAGTACTTTATATAGATATTGGCATTGTGTGACGTAGTTTGCTTTATTTGGCTGCTGTTATCATTTCTCCTTATTTCTTTTTTTGTTTTTTTTGCTTTTTATCTATTTTAATCTAAGCATGGAAATAACGTTTAGTGTCTGTATTTATGCAGTAATATTTGATGCTATAATTACCTTATAAAAATTAAAGCATTGATAAGCGTTTTAGAAAGTGAAATTAACACAAAATTCTATTAAAATAATCCCAAGAGTTGGTTTCTAATTTCGAGAACGGCAAACAGCTCAATAAACAGGAAAAAGAAAAGTTTCTTGGATGTTTAATATAAATATCGGACGCAGCATGACTTTATACAATAATATGGTGAGACCAAATGAAATGAAATGAGACTTGAAAATGATATTCGTTTTACAAAAGTTTTCGTTACTTAAATGAAGCCTTACGTAACGTACGTTTAATGGGAGAGTGGAGCCGATTGTCATGGCAAAAATTACACATTTTTTTGTTTTGTTTCGGATGAGGCTCGCAATTGTGCCTATTGCAAATCTGACTCGGAGCATGTTTTATACTTTTTTTGAACTTTTGTTAAACAACGTCAGATTTGTTTAACTCAATAAATGCCGATGATCCAACATAAATTTTGGCTTTATTCAATGATAATTTCTTACTAAATATTTTTATCGGCTATTTTAGATACCACAAATGTTTATTATTTATGCCTTACTGTGCTAGCTGTTTAAAAAAAGAAAATTATTATTCATTAGAACTAGCAAACTATTTCATGTGCAGTTGCAGTTCATTTGCCTTGCAGCTTCGCAGCACCTTTTGATTAAATACAGTTTGTGGCTGTCACTGCGGTTAAACGGCTCAGTAGATTGTGAGAATATGCTTAATGAGCTGATTTTAAAAATGTATATACTACATATGTACATATATACATACATGTATGTTTTTAGCTATTTTGTGATTCATCTCTAACTTGTGTGCCTTCTTTTACTTTGTTTACTTTTGCTTTGTATTCCGATCCATGTTTATACATAAGTTTATATTTATGTATATTTAGATATGTTTTTATTAGAAGGCTGCACGAATGGATTCGAAACGGCCAACAAAATATTCGCGGCCGTCCAATTACAGCACCTACTTGTTTCTGTCGTTTTAGAATAAACGCAACTAGAGCACAACCATAAACAGAACCAATACAATTACTTATTCGTAGCGACAATTACATGACCTTAAAAAGGTTCTGCAAATAGTGTACACTACTTCCGAATACTTCGAATATAATCGAAATATATGTATGTACATACATATTTTCATAAACACACATCCAGACGTTGTGTTCAGCAAAATTACCCCTGCAAAAAATGCGATCACTCCGGGATACATCCGGGACAACTCGCAAGGGAGCATGCGATTACTACCCATTTGTATCTCTTTATATGGGTTGAAGTGTTCTCTTTTGTTTGAGCATGTCCTATGAAGAGACTAATTGTACCCAGTTTGTACCCGAACGGGTAGCAAAAGCGCACAATTGTACCCGTTTTGTACCCGAACAGGTAGCAAATGCGACACATCCATTTGTGCGACTAATTGTACCCGTTTGATACCCTTTCGGGTACAATTCGTCTACAATTAGTATACATATGTACCGGAGCGCTCCCGGACAAATCTTTTTAGAGACTCGTCGCACACTTTTTTACAGGGACGCTGCTAGTGTGAGCATGTGTATGTACACCCACCCTGCAAAAAATGCGATCACTCCGGGATACATCCGGGACAACTCGCAAGGGAGCATGCGATTACTACCCATTTGTATCTCTCTATATGGGTTGAAGTGTTCTCTTTTGTTTGAGCATGTCCTATGAAGAGACTAATTGTACCCAGTTTGTACCCGAACGGGTAGCAAAAGCGCACAATTGTACCCGTTTTGTACCCGAACAGGTAGCAAATGCGACACATCCATTTGTGCGACTAATTGTACCCGTTTGATACCCTTTCGGGTACAATTCGTCTACAATTAGTATACATATGTACTAGACATATACGCCGCCGATTGACGCCGCCGCCGCCGCGCCGATTACCTTCATAATCGGCCGCCGCCGCCATAATCCGTGAAATCGGCGTATCGGCGCGGCGGCGTGCGCTGGCGCGCCATACCCGTATGGAGCGAGATGTGTACATATTTTCCTAGTTTTGCTAACTGCTAAAGTTCTTCAAAATTAAAAAAAGGAACCAATCGACGTGTTTTGACCTCAGGAACACGAACCTGAATGCGGAAATGTTTTGTTTTTTGCCGGTTAAAAGTTAATAACAAAAACTTTGGCTGTTCCCTACTTTACTAGCCTCAGTCCTAAAGAATTTAAGCTACTGGAAAATTTCAGATCGTTGGCTTATGGCGTTTTCTTTTCTCGAAACAATGTTGCCCTGTTTGATTTTCTTAGCCATTTTGTAAGTTTGTCTGGTCCTTTCGCCAAATATTGACCTCTAACTAAGTAAGAGGTCGCCCTTATCTACAAATTCACCCATTTTATAGAAAGCCAGGATACGTAATTCGATAATTGGGATTTAGGAGGGCAACATTTTTTCGTAGAAAAGAAAACGCCATTACATAATTTTTTCTCAGATACGGAACTTTTCTGGGATCTCTTCCATTTAGTGCTACTTCTCGAGGTCTGTTGCTAATTGTTCTACTCAAAACTGCACCATTTCAACCCTCCTTGATATCATTAGATGCCGAAAATGATCCCAAACATGCTATAGTTTGAACGTAAGAAAGTTGCTGTTTTTGAGTAGCCCTCACAGTTGTCGAACCTCAGCCCTATTGGGAATATTAAAGAAGACGATGGGGGATCAAAAATGGAAAAATAAGCAAGAGTTATGGAAAAAAAATTAAAGAAGCTTGATACTTAATACCAGTTGCAAATTGCGCTGATTTGGTCAACCCTATGCCACGAAGAAGTAAGGAAGTTATAAAAAATAAAGGAGCTTCAACTAAACATTAGTTTAAATCTAGCTGCAGCAGTAATATTGTAGTTTGTTTGAAAATGAAAGATTATATAATTTACCAGATACTGTGAACCCACCAATATACTTATGTATTCAGATATAAGTTGCTCATCTCTAACTTTTCTAGATACTATGATTTTTATTATCTCTACTTTTGTTACTGAAATGAATCAACGCAATCTTTGTAAGAAATCAAATTCTTTATCTTCAATAAAGAGATTATCATTTATTTAACTTCAATTCCTTTCCACTACTAATTTCTGAGGTTATGGGCCCAGTGCCCAGAATGTGCTAAAAGGAATTGAAGCTTGGAAATTATAAAACAACGTGTTGGAGTGGAATTCATTTTGAGGCTTACTGCAAAAGGCAACGGATCACGAAAAACAAGATGGCGGACAACAGTAATATAATAAAGATACCACAATTTGATGGCACGAATTTCAGTAATTGGAAATATCGTGTGGGTATTTTATTAGACGAGCGAAATTTACGCCAGTATATTGAAAAAGATATTACTAGTATCTTGGCGGCGGCAAATGCAGATAAGCATAATGAAATTCGCTTGGAAGAGAAAAAGTGTGTCTCGATATTGGTACAAACGATTAAAGATAGTCAGCTGGAGTACGTCAAAGACAAAGACAAAAAGTATCGCAGGTTATTTGCTGGTGAAAAAGGAATTACTTTTGATGAGATATCGTGATGGTGATGAAATGGTTGAACACTTCGTGAGATTTGACACGAAGGTACGAGAACTGAAGTCAAAGGGTGCTAAACTAGAGGAGCTCGATGTAATTGCACATTTATTCATTACATTGCCGGAAAGCTATGATAATTTAGTAACGGCATTGGAAACTATGAACCAAGATAAACTTACGTTGGAATTTGTGAAAACGCGGCTGATGGATGAACACAACAAACGCAATGGCCGTGAACAGTCGAAAATTTCGTATGCAGAATCAGGTGCAATGCAAGCTAAGAGTAAGAAGAAGTTGTTAAAATGTTATCAATGTGGAAAAGTTGGGCACATAAAGTCAAAGTGTTATTCGAAGAAGAAGGAACAAAAGAGTTCAAATAAAGCATATAATGAAAATCATACAACACTTTGTGCAGTTACGAAAAAGTTCGGGGTCTTGTGTAGTTCTCAACCAACGATATATGCAGCACAAGAGGTTCAAAGTGGCGTTCATGCTGGTCAAATTAAGTTCACGCTTGATTCTGGTGCAACACAGCACATGGTAAATGACCGAAAATATTTTGATACCCTTGAAAATATCGATAACATTGAAATTTCGGTAGCAAAGAAAAATGAAACTATTTTGGCGAGACAACAAGGTCAAATATCCGTAAAAACGTTTTATGGCGGTGACAATTCTACAAAAATAATGGAAAATGTTTTGTATGTTAAAGATTTACACTGCAATTTGATGTCGATTCGGAGTTTAGCGAAAAAGGGTTATCGTGTTACATTTGAAGGAGACAAAGCACTTGTATCAAAGAACGGCAAAACAGTATTTGTTGCACGTATGAATGGAAATTTGTATGAAGTAATTTTACACATTGATCGTAACATATTCGCTGGTGTAACGGATGGAAAGAGTTTAAGCAAATTTTCACAAAATCTATGGCATTTCAGAATGGGGCATTTAAACTTGTTTGATATGAAGAAAATGATAACTCGAAAAATGGTTGATGGCTTAAGTGACATAAGCATTGACACGGAATCAAAATTTTGCGAATCATGCGTATTTGGAAAACAGACACGTTTGCCGTTTCCAAAGAATAAACATGCGCGTTCAAGCCGAATATTAGAGTTGATCCACAGTGACGTTTGTGGCCCGATGCCAGTAACAGCGTACGATGGTTCCAGATATTTCATATCGTTCACTGATGATTTTTCTAGGGCATCAATGATTTATTCGATTCATACAAAAAGTGAAGCGCTTGAAAAATTCAAAGAATTTAAAGCAATGTCCGAAGCATTTCATGGCGTGAAAATTGCAAAGTTCACAACGGATAATGGTGGTGAATATATGTCGAACGAATTTAAGCAATATCTTAAAAGTAATGGTATCCAAATGAAACCAACTGTACCATACAATCCAGAAATGAACTCAATTTCCGAACGGCTAAACCGAACACTTCAAGAAAAGGCCAGAACCATGCTATTGGCAAGTAATGTAGATGAAAAGTTTTGGAATGAAGCAATTTTAACGGCGAATTACCTTAAAAATCGATCAATAACGACGGCTGTTGGTAGGCATTTTATTTCAAAGACGCCAGCTGAAATATGGTTCAAACGTAAACCCAACTTATCACACTTACGCATATTTGGTTCAGAATGCTACAATCATATACCATCAAGCAATCGTTCAAAGTTTGGCCCGAAGTCAACAAAGTGTATAATGTTGGGTTATGGTGCATCTATGGGCACATATAGGCTTTGGGATATGACAAAGAACAAACTAGTTATTGGACGTCATGTGACATTCAATGAGGCTTCTATATTAAATCAAACTAGATTGGTTGAATTACCAGTCTCAGAGGCGGTAAATAATAACACAAAAATCGAAACCAAAATGGATCGGGATGAGACTGAATTAATATCCACAAATGAGGATTTAGTACCAAACGATACGTCGCTTGATGATGACGGCGGTGATGATATGTACAGAGATGCTTTAGATCTGGACGGCATAGATGACATGAATTATGATAACGACAAACACGGCGTCAATAGCAAAAAGAGTAATAGCGTTGAAAACATCGACTGTGGTGTTACACAAAGAATTGAACGAAAACGAAGAGCTCCGGAAAGGTATGGTGAATGGGCAGAGATAGCTCAGTTTGCACTATCAGCTGAACAATTTGTTGAGGATGATCCGATTTCAGTTGATGATGCAATGAAACGCAGCGATTGGCAAAAATGGAAAGAGGCCATGCAAAGTGAGTACAAATCTTTAATTAAAAATTCTACTTGGACAGTTTGTGAATTACCAAAGAATCGAAAAGCAATTACAAGCAAATGGGTTTTCAAACTGAAACGAAAATCTGATGGTCGCATTGATAAATATAAGGCTCGTTTAGTAGCGCGGGGTTTCACACAAAAATATGGATTGGATTATAGAGAAACATTTGCCCCCGTCGCAAAGTTGGGGACATTAAAGATTTTGCTTTCGATTGCTACACAAATGGACATGCACATTCATCAAATGGACGTTAAAAGTGCATTTTTGAATGGGGAACTGGAAGAAGAAATATATATGGAACTTCCAGATGGGTATAAGCAGGCAAATAGAGTGTGCAAATTAAATCGCGCACTTTATGGTTTGAAACAAGCATCACGAGCTTGGAATGAAAGGTTCAACAAATTTATGATTCGAATTGGATTCAAACAATGTGAATCTGATCACTGCGTTTATGTCAAGAAGCAAAATGATATTTTGGTTATAATTTTACTATACGTCGATGACATACTAATGTTTTGCCGAGATTTACAAATAATCAATGTCGTGAAGCAATTGTTGTCAAAAGAATTTGAAATGACTGACATGGGAAGGGCAGGTACCTTCTTGGGCATGTGCATCGAACAAAATATTGAAAAGGGAACTATTGTTTTGAGTCAGTCAAAGTATTTGAAAAAGGTATTACAAAAGTTCAACATGCAAGATTGTAAACCTAAAGAAACACCAATTGAGAAAGGGCTACATTTGGAACCTGGCGATAAAAACTGTTCAAGTCACCCGTACAAAGAGTTAATTGGTTGTTTAATTTATGCAACAGTTACTACGAGGCCGGATTTGTGTGCTGCGACTGGATATTTTAGTCGATTTCAAAGTTGTTTCAATGAGAAACACTTCAATAGTGCAAAACGCGTTCTCCGGTACATTCGTGGGACCTTGGATCTGAAATTGGTATATTCAAAAACTAATGCAGTACAAACCTTGGTTGGATACAGTGATTCAGATTGGGGAGGCGATAAGAATGATGGAAAATCAACATCAGGTTGTTTAAATTATTCGGAAATACAGTCAGTTGGGCATCACGCAAACAACCAACTATCAGCTTGTCATCAACGGAAGCTGAATATATAGCCTTAACTGAAGCAATTCGTGAACTCAAATGGATTAAAAATTTACTTGGGGAGTTAAACGTTAAATGCGACCAGCCAACAATAATATTTGAAGACAACCAATCATGTATTAAAATAGCCAAAGAGCCGAAAGAGAGTAAACGAATGAAGCATTTGGACATAAAATACAATTTTATTCGCGAAGTCATTGCTAGTGGTGAAGTTGAATTACAATACAAACCAACAGATGAACAAATCGCGGATATCATGACCAAGGGACTTGGCAAGAACTTGTTTCTTCAGCATCGTAAAAATTTGAATTTGATTTAAATCAAACAGAAACTAATGTATCTTTGTTTATTGAATTAATGTTAAACAATTTTTTATGAAATTTTTAAATTGTTTAAAGCATTTACAATTTTATATTAGTCACAGTTTCTGATAAATTAAGAGGCGGTGAAAGATTATATAATTTACCAGATACTGTGAACCCACCAATATACTTATGTATTCAGATATAAGTTGCTCATCTCTAACTTTTCTAGATACTATGATTTTTATTATCTCTACTTTTGTTACTGAAATGAATCAACGCAATCTTTGTAAGAAATCAAATTCTTTATCTTCAATAAAGAGATTATCATTTATTTAACTTCAATTCCTTTCCACTACTAATTTCTGAGAAAAAACAATCGAATTTAAAGTTTGTCCCTATTATTATTTCCAACTTAAATTATACATTTGATTCTTTTTATTCATAAAAATTAAATTATTATATAAAAACCACCCCAGAGTCATTGAAGCATGTCCTCTCCGTGTAAGCATCAATATATGGTAATTATTATTTGGTCTTGAAATAAATGGAGAATTGCAAAATTTTGTCCCTATTATTTTTTCCAGCACTGTATATGTATACATATATTTATTTTAAAGTGCCTTATATACATATATATAAATATGTATGTAAATATATGTATGCCTGTTTATTATCATACAAAATAAGCAAATGAATTTAAATTTACCCTTACATATGGATTTGTGTATATTCTTTAATATTTATTTTCTTTATTTTATATTTTAGTTTATGTAACAATTGTTTTTTGCTGTTAATAAAAAAGTTTCAACAATTTAAGGTGGAAATTAGTTTATTTATTCCATTCAGCCAGCGCTATTAAGGTAACTAAATAAAATTAATATTTGAATAAGGATTGTGATTTGTAGATTTGGGGTAGGCGCGCCGGCGCGAAAAAGCACGCCGGCGTCGCCGCCGCCGCCGAAATGTTTTTGGAATAGCGCCGCCGCCGCCGGAATCACTGTCGGCGTATATGTCTAATATGTACCCGTTCGGGTACAATTGGGAACAATTGTAGACTAATTGTACCCGAAAGAGAGCGCTCCCGGACAAATCTTTTTAGAGACTCGTCGCACACTTTTTTACAGGGCAACAAACATTTCTGTAAATGTTCTTAAAATAAACTTACAGTAAATTTTCTCTTTTAAGCAGGAAATAAGCGTTTCGGTTATTTGTTTATAAAACGTTTTCAAAATAAACCTTTTATAAGTGTTTAAAAGTTGACGTTTACTATACGTTTAAAAAGCAAATATTTTGTAAATATTTCGAAAATATAGAAGAGGCAAGTGGTATTGCGCAGAGGTCTAGTTTTTATACATACATATGTACATATATGTATACATATGTACTAAAGGGTTGCAAGAGTTAACATACGCTATGAATGCACAGCAGAATTCAGGGCCGCCGAGAGAAAATCCGGGCCCGGGGTCAAAATAACTAAGGGCCCCCATACTAAATGAACAAATTCTCAAAATCAAAATTCAATGAATATATAGTTACGAACTTTAATTTATCTATACATGGCCGCTGTGGTGCAGTGGGTAGAGTGCTCGCCTGCTATGCCAGGCTTCTGTTTTAGCCACTCAAAAAAAAAAAATGGACGTGTTTTTGTAGCGTCCGGAACGCAGTTTAAGTGGCTAAAACAGAGGCATTAAACTAAATTTCTGTCGCTAACATACTTTAATCATTAGCTGTGGCCTAAATCTTTCCTTTTATCATAAAACGATACAATATTTCGCGATATTTCTGCCTCAAAAGTAAGTCCAAAATATTTACATGAACAGAAATTTTTTTTCGGTTTGAAATTTTTTTATTTTTTTTGGTTTTTTGTCTCTCCTACAAAGTTTGAAAAAAGGACTTACACAGTTTGCACTCTAAGCTAGCGATATGTTCCTACATATCTGTGCCCGCAAATTAAAGTAGCCTAACTCGAGATAACCCGAAATTGAGTTATTGTTATAGTGTGAATCTTTGGAGGAAAACGCATCGATCTGTCTTATCCCCATTTAAATTGGAGTAATATTTAAAAAGTTATTAACATATAAAAATTATCCTAACTCATATATGTCGTTTTCGATTCGCCATCACACAAGCGAGGTCGGATCGAACAAAAATGTTTGAATCCATAATGAGTAGTAGCCATACTCGCTAACTTGTCGATAAAAATTTCCCTTTGCTCGCTATCATTCACATATAAATTTGACAGAAGGAAATTTATAACCAGCTGAGAAATTGTGAATCGAAAGCGGCTATAGAAACATTTTGCACCAGTTAACACAACTTATCTTCTAGCAGATCTCTTAAGTCTAGTATTGTATGAAAAATCGTTTTATTAAAACATCCTAACTAGAGTTATGTGGGTACTTCATGGACGTATTTATTTGCGTTTTCAGTTTATTAAAAAAACTTAACTTCAGTTAGGAATTATAATTTTTTTTATCAATTTTGTTTTCATAGCCTAAGTGGAAATAGGTTATTTTAAGTGATTTTTTTTTTTTTATTTTTACACAATTTATCTCGAGTTAGGTTTTTTTGTTAGAATATTTTTCTCATTTCATGCGTTATTATCTTCAGTTAGGTTTTTTTGTTGGAAGCAAGTGGATATGATAAACTGAGATAAGAGATTTTTCAAGGATATATATTATAGAAATTCAATTAATTATTATATACTGTATACATAAAACACCTTTTTTCATCAATTAAACTTTAATGTGGCCTGAGGTGCAGTGCGTAGACTGCTCGCCTGCTATACCAGAGGTCTCGGGTTCTAACCCAGTCCGGACAAACACCACAAAAATTTTTTTAATTGATTAAAACCCAATTATTGGGTTTTTATAAATAGCGGTCACCTCTCGGTAATGGGCGGCATACCCTCCGAGTGTATTTCTTCCATGAAAAGGCTTCTCACAAAAAAGCATTCGCCGTTGGGAGCTCGCATAAAACTGTAGGTCCACACAAATTGTAGAAATAACAATAGTTAAGAAGCACACCTCGAATTGGGAGAGAAGCTTGGCAATAAAACTCGTCAGAGTTTTAATATCGCCAGTGTATTATTATTGTTATTTTTTTATTTATTAATATTGATAGTTAAGCTTAAAAGCTAGAAACTAACAGATATTTTTTTATATAGCACTGGCAACTCAGGCCTTCGGCTAGTTATTATTGTTATTAAACTTTAATCGTGTAGCCTTTTACAAGGTATGGATCCTGGTAACATGGAGGAAGAAGACTCTCTAAATATAGATTATAGTAGCGACGACTCAATTAAGGACTCATTTTTTAACGATAGTCAGTAGGACACGGGGTCAGATAATGCTGATTAGCCTATGCCTTCCTACACCTTTTTGCGATCTTCTGAATATTTTTATAAACGCTTTATACACTTTTTATACATGACTGTGTCATGAGACCCTTGCAAATCGTGGTGACAATGGAATAGCATCGTGCTTATTCAAATACTTAAATAGTTTACCATTCAATATTAAACATGTCGTTTTTTATAGCGATTGCTGTCCTGGCCAAAACCAAAACTCTTTTTATTAGTACTATGTTTTAAATCTTCGTGCAAGGTGATACTAACATTGAGAAAATTTATCACAAGTTTTTGGTTCCTGGTCATACGCATATGGAGTGTGCTGTAGACATGTCATAATTGAACGAAAAAAAACCGAATATAAAGATTCATCACTGGGTTTATAAACATATGTATTTTGCACATGACTCTATATGTCGATTCCATCACCGCGCCCTTTTTTTTCGGCGGTTCCAGCTGTTATAGCTTTGAACCTCTCGCTTGGAAGTCTTCATTAATCATTTCCGGATAAACCAAGCTTCTTGTGGTGATTTCCCTAGTACCATGCCTTTTTCAGTATTCGGTAAAATAAAACGCAAATTCAGTTCGGGTTGAAAACGATCCGCGGCGTAGGATTATGGATTATTTTTTTCAGGCTCAAACAACAATGATTAGCGAAACGATTTTTATTTTATTTCATGCATTTCAAACAAAAATTAAAAGTCAAAAACTCTAAGACTTCTAATTCCACTACTTAGTTAGTTATATCCACTTAAATGGTCGTTTCGGGTCGTTTTCGACTCGAACGTAGGTCTACGCTTAAAAACACTTAACTCGAGTTAAATGGAAATAAAAACCTTATTGGGAAGAATTCGACACAATAAAAGAACTTAACTAGAGTTAATTCTGCTTTTCGTAAAAATTGCATCCAATAAAAGCACTTAAGTTATAAAAGACAATTTTTTGCAATTAACCTTGCTTTAAGATTTCTGGTTCACAACTATTCCTTCTCTAACACTACAAATCCATTATTTCCCATTTTAAAAATCCGAATTGGTCCAATGGTTTGAATTTTGACAAAAAATTGAGTTTTCTCCGTTCACCATATTTTGAGTTAGGCTACTTTAATTTGCGGGCACAGATATGTACGTATGTACATACTTGGAGAAAAATGCCATGTTTGGCTGCTTATAATTATTTCCATAAATAGATTTCCTTGCCTAGCATTTACTTAGTGATGTGTGTTTTAAAGCGTTTTATCGATTGAAATTTTGTTTTCATGAAAAAATCGAAATTAATTTCGAAGCATTTACTGCCTCTGTGTTTTGTTGAAGGAATAATCAATAAAAAAGAATGTTCTTTCTACGACTGTGACACAATGAAATTTTCTTTTCTTCACTGCTGTATGCTACTACAGCTTTAGTATTTAAAATAATTTTTTTTTTGAATTTCTTTTCCTTTTTAATTTAGCACATCGGGCGATTCGCTCTATCAAATATTGGGACTGCCCAAAACAGCAACAGCTGATGACATCAAGAAGACTTACAGAAAATTAGCACTGAAATACCATCCAGATAAAAATCCAAACAATACCGATGCCGCCGAAAAGGTTTGTATGGAATTAGAGTTGCTTTTTAAAAATGGTCATACATAAAGAAAGAGAAAACTATAAATATTGGGAGTAAGAAGACAAGCCAAGTAGATGCTGCTGATTGCTAAAAGTTGTCAATTTTTATTTCCATCTCCATGAAGAATTTCACTTGCTGAATAAGTGCATAGTTCATTTAGCGGCAAACTACATAATTTACTTTTTCGGGAACTTATTCCCAAACAAATATACACTTAAATTTTGGGTGCTGAATATAAAAAATATCGATTCAGCAGAAGTATTGTACAACTTTTAATAATTGTAAAGTAAAGTAATTGTTTACCTTTACAGATCAATTACATACATTTTTATGTGCTGAATGAAGGTATAGACGATTCAGCGCGAAATTTAAACAATGTGTTTGTACTTAATTCAGTTTCTTGGGTGAAAATTTATGTGCTGAATAAATGAACAAATCGAGGATATTGCATTACTTGAATAGTATTTTAAAATTCCCATTTTTAATAAGATTTGCGCTCAATACAATATATAAGTTCAGCCAATGCTTGAATTACTTTCTAAAAAATTCTTTGCTTATATATTCTTTACTTATATATAAGATTTATGTGTTTAATAGGGGTATAGTAAACTCAGCACAGGCATTTTGTTGAATTTCCTAATTTTGTACATAATTTTATACGCTAAGTGCAAAAAATATGTATTCAGCGCAAAACTTTTTTTTCATAATAGAACTGAGTTTAGGAACTAATAAGCGCTGAATACCTAAAAGCTCTCATCAACATACATTTTCAAATTACTAAATACTTAATGTTTCTCTTATCCTTATCCAGTTCAAGGAGGTAAATCGCGCTCATTCCATATTGAGTGATCAAACGAAACGTAATATTTACGATAACTATGGTTCACTGGGTCTTTATATAGCCGAGCAATTTGGCGAGGAGAATGTAAATGCCTACTTTGTGGTGACATCGCCAGCGGTGAAGGTGCGACAATGCAACAAACGAGCATAATTTATTGCAAAAAAAAGAGACAGGCAAAAAGTGAAAATCGATTATTACTTTGAGAGCAAAAGTGGTGAAAAAATTTTGAAATTTTATATTTTTGTTGAATTTTTTTTTGCTCTGAATGTAATTTTCGCTTTTATTTCTTTTGTTGTTGTTGGTTTTTGGATTTATTGTTGGGTATATTAATAAAATTGCCTTACCTCGCTCTCTTCCTTTCCAGGCACTTGTTATATGCTGCACTATATTGACTGGTTGCTGCTGTTGCTGCTGCTGTTGTTGCTGCTGCAACTTCTGTTGTGGCAAATTTAAGCCACCGGTGAATGAATCACACGATCAATATGCACATTTGAATGTAAGTAATTATGAATAATTTACTTATGTATAAAATTTTTTCCCATGTTAAAGCTTACTTTGTGCATTTCTCATATTTATTTTACATCGTTTTTCTTTGCTTTTAAATGAAATGTGTGTTATTTATAAGTAACTTTCATGAATTTGAAATGGAGTAATGGTTATATAATATATGTCAGTCTGTTCTTTCTAAAACATTGAGGAGTATTGGATTTAAAGTTTAAAGCGTAACATAATTTCAGGCGGAAAGAGCGCGACAAAGAAATTTTCTTATTAGGAAAAAGAAAAGCCAGAAATTTCGAAAATTAATTTTAACTCCGCTTTTAATCAGATTAGTACACGAATAGCCGCTGTCAAATAATAAATTTTCAATTTAAATAACAAAAATATTGTAATTCTCCTTTCACGTAAGGTATAAGACTTTCGGCATATGCGATTAATTATTTTCTTTTTAAGTTATGTACGAAACGCTTAGGAACAATAGGGAAACCAGAAACATTGGGTCATATTAATAAAAGCCAAGCATTTGCTTTTGCTTAAGATTTCAGACTTTTTACTTAAATTTTGAAATTTGGTTCATACAAATTAATGTCAAATTTCTGAAATCTGGAGTAAAAGCATTTGCTTAGTTTTTATTAATACCTACGGCCCAATGTCAAATTTCTAAAATCTTGAGTAAAAGCATTTGCTTGGTCTTTACTAATACGGCCCATTGATTAAAAAACCATACTGAGAACCCTTTTCTCTGACATAAGTTAGCCTTATAGCCGCCATTGAATACGCTCATCAAATTAATTTGCACGATTATCAACATCTGCATGTCTCATCTAACTAATCTTGGAATAATATGAAACATTTTCATCATTAAACTCTTGCTTAATAAGCTTCGAATAAGTTAGAAAAAGTTGCTGCTTTGTGCAGTAAAGTAAGCATCGCTCAGCGCTGTTTAATGGTTTTAGCTGTACTTAGTTTTATGAAATTAAAATAGCCCTTTACTCATACTCTAGGATCTGATAGGTTAAGTTTCCAATACATTTTTTTTTTATCACCATCCATTGAATTAATCATGCAGCTGATAAACTGCTTTGGCTCGCGACTTCCTAACTCACTCGCTCTGGCTTCCCACTCTCAGCTAATTCTCAACCCGAATAATAATGACACGTTAAATTGCAAACTTTTGATGATTTTTGTGGTGCTTTCACTGCGTTACTATTTTATATTTTATTTATTTGCATTGCATTTATTGGCCCATGAGCGTTTTGCATGTCTATGTATATAAACAAATGCTTCAAAGATAACAGATAAATTAAGTTACAACCCGCATATATACATACACACATTCATACAAAAATTTACACGTGTTTATTAGCGTTTGCCCGCTTGTGCGTTTTTCGTATTCGTATTCCTACACCATCAACACTCAAACCACTTTATTTAACCCTCAATCCCCCTGCCACGTTGTGCGTGTGTATGTATGAAGCTAATGCAAAATGAAGCTGCGACAGGTAAGTGACGTTTTCTTTTAAATAGCATAACTAAGATCACTTAAATGGGGCTTTTTATTAAAGTATTTGTTGTGCAATGGTTATTAGTGGTTTCTTTCCTTTGGGTGCTGTCGCAACGCCTTGAAGGTAATGAATAAATCAAGACAGTTTTGGTTTGTTCTAGCAAGCGTTTTGGGTTGCATATAATTTGATTTGATTGCGTCTGCTTCTTGTTGGTTTTAGGTTTGAAAATTATATATTTTTTCATTAAGTGTTCGGAATATTATCTACATACATGTTTGCATTATAGCAAACATTCGCAAACAATTTCGTTATACATAATGAATATCGAACTCAGAATGAACTTAAAATCAATAGTATAATGGAAATATACTCGAAATAGATTCCAAAGATTTAGAAACCAAAAGTTACTATACTTAGTAGGTAACAAAAGTAACAGTGACGCATTTTAAGACAACCGCTTTTGCATTCAAATTTCTCATCGAGTGCGAATTTTAAATACATACATAACGAAGCGAAAATAAATCGCAGTATAACGATGGTTCCGTTTTACTGGAGAAGGATCTACACTTTTTCCAACAGTACTTTCGAAAATATTAATTTTATTTTAGAAAATGTCTATTTAATTTTAGAAAGCGTCATATCGTCGGCCTCCTGCCAGAACCACGAATGTGCTAAAATGAAAATGTTGGGTAATCGAGTTTTAAAGTTTATTCTTCTCGCAAAATTTGAAAAATTTGTTTCTAATATAAAAGTATATCTGCAAATTAGAACCTTGTTTAGCTCGATGCCCTGATATAGTTTTTATGCTTCTATTCCTTCTAATCTTCGAGATTTGGCACATTCGTGTTTCTGGCCCAACGAAAACCAAAAAAATTTCTTGAAAATAAATTTCCAAAAGTAAGTAAAATATTTTATTTGTGGAACTATTCCTAATCTTCAAAATCAGAGTGCTCTGAAAGGTCAGGCTCAGGTAGAGCATCGCGAACTCCGCTGTTAGCCTTCAAATTTTTATAAAAATTGTGGTATTCCTTTGGAATTGCCAAGGTTTCGCACATTTTATTTAAATCTTTTGCTTTCACGTCAGCGATAGGTAATGTCTCTGAATAAACGGGCGTGGGTATTATTGCGCAGGGCCACCAATATTCAATGGCAAATAAACTACTAAAAATTTTGTTTCAGAATAATTTTTTTTTGTAAAAAATGTAGAGTTAATCTTTTATATACCGTCGTACAATACGAAAACTAGTACACGATTTTTTGTGGTTAAGGAATACAAGCACTTTAATCGTTTGGTTGACGAAAGGTAAAAATTTTGTTTAAACAACAACAATTTTAATGCATAAATAGTATATAATTAGTCAAAAGTGCTACTTTTCGTACAGAATTGTTTAATTGCCAGTTTCGTAAGAAATTTTAAATGTGTTTTCGTATGGTACGACGATATGCACCTCGACCAGCAAATATTTCGAAAGGGCAGTTTCTCCTTCGTTGAAATAAATAAAGTTTAAAAAAGCGTCGTATAGTTGCGTATGAACTTGAAATGGTTTTGGTGAGTTACATGCCTCTCTGATGATTTCCGTTGTACAGCACCATTTTCTATGGTCAGTTTTCGAAGGTAAATATTTGCGCACAAGGTCCTTTGGCATATTTAGCACTGATTGCTAACCAAAAATTAGTTTACGGAATAGCTTTGTTTTCATTGCGCAATCGGCGAGCTAATATTTTCCGAGCAAAGTGCATTTAATGATTGCCTTTTTTCCACTATTTTTATAACAATTTGAAGATTAGAAGCGACGTTCGGAAGAGCATAATCCTGAGCCTAACTTTTCAGAAGACTCTGATTTTGAAGATTAGAAATAGTTCCACAAATAAAAATATGAATATGAATTGAATGTGTTTGTTTTACTTACTTTGGAAATTTATTTTCAAAGAATTATTATGATTTTTGTTGGGCCAGAAACACGAATGTGCCCCATATATTTTTGGAAATTTATTCTCAAGGAATTTTTTACATTTTTTGTTGGGCCAGAAACACGAATGTGCCCCATATATTTTTGGAAATTTACTTTCAACGATTTTTTTACATTTTTTGTTAGGCCAGAAACACGAATGTGCCCCATATATTTTTTGAAATTTATTTTCAAGGAATTTTTTACATCTTTGTTGGACCAGAAACACGAATATGCTTCATATATTTTTTGAAATTTATGTATTTTCAAGGAATTTTTAACATATTTTGTTGGGCCAGAAACACGAATGTGCCACATTCGTTTTTCTGGCTCAACTTTTTATAACTGATCTACACATTCGTGTTACTGGCATTGAAAATTTTGGTGGCTTCCAGTGCAAAAAGGTGCTGGGGGTTTTACTAAAATGTAGAGCATGCACAGATTGATCAGGAAAACCGCTTAACTCAAAATTGGAAAAATTGCACATTCGTGTTTCTGGCGGAAGACCGACGATATGTGCTTTGGAATGTTCTTAGAAGGCATGCTATAATTAGTATGTGTATGCACTTTAGAATTTCTAATGTAGATAAATTCCGAACGCATTCACTTTTACATCGCATGCTTTGGAAAAAAATAGTAAGAAATTTTTGCTTCTTAAAAATAATTCACAATTCATAATCACTGAAATTCGAGAATTATTTTTTTTTCTAAATCAAATGCACAATTATTTTATATTTTTCTTTTTGACACAAATACTCAATTAGCACAAAAAGTTAGTCACCACAATATGTAAATATTTAATTGCATTGTAGAATAAGAAGAATTGCATTGTAGCACTTCACGAAAATCATCAAATTTATTTTGCTTTACATTTATAATATAAACGTTATATACACAAACGTAGATTAGAGCTGTTTGTAGGAAAACAAATATTATAAATGCGTTTTTGCAATTGCAACCGTAAGGGTAACTACTCTCAATCGCAAAAAGTTATTTGACACACGCCTTCAATTTGCGTACACTGTGCAATTGGTAGCCTCCCATAACCTTGTAAATCCAGTTGTTTGCGTTTGCAGTTGGATAAATATGTAATATCAAATAGCAAATGACTCGTGACATTCTTCATTCAACAATAGCCGATTTAGGTTATTATAAAGCCATAGCCAGCTTCGACCTTTCTTCGTTCTCCTTTTTTTAAATATATACTTATATAGGAAGAACAAAAGGAGCACACCTCGAATTGGGAGAGAAGCTCGGCCATAAAACTCGTCAGAGTTATAATAGCGCCATTGTGTTATTATTATTATTATTACTTATATTGTGTATATATAAATACCTTTATGTATCCTTTTCGTATTTTCTATTATGCTCCTTTGAATGTTTTCGTTTTCGTTTGGGTATTTACGTGTCTCCACTTTCCCTTCATACGCTTGCTTGTGTATTCAATGTACAATGCAGGCATAATAACCGTTGCCTACAAAAAAACCCCACAAAAAGTTTTAGACTTTTGTCTTTTATTCGGTATTTTCAAAAAGTTTCATTAAAAAATGTTCCTATAAAAATTTTGGGAATATATTTTTAATTTTCCTTTACTCTGTATTTTCAAAAAGTTTCATTAAAAAATGTTCCTATAAAAAATATAGTAAAAATTATGGGACTGTATTTTAGATAGTTTTCTAAGCTGAACTGGAAGCTGTTTTTTTTTTTTTTTTTTTCAAAATAAAATAATCTCATAATATGTATGGTGAAAATTATAGACAGATTAAGGAAAATTTGCACATTAAAGTTTCGAAAATTAATTTTATTCAAAATTAAAAAAAAAAAATCGCCTACAAATTATAGCAAATTGAATCAAAAGTTGAATAGCCAGGACTTTGGTAGCTGCCTCTTCTATAGAAAACTTAATTTTTTAATATTTTTATTCAAAATTTTCAAAATAAAAATTATAGCAAAAATTATGGGAACATAATTTTGTTCAAGTTCAACGAGAAGTTTATGGTATTTAGTTTTGCAATTTTTCATTCAAAATAGCTTATTCTCTTTTTATCGTGTTCAAACGTGGTGAAGTTTACCATACCTGCACTTCCATAGCGGAACCATATCACCTAGTATGTACACCACTACACCTCCTCACCTTACCACATTTGACACCAATATTTTCAGCTGAACACCTGCTGTTTCTCCTATAACCACACATTCAAAATTTTATTTTTAAAATTTTTTTTCTCTAGAATTTTCTTTTTATTATTTCAAAACTTTTTTCTTTTAATAATTTTTAGTAAGTAAGTTGTATAATTATATTATTCGTTTTACCCTCGTTCGTTTATATTTTTTTCGTTTTGTTTTTTGGCTCATACTCAACTTTCTCGTTATAAAACAAACCAAAAAAAATGCGTTCGATTTGATTTGCTAACTCATGTTGTAGCGTGGCGATGGGGATAGAGAGCCTAGTGATAATAATTCAGCAAATAGGATACAATCCTCCACAGCGCAGAATGTAAGTAATACAAAATGATTTTCATTCTCAAACAAGATTTTGTAGTTAATTTGTAGTTGTTGGTTCTTTTTTTTCTTTTTTTTCTTCTTGTTAGTTGATTTGCCTAACTCCTTTTCTTTCCTGCTTTTGCTTTCTTTTATTCGTTGTTTTACGTAATTTTTTTAGTTTAGTTTTTTTTCCTTAGAATTGTAATGTGTTTTCTTTTGGTGTTGGGCTGTGTCTGAATGGTGTCTACATAACATTTACATTTCCATATATCATTATACTAATTTAGTTCAAATATGTACATATGTATGTCACACTAAAATTACTAGTATTTATGTATATATATAGAGATATTACATATTAACTAATAATACGCAGAATATTATGTATAAGTTTTACTGTTTGACGATTTATGTACATATTCAGCATTTTTGTAAATTGTCTTTGTCAAAATATTCAAAATGATCAATATAAAAACTTGCTATAAAAAATCGTGGGAGGAATTTGCAAAAAAAAATATGGTAAATGGTTTCCTTATAAAATTAAAATTTTTGTATTAAATTTTTTTATATGAAACTATATTTTGAAACTTAAAATTTTGTATTCAAATCATTTTTTGTTTCATATAAAAAATAGTACATTCTCAAGGAAAGTCCCGCCTTATATGGACCAAAAAAGTCCACCGTAAGCCCCAATCGCATATTATTTCTTTTTCGAAAACATTTCTGGATTTTTTTATTTTTTTTTTTGGAAGCCGCTAGATGTCGCTAAACTTCAATTTTTGAATCTCCGGTATTTATGGTCCGATCCCTAAGTTTGGTACACCAATCTCTTTGGCTTCATGAGGAGGGTTTCTGCTTTATAATTGTATTTACCCTATGTGCGCTATTGCGGTCACTTCCACCCATTATGTACTTACGCCCTTATTCATAAAAAATAAAATAGGTTTATTAAACTCTTATAATTATTAAAAGCTCTATAAACGTTTGATAATTTTTATGAATAAGGCCGTTAGTTTATACCACCTTAAAGTAACTTTTTTTTCGGCATGTTAAACGTCGTCAGAAAACATTTGCAAAATAAGTATTTCGATCCCTTCAGTAGAACTGGAAATAAAACACATTTAACATTCAGAGGAATATAATTTTCTCGCTTCATCTGGTCTTTTAGGTTAATTTTACAACGATTTTCTCTGAAGAGATTCGTACTGAAATTTTATGCCGAACAATTTTCTAGAACATTTTAACCATCTATCACCCCTAAGAAAGGGTTATTTTGACCCCTTTTTATACAGTCAGGAAATATAGTATAGTCAGGAAATAGTATTTTTAGGTATAAACTAAATATGAATTTTAGCGACATCTAGCGGTGTAAAAAAAAATAAAAATTTTTTCCAGAAGTGTTTTCGAAAAAAAAAATCATTCGGCGAATTTTTTGCGATACGCTCTAATGTTCATATGTATTTTTTCTAAAATCAACAAAAAAGTTTTATTTACTGTTCAGTTTTTCGAAAATAATATTTTAATCGATAAGCGCCTAAAAGTTTCTTTTTTTTGACATGATAGAAAACAGCTTCTTTTGTTATTGTTTTCTGATTCGAGAATAGCTCGTAAATCGCAATGTTCGTAAAATATACGGTACCTTGCAGGCTGGGTACTTATGAGGCGTTTGCTATCAGAACCAGCTCATTCCATATCTTTCTGAAATCCACTTGTTTGTATATTTTGAAAGTTTAGAAGGTTGTCCATAAGCTGACGAATGTATGTAGTTCAAATCAAGCTCATTCCAACCCAAAGTTAGATGAGAAGAAATTTAATTTCTTTCATAGAAGAGTAGGGACTGACGCATATATTAAAAAAGAACGGAATATGTTTTAAACTTAGTTTTAATCGTTGCACGTCATAGTATTGCTCTATTCTAACGCTTATGTGTAGTTTTGTGTATTAATATTGCTACTCTCTTTCCTTTTTTCCTCGCCATTTTTGTTATTTTTAATTTTTCTTAAATTATTATTTTTTGTTTTTTTTTTTTTAATATTTTATTTATAATCTATTTCCGTTTTCTAAATTAAAATTTTTTTGTGTTAACTTGTACTAAATATTTATGTTTTGATCTTTAATTACAATTAGCAACAAAATCAACAACCATAAAGGGAATTACGAATTGTGGGTTTTGCCATTCTATCAACTATTGTAATTGTGCCAATTAAATTAATTAAGTGAATTAAAACAAAAAATAAAAAAAAAATAAAAAAAAAACAAAAAAATTAAATAAGCACTTCAATTCACAAAAAACTGTAATTTACAAATTTAAGTACATAATATATTTCTTAGTTAGTATCTGATTTCTATTGCTAGATTTTTATCAACTACATACTTAATTAATGTAATTTATATTTAACTTTTCATTTATTCAAAATTATTTAATAGCTCCTAGACAAGTAATGTAGTATCTACATATGTACGAGCATATTTTATTGGCTTAATAATTTTGTTTTTTTGAGAGAAAAAAAGTAGCAACTAAAAATGTAACTCTTGAATTTTAGTTAATATGTATTTACATGCGTATGTAGATAATATCCAAATGAAGCCTTAATGAAGTATTAATCAGCAAATATATCGATATTGAAAATTGTATTTGCATGCGAAATCGATAAATAAAAAGCGTTTTAAAGTAAATTACACAAATTTGGCTGTTTTATTTTCCAAATTTAAAAGGAGAACATCATTCGTAATAGCTCTCCACTGACTTCTTGAATCGAATGTATGTAGGTATAATTTGAATGCTGTTTAATCGCTATAGCGTTTTTAACGTGTTTTTATAAAATATACTAAACATAAAACCTCGTAATAACATGTATTAATAATTTCGTATGTTTGTTTGCATTGCAACTAAATAATATATGTATTTGTATAGACAAATATATAGATATTTTTTTTTTAAGTGAATATGATTTAAATTTTCTTCAATTGTATGGTTACAAGCAATTTATTTAATGTGTTTGTATATAACAAATTAATTGTTTATCTAATTTTTCCAAGTCTAAATAATTCAACTAACTCTAATTGTAGTATTCACTAGTTTAACTAACTAAAATTCCAACTTAACGATGTACTAACTAATTTAAACGATTCGTAAAAGCTCTGCCTAATGCGATTAATTATTTTACTAAATGATTGTTTAACTATCTGAGCTAAAGTATATATCGCATACTTAATCAATAAGTGACAAGACTCAAAATTTTTTTAAATCTAGTTTTTTTCATAAACTGGTACACGAACAGATATCTAGCGATTGACAAAAAAAAACGAGTAGTGTCTCTTTTTGCCGAAAAATAACCATTATACTTGGTCTTTTGCCATAAGATTGCTTGTAAAGAAAGTCTTTTGGCTCTTCTGAAAATTTTGGAATTTTATTTTTAATTTTGTTTTTAAATTTTGTTTTCCGTATAACGAGCTTTGAAGCGAGGGAGTCTCAATCACCCGACACTCACACATATACACTTCCTCTCAATCCAGATTGTAAGTTGCCAACGGCCTTAATATACATACATAAATAAAATTGAAACTGATCCGATAATTGTGTAAAAAGAAAAAAATAGTTTCTCTAGTAAAGAAAATTTGTTCATTATTAGCCGACTACAGGGTTAAAACCCCCATTACACTGCCAGTGTACTTCAAACTGTTAAACATATGGGATTCACACAAAGCTGTGTGTGCAGATATATAGACACAATTGTGACTTTCTTTTGTCCACCACTAGCAAAATGAAATTCGTTTATATTCTAAACTATAATACACAAAACAACAAAACAACTTTTATAGTTATCCGGCATGATTTTAAGTCGTATTGCGACACGAATTGTTTTGGAATGTTACGAACTCAAATTATCGCACTATTATTTATGGCAATGGAAGGAATTTGAAAGGTTTTCACTTAAATGTCTCAATGCCGTTCATTTTGCTTTGTTTTCTCGGGTAGTTTTGCTGACAGTTCGCATCAGCGCTGTCAACTGTTTGGTTGAGTTGAAGTGTTATTTTTCAAGCCGTATGCAAAAGAATACGGCTAATAAAAAAATTAACTATAGAGATAAAAAAAGAAGAGAAATAAGGTTTACGTAACATATTTGAAAGCCTTATTTGTGTTTATTAGAAAGTGATATAAAAATTTGTGGGCTGTAAAGGGAATGTCTGCGACATTTATTCATAGATATGTATGTATGTATAAATGTAAAAATGCTGACAGTAACTTTATTCGATCTATGGATTTCTAACTTTGTAAAATGCATGTTACATCAATTTTCTTGGAAACAAACTAGTCCTTTTTTACTTTTATTTCCTTTTTTAAATGGATTTAAATTTTTTTCTAATTTAAAACAAAAAAAAACAGACTCAAATTTTATTACTTAAATATATTTGCCCAATTACTCTCAGCAGTTTTTTTCTTATTTTCTTCTACGTCTATCTTTATTTTTTCTTAAATGCCTATCATCAACATTCATTGCTCGCTTAATGTTTCGTTTTCATTTCTTTTTTCTTTTATCATCTTGCCTCCAAAAAAAAAAATGTATTAAAAACTACTAATCCTTTCACAATTTTTTTTTTGTCTCTTTTCTTTCTCACCTGCAGGAAGATGGCGATTTGGATGATATAAATTTGGGCGCCGGCGGAGCAAATGCTCAGCAGCCAGGCATGGGTGGCGAACCACAACAGCCCGTATTCGCGATGCCACCACCAACACAAGGCATGGGCGCCACTGGCGTTAATCCGTTCACGGGCGCACCGGTGGCTGCAGCCACAGAGAATACATCGCTCAATGCAACAGGACAGCCAACATATACGCCAGGTATATAAGACGAATACAATTAAATTTTTTTAAAGGCTAATTTGAAAGAATGGAAGGAAAAAGATATTACGTATTTAATAAAAAATTAAGACAACAACAAAAAATTAAGACAACAAAAAAAATTAAATTATGTGTTATAAAAGCAAAATAAAAGTTGCACTTTTGAATGAAGATAATCTGGATGCCATTTCAAAGAGGGTTCATGCAAAAATATATGTACCTACATAAATTATTGGCATGTTAAGCAAATGTCAAAAAAATGTTAGCAAAAAAAAAGGGGAAACAACAACAACGATGATCTTAATGAGATTTTGTTTTGCGTGCGTACAAAGGCAAACAAGGAAAAAAAGGCGAGAAAGTTTCAAACTTTTTTTGTTTAAGAACAAAATATATACGCCTGCGCATTCTAAGCGAAAACCAAAACAAAACTAAAACAAAAAAAAAATATAGCAGTATATATATAAATATGTATATGTATGTATATTAAATAATTCGTATTTATTAATAATAATTGTTCCATTACTTTTGCTCCTTTTGTATTAGCAGCTTAGTCATACAGTGTCACACACACACACATGTCCTTACACACACACACACAAACTTAAGAAAGGAAAAACCACACACATTAATATGCATTAAATAAATAAATAAAAAAATAAAAATAAATAAAAATAATAAAAAAATAGTTAAGTCCGTACACTATATACATAAATATATATAAATACACATATATGTATGTAGGTAACTAAATCAATTAATTACCTTACTATTATACTAAATACATACATGCATACCTAAATATATATAATATTTAATTGCTGCTATTTAAAACAAAATAAACCAAATTAAAAAAAAAATAATTATAATGATAATGTATTCATACATATATTTGTTGTAGTTACAAAACAAAAGAATAAAATAATTAAAATAAATTTATTTCATTGAAGAAGAAAAATTTAATAGCGGTGGTGGTTTTTTGCATGGAAATTTCACTTATGGCGTTGAGAGACGGCTGTGATAATCCGGAATATCTACATAGCTAATTCGGAGTTAACTTGAGAATTAACTGGAGGTAATCCGGAACATCTCTTGAGTTAGTTTTCAAAATTTTAGCGGATTATGGCATTTTCTAATGACATCTCTGGCGAAAAATCTCTATTGTGAATGAAAGTGAAGAAATAGAAGAATCCTAAGCAGATCTACGAAGGTAGGCGCATAGGCGAATTCAGGGTAAAAATTTGAATCGAATTAAGTGCTGCGGTAATCGGGATTATCGCTGCCGTCTGTCAAGCCAATTACATAAAAATAATATTAAGTTCAGATATGCCAAATTAATTTAGTCAATTTAGCTTTAAATTGCATCACTGCATTTGGTCTTAATTGCATATTCAGTCAAATGAAAATACAGTTCAGTATTATAACCCCAACAAACACTTACGAAAGAAAAAGAACTCGAAAATATCTCGACGAGAGAGTGCTCTAAAAGTGGTGTTAAAAAGGAGTCTGAAAAAAACCACACCCAAAAGATGTTTAATTGAATGTTTTTATGTATTGCGGAACGAATTTCCGTCATCCCTTGTCAAGTTTGATTTGGTTATAAACCGGTTTCGGCTATGTGCCATCTTCAGTATCTTGTTTCGTTCGGAGAACTTGACAAGGGATGACGGAAATTCGTTCCGCAATACATCGCAATCCTACCCTGTCGGAGAAGCAAACAACAAAAAAGGAATGTTTTTATCTTCCAAAAAAAAAATATGAGATTTCCTTGCAGTTCGTTAAGGATTTGTTAATGTGTTTAAATATAATTAATTTGACTATTTATTTCATGAGATATTGTACTTGTCAATTTTCTCTTGATGACATTTGGTTTTCTAACTAAACACCCATCGTTACCAATATAGCATTTTATCAAATAATTGATCATATTCCAGTCTTTTTCGACCCCTATGCACGCTTAAGATAATCATAAAAGAGTCTTTTGTCGGTAGAAAGTGGTACTCTCCGTCCGACTCTTCGTGGGGAGCCTTATTTTAGTCGTATTTTAATCATTTCCGAGTCCCTTTCGATTTTATTTTTTTCGTTTTGAATTTTATTTTGGTAATATTTGAATCGTTTGCTGATCGTTTTTAAATCTTTTTGGCGTAGTTTTTCTTCGTTTTTCTTATAATTTTCGATTGGATTTCCAATCTTTTTTGGGTAATTTTTCATTCGTTTTTCTGACCATTTTCTAATCTTTTTTGGGTCGTTTTTCAGTAACTTTCTGATCATTTTCTACTACTTTTCTACGCATTTTCCTATAATTTTGGGGTAATTTCTCTTATGTATATACTAGGCTGGCCAAGGAATATTTTTTTCTCAAAGAGCAAAGTAAACGATCAAATTTCGATCTTTAGCATGATCAATTTGTGATAAATTCTTTTTTTAATCATCAAACGGGCTCGAAAAAGGCTCAGGTGATTTTTATATGATAAAAAATAAAATCACTTTTCAATCATTAGTGTTACTCATTCTCGAGTCTTATTCTAATCGCAGAAGTGATTAATCAGTTTTTCATAATCAAAGGGGATCGAAAAAGTCTCGGTATAGTCAGTTCTCATAAAACAATCTTCCAAATGTTATGTGGGTTCTCAGAGTTGCATTGAAAATTGTGTTAAATTTCAGGTCAATTTATTCACAATAGACTATAAATACAATGCATTCTTTGTACGGTAAATAGAGCTGAATTATGGCTTTTGATTGCTGAAAGGTTCACAATAGTCTATTCAGCGCGCGTATGGAAACGGCTCATATATGCAGTTGCCTTCGTATCGATTTCTTATCACCAGATCGATACGACGGCGATCACTCAAGTAATTGGAAAGAAAACGACGCGAGCAGGCAAGTTGCCCTCGGTGTACGTTAAAGATACTCTGGTAATAAGAAATCGGTGTGTTACTGCAAGAAATTAGAAATTTTTCCGATTACTCGAAAGGGCAATAAATCGGCGAGTCGCCAATTTGTTGCTATACGCGATTATTGCCTATTTCTCGAGCTTTGCATGGTGGGATGTTTCTTTTGAGAAAAACTTGCTGTCGATTATACATTAAGTCGTTTAAACTTCATAACGGTCTATCCGACACTTGTGCAAAAAATTAGATTTGCCCAGCCTGAATTCCTGACGCCAATCTCTACGACTTTAGAGCTTCAAAAGACCTCAAAAGGAAATATAGAGTTTCCCAAGACTAAAGTTTTCGGCATTGATCGAAAAAGAAAGGAACGGAATTCAAATCTCATTTTTAGTAGAAGAGTCTGCTGGGCGATTATGAAAGTTTAATTTAAGCGGTTATGAACAACGTAATACATATATCGTATTAATTACTAATAAATTTTAAAAGAAAATAGTTCGTGCTGCAGAACTTAATAGCTCAGGCATCATCTACTAAAACAGCCTACAAATGTTAATGTGCACCGTCGTTATAGACTTCATTGGCCTTAACGATCGTGCTGTTCTGTTCTGCCATGTTAAAACTGGATAAAGAAGCTAACAAAATGGATTTGGCGGCCAACCTCCTTGACGAAGTATCTGCTGTCATCAGACAAAGATCTGGCAGTCACGTTAATGTTGAGAGTTAAAAGTTTAAAGTCGCAAAGTACTTTGTCTATTTGGGAAACAGCGTTAACACCGAAAGTACTATCAGCTTTGAAATCCAATGAAGAATCACGCTTGCTAGCAAGTGCCACTTTGGATTAAGGTAGACAATTGCAAAGCAAAGTTCTCTCTCGACAAACAAAAATAATACGCAACAAATCGCTCCTCTTCATCCTGTCCCGATATGTTTATGTATATATGGCGCCGAGGAATGGACGATAGCAACAGCAGATGAGGTGGTACTTGAAGTATTATTCGATGCATCACTTGCTTTGTTTCCAACATTTCTGCTGAAAGGAAACGAAGCTAGTAGACTCCAAATGAGGCTGGAGGGATAAGAAACAAAGATTAGATCGTATTGGAAGACTTCGAAGATGTTATATGTATTTCATTCTCGGTAATGCGTACTTTAACCGAAATTCAAATGTTATTTACTACACCTTTTCCAGTTTAAGTTCAGAAAATTACAATTGAAGTTCAGAATTTCCAATTGAAGTTCAGAAAATTACAATGGAAGATCATTTGGAAATTCTGAACTTCAATTGTAATTTCCTGAAATTCAATTGTAACTTTCTGAACTTCAATTGTAATTTTCTCAACTTCAATTGTAACTTTCTGAACATAAACTGGAAAAGGTGTAGTTTTTTTAATTCTACTGTATATTTTGAATTATGTACTTAATAATTAAAAACTATTTGCAACTGCTTTCAGTACACTCGTCTAAATTTAAGATTATAAGTATTTAATTAAGTAGTCGCTACTATTTTCCTAAAACAAGCTGTTTAATTATTTCATATTAAGTATGTAATATTGCTCAGCAAGTCTTATTGCGCTACTATTTTTATGTTCTCGAAATTCTTTTATATTCTAATTATACCTTTCATGAGAATGAAATGGTATTATAACTTAGTGCCAAAAAATTTTTGTCGAAAGTACCAGAAGGAAGCGTGGGGGACCCACCAAAATATATACCGATATGGTCAGAATCACGAGCTGAGTCGATTAAGCCATGTCCGTCTGTCCGTCTGTCCGTCCGTCTGTGTGAACGCAAACTAGTCCCTCAGTTTTTGAGATATCTGAATGAAATTCGGAATACAGGTATGTTGTTATATGCAGCTGATCATTTGTCGGAACCGGCCGAATCGGACCACTATAACATATAAAAAACAACCGATTATTCAGATATACATGAAATTTTTGGATGTAATTTGTGCATAACTTCCCTATTTATACAGCTAAGGACATGAAACTTTGAAGTAGACGTGCCCATTTTGGCCCAAACAAGGTTACCGAAAATTGTCAAGATCGGACCACTATACCATATAGTTCCACAACATCCGATTATTCAGATATACACATTTTGGTGTATAACTCCTCCATTTTAACAGCTAACGGCCTGAAATTTTGAAGTATTTGTACCCATGTGGACCCAAACGAGATTGCAGAAAATTGTTAAGATCGGACCACTATAACCTATAGCTCCCCTACAACCGATTGTACAGATATACACATTTTGGTGTATAACTCCTCCATTTTAACAGCTAACGGTGTGAAATTTTGAAGTATTTGTACACATATGGGCCCAAACGGGATTACCGAAAATTGTCAAGATCGGACCACTATAACATATAGCTCCCATACAACCGATTGTTCAGATATGCACATTTTGGTGTATAACTCCTCCATTTTAACAGCTAACGGTGTGAAATTTTGAAGTATTTGTACACATATGGGCCCAAACGGGATTACCGAAAATTGTCAAGATCGGACCACTATAACATATAGCTCCCATACAACCGATTGTTCGGATATGCACATTTTGGTGTATAACTCCTCCATTTTAACAGCTAACGGTGTGAAATTTTGAAGTATTTGTACACATATGGGCCCAAACGGGATTACCGAAAATTGTCAAGATCGGACCACTATAACATATAGCTCCCATACAACCGATTGTTCAGATATGGACATTTTGGTGTATAACTCCTCCATTTTAACAGCTAACGGCGTGAAATTTTGAAGTATTTGTACCCATATGGGCCCAAACGGGATTACCGAAAATAGTCAAGATCGGACCACTATAACATATAGCTCCCATACAACCGATTGTTCAGATATACACATTTTGGTGTATAACTCCTCCATTTTAACAGCTAAGGGTGTGAAATTTTGAAGTATTTGTACCCATATGGGCCCAAACGGGATTACCGAAAATTGTCAAGATCGGACCACTATAACATATAGCTCCCATACAACCGATTGTTCAGATATTTACATTTTGGTGTATAACTCCTCCATTTAAATAGCCAAGACACCATTTTTTCTAATAAATCTTTCCATAAATGAACCCACAGAATTAAAATTATAAATTAAACTTAATCCGGCTATGTACATACATAGGTAACTTTTCATTTCCCCACTCATGAAAGGTATGAAGTCTTCGGTACGGCCGAATACAGCCGAGCTTTTACTTGTTTTTTATTTGTATTTTGTTTGTTTTTATTTCTAGATATGGTTAACCAAAAATATTAGACGCATCCAACAGTCATTTCTTACTGCATACAGAAACAGAAGAAAAAATGCGCAAAACATAGCATTTTACCAAATAATAAAAAAAAGAAATGTGCTTCATTGTAGCAACGGCCATCCACTACACAGAAACACACTCTATTGAAAAAAGAGAAACTTTAAAATAACATATACATAATACATATGTGCTTATTATGTGCATTGCCTGCCTGCACCAACAACAACAACAACAACAACAACAACTACAACACACCATCGCACACGTTAAATTATAACATAATACATATGTACATATTTACATACATACATATATGTATGTATACATACATATTCTACTTTTGCATTAATTAAACGTATTTGTGATTTGCACTGTATGTACATATTTATGTAATTTTCCTTGCTTAATTTGTTTACATATTTTTAAATTAAGTAAACCAAAAAAAAAAAAGCAAAAAGAATCAAGAGCAAAATTAATTTTGTTTCCTAATTATTATAATTAAGCTAATATAAAGTTTTTAGCGAACGCACTTGTGGCAAATGTTTTAGACTGAAAAACGCATGTATTCCAAAAAACAAAAAAAAAACGCGGAAGAAAACGTGCCCTTATTTGAGGCTCGTTTTCGGCAAGTTGTATGTACTACATAGTTGCGGAAACTATTTTCAAATCCGAAGGCTTCAATGCTAAACTTTTTTTTCATAAATTATGTATGTATGTATGTGTGTGTAATACCAATTCTTATATGCAATTAATTTTTTTAACAATTAATGTTAAAATAAAAGCTTTAAATTATAGATTAATGCACGTATCTACTAGTGCTGGAAAACCATCGATAGTGGTCCCATCGATTGACCATCGATAGGTTTAAAGGCAACCATCGATAGTATCGATGGTTTAATATATGTACGTAATTGGCCCGTTAAAGGGCAATGTGGTACTCAAATATTTAATGCACATACAAATACATATGTATGCATGTATGTACTTACTTATTTAAAAGAAATATATAAACTTTTATTAGAAACATTATAAAATTAATTAAAAACCAAAGTTTATGTAAAAAGTTCAATACAAAAAATAAATCAAAGTAAGAATACTACATACGCTCATTTGTAGGTACATATACAGTTGTCCACAAAATAGGAGAAGAGCCGAAATCAAAACCTAAATTGCTCAATTCTCAATAAAAAAAAGTTTTATTTGCAAGTTTTTTCATAAAATTATTCACTAATCTTTTATTTACATATTCACAGCGCACATATTCCAATCAAGTACTTTGAAAATAATAAATCTCAGTTTTATTGATTAATTTTTTTAAAAGACGTTGGAGTTATGTACCAAGTAAAATACTATCGATGGTTAAAAAAACCATCGATAACACAGGCCGACAAAATGAGACCGATTTTTTTGACCACAAACCAGACCATACTTTCCTAAAGGCTTTCGATGCGCTGAATTCAAATCTGGACGCAGAATTGCTCTATCACGTCAGGATTAGGGATGGCAAAAAAAATTTAATAATCGATTAACCGTTTTTTAGGTTAATCGAAAGGGTTCGATTATTAATCGCGAATAATCGTAGGCAACTAACCGATTATAACCGTTTTTCGATTACAATTATTGATAAATTAATACGTAGTACCCCAAGAGGACAAACAAGCTAATTTTTTATACATACTATGTATGTGTGTTCGTTTTTATTATAATAATAAAAAATCGTCATTTCAGCGAAAAATCGTCAATATTTTGTTGCTATCTCATCTTTACAAAAAACACGTTATAAACAAAAAAAAAGTGTCGGCTTTCCACTGAGAAAGCGCACCACGAAAAAAATTACTTTTTCAGGGGCTCTCAGATAGCTCAAAACTTGCAGGAAGTTTACAGTTTACGAGATAATTGTCGTTAAGGTTGGATGGGTCCATAGATATTACCCCAGAAAGAGAATTATGTCGGCTGAGGATTATTTTTTTAAAGCGCGGCTGAAGGCCGCCAACGTAAAATGTTGTTCTACACACATACATATATGCATTTGCTCGTTTTAATACGTGCTTTTATCTCGGCAATAGATCGCAGTTTTCGTGTTTTGTTTGGTAAATTTCAAAATTTTAACAACAAATATCTTGTAAACAACAAGCCTCCGGAAATTTTTGATTTCAGTTCCAAGTCCTGTGAGAGCTCCTCTACCCCCCGGAAATAGTCATTTATTTCGGGGCGTTGTTCCTTAATGGGACATTTTCCCAAAAACAATTTGAAAGAGGTACGAATTCATACAAATTCGTATATAAATGAAATCATATTTAACAAGTAAGGAAGCCTAAGTTCGAGTGGAATCGAACATTAGATACTCAGCTGTATGCTTTCATTGTTTGTTTGCGTTTGATGGAAACACGGTCTAGGTACTTTTTACATAAAGCAAGTGCTGCATAAAGTGGGCGTAGCCGCGCCCATTTTCAAAATTTTTATCAGTCATCCAACTAAGCATATGAATATTATTCTTTGTGCAAAATTTCATTCCTTTATCACATCTAGTTACAAAGATGTCACGTTACAAATTACCAAAGGGCGTTCCAGAAATATCTTTGTTAAAAAGTAGGCGTCGTGTATAAACCAAGTTTCGTCATAATATCACAATTATTTGTCGAGTTATAAGCTAAGAAATCTCGTATATTCCTTTGTCTAAAAAGAGGCGGTGCCACGCCCATTTTCCAAAATTTGTCTATTTTTTGTTTCCGGTCTATTGTGGAACTCTTGCCACAAAATTTCAATGAATTATCTTTATATTTGACAAAGATATCGCTTAAAATGTTTTTATTAGGCCACTTTATAATACCCATATATAAAAGTGGGCGTGGTCGTCAACCGATTTCGCTAAAATTTTCAGCATGTATTACCACAAGTAATAAAAGTGTACACACCAAGTTTCGTCATTATATAGCAATTATTTGTCGTGTTATGGGCTCAGAAATCTCGTATATTCCAGCTTCTAAAAAGAGGCGGTGCCACGCCCATTTTCCAAAATTTTTGTGTTTTTGGTTGTATGTCCGCAGGTGAACTCCTGGCATAAAATTTCAATGATATATCTTTATATTTGACAGAGATATCACTTAAATGTTTTTATTAGGTCACTTTATAATACCCATATATAAAAGTGGGCGTGGCCGTCAACCGATTTTGATAATTTTTCGTCCAAACATTTGCCTAAGTAAGTATATCACGCGTACCAAATTTCATCGACATATCTTCAACAGTTTCTGAGTTATGACTCATAAAGCTTTCAATGTTTGCTCCTCAATAAGTGGGCGTGGCACCGCCCATTTTCCAAAATTCCATCAAATTTCTTCTTAGGGGCCTGAGCTCAACACGTGGGTAAAATTTCATAACTCTAGCTATATTAGTGGCTGAGATACCAAATTTCCGATTTTTTCTATATAGGAAAAGTGGGCGTGGTCATGGTCCGATTTCGCCCATTTTCAATACCAACCGTCCCAGTCTCGATACCAACTTGCATTTCAAATTTCATCAAAATATCTCAATTATTGCGCGAGTTATAGCATGTTCATGGTGAGCCTGCGTTTTGCGTTTCGGAGGCATTTATGCGTTTAGTCCAAAACGCAACATTAAATGTTACATTTCTCCATACAAATACCACCACCAAAATGCAACTTAACGCAACTATTTTTTTGCGTTTTGAATGCTAACGCAGAAAGCAACCCTGAAATCTTCGAAAAAATTTGCCATTCGAATGGAAAATAGTGGCAATACTCTGGCAATACAAGAACGAAATACCTGCAAGACTATGCATATAGAGCAGCATGAGCATGAGCACACGAGCTCCATGATGACGTCACTCTACATGTAATGAACCAAAGTAAACAAAACAGAGATCAAAAATAATACCAAAGCAGTTGGTACGTTTGGTTTGCAAAATTAGTGTATTATAGCCGTGTTTCACATACGGTGATCCTAATCCAGATAAAAATTTTTGCATGTAAATGCAACAACAAAGATTTCAGCTCGATTAAACCAGATAAATTGCTGGTTCAATTTCTGATCCGCCCTGTTCGGTTTTTTTTTCCGTGCTGATTTGGCAGCACAGTGCTTTTTTGATTTGGCAGAACTGAAAAGTGACATTTGTGTATGTATACATATATATACATATACCCTGCAGTAAATTTGTTTCACTGCTAAATGATCATTGATCATTCTCTGCTGAATATTCATCACTATCATTTTGCGTTGGTGCAGGCGTGCAAGCTATATTGAAAAAACCAAACGAAATACCATCTAGGCGGTTATAAACCCACGAGCCAGCTTGTATTTCGGTAGGTTTTTTGACATTCGGCAGATTTTCTGACAAATTTTTCAATTTGACAACTATAAAACAAATTATATTTAAAATAAAAAATATATGGAAATACAAATTTCAAATTTGCCTCTTGTAAGCTTCTACTTTGGCCGTAAGGGGAAAGAAGAAGTCCGGAAGAAAAATTATACTGCGCACTGGCTTCTCCTTATAACATGGAATACATAGCTATCCCGCCATTTGAGTTTCATAATTTATTTCAGTAATTTAAATTCAAATTTCCAAAAAAATAATTTTTGAAATAGTTATTTTCAGTTAGTTTGAAGTTTAAAGTCAATCAAATTGTTTTTGAGGGAGTATTTGTCTCTTTTCAACGTACAGAAGAATTGTTTTTGCGCTATTATAACTCTGACGAGTTTTATGGCCGAGCTTCTCTCCCAATTCGAGGTGTGCTCCTTTTGTTTTTCCTACCATTGGATAGTTTTATGCCGGCTCCGAACGGAGTCATATAGGCATGAGGAAAGCAAACCATTTATTTGAAAAAATTCAGCCTTTATATGAAAGCATTCACTGACGCCTCCTCATGATGAATTTCATCAGTGATTCATAAAGGATTAATTTCAGATTTTTACTGCTGGGTATATGTTGTATATGTTTCTTCTTCTTTTTAGTTCTTTTCAAGTGCAGCCAATTTTCATTATGAGCCGGATTGTTTCAGTAAAAATTTATCTTAACCCAGACCCAGATGTAATAACTGAAATGCCCCTTATATTATTACATATTTTGCAAATTCTTGTTCTATTTTTTTAATTAGACAAAACAAAAAAATAAACATCAAAACCGGATTGCGTAATCTGGGATATTAGCTCCGTTTGTTTCGAACTTCTCAAATGTGCATTTACAAAACGCGGCAGCATGAACACTTTTCGAAAAGCCATCTTCGAAAATGCAAAACGTTGCGTTTCAAATCCAGCATGAACATAGTATTAGAGTGTTTACAGACGGACGGACAGACGGACGGACGGACGGACAGACAGACAGACGGACAGACGGACGGACATGGCTCAATCGATTTCTCTTTTCACCCTGATCATTTTGATATATATAAGTCTATATCTATCTCGATTATTTCATTCTGTTACAATCCACCGTTACTTATGTGATTAAAACTATAATACTCTGTGTACTAGTACAGCTGAGTATAAAAAAGCTGTGCACATTTATCTACACACTGCGCTTACTTATATGATAAAATAAATAAATAACATCATCAATCATTCATTAATACTAATTCATAACATTTTGCCTTGAAAAATAATTTACAAACTCACTCGAATGAAAAGGCGGTAATTCTCAACTTCGATTATTTCCTTTCGATTATTTTCGACTTGATAGGAAAAAGGTTAATCGAAAGAATAATCAAAAGAAAAAAACCGATACATTTTAACCGTTAACCGAAAGAAAATAACCGATTATAATCGTTTTTCCGGTTATAGTTGCCATCCCTAGTCAGGATTTTGAGATATCCTAACCTAAATATGCGAAGAACACCGTTTTTGCCTATTTTTGAGGTTATATATAAACGACAGATTATTTTTTAAAAAAAAACGCACACATAGCATCTTAAAGAATAAGTCTTTCTCTTACGAATGGCGTTGAGTTTGCTCAAATATCTTTTTTTTTCGCTAAGATGGAGCAATTGAAATTTGCAGACTTATCGTCATAGGTATGTGCTCTGCTGCATCATACCTACGTTAATTCATATAAACTTTAAATTGCTCTATCTTAGTGAAAAAAAAAGATATTTGAGCAAACTCAACGCCATTCGTAAGAGAAAGACTTCTTCTCTAAGATGCTATGTGCGCTTTTTTTTTTAAAAATAATCTGTCGTTTATATATAACCTCAAAAATAGGCAAAAACGGTGTTTTTTGCACATTTAGGTTAGGATATATCAAAATCCTGACGTTATAGAGCAATTCTGCGTCCAGATTTGAATTCAGCGCATCGACAACCTTTAGGAAAGTATGGTCTGGTTTATGGTCAAATTTCTTGTCGGCCAGTGTAATCGCTATGGCATCGGCCCCATCGATAGTATCGATAGTTCAATCGATGGTTTTCCAGCACTAGTATCTACATGCGCATACACAATAAACACAAAAATTATAATAATATGGCGAATTTTATACGGGAAAGTATAGTTTAACTTCAAATTCATAACAAAAGTTTAGGTCTTCGGCTAATGCAGGTTCCCTTTTGCTGAAGATTGATCTAGTTATCGAATCGAATAAAAAGCTGTTCCATATTTTACATCGAAGGTGAAACCGAAATGAAGTGATTCATTTTCTAATCGATAACTAAATCTGAACAAGCTCCCTGCTTAATTACACTGTCCAACAGTGATTTCTCAACACGAACAATTGCTATTAATTACGAAAGAGGATGTCTCCCAGACCATCTTTGCCGAACAGAGTACTAGTCCGGAGGGTCTGATTTTTTTTTAGAGGGGGTTAAAGTTTTATGGTTTTAGTTGGAGGTGCAATTACTTTATCGAAAATATCTTATAAAAAATGACCTAAAATGAAGTTTTTGAGCTCGGACTTCTTCTACAGAATTTAATGAGGAATTTCTTTGCAGTAGACTTTAACCCTCTAACGCCCACGCAAATGGCCGTTGTTAACCCTTGTTTGAAAACACATGTAGAAAATATCAATTAACAATGCAGATAGAGGGTTAAAATGTTCTAGAAAATTATTCGCCATAAAATTTCACTAGGGGCCCCCTCAGAAAAAATCTTTATACAAATAACGCAAAAGACCATGGGGTATAATAATCACAAATTACGCCATGAAATTTGCAAAAAATTTTATATTTACACACATTAGATTAATTTTTTTTCTTTAGATTCTCCCTCCGGCACCGGAATATGAAAAAAAGGTGTAGAGTAAGTAAATTAAAAAAAAATTAAATTATATAAAAACCGCGCGATTTTCAGATATTTCAAGGCAAGTTTAGATTTACGTATGAAAAAAGTTATGATTTTGCACAAGAAAAAAAATTGATGTCTAGCATTACGTAGAGTTAACAGCTAAAGCGAATGGCGTACTCAGTTTTTTAGTACACTCCCCAGTGGAGGTGATATTCAAACCCTAGTTAATGCCTATAATTTGATGCTAATATTGCCCAAAAATATTTTGCGCCCATCCGGGTCACATTTTTTCCGCTATCCACGGTCTCGACCTTTCTACCTTTTTTCTACATTTGTGGAGTTGTACACAATCATAAAACCGCCTTCAAGAGCAAAAGTTGTTAATATTTTTTTTTTAGAAATTTTAAGCCATGTCAGCCCTCTTAGGGTATATTTTACTTCACTTAAACTTGATGAGCTCATCCAAATATTAATATATTTTTAACCAGAATGAGTTTTTGAAAACCGCATTTAATTAAGCAGCATCCTATATGGTTCAGATAAAAAAAAATGTCCGGGCATGAAGTTGAATGTTCGTGAGAAAAACCAAGATGTTCTATTTATGCCGCGATATTACCTTCCCAGGGAAGTGCACTAAAAACTGAATATGCTATTCACTTTAGCGGTTAATTCTACATATAGCTAGACATCAAATTTTTTTCTTGTACAAAATCATAACTTTTTTCATACATAAATCTAAACTTGCCATGAAATTCCTGAAAATCACGCGGTTTTTGGAGTAGCCCAACTCAGTTTTTGTAAAATTGAATTTTTTTTTTAATTAACTTACTCTACGACACCCTATTTTCATATTCCGGTGCCGGAGGGAGGATCCAAAGAAAAAAAATGTATCTAATCTGTGTACATATACAAATTGTTGCATATTTCATGGCGTAATCTATGATTATTATATCCTGTGGTCTTTTGCGTTATTTGTACAAAGATTTTGTCTGAGGGGAACCCTAGTGAAATTTTATGGCGAACAATTTTCTAGAACATTTTAACCCTCTATCTGCATTGTTAATTGATATTTTCTACATGTGTTTTCAAACAAGGGTTAAAAACGGCCATTTGTGTGGGCGTTAGAGGGTTAAAGTCTACTGCAAATAAATTCCTCATTAAATTCTGTAGAAGAAGTCCGAGCTCAAAAACTTCATTTTAGGTCATTTTTTATAAGATATTTTCGATAAAGTAATTGCACCTCCAGCTAAAACCATAAAACTTTAACCCCCTCTAAAAAAAAAACTCAGACCCTCTGGACTAGTACTCTGTTCGGCAAAGATGGTCTGGGAGACATCCTCTTTCGTAATTACTAGCGATCGTTCGTGTTGAGTAAAATTTTTGTAAATTTGTTGGACTGTGTTATTATCCTTCTACCGCAATAAGAAAATTTGCTTAGAGTTCGCGGATTAGAAAGTAATGTAAACTGTTAAACATCTAAACATTGAAAATTGAATTAACTAAAGCCTAATTGGGTACAAAAAAAAAAAAAAAAACAAATCTGAAGGCCATATCTCACATTTTAAAATGCACATCTGATCGCAAATAAGAAAGTTATTCAATTACAGAAAACAAAAATTCAATTTTTGAACATTATTAAAAAAAGGATATACAGCTCGATCATGCAATCCATCGCAAAACAGAAAAAAAGAAAAATTAAGAATTTATGCTCTACGAGAAAGCAATCTACAATGGATAGCGTGATATGGCTGATAATATACATATGGGCTAATCCTGAAAAAGTCAACCAAGAGCATGAAATTAAAAATGGTCCGAACTTTTTTTTTTGGTATTTGTTAGTAAAGATAATACATTTATATGTTAGAAAAATATAAGCATTTTCTATTCGTTCTTAAACTCAGGCTGAGAAAAATCGCCAAAAAAATAATTTTCACTAAGGCTTTGTTATTAGCAAAGTATCATTTTTTTTCTTCGCGGGTTTAGTTTATTGAAAAGAGAGTTATATTATTGTTACATGCTCTAATCATTCTACTTAGAACGTAATTTAATTTAAGATTATCAAATCTGCGAAGCTAGTAAGAATAATAGAGTTTTTTTTACTTTAAAATTTCGCTTATCCTTTTGTCGCGTGCGTTACCAAAAAACTATATAAATAGTTATTAAATCTAGGAAACCACGTGAAATAAAAAGAAATTTCAGTGACAAAGTAAGCTTGTGTACCTTTTTCCAAAAACAAAGTCAGTGTTGTCCGAAAGCTGAATGTTACAACTTTATGTGGGTTTTAAATGTGTCGCGTGCGTTACCGTAAGTGCAAAAATTCAATCTATACATATAAAAAAAATTAATCACTATTTCCTTGGTCATCGCATCACGACTGAACGGATGGAACGATTTCGATAATTCTTTTTTTGTTGAGTTTAGTATTGTCTGGAGAAAGTTCTATTGGAAAATAATTTCAAAAAAGTTAAAAGACCGTGGCACCTCCCATACAAACAAAACGTTTCATACTGTATACGTATTTCTGAAAATATTCTTTGTAAGGCTTAGAACTTGGGATGATATACTAACGTCATGCCAAGCTCACAAATAGAAATGAGAGTTATTACAAAAAAGGGCGTGGCACCTCCCATATACCCCAAATTTTTTATACTCAATATCTCTGGAAGTGTTCATGGTAGGACCCTGGAAATTTGTAGGGACATAAAAAATGTCAAATGGGAGCTATTGGAAAAGGGGGCGTGGCATCTCCGATACAAACTTTATCTCTCTAAGTTATGGAAAAGTGGTCCAAACATTATCGGAATTAAAAGCTTGCGTTGGTTTTCATACATCGATTGCGACTTTATTGAGGTTGCTCGAACAGCTTACTCGCCGAAGAAAAAATTAAAGTACAACGTACCTAGTTTTAAGTTATTTTTTACTTATTCTACCAAAATACTTTAAATGTACTTTTTTATTCATTCTTTGCTAAAAATTCATTAAAAATGAGAATTAAAAAAAAATTTTGTTTTATATTTTTTCATTGGGAAATTTTGTCGCGTGCGTTACTGTCGCGTGAGTACTACTATTATAGTCCATAAACAAAATTAGAGAAATATTTTTAAAATTTCGTAAATCTACGAACCTAAGGTACTCTTCGAACTTCATTTTCTCATTTTTAGTAAATATGTTATTGTGCAAAATTCGCTAAATTTTGCATACTTCCAGACGCATTAAAAAATAACTTCTATTTTTTGTCGCGTGCGTTACTACTATATATTTGCGTGTATATCAGAACTTAACTGTTACTCCAGCTTAAATTTTCTCGTGAATGTAGTACTCTGGTAGTGCTTTGAATTAGATAAAATACACATGTAATCCTCTCGTTGTTTCCCTATTTTATCATTGATTATATGCGTACGAATGTCGCGTGCGTTACCCAGGATTAGCCCATATGTACATTAAGCCGTATCACGAAAATAAAGTTTGCGTGTGTCAGTTTTATTTGAACACTTACGTCGAAAAAATATTTATGGTGTAAAAATTTTTTTTTTAGGCCCGCGTTAAAAACAGCTAAATTGCGTTTTTTGTAATAACTTCCTTATTTGATGTCCGATCTCTATGATCTTAATGTCGCAGAAAAGGTCTCGCTCAGCACTATATTTGGCCCATATAAAGTTTCGACCTCAAAGGTTGTTCTGAGTTTTACCTTTAAAAATTTTGGAGTTACTATCCCTAGATTTTTTTATTTTTATCACTAATACAAAGCTCTCAAAAAACCATGAGGACTCCGCTAAAAAAGTTGTAGCCTTTACTCACAAACAAAAAAGTTATACCGTTTTAAAATCAGAGAACCTGTTTTTTGAAAAATTATCCCAAGTTCTTATTTATATGAGGCAGTAACGCCATATAGTATGAGTTTTTGATTAACAAGTATTCTAAGTCCCCGCTTGACTTGAGAATCTTGTACCGCGATGGAACAGCTACCAATACTGGATACATGATATGCCAAAAATTATTGATGATTGGACTATTCGTGCTGATCAACGTTATTTATATTGAATGATAATGGCTGTAGTGAAGATTTGGTAAGTATTCAGGTGGGATCTCTAAGCACAACGCGCTGGCTTACAACGGCTTCACGATTTCTGCATCCGTGCGTATCGTAAAATCATCCAAGTTATTTAGAAAAACTGCTATAGTTCGTTGTAAAATTATACGCGCCTAAGAAGAGACAACGGAAGTCTAAATGTATTATCAATACTTGCGCTGGATGCGTCGTCTGCCCTAGAAATGCAGTTAATTATTCAGCCTACAATTGAAAACAACGCACTTTACTTTAATCCCCAAAACATCTTCTTATCTATGATAACCGAGACCAAAAATGACGATGTCCTCCAAATTTAGAGATATTTATGAAAGCAGTTTCAGAGCTCTGAAAGTGAATTCTTCGTCGCTTATATTACTTTGCTCACACTAAAAAAAAAATTACTCAGATTATGGAAAAATGAGAATGATTCGCCGCTAATGACATATTTTCATTGTTTTGAATAAAATTTTCTTTCAAAACGTTGTTTTTATTCCTTGATTTAAAGAAAGTTGTACATCAAAACAATGAAAATGTGTCTTAAGCGCCGAAACATTCCCATTTTTCCATAATCTGGGTAAGTTGTTTTTTCAGTGCAGGTTTCGAACGTTTAAAACAAATTGGAATTTATGTGCAGGGTATTCTCTTCCCTCTCATATGCATTTTATATACATATACATATGTACGTATAGTTTTTTCCCCTTTTCTTTATTTTTATTACCTCAACAATAGTTACTCATGCGCCCCCACATCGGATCGCTTTGTATGTGAAAACTGAAAATGTTTTCAATTGTTGGGGTAAGTGGAAATATTGAAAATGTTTTCTTAAATATCTCGAAAATGGGAGTGCATACACTGCACTTCTAAAAACGCCATCGTAATCTGGAGCAAAAAATTAAGTTGACGTGTTTCGTCGTTTCTCTGTGGTAATTTTTTATAAAAAAACAAGTGTTTCATTTTACAACGTTATAACTTTTTTGTTTGTGAATAAAGGCTAGAATTTCTTTGGGGGATTCCTCATGGTTTTTTGAGAGCTTTGTATTAGTGATAAAAATAAAAAAATCTAGGGATAGTAACTCCAAAATTTTTAAAAGTAAAACTCAGGCCAACCTTTGAGGTCGAAACTTTATATGGGCCAAATATAGTGCTGAGCGAGACCTTTTCTGCGACATTAAGATCATAGAGATCCGACATCAAATAAGGAAGTTATTACAAAAAACGCGATTTAGCTGTTTTTAACGCGGGCCTAAAAAAAAATTTTTTACACCAAAAATATTTTTTCGACATAAGTGTTCAAATAAAACTGACACACACTAAACTTTTTTTTTGTCCATATAACGTGATACGGCTTAATGTACATATTATCATCATCATATATATTTAGGGGACTCACAACATGTCATATTGCGTCATATCGTCATAAGTTATAATATTTTGTTGTTGCATTCTATGCTATATGTGTACTAAATAAATACAACTCTGCACGATATGTTTTTGGGTCATAGTATTTGATCAGCTGTATTTGTTTACTTCTTGACAGGGCTTCGGAAAAGTCTTTTATAACTATTTTCGTGCAATATTTTAATATGACATATGACTTTATGACACTTTGTGAATCACCTAATTATTTCTAATTGGTGTTTTATAAATATCCCTTTATCTGCTCACATAATTTACCAAAATTAATAAGTAAGGCATCGTTTTAAAGGTATAAATTAGCTATGCATGTTAAACGGTGTATTATTGGGCGTGGTACTTTTTTTAATAGTATTTTGCAAAAATAAAATATTTAACACGTTGGCTGCCAGTGTATCACCGGTGATCACGACGAAAAACCAACCCCAGGTACCAGTGCAGTGGCAGCCAACGTGTCAAACTAAAAGATTTGCACCTAACGCTATGCCTTATTCTAACACACTACAAATTAAATTTAAATTTCAAATGTAGATGTCGCGCAAGTTGAACAAATTCAAATATTCAATGCAGAATGTAGATGTCGCGCCAGTTGAACAGCTGTTTGTGTATATTTTCTTTTATCATCATATATATGTATTATTTCTAATTGGTGTCTTTATGCAAATATGCCTTTTTCTGCTCACATAATTGTTGTTTTATTGGGCGTGGTACTTTTTTTTAATAGTATTTTGCAAAAATAAAATGTTTAAATTTAAACAGAGATTTGCGCCGAAAACTATGCCTTCAGAAATATTTTATTCTAACAAGAGTGCAGAGTTAAATACAAATTCTACATTTGATATCGCTCCAGCTGAACAGTCGTGTATATTTTAAAACACTTTTATAAGCTTCAGCTGTATGTTTGTATGTAAACATCACATTATTTTAGGCGAACACGTGTGTATTCATACTTACGCTGAATGGGGATTTTTTAATAAGGGATCTGCTTATTTATACACAGCTGTACGTAGTATCTACTATATACATACGTATATATGTATACTTTTGATCACATAGCGGTTGTACGTAAGACCATAAATTGATTGAGATATGGACTTACATGTATGTATATATCAAAACGATCAGGATGAAAAAAAAATGATTGAACCATGTCCGTCCGTCCGGCCGTACACATTCTAGCTTGCGGAAAAATATAAATATTTTAATGAAATTTGGTAGGTACATATATACATATGTATGTAGATTCTTATGGGAACAAAGAAGGTTGGGGTTGAAAATAAGGCATATGTATGTATTTCGAAAAACACGTAAAACATGATAATTAAGTCACTAATAAAGCCCGAGTGATGACCTTATGCCGTTATGAGGAAATATGCTGAAATTTAAAAAAAAAAATGGGCCAAGAGGGGCAAATTTTCAAATATTTACCTATAAGGCAAAACTCAGGAACTGTAGCAGATAAATCGATTAAGCTTGGACCACTGATTTACTTGCCAAGGCAAACGTGTGGAAAAAAATTACCCAAGTCGGCAGGGACCTCATATATGTACATAAAAATATATGTAAAATATATAAAAATATAATGCACTTACCTATATACTAGGTACATGTAATGAAAACATTTTATGCGATATCTTTGTCACACATATAGGTAATTCATTCAAAGTTCCATAAGTTCCACCAAACCAAATAAATAATAAGTTTTTTAAAATGGGCGTGACAGCACAAACCATATCGACTGGCACCACGTATGTTTTGTTATTTTTTGCGCAAGATGCGCACGGGTCCGGCTAGTGTATGTATAAATAAGAATGAAGCAAAATTTAATTAAATAATAAAGAATTGAACTACTAAATAATATAAGAAGTTCTAAATTAATCATAAAATAATGAGGCAATATAACGAAATACATTTTAAACCAAATAAAGGGTATGTTCAGAAACGCAGCATGAAACGCAACAGCGGCAGTAATTATTTTTTTGATGATTGTGATGAGCAACGTTTCATGCAAAACTTACGTTTATGAACGCTCTGCTTGTACTGCAAAAGCAGGTTGCGCTTCAAACTGAGTTTCTGAACAAAACCAAAATGTATTTTAAACAGGGACCGATTTTAATCGTTATTTTCATTTCTTCGGATGAAAAAATCATTATGAAAACTTCGTTAACAATAAAATGCAAGTATGCCGATACAATGATTTTAGCACATTCTATCCAAATATGAGCTCATCTTTAATATAAAGATTTTTATTTTTTAAATTTTTAAATAACCATTATTTACGATTTTTATTATTTCGATCAAAAATAATTTTTATTATTGGATTTAAATTTTTCTGATGAAACTTGATCGATATTTTATGATTTTTATTTTTTCGATCAAAAATAATTGTTATAATTGGATTTAAATTTTTCCGATCAACTTTAATCAATATTTTTTTTATTTTTTCTCCGATCATAGTAAACTTTTTCAAACGTTAGTGAATCCTATATTTGATGGCTTGACGTTGACGATTGTGCCAACATTGGCCAGTTCTATTTGAGAACAAAATTTGCAAAAAAAAACAAGTTTTTAGAGTTTATTATGATCGGAAAATTTTAAATCCAATAATAAAAATTATTTTTGACCGAAAAAATAAAAATCATAAAATATCGATCAAGTTTCATAGGAAAAATTTAAATCCAGTAATAACAATTATTTCTAATGGTGTAAAGATCTTTGAAATCGGTAAAGCCGTTCCCTAGTAATCACACTTTAAAAGTACCTATTATCGTCATTTTTCGATTATTTTCGAATATTTTTGAATATTTCGATACCTTGCCACGCCCACAATTTTTCGAAAATGCAATTTCTGAAAATAAGGTTGTGTTTGGGTAGGTAAGATGTACCTCTGTGCAAAATTTCATCAAATTCTGAGGGGGTCGGGTTCAACGCCTATTGGGTTTGATATGAAATTCATCATGTATGAGAGCAAAGAGTTAAACTAGTACATAACAGCAAAGTAAAAAAAAAAACAGAAATACCTATTTAAAAATATACTTTATATTTAAAATTATTTAATGCCGCTGAAATGATGTTATTAGTGTTTGGTATGTTCAGAAACGCAGCATGAAACGCAACATCGGCAGTAATTATTTTTTTGATGATTGTGATGAGCAACTCTTCATGCAAAATTTACGTTTATGAACGCTCTGCTTGTACTACAAAATCAGGTTGCGCTTCAAACTGAGTTTCTGAACAAAGCCGTTATTTGATATCTGATAAAACTTAAAAAATGAGGCTACATCATAAAAAAGTGCTATTTACTTTATCACATACATACATGCATACATACAATCCATTGATACATATTGCATATTTGAAAGTAATTTACTTATTTAAAAAATAATTAAAGAACCTAATAAGCTAAGCCAAAAAGCAAAACTCATTGTTTGATATTGGTAGCCGATTAGTTTCGAATGAAGATGGTAATTATGGAAATTATTTTTTTTATGAGGCGATTGAGAAAGATTCAGACAGAAGTGGAATAATAACAAGGATATATTACACTGGGCGGTATGCGTTTGTCGCTCAATGGATGTCAGCGAGCCGTCTGATGCAATTTTGTTAAGAGACGCTGGGAACGCTGCCTATGTAGATGGATTTCGTATCTAACATAGGCGAGAGAAGAGCTTATCTTATACTCATTCAGCTATATGTATCAAGTACTCTGAAAAAAAAAACGCTGTAAATACAAATACTTTTGCAGTTAAATGAACAACTTTCCGCAGCTGAAATGTGCCCAAAAACGCTCCGTTGTTGCTTCAAATATGCGAGCGTTTTTGATTGAAATACTTTTCGTATTTAAGTTAACGACTGAAACTCTTGAATGAAATACTTTTACATTTAAGTTAACAGTTTTTGCTTTTGAATTAACAGCAAAAATTTTTAGTTCAAAAGCGAGCACTTTTGATTCAAATACTTTTCATATTTCAATTTAGAGACAAAATAAATTTCAAGGCTGCATACAAACTGTATGGAAAGAAAATTAAAAAATAGCTTCTCCTGTAAAATTAACTTTTTGTTGGATACAATTTAATGGCGGTTGAGGCTTGATATGTAATACTAAGGCCCGGTTTTACTAAACAAACGTTTTCCATTCACCATTGTCGAACGTATCAGTACATCTGCATACAACTCTCACGACACCAAAAAAAGTTAAGTTTAGTTTAATGTATAGGGATTAGTTTTATTTAATTTTGTTTTTTTTTTATATTACTTTCTTATTTTATTTTATTTTATTTTATTTTATTTTATTTTAAAATTTGAAAAGAATTGAACGAATTTAAAAAAAAAACGCTTTACGCTTTACAAAACATGTCGACGAAGATAGACGCATTAAAAAATATTTCGACGAACAGAGACGCATTATAAAATATTTCGACGAAGAAAGACGCATTAGCATTAATATTGACAAAGAAAAAAAAATCGAATACGTCTTTCTTTCCTAAAAAATATTTAAATGCGTCTTTCTTCGTTATCAAAAAAAAAAATAAAGAGTCTTTCTTTCGAGAAATATTTTTAATGCGTCTTTCTTTGAAAGAAAAAAAGTTTGCGTCTTTCATCCTCAACAAAACAGTTTGCGTATTTTTTCTTCTATAGCGACGAAATACTTTTGCTGTTGAATCAAATGCGGAGATTCAACAGCGGAAATTTGTTGATTTAACTAGGGGTATTTTTTTCAGAGTAAGATGTTTTTTCTTTAGATATTTTAGAAATTAAATGGTTAATCGCTGTTTAAGCGCTATTCAATTCAAAACCCATTTAAAGCATATTTCGGTTATTATAGATTAAAATTCTTTATCCTGATGCTCTCATAATCGACAATCTTATGTTCTTTAACATGTCTGTCTCTGACGACTGATTTGTCTTGTCAAATTAATCACCTTTTTTTACAACATCCACTTAAGCAAACCACCCCCTTCTAATCTGCCTTCCATTATCTGTGGCTCCACTCATTCTCCCATGACATTTTTTTAATATTAATTAATTGTCAGCACACACCATTGATATCTACCCACCTAAACCAAAATGAGTTCAATGAATTATGTGGGAAATCGATCATCAGGTTTCCAAACATTTTCACTTTATCTTGGCTTAACGGTATATGTTTTTTTTTAATTGTACAGCTTGAGTGAAGCTGTCTATCAAAGAGAAAGAGGGGAGTGTCACAAATCATATGCATCGTTAGCAATAACATGTTGATTGCAACAAAAATAACAACAACAAACCATCAGAAACTACCCTTAGATGTTTAAAGAACACGAACACAGTAAACATAAATTCAATTTCTTCTTTCACCAACTTTAACTCCTCTCACCCATCACTTAAGCGCCAAAATTTATGAGTTCCAAGTAACATGTGTTGATGGGACCATTCGGTTGGCTGTACTGCCGTAGCAGTGTTGGAGAGCAACTGTTGTGAATTGTCAACGGCGAAGCGAAGGAAATGTTTGATGTTTTTGAAATACAAACACCATGTACAAACGCTGTTTCAAATATTTTTAATTTAAAGTACAGCACGCACGTGATTTTTTCCCGCTTTTTTTTTGTTGAGCATGTTGCCATGGATTTTTGGCAGCATTTGCTTCCGAAATACTCTTAGCAACATAGGTACAAGTTGGTGGTGATCATAGGTCATCGACAGTAAATGAACGACAATTGCTACTGCTATGTTGGTGGTGGATCATTCACACTTTTGGTGTGCGTGTTAAATGCGAGGTTAAGTAGCCGAGTTTTGAAATTATACACATCATCACATTACGTGTTATAAGCGGTGTGCAAAATAAATTTTGATTAGTTTTACATATCACTGATCGTGTGTCGCGTTCGCTGTTGGTTTGTGCAGTTCAGTGTATGAATACGAGGTGTGGCAAGATAGTTTCGTAAATTGAGTTCATGCTCAAGTGATAGCCGGTTATAAGCCGGCCCTAAATATATGTAGATTTTTAGGTAGAGAAAGGATTTATGTTACTTGTTACATTAGCTAAATTGAAATGTGGAGAGTCTTAAAGTGATAATGTCGGTAGCCGATCTTTTAAGCAATATATAGAAAAATGGTTTAGTGAAGCTGAGCTATTTTTTTAAAGGCATTATCGCCATCGACGTAGAAATCTGTTTCGAATTATTCTGATGGATGTATGTATAAACTTCAAAAGTAGGTTTAGGACAACCTTTTTAGTTCACGATATTCTCAGCATCGTTAGCGTCTGAAGTAATTCAGTATAGTATATAGTAATAGTTCGGAGATAGTTCAAAAGAAAGCACTGCAGAACTAGTTCAGAAATGGTCGGTCTTTGGCTGCGCTTGACAAAAATAATCCTCAATCGGCAGAACTCTAAACTGTCCCGCTCTACATCCCTTTAGAACCAGTTCTGAGCTAGTTGTGAACTCTCTAGTTCTAGACTGTCGTTCGGGACTGCCGGTTATATTAGCTGCAGGGTATTTACCAGTGGCGGACCTAGCATAAATTGTCTGGGCAAGCCTATGTGTGAAGCATAACCATTAGTCATTTATGTAATTTTCTTTGCTGTATTATCTAGAAGTCTGATTGCGTTCCGTTATTGAATTTGATTTAGAGCTCTCGCTTTTTTTAACATTTTCGAGTAGCCCGAATAAATGCTTTTCAAATTCTCGAACACTCCTTTGTTTGCTTATTACCCGTATGTTTGTACGGGCATTCGAACAATTCGGGTATTTGAAGTTTGTGTTTTCTCGTTTTTTTTTTTTTTTTTTTGTTGTCTTCATATGTATTTTTTTATCTTTGTTTTCCTGATACAAATTTTTTTGTTTGTACACTCAGAGAAAAGGAATTAAAAATAAAATTTTTATTTTTATAATACCCGATTTAAACCAAGTCATTTTTATTTTAAAAATGAAAAATTTTTAAATTACAAATTGAATTTTTGAAATTAAAATATATTTAGGATTTAAAAAGAAACATGTTTAAATTAATGTTTAAAATGTGAAAATTAATGGAATAAAAACGAAAGTTTTTGATTCAAAATCTCATAGCGCTTAAAATAAAAATAAATATTTTTAAACTTAAGATATTTTTTCTTGATAGATATAAAAACGTGTTTAAAAATAATGTAAATACAATACATTTTTAAATTTAAAAATCTTTATTTTTATTTTAAGCACTATGAGATTTTGAACCAAAAACTTTTGCTTTTATTCCATTAATTTTAATTTTTAATTTAAAAATTTTTCTTTTTAAATCCTACACATTTAATTTAAAAAAATTTATTTTTTAAATAAAAATGACAGTTTAAAACGTGCATTATAAAAATAAAAATTTTATTTTTGATTCCTTTTCTCTGAGTATAAGCTCGAATGTTGGTACGGGAATTTGAACAACGGGCTTCAAACAAACACGATCTGTTCGAATTGCTCGATACCCGGGTATCTAGAGCTCTACTTTGATTATATTCAGTTTGCATATTTGGTTTGTTGTTTATATTCATAACATATGAAACTGAATGTATTGCATTAAATCGAGAAAATGAGGATGATAAAGAATTTTTAAGTTTTTATAGGTATACAATGAATATTATGAAGATATGTAGGTACATATGTTTTTGACTTTTGGTATTTTAGCTGTAGCTACTTTTGGTCAGCATATCAACAAGCCTGGCTAAGTCGAAAGTAAATTCAAGTTTTTTACCATCAGAATTATCTACAAAAGCAGAGAATAAATTATTAGAATAAATTGGGAAGAACTCAATTGAATTGATTGATGACGCCAAACTTATAGGGAAATCTCACACGAAAGCGCAGAGGTATTTTTAGTTTCCTTACACCGACGGAAATTTTAGTAGTAGCAAGTGTATTTACTTATTATCTAATATCTAAAAAAAATTGGTGCTTTAGTGTTTGAAAAACTGAGGTCCAATTACCAAAAGTCGTGAAATTTTATTTGATTTCCGTCGCTTTTTAAAATTATCTTGATATTTTGACAATAGTCGCCAAATATCACAATCAACGCTTTTATAATCTGGTATTTGATACATGCACATTAGGGATTCCAATCCCGGGATCCCGGGATTGACTCCCCGAAAATCCCGGGATAGCTAGAATTTTATCCCGGGATTTTCGGGATAAGATAAAGAGAGAATATTCCGCTATTATAGCAAAGAAAAGTTATATTTTATATAATTTTTATTGGTCTCAGATCTGTATACTAACAGCATTTCCTATTCTGAATGAAAATGTTGCATTATTACATTGCAGCATTATCAACATGTGTCCTGTGTCGTATCAAAGTGTTGCATTTTTCATGTGATGAATGAAACAAAAATAATGCAACCTTTTACTTGTGCTAAGAGCAGAAAATGTTGCCCGTAGTCGGGCCAGTTTTATATTTCGTCAATAGAACAAACATCCCTAAAAAAGTGTTGAGTCTGTGTGGAAGAGAACAAAAAAATGTGACAGCCGGAAGAAAGTGCGACATTTTTGCTAGAATAAAAAAGTCGATTAGTCAAAATAAGGATTACAATTTTTGATTTTTTTTTAATAATTAAATTTTTTGTGTTGAAGTACGCGTTGTAGGGAAACGTACGTTAGGTATTTTTTAAAGCTTTTAGCTTGTGGCAAAATTCATTTGATAATTTCTATTTCCTGATTTTTGGTCATTTATTTCTCAAATGTTTTTTGGAATTTTCCCACACGGAAAGTACATAATGGAAGAAAATGGAAACAAAATTTTAATTAGACTTGATAGTCTTACAACACTCTACTAAAATTAAATACGCAGCTGCATACTCGGAATTCATATCAAAATTTTGCCTCCGATATTTATCTATTCAGAAGTTGCATTAATTTTCTGAATTTTTCGGCAAGCTTGGAAATATTCGCTTAAACAAAGTTCGTCGTTAAATTCTAAAAAAATTTCTATTGGAAATTATCAAATGATTGCAAGCCTTTTTATTAATATCCTAAAAGTATCTACCAACTGCAAAGGCAAATGTTTTGTTCACCAAATGTTTGTAATTTTCGTTGTTGGTTGTGCTTTTTAAAGTAACTCTTAGGTATTATTAAATAATACGAATGATTTTACATTCCTATTTTATTTTGTTACTAATGAAATAATAAAAAATGGCAATAAAAATCTATTTTTTCTTTGCATTTTAAAGTTGTAGCGCTTCTCTAAAAATGTATTTCGCTAGCTTAGAATGCAAATTGTGTAAGTCCTTTTTTCAAACTTTGTAGGAGAGACAAAAAACAAAAAATAAAAAAATTTCTAAATGAAAAAAAAAATTTGTGTTCATGTAAATATTTTGGACTTACACAATTTTCTTCGCTTTTTGGACTTATACAATTTGCGTATCACTGAATAAAAACGAGTAGAAATAAGACAAGTATCGCAGACTTGTTTAGCATGGTGTTTTTTATTTTTCTAGCATTCTACATAAAAATACACTTTTTCATATTTACTTTTACTTTTATTTACTTTTTTCAACCCCAAATGTTGGAAAATAATACTGGTCGAAAAATTTTTGTAACAGAAATAAAATTCTACGTTTCAAAAGGATTTCGGTGTAGTTTTTGAGATATTCATGTCCGAAGAGGCGAAAAACGCAGTTTGTGGCCATATTCACACCTCAATATTTTTAAAATTACTGACATTCATTAAAAACTGATTACATCTATTGGAAGCACGATCATTTCTTTTGAAGACAACGTAGATATCTGAATAAGATACCCGAAAAAGCAAAGCGCTGTTTTCAAGAGAAATGATCGTTCTTTCAATAGCTGCAATCATCTTTTAATGAAAGTAAGTAATTTAACAGATTGAGCAGTGAATATAGCAAAAAATCGCATTTTTCGCCTCTTTGGACATGAATATCTCAAAACCTATACATATTACCGAAAATCCGACTTCAGATTCAGAATCAGCGCACCGAAATCCTTTAGAAAAGTAGAATTTTATTTGAGTTAGAAAATTTGTTGAAAATTTTTTCGGCCTGTGTAATTAAAGTCCAAATCCCGGGATAAATCCCGGGATCCCGGGATTATAAAATAAAATACCGAAAATCCCGGGATCGTAAAAATCGGAAAAATTGGAATCCCTAATGCACATGTAAGAAATTACGTGCACATGTACATGCACATGCAAGAAATTACGTGCATAAGTATGTATGTACATGCAAACGAAAATCAAATCAAATATGCATATGGCTGTGAATACTGAATGCCGAAGCCAGCTTCACATTCGCATACAAATTTAATGTGAAAAATAAAAAAGTGCTTTGCTAGTTTTTTTTTCAATTTAAGTCTGAAAATAAGCAATTGATTTCTCCTTAGAGAAAGCGAGAAAACAAGCTATGTTATTCTGTTTTGAAAGCCAGGTAAAAGCCAATGTGTGGAAACGTTAAAGCATGCTCACTGTGTCGTGATTGGCTGTACAAACAAAATACACATTGTGAGGTGGATTGGTGGTGTATTTGCGCTATTTTCTTAGCATGCTTTTAGGCACCGGATGTACAGTGGGGGCTATATTATTGAGAACTTAAATAGTAAACGCATTTAAAACGTAAAATAACCAGATTTTAAAGAAATTTGTAAAATGAAATGAACGAAAATATGTACGCAAGCCGGGCTTCTCAGCTTGTATGAAGCGCCCGCCTCTGGTATTTACACTTTTTCACGTTTCCTTTTCCTTTCATCTTCGCGTGCATGTATTATTTACATTTACATTTACATTTACATTTAGATTCATTTTTGTTTTTCTTCATTTCTTCAGATTTCAGCGTCAGGTTAATGAACTTGCCACTGTTGCGCATGCGTGACTTCTACTATTTACTTCGGCAGCAATACATTATCCTGCTGCTGATGTTGCATTCATGTTTGCTAGCACGTGAAGCATGAAAAGCATGCACCTACATACATATGTATGTACATACATGCAAGTATAGCGGATAGAGAGCGGAAGGATAGTGACACAAGTGATTAATTTTGCTTAATCCTGACATGACATGACTTGTACATATACATGTATACATATTCATTTCACTATTTCCTACGTTAGTTTGACTAACCAAATATACTGGATCACAAAATGAAATATTTCTTCGTTTTTCTCTGAACTTTCATTTGCGCCAACTTTCATGGCTCTAGCTCTTCAAATAACAAAGTTATAAGCAAACGAAGTTGAGTTTCAAAACGCCTAGTTTGGGGCCTCTAGCTCTTCAAATAGCGAAGTTATAAGCAAAAGAAGTTCATCATCTGATTTGAATGTGTCCCCGTGGTCGGATCGTAATGAAATTGGGCAATATTTCTTCGTTTTTCTCTGAACTTTCATTTGCGCTAACTTTCATGGCTCTAGCTCTTCAAATAACGAAGTTATAAGCAAACGAAGTTGAGCTTCAAAACGCCTAGTTTGGGGCCTCTAGCTCTTCAAATAGCGAAGTTATAAGCAAAAGAAGTTCATCATCTGATTTGAATGTGTTCCCGTGGTCGGATCGTAATGAAATTGGGCAATATTTCTTCGTTTTTCTCTGAACTTTCATTTGCGCCAACTTTCATGGATCTAGCTCTTCAAATAACAAAGTTATAAGCAAACGAAGTTGAGTTTCAAAACGGCTAGTTTGGGGCCTCTAGCTCTTCAAATAGCGAAGTTATAAGCAAAAGAAGTTCATCATCTGATTTGAATGTGTTCCCGTGGTCGGATCGTAATGAAATTGGGCAATGTTTCTTCGTATTTCTCTGAACTTTCATTTGCGCCAACTTTCATGGCTCTAGCTCTTCAAATAACAAAGTTATAAGCAAACGAAGTTGAGTTTCAAAACGGCTAGTTTGGGGCCTCTAGCTCTTCAAATAGCGAAGTTATAAGCAAAAGAAGTTCATCATCTGATTTGAACGTGTTCCCGTGGTCGGATCGTAATGAAATTGGGCAATATTTCTTCGTATTTCTCTGAACTTTCATTTGCGCCAACTTTCATGGCTCTAGCTCTTCAAATAACAAAGTTATAAGCAAACGAAGTTGAGTTTCAAAACGGCTAGTTTGGGGCCTCTAGCTCTTCAAATAGCGAAGTTATAAGCAAAAGAAGTTCATCATCTGATTTGAACGTGTTCCCGTGGTCGGATCGTAATGAAATTGGGCAATATTTCTTCGTATTTCTCTGAACTTTCATTTGCGCCAACTTTCATGGCTCTAGCTCTTCAAATAACAAAGTTATAAGCAAACGAAGTTGAGTTTCAAAACGGCTAGTTTGGGGCCTCTAGCTCTTCAAATAGCGAAGTTATAAGCAAAAGAAGTTCATCATCTGATTTGAACGTGTTCCCGTGGTCGGATCGTAATGAAATTGGGCAATATTTCTTCGTATTTCTCTGAACTTTCATTTGCGCCAACTTTCATGGCTCTAGCTCTTCAAATAACAAAGTTATAAGCAAACGAAGTTGAGTTTCAAAACGCCTAGTTTGGGGCCTCTAGCTCTTCAAATAGCGAAGTTATAAGCAAAAGAAGTTCATCATCTGATTTGAATGTGTCCCCGTGGTCGGATCGTAATGAAATTGGGCAATATTTCTTCGTTTTTCTCTGAACTTTTATTTGCGCCAACTTTCATGGATCTAGCTCTTCAAATAACAAAGTTATAAGCAAACGAAGTTGAGTTTCAAAACGCCTAGTTTGGGGCCTCTAGCTCTTCAAATAGCGAAGTTATAAGCAAAAGAAGTTCATCATCTGATTTGAACGTGTTCCCGTGGTCGGATCGTAATGAAATTGGGCAATATTTCTTCGTATTTCTCTGAACTTTCATTTGCGCCAACTTTCATGGCTCTAGCTCTTCAAATAACGAAGTTATAAGCAAACGAAGTTGAGCTTCAAAACGCCTAGTTTGGGGCCTCTAGCTCTTCAAATAGCGAAGTTATAAGCAAAAGAAGTTCATCATCTGATTTGAACGTGTTCCCGTGGTCGGATCGTAATGAAATTGGGCAATGTTTCTTCGTATTTCTCTGAACTTTCATTTGCGCCAACTTTCATGGCTCTAGCTCTTCAAATAACGAAGTTATAAGCAAACGAAGTTGAGCTTCAAAACGCCTAGTTTGGGGCCTCTAGCTCTTCAAATAGCGAAGTTATAAGCAAAAGAAGTTCATCATCTGATTTGAACGTGTTCCCGTGGTCGGATCGTAATGAAATTGGGCAATATTTCTTCGTATTTCTCTGAACTTTCATTTGCGCCAACTTTCATGGCTCTAGCTCTTCAAATAACGAAGTTATAAGCAAACGAAGTTGAGCTTCAAAACGCCTAGTTTGGGGCCTCTAGCTCTTCAAATAGCGAAGTTATAAGCAAAAGAAGTTCATCATCTGATTTGAACGTGTTCCCGTGGTCGGATCGTAATGAAATTGGGCAATATTTCTTCGTTTTTCTCTGAACTTTCATTTGCGCCAACTTTCATGGATCTAGCTCTTCAAATAACAAAGTTATAAGCAAACGAAGTTGAGCTTCAAAACGCCTAGTTTGGGGCCTCTAGCTCTTCAAATAGCGAAGTTATAAGCAAAAGAAGTTCATCATCTGATTTGAATGTGTCCCCGTGGTCGGATCGTAATGAAATTGGGCAATATTTCTTCGTTTTTCTCTGAACTTTTATTTGCGCCAACTTTCATGGATCTAGCTCTTCAAATAACAAAGTTATAAGCAAACGAAGTTGAGTTTCAAAACGCCTAGTTTGGGGCCTCTAGCTCTTCAAATAGCGAAGTTATAAGCAAAAGAAGTTCATCATCTGATTTGAACGTGTTCCCGTGGTCGGATCGTAATGAAATTGGGCAATATTTCTTCGTATTTCTCTGAACTTTCATTTGCGCCAACTTTCATGGCTCTAGCTCTTCAAATAACGAAGTTATAAGCAAACGAAGTTGAGCTTCAAAACGCCTAGTTTGGGGCCTCTAGCTCTTCAAATAGCGAAGTTATAAGCAAAAGAAGTTCATCATCTGATTTGAACGTGTTCCCGTGGTCGGATCGTAATGAAATTGGGCAATGTTTCTTCGTTTTTCTCTGAACTTTCATTTGCGCCAACTTTCATGGATCTAGCTCTTCAAATAACAAAGTTATAAGCAAACGAAGTTGAGTTTCAAAACGCCTAGTTTGGGGCCTCTAGCTCTTCAAATAGCGAAGTTATAAGCAAAAGAAGTTCATCATCTGATTTGAACGTGTTCCCGTGGTCGGATCGTAATGAAATTGGGCAATGTTTCTTCGTATTTCTCTGAACTTTCATTTGCGCCAACTTTCATGGCTCTAGCTATTCAAATAACAAAGTTATAAGCAAACGAAGTTGAGTTTCAAAACGCCTAGTTTGGGGCCTCTAGCTCTTCAAATAGCGAAGTTATAAGCAAAAGAAGTTCATCATCTGATTTGAACGTGTTCCCGTGGTCGGATCGTAATGAAATTGGGCAATGTTTCTTCGTTTTTCTCTGAACTTTCATTTGCGCCAACTTTCATGGATCTAGCTCTTCAAATAACAAAGTTATAAGCAAACGAAGTTGAGTTTCAAAACGCCTAGTTTGGGGCCTCTAGCTCTTCAAATAGCGAAGTTATAAGCAAAAGAAGTTCATCATCTGATTTGAACGTGTTCCCGTGGTCGGATCGTAATGAAATTGGGCAATGTTTCTTCGTATTTCTCTGAACTTTCATTTGCGCCAACTTTCATGGCTCTAGCTATTCAAATAACAAAGTTATAAGCAAACGAAGTTGAGTTTCAAAACGCCTAGTTTGGGGCCTCTAGCTCTTCAAATAGCGAAGTTATAAGCAAAAGAAGTTCATCATCTGATTTGAACGTGTTCCCGTGGTCGGATCGTAATGAAATTGGGCAATATTTCTTCGTATTTCTCTGAACTTTCATTTGCGCCAACTTTCATGGCTCTAGCTCTTCAAATAACAAAGTTATAAGCAAACGAAGTTGAGTTTCAAAACGCCTAGTTTGGGGCCTCTAGCTCTTCAAATAGCGAAGTTATAAGCAAAAGAAGTTCATCATCCGATTTGAACGTGTTCCCGTGGTCGGATCGTAATGAAATTGGGCAATATTTCTTCGTTTTTCTCTGAACTTTCATTTGCGCCAACTTTCATGGCTCTAGCTCTTCAAATAACAAAGTTATAAGCAAACGAAGTTGAGTTTCAAAACGCCTAGTTTGGGGCCTCTAGCTCTTCAAATAGCGAAGTTATAAGCAAAAGAAGTTCATCATCTGATTTGAATGTGTCCCCGTGGTCGGATCGTAATGAAATTGGGCAATATTTCTTCGTTTTTCTCTGAACTTTCATTTGCGCCAACTTTCATGGCTCTAGCTCTTCAAATAAAAAAGTTATAAGCAAACGAAGTTGAGTTTCAAAACGCCTAGTTTGGGGCCTCTAGCTCTTCAAATAGCGAAGTTATAAGCAAAAGAAGTTCATCATCTGATTTGAACGTGTTCCCGTGGTCGGATCGTAATGAAATTGGGCAATATTTCTTCGTTTTTCTCTGAACTTTCATTTGCGCCAACTTTCATGGATCTAGCTCTTCAAATAACAAAGTTATAAGCAAACGAAGTTGAGTTTCAAAACGCCTAGTTTGGGGCCTCTAGCTCTTCAAATAGCGAAGTTATAAGCAAAAGAAGTTCATCTTCTGATTTGAACGTGTTCCCGTGGTCGGATCGTAATGAAATTGGGCAATGTTTCTTCGTATTTCTCTGAACTTTCATTTGCGCCAACTTTCATGGCTCTAGCTCTTCAAATAACAAAGTTATAAGCAAACGAAGTAGAGCTTCAAAACGCCTAGTTTGGGGCCTCTAGCTCTTCAGATAGCGAAGTTATAAGCAAAAGAAGTTCATCATCTGATTTGAACGTGTTCCCGTGGTCGGATCGTAATGAAATTGGGCAATATTTCTTCGTATTTCTCTGAACTTTCATTTGCGCCAACTTTCATGGCTCTAGCTCTTCAAATAACAAAGTTATAAGCAAACGAAGTTGAGTTTCAAAACGCCTAGTTTGGGGCCTCTAGCTCTTCAAATGGCGAAGTTATAAGCAAAAGAAGTTCATCATCTGATTTGAACGTGTTCCCGTGGTCGGATCGTAATGAAATTGGGCAATATTTCTTCGTATTTCTCTGAACTTTCATTTGCGCCAACTTTCATGGCTCTAGCTCTTCAAATAACAAAGTTATAAGCAAACGAAGTTGAGTTTCAAAACGCCTAGTTTGGGGCCTCTAGATCTTCAAATAGCGAAGTTATAAGCAAAAGAAGTTCATCATCTGATTTGAACGTGTTCCCGTGGTCGGATCGTAATGAAATTGGGCAATGTTTCTTCGTTTTTCTCTGAACTTTCATTTGCGCCAACTTTCATGGATCTAGCTCTTCAAATAACAAAGTTATAAGCAAACGAAGTTGAGTTTCAAAACGCCTAGTTTGGGGCCTCTAGCTCTTCAAATAGCGAAGTTATAAGCAAAAGAAGTTCATCATCTGATTTGAACGTGTTCCCGTGGTCGGATCGTAATGAAATTGGGCAATGTTTCTTCGTTTTTCTCTGAACTTTCATTTGCGCCAACTTTCATGGATCTAGCTCTTCAAATAACAAAGTTATAAGCAAACGAAGTTGAGTTTCAAAACGCCTAGTTTGGGGCCTCTAGCTCTTCAAATAGCGAAGTTATAAGCAAAAGAAGTTCATCATCTGATTTGAACGTGTTCCCGTGGTCGGATCGTAATGAAATTGGGCAATGTCTCTTCGTATTTCTCTGAACTTTCATTTGCGCCAACTTTCATGGCTCTAGCTATTCAAATAACAAAGTTATAAGCAAACGAAGTTGAGTTTCAAAACGCCTAGTTTGGGGCCTCTAGCTCTTCAAATAGCGAAGTTATAAGCAAAAGAAGTTCATCATCTGATTTGAACGTGTTCCCGTGGTCGGATCGTAATGAAATTGGGCAATGTTTCTTCGTATTTCTCTGAACTTTCATTTGCGCCAACTTTCATGGCTCTAGCTCTTCAAATAACAAAGTTATAAGCAAACGAAGTTGAGTTTCAAAACGCCTAGTTTGGGGCCTCTAGCTCTTCAAATAGCGAAGTTATAAGCAAAAGAAGTTCATCATCTGATTTGAACGTGTTCCCGTGGTCGGATCGTAATGAAATTGGGCAATATTTCTTCGTTTTTCTCTGAACTTTCATTTGCGCCAACTTTCATGGCTCTAGCTCTTCAAATAACAAAGTTATAAGCAAACGAAGTTGAGTTTCAAAACGCCTAGTTTGGGGCCTCTAGCTCTTCAAATAGCGAAGTTATAAGCAAAAGAAGTTCATCATCTGATTTGAACGTGTTCCCGTGGTCGGATCGTAATGAAATTGGGCAATATTTCTTCGTTTTTCTCTGAACTTTCATTTGCGCCAACTTTCATGGCTCTAGCTCTTCAAATAACAAAGTTATAAGCAAACGAAGTTGAGTTTCAAAACGCCTAGTTTGGGGCCTCTAGCTCTTCAAATAGCGAATATTTCTTCGTATTTCTCTGAACTTTCATTTGCGCCAACTTTCATGGCTCTAGCTCTTCAAATAACAAAGTTATAAGCAAACGAAGTTGAGCTTCAAAACGCCTAGTTTGGGGCCTCTAGCTCTTCAAATAGCGAAGTTATAAGCAAAAGAAGTTCATCATCTGATTTGAATGTGTCCCCGTGGTCGGATCGTAATGAAATTGGGCAATATTTCTTCGTTTTTCTCTGAACTTTCATTTGCGCCAACTTTCATGGCTCTAGCTCTTCAAATAACGAAGTTATAAGCAAACGAAGTTGAGCTTCAAAACGCCTAGTTTGGGGCCTCTAGCTCTTCAAATAGCGAAGTTATAAGCAAAAGAAGTTCATCATCTGATTTGAATGTGTCCCCTTGGTCGGATCGTAATGAAATTGGGCAATATTTCTTCGTTTTTCTCTGAACTTTCATTTGCGCCAACTTTCATGGATCTAGCTCTTCAAATAACAAAGTTATAAGCAAACGAAGTTGAGTTTCAAAACGCCTAGTTTGGGGCCTCTAGCTCTTCAAATAGCGAAGTTATAAGCAAAAGAAGTTCATCATCTGATTTGAACGTGTTCCCGTGGTCGGATCATAATGAAATTGGGCAATGTTTCTTCGCATTTCTCTGAACTTTCATTTGCGCCAACTTTCATGGCTCTAGCTATTCAAATAACAAAGTTATAAGCAAACGAAGTTGAGTTTCAAAACGCCTAGTTTGGGGCCTCTAGCTCTTCAAATAGCGAAGTTATAAGCAAAAGAAGTTCATCATCTGATTTGAACGTGTTCCCGTGGTCGGATCGTAATGAAATTGGGCAATATTTCTGCGTATTTCTCTGAACTTTCATTTGCGCCAACTTTCATGGCTCTAGCCCTTCAAATAACGAAGTTATAAGCAGACGAAGTTGAGCTTCAAAACGCCTAGTTTGGGGCCTCTAGCTCTTCAAATAGCGAAGTTATAAGCAAAAGAAGTTCATCATCTGATTTGAATGTGTCCCCGTGGTCGGATCGTAATGAAATTGGGCAATATTTCTTCGTATTTCTCTGAACTTTCATTTGCGCCAACTTTCATGGCTCTAGCTCTTCAAATAACAAAGTTATAAGCAAACGAAGTTGAGTTTCAAAACGCCTAGTTTGGGGCCTCTAGCTCTTCAAATAGCGAAGTTATAAGCAAAAGAAGTTCATCATCTGATTTGAACGTGTTCCCGTGGTCGGATCGTAATGAAATTGGGCAATATTTCTTCGTATTTCTCTGAACTTTCATTTGCGCCAACTTTCATGGCTCTAGGTCCTCAAATAACGAAGTTATAAGCAAACGAAGTTGAGTTTCAAAACGCCTAGTTTGGGGCCTCTAGCTCTTCAAATAGCGAAGTTATAAGCAAAAGAAGTTCATCATCTGATTTGAACGTGTTCCCGTGGTCGGATCGTAATGAAATTGGGCAATATTTCTTCGTATTTCTCTGAACTTTCATTTGCGCCAACTTTCATGGCTCTAGCTCTTCAAATAACAAAGTTATAAGCAAACGAAGTTGAGTTTCAAAACGCCTAGTTTGGGGCCTCTAGCTCTTTAAATAGCGAAGTTATAAGCAAAAGAAGTTCATCATCTGATTTGATCGAAGTTGAGTTTCAAAACGCCTAGTTTGGGGCCTCTAGCTCTTCAAATAGCGAAGTTATAAGCAAAAGAAGTTCATCATCTGATTTGAACGTGTTCCCGTGGTCGGATCGTAATGAAATTGGGCAATATTTCTTCGTTTTTCTCTGAACTTTCATTTGCGCCAACTTTCATGGCTCTAGCTCTTCAAATAACAAAGTTATAAGCAAACGAAGTTGAGTTTCAAAACGCCTAGTTTGGGGCCTCTAGCTCTTTAAATAGCGAAGTTATAAGCAAAAGAAGTTCATCATCTGATTTGAACGTGTTCCCGTGGTCGGATCGTAATGAAATTGGGCAATGTTTCTTCGTATTTCTCTGAACTTTCATTTGCGCCAACTTTCATGGCTCTAGCTCTTCAAATAACAAAGTTATAAGCAAACGAAGTTGAGTTTCAAAACGCCTAGTTTGGGGCCTCTAGCTCTTCAAATAGCGAAGTTATAAGCAAAAGAAGTTCATCATCTGATTTGAACGTGTTCCCGTGCTCGGATCGTAATGAAATTGGGCAATATTTCTTCGTTTTTCTCTGAACTTTCATTTGCGCCAACTTTCATGGCTCTAGCTCTTCAAATAACAAAGTTATAAGCAAACGAAGTTGAGTTTCAAAACGCCTAGTTTGGGGCCTCTAGCTCTTCAAATAGCGAAGTTATAAGCAAAAGAAGTTCATCATCTGATTTGAACGTGTTCCCGTGGTCGGATCGTAATGAAATTGGGCAATGTTTCTTCGTATTTCTCTGAACTTTCATTTGCGCCAACTTTCATGGCTCTAGCTCTTCAAATAACAAAGTTATAAGCAAACGAAGTTGAGTTTCAAAACGCCTAGTTTGGGGCCTCTAGCTCTTCAAATAGCGAAGTTATAAGCAAAAGAAGTTCATCATCTGATTTGAACGTGTTCCCGTGGTCGGATCGTAATGAAATTGGGCAATGTTTCTTCGTATTTCTCTGAACTTTCATTTGCGCCAACTTTCATGGCTCTAGCTCTTCAAATAACAAAGTTATAAGCAAACGAAGTAGAGCTTCAAAACGCCTAGTTTGGGGCCTCTAGCTCTTCAGATAGCGAAGTTATAAGCAAAAGAAGTTCATCATCTGATTTGAATGTGTCCCCGTGGTCGGATCGTAATGAAATTGGGCAATATTTCTTCGTTTTTCTCTGAACTTTCATTTGCGCCAACTTTCATGGCTCTAGCTCTTCAAATAACAAAGTTATAAGCAAACGAAGTTGAGTTTCAAAACGCCTAGTTTGGGGCCTCTAGCTCTTCAAATAGCGAAGTTATAAGCAAAAGAAGTTCATCATCTGATTTGAATGTGTCCCCGTGGTCGGATCGTAATGAAATTGGGCAATATTTCTTCGTTTTTCTCTGAACTTTCATTTGCGCCAACTTTCATGGCTCTAGCTCTTCAAATAAAAAAGTTATAAGCAAACGAAGTTGAGTTTCAAAACGCCTAGTTTGGGGCCTCTAGCTCTTCAAATAGCGAAGTTATAAGCAAAAGAAGTTCATCATCTGATTTGAACGTGTTCCCGTGGTCGGATCGTAATGAAATTGGGCAATATTTCTTCGTTTTTCTCTGAACTTTCATTTGCGCCAACTTTCATGGATCTAGCTCTTCAAATAACAAAGTTATAAGCAAACGAAGTTGAGTTTCAAAACGCCTAGTTTGGGGCCTCTAGCTCTTCAAATAGCGAAGTTATAAGCAAAAGAAGTTCATCATCTGATTTGAATGTGTCCCCGTGGTCGGATCGTAATGAAATTGGGCAATATTTCTTCGTTTTTCTCTGAACTTTCATTTGCGCCAACTTTCATGGCTCTAGCTCTTCAAATAAAGAAGTTATAAGCAAACGAAGTTGAGTTTCAAAACGCCTAGTTTGGGGCCTCTAGCTCTTCAAATAGCGAAGTTATAAGCAAAAGAAGTTCATCATCTGATTTGAATGTGTCCCCGTGGTCGGATCGTAATGAAATTGGGCAATATTTCTTCGTTTTTCTCTGAACTTTCATTTGCGCCAACTTTCATGGCTCTAGCTCTTCAAATAAAAAAGTTATAAGCAAACGAAGTTGAGTTTCAAAACGCCTAGTTTGGGGCCTCTAGCTCTTCAAATAGCGAAGTTATAAGCAAAAGAAGTTCATCATCTGATTTGAATGTGTCCCCGTGGTCGGATCGTAATGAAATTGGGCAATATTTCTTCGTTTTTCTCTGAACTTTCATTTGCGCCAACTTTCATGGCTCTAGCTCTTCAAATAAAAAAGTTATAAGCAAACGAAGTTGAGTTTCAAAACGCCTAGTTTGGGGCCTCTAGCTCTTCAAATAGCGAAGTTATAAGCAAAAGAAGTTCATCATCTGATTTGAATGTGTCCCCGTGGTCGGATCGTAATGAAATTGGGCAATATTTCTTCGTTTTTCTCTGAACTTTCATTTGCGCCAACTTTCATGGATCTAGCTCTTCAAATAACAAAGTTATAAGCAAACGAAGTTGAGTTTCAAAACGCCTAGTTTGGGGCCTCTAGCTCTTCAAATAGCGAAGTTATAAGCAAAAGAAGTTCATCATCTGATTTGAATGTGTCCCCGTGGTCGGATCGTAATGAAATTGGGCAATATTTCTTCGTTTTTCTCTGAACTTTCATTTGCGCCAACTTTCATGGCTCTAGCTCTTCAAATAAAAAAGTTATAAGCAAACGAAGTTGAGTTTCAAAACGCCTAGTTTGGGGCCTCTAGCTCTTCAAATAGCGAAGTTATAAGCAAAAGAAGTTCATCATCTGATTTGAACGTGTTCCCGTGGTCGGATCGTAATGAAATTGGGCAATATTTCTTCGTTTTTCTCTGAACTTTCATTTGCGCCAACTTTCATGGCTCTAGCTCTTCAAATAACAAAGTTATAAGCAAACGAAGTTGAGTTTCAAAACGCCTAGTTTGGGGCCTCTAGCTCTTCAAATAGCGAAGTTATAAGCAAAAGAAGTTCATCATCTGATTTGAACGTGTTCCCGTGGTCGGATCGTAATGAAATTGGGCAATATTTCTTCGTTTTTCTCTGAACTTTCATTTGCGCCAACATTCATGGATCTAGCTCTTCAAATAACAAAGTTATAAGCAAACGAAGTTGAGTTTCAAAACGCCTAGTTTGGGGCCTCTAGCTCTTCAAATAGCGAAGTTATAAGCAAAAGAAGTTCATCTTCTGATTTGAACGTGTTCCCGTGGTCGGATCGTAATGAAATTGGGCAATATTTCTTCGTTTTTCTCTGAACTTTCATTTGCGCCAACTTTCATGGCTCTAGCTCTTCAAATAACAAAGTTATAAGCAAACGAAGTTGAGTTTCAAAACGCCTAGTTTGGGGCCTCTAGCTCTTCAAATAGCGAAGTTATAAGCAAAAGAAGTTCATCTTCTGATTTGAACGTGTTCCCGTGGTCGGATCGTAATGAAATTGGGCAATGTTTCTTCGTATTTCTCTGAACTTTCATTTGCGCCAACTTTCATGGCTCTAGCTCTTCAAATAACAAAGTTATAAGCAAACGAAGTAGAGCTTCAAAACGCCTAGTTTGGGGCCTCTAGCTCTTCAGATAGCGAAGTTATAAGCAAAAGAAGTTCATCATCTGATTTGAACGTGTTCCCGTGGTCGGATCGTAATGAAATTGGGCAATATTTCTTCGTTTTTCTCTGAACTTTCATTTGCGCCAACTTTCATGGCTCTAGCTCTTCAAATAAAAAAGTTATAAGCAAACGAAGTTGAGCTTCAAAACGCCTAGTTTGGGGCCTCTAGCTCTTTAAATAGCGAAGTTATAAGCAAAAGAAGTTCATCATCTGATTTGAACGTGTTCCCGTGGTCGGATCGTAATGAAATTGGGCAATATTTCTTCGTTTTTCTCTGAACTTTCATTTGCGCCAACTTTCATGGATCTAGCTCTTCAAATAACAAAGTTATAAGCAAACGAAGTTGAGTTTCAAAACGCCTAGTTTGGGGCCTCTAGCTCTTCAAATAGCGAAGTTATAAGCAAAAGAAATTCATCATCTGATTTGAATGTGTCCCCGTGGTCGGATCGTAATGAAATTGGGCAATATTTCTTCGTTTTTCTCTGAACTTTCATTTGCGCCAACTTTCATGGATCTAGCTCTTCAAATAACAAAGTTATAAGCAAACGAAGTAGAGCTTCAAAACGCCTAGTTTGGGGCCTCTAGCTCTTCAGATAGCGAAGTTATAAGCAAAAGAAGTTCATCATCTGATTTGAACGTGTTCCCGTGGTCGGATCGTAATGAAATTGGGCAATATTTCTTCGTTTTTCTCTGAACTTTCATTTGCGCCAACTTTCATGGCTCTAGCTCTTCAAATAAAAAAGTTATAAGCAAACGAAGTTGAGCTTCAAAACGCCTAGTTTGGGGCCTCTAGCTCTTTAAATAGCGAAGTTATAAGCAAAAGAAGTTCATCATCTGATTTGAACGTGTTCCCGTGGTCGGATCGTAATGAAATTGGGCAATATTTCTTCGTTTTTCTCTGAACTTTCATTTGCGCCAACTTTCATGGATCTAGCTCTTCAAATAACAAAGTTATAAGCAAACGAAGTTGAGTTTCAAAACGCCTAGTTTGGGGCCTCTAGCTCTTCAAATAGCGAAGTTATAAGCAAAAGAAGTTCATCATCTGATTTGAACGTGTTCCCGTGGTCGGATCGTAATGAAATTGGGCAATATTTCTTCGTTTTTCTCTGAACTTTCATTTGCGCCAACTTTCATGGCTCTAGCTCTTCAAATAACAAAGTTATAAGCAAACGAAGTTGAGTTTCAAAACGTCTAGTTTGGGGCCTCTAGCTCTTCAAATAGCGAAGTTATAAGCAAAAGAAGTTCATCTTCTGATTTGAACGTGTCCCCGTGGTCGGATCGTAATGAAATTGGGCAATATTTCTTCGTTTTTCTCTGAACTTTCATTTGCGCCAACTTTCATGGATCTAGCTCTTCAAATAACAAAGTTATAAGCAAACGAAGTTGAGTTTCAAAACGCCTAGTTTGGGGCCTCTAGCTCTTCAAATAGCGAAGTTATAAGCAAAAGAAGTTCATCTTCTGATTTGAACGTGTTCCCGTGGTCGGATCGTAATGAAATTGGGCAATATTTCTTCGTTTTTCTCTGAACTTTCATTTGCGCCAACTTACATGGCTCTAGCTCTTCAAATAACAAAGTTATAAGCAAACGAAGTTGAGTTTCAAAACGCCTAGTTTGGGGCCTCTAGCTCTTCAAATAGCGAAGTTATAAGCAAAAGAAGTTCATCTTCTGATTTGAACGTGTTCCCGTGGTCGGATCGTAATGAAATTGGGCAATATTTCTTCGTTTTTCTCTGAACTTTCATTTGCGCCAACTTACATGGCTCTAGCTCTTCAAATAACAAAGTTATAAGCAAACGAAGTTGAGTTTCAAAACGCCTAGTTTGGGGCCTCTAGCTCTTCAAATAGCGAAGTTATAAGCAAAAGAAGTTCATCTTCTGATTTGAACGTGTTCCCGTGGTCGGATCGTAATGAAATTGGGCAATATTTCTTCGTTTTTCTCTGAACTTTCATTTGCGCCAACTTTCATGGCTCTAGCTCTTCAAATAACAAAGTTATAAGCAAACGAAGTTGAGTTTCAAAACGCCTAGTTTGGGGCCTCTAGCTCTTCAAATAGCGAAGTTATAAGCAAAAGAAGTTCATCTTCTGATTTGAACGTGTTCCCGTGGTCGGATCGTAATGAAATTGGGCAATATTTCTTCGTTTTTCTCTGAACTTTCATTTGCGCCAACTTACATGGCTCTAGCTCTTCAAATAACAAAGTTATAAGCAAACGAAGTTGAGTTTCAAAACGCCTAGTTTGGGGCCTCTAGCTCTTCAAATAGCGAAGTTATAAGCAAAAGAAGTTCATCTTCTGATTTGAACGTGTTCCCGTGGTCGGATCGTAATGAAATTGGGCAATATTTCTTCGTTTTTCTCTGAACTTTCATTTGCGCCAACTTTCATGGCTCTAGCTCTTCAAATAACAAAGTTATAAGCAAACGAAGTTGAGTTTCAAAACGCCTAGTTTGGGGCCTCTAGCTCTTCAAATAGCGAAGTTATAAGCAAAAGAAGTTCATCTTCTGATTTGAACGTGTTCCCGTGGTCGGATCGTAATGAAATTGGGCAATATTTCTTCGTTTTTCTCTGAACTTTCATTTGCGCCAACTTACATGGCTCTAGCTCTTCAAATAACAAAGTTATAAGCAAACGAAGTTGAGTTTCAAAACGCCTAGTTTGGGGCCTCTAGCTCTTCAAATAGCGAAGTTATAAGCAAAAGAAGTTCATCTTCTGATTTGAACGTGTTCCCGTGGTCGGATCGTAATGAAATTGGGCAATATTTCTTCGTTTTTCTCTGAACTTTCATTTGCGCCAACTTTCATGGCTCTAGCTCTTCAAATAACAAAGTTATAAGCAAACGAAGTTGAGTTTCAAAACGCCTAGTTTGGGGCCTCTAGCTCTTCAAATAGCGAAGTTATAAGCAAAAGAAGTTCATCTTCTGATTTGAACGTGTTCCCGTGGTCGGATCGTAATGAAATTGGGCAATGTTTCTTCGTATTTCTCTGAACTTTCATTTGCGCCAACTTTCATGGCTCTAGCTCTTCAAATAACAAAGTTATAAGCAAACGAAGTAGAGCTTCAAAACGCCTAGTTTGGGGCCTCTAGCTCTTCAGATAGCGAAGTTATAAGCAAAAGAAGTTCATCATCTGATTTGAATGTGTCCCCGTGGTCGGATCGTAATGAAATTGGGCAATATTTCTTCGTTTTTCTCTGAACTTTCATTTGCGCCAACTTTCATGGATCTAGCTCTTCAAATAACAAAGTTATAAGCAAACGAAGTTGAGTTTCAAAACGCCTAGTTTGGGGCCTCTAGCTCTTCAAATAGCGAAGTTATAAGCAAAAGAAGTTCATCATCTGATTTGAATGTGTCCCCGTGGTCGGATCGTAATGAAATTGGGCAATATTTCTTCGTTTTTCTCTGAACTTTCATTTGCGCCAACTTTCATGGCTCTAGCTCTTCAAATAAAAAAGTTATAAGCAAACGAAGTTGAGTTTCAAAACGCCTAGTTTGGGGCCTCTAGCTCTTCAAATAGCGAAGTTATAAGCAAAAGAAGTTCATCATCTGATTTGAACGTGTTCCCGTGGTCGGATCGTAATGAAATTGGGCAATATTTCTTCGTTTTTCTCTGAACTTTCATTTGCGCCAACTTTCATGGATCTAGCTCTTCAAATAACAAAGTTATAAGCAAACGAAGTTGAGTTTCAAAACGCCTAGTTTGGGGCCTCTAGCTCTTCAAATAGCGAAGTTATAAGCAAAAGAAGTTCATCATCTGATTTGAATGTGTTCCCGTGGTCGGATCGTAATGAAATTGGGCAATATTTCTTCGTATTTCTCTGAACTTTCATTTGCGCCAACTTTCATGGCTCTAGCTCTTCAAATAACAAAGTTATAAGCAAACGAAGTTGAGTTTCAAAACGCCTAGTTTGGGGCCTCTAGCTCTTCAAATAGCGAAGTTATAAGCAAAAGAAGTTCATCATCTGATTTGAACGTGTTCCCGTGGTCGGATCGTAATGAAATTGGGCAATATTTCTTCGTTTTTCTCTGAACTTTCATTTGCGCCAACTTTCATGGCTCTAGCTCTTCAAATAACAAAATTATAAGCAAACGAAGTTGAGTTTCAAAACGCCTAGTTTGGGGCCTCTAGCTCTTCAAATAGCGAAGTTATAAGCAAAAGAAGTTCATCATCTGATTTGAACGTGTTCCCGTGGTCGGATCGTAATGAAATTGGGCAATATTTCTTCGTATTTCTCTGAACTTTCATTTGCGCCAACTTTCATGGCTCTAGCTCTTCAAATAACAAAGTTATAAGCAAACGAAGTTGAGTTTCAAAACGCCTAGTTTGGGGCCTCTAGCTCTTCAAATAGCGAAGTTATAAGCAAAAGAAGTTCATCATCTGATTTGAATGTGTCCCCGTGGTCGGATCGTAATGAAATTGGGCAATATTTCTTCGTTTTTCTCTGAACTTTCATTTGCGCCAACTTTCATGGCTCTAGCTCTTCAAATAAAAAAGTTATAAGCAAACGAAGTTGAGTTTCAAAACGCCTAGTTTGGGGCCTCTAGCTCTTCAAATAGCGAAGTTATAAGCAAAAGAAGTTCATCATCTGATTTGAACGTGTTCCCGTGGTCGGATCGTAATGAAATTGGGCAATATTTCTTCGTTTTTCTCTGAACTTTCATTTGCGCCAACTTTCATGGATCTAGCTCTTCAAATAACAAAGTTATAAGCAAACGAAGTTGAGTTTCAAAACGCCTAGTTTGGGGCCTCTAGCTCTTCAAATAGCGAAGTTATAAGCAAAAGAAGTTCATCATCTGATTTGAATGTGTTCCCGTGGTCGGATCGTAATGAAATTGGGCAATATTTCTTCGTATTTCTCTGAACTTTCATTTGCGCCAACTTTCATGGCTCTAGCTCTTCAAATAACAAAGTTATAAGCAAACGAAGTTGAGTTTCAAAACGCCTAGTTTGGGGCCTCTAGCTCTTCAAATAGCGAAGTTATAAGCAAAAGAAGTTCATCATCTGATTTGAATGTGTCCCCGTGGTCGGATCGTAATGAAATTGGGCAATGTTTCTTCGTATTTCTCTGAACTTTCATTTGCGCCAACTTTCATGGCTCTAGCTCTTCAAATAACAAAGTTATAAGCAAACGAAGTAGAGCTTCAAAACGCCTAGTTTGGGGCCTCTAGCTCTTCAGATAGCGAAGTTATAAGCAAAAGAAGTTCATCATCTGATTTGAACGTGTTCCCGTGGTCGGATCGTAATGAAATTGGGCAATATTTCTTCGTTTTTCTCTGAACTTTCATTTGCGCCAACTTTCATGGCTCTAGCTCTTCAAATAAAAAAGTTATAAGCAAACGAAGTTGAGCTTCAAAACGCCTAGTTTGGGGCCTCTAGCTCTTTAAATAGCGAAGTTATAAGCAAAAGAAGTTCATCATCTGATTTGAACGTGTTCCCGTGGTCGGATCGTAATGAAATTGGGCAATATTTCTTCGTTTTTCTCTGAACTTTCATTTGCGCCAACTTTCATGGATCTAGCTCTTCAAATAACAAAGTTATAAGCAAACGAAGTTGAGTTTCAAAACGCCTAGTTTGGGGCCTCTAGCTCTTCAAATAGCGAAGTTATAAGCAAAAGAAGTTCATCATCTGATTTGAATGTGTCCCCGTGGTCGGATCGTAATGAAATTGGGCAATATTTCTTCGTTTTTCTCTGAACTTTCATTTGCGCCAACTTTCATGGCTCTAGCTCTTCAAATAAAAAAGTTATAAGCAAACGAAGTTGAGTTTCAAAACGCCTAGTTTGGGGCCTCTAGCTCTTCAAATAGCGAAGTTATAAGCAAAAGAAGTTCATCATCTGATTTGAACGTGTTCCCGTGGTCGGATCGTAATGAAATTGGGCAATATTTCTTCGTTTTTCTCTGAACTTTCATTTGCGCCAACTTTCATGGCTCTAGCTCTTCAAATAACAAAGTTATAAGCAAACGAAGTTGAGTTTCAAAACGCCTAGTTTGGGGCCTCTAGCTCTTCAAATAGCGAAGTTATAAGCAAAAGAAGTTCATCATCTGATTTGAACGTGTTCCCGTGGTCGGATCGTAATGAAATTGGGCAATATTTCTTCGTATTTCTCTGAACTTTCATTTGCGCCAACTTTCATGGCTCTAGCTCTTCAAATAACAAAGTTATAAGCAAACGAAGTTGAGTTTCAAAACGCCTAGTTTGGGGCCTCTAGCTCTTTAAATAGCGAAGTTATAAGCAAAAGAAGTTCATCATCTGATTTGATCGAAGTTGAGTTTCAAAACGCCTAGTTTGGGGCCTCTAGCTCTTCAAATAGCGAAGTTATAAGCAAAAGAAGTTCATCATCTGATTTGAACGTGTTCCCGTGGTCGGATCGTAATGAAATTGGGCAATATTTCTTCGTTTTTCTCTGAACTTTCATTTGCGCCAACTTTCATGGCTCTAGCTCTTCAAATAACAAAGTTATAAGCAAACGAAGTTGAGTTTCAAAACGCCTAGTTTGGGGCCTCTAGCTCTTCAAATAGCGAAGTTATAAGCAAAAGAAGTTCATCATCTGATTTGAACGTGTTCCCGTGGTCGGATCGTAATGAAATTGGGCAATATTTCTTCGTATTTCTCTGAACTTTCATTTGCGCCAACTTTCATGGCTCTAGCTCTTCAAATAACAAAGTTATAAGCAAACGAAGTTGAGTTTCAAAACGCCTAGTTTGGGGCCTCTAGCTCTTCAAATAGCGAAGTTATAAGCAAAAGAAGTTCATCATCTGATTTGAATGTGTCCCCGTGGTCGGATCGTAATGAAATTGGGCAATATTTCTTCGTTTTTCTCTGAACTTTCATTTGCGCCAACTTTCATGGCTCTAGCTCTTCAAATAAAAAAGTTATAAGCAAACGAAGTTGAGTTTCAAAACGCCTAGTTTGGGGCCTCTAGCTCTTCAAATAGCGAAGTTATAAGCAAAAGAAGTTCATCATCTGATTTGAACGTGTTCCCGTGGTCGGATCGTAATGAAATTGGGCAATATTTCTTCGTTTTTCTCTGAACTTTCATTTGCGCCAACTTTCATGGATCTAGCTCTTCAAATAACAAAGTTATAAGCAAACGAAGTTGAGTTTCAAAACGCCTAGTTTGGGGCCTCTAGCTCTTCAAATAGCGAAGTTATAAGCAAAAGAAGTTCATCATCTGATTTGAATGTGTTCCCGTGGTCGGATCGTAATGAAATTGGGCAATATTTCTTCGTATTTCTCTGAACTTTCATTTGCGCCAACTTTCATGGCTCTAGCTCTTCAAATAACAAAGTTATAAGCAATCGAAGTTGAGTTTCAAAACGCCTAGTTTGGGGCCTCTAGCTCTTCAAATAGCGAAGTTATAAGCAAAAGAAGTTCATCATCTGATTTGAATGTGTTCCCGTGGTCGGATCGTAATGAAATTGGGCAATATTTCTTCGTTTTTCTCTGAACTTTCATTTGCGCCAACTTTCATGGCTCTAGCTCTTCAAATAAAAAAGTTATAAGCAAACGAAGTTGAGTTTCAAAACGCCTAGTTTGGGGCCTCTAGCTCTTCAAATAGCGAAGTTATAAGCAAAAGAAGTTCATCATCTGATTTGAACGTGTTCCCGTGGTCGGATCGTAATGAAATTGGGCAATATTGCTTCGTTTTTCTCTGAACTTTCATTTGCGCCAACTTTCATGGATCTAGCTCTTCAAATAACAAAGTTATAAGCAAACGAAGTTGAGTTTCAAAACGCCTAGTTTGGGGCCTCTAGCTCTTCAAATAGCGAAGTTATAAGCAAAAGAAGTTCATCATCTGATTTGAACGTGTTCCCGTGGTCGGATCGTAATGAAATTGGGCAATATTTCTTCGTATTTCTCTGAACTTTCATTTGCGCCAACTTTCATGGCTCTAGCTCTTCAAATAACAAAGTTATAAGCAAACGAAGTTGAGTTTCAAAACGCCTAGTTTGGGGCCTCTAGCTCTTCAAATAGCGAAGTTATAAGCAAAAGAAGTTCATCATCTGATTTGAATGTGTCCCCGTGGTCGGATCGTAATGAAATTGGGCAATATTTCTTCGTTTTTCTCTGAACTTTCATTTGCGCCAACTTTCATGGCTCTAGCTCTTCAAATAAAAAAGTTATAAGCAAACGAAGTTGAGTTTCAAAACGCCTAGTTTGGGGCCTCTAGCTCTTCAAATAGCGAAGTTATAAGCAAAAGAAGTTCATCATCTGATTTGAACGTGTTCCCGTGGTCGGATCGTAATGAAATTGGGCAATATTTCTTCGTTTTTCTCTGAACTTTCATTTGCGCCAACTTTCATGGATCTAGCTCTTCAAATAACAAAGTTATAAGCAAACGAAGTTGAGTTTCAAAACGCCTAGTTTGGGGCCTCTAGCTCTTCAAATAGCGAAGTTATAAGCAAAAGAAGTTCATCATCTGATTTGAATGTGTTCCCGTGGTCGGATCGTAATGAAATTGGGCAATATTTCTTCGTATTTCTCTGAACTTTCATTTGCGCCAACTTTCATGGCTCTAGCTCTTCAAATAACAAAGTTATAAGCAAACGAAGTTGAGTTTCAAAACGCCTAGTTTGGGGCCTCTAGCTCTTCAAATAGCGAAGTTATAAGCAAAAGAAGTTCATCATCTGATTTGAATGTGTTCCCGTGGTCGGATCGTAATGAAATTGGGCAATATTTCTTCGTTTTTCTCTGAACTTTCATTTGCGCCAACTTTCATGGCTCTAGCTCTTCAAATAAAAAAGTTATAAGCAAACGAAGTTGAGTTTCAAAACGCCTAGTTTGGGGCCTCTAGCTCTTCAAATAGCGAAGTTATAAGCAAAAGAAGTTCATCATCTGATTTGAACGTGTTCCCGTGGTCGGATCGTAATGAAATTGGGCAATATTTCTTCGTTTTTCTCTGAACTTTCATTTGCGCCAACTTTCATGGATCTAGCTCTTCAAATAACAAAGTTATAAGCAAACGAAGTTGAGCTTCAAAACGCCTAGTTTGGGGCCTCTAGCTCTTCAAATAGCGAAGTTATAAGCAAAAGAAGTTCATCATCTGATTTGAACGTGTTCCCGTGGTCGGATCGTAATGAAATTGGGCAATATTTCTTCGTATTTCTCTGAACTTTCATTTGCGCCAACTTTCATGGCTCTAGCTCTTCAAATAACAAAGTTATAAGCAAACGAAGTTGAGTTTCAAAACGCCTAGTTTGGGGCCTCTAGCTCTTCAAATAGCGAAGTTATAAGCAAAAGAAGTTCATCATCTGATTTGAACGTGTTCCCGTGGTCGGATCGTAATGAAATTGGGCAATATTTCTTCGTTTTTCTCTGAACTTTCATTTGCGCCAACTTTCATGGCTCTAGCTCTTCAAATAACAAAATTATAAGCAAACGAAGTTGAGTTTCAAAACGCCTAGTTTGGGGCCTCTAGCTATTCAAATAGCGAAGTTATAAGCAAAAGAAGTTCATCATCTGATTTGAACGTGTTCCCGTGGTCGGATCGTAATGAAATTGGGCAATATTTCTTCGTATTTCTCTGAACTTTCATTTGCGCCAACTTTCATGGCTCTAGCTCTTCAAATAACAAAGTTATAAGCAAACGAAGTTGAGTTTCAAAACGCCTAGTTTGGGGCCTCTAGCTCTTCAAATAGCGAAGTTATAAGCAAAAGAAGTTCATCATCTGATTTGAATGTGTCCCCGTGGTCGGATCGTAATGAAATTGGGCAATATTTCTTCGTTTTTCTCTGAACTTTCATTTGCGCCAACTTTCATGGCTCTAGCTCTTCAAATAAAAAAGTTATAAGCAAACGAAGTTGAGTTTCAAAACGCCTAGTTTGGGGCCTCTAGCTCTTCAAATAGCGAAGTTATAAGCAAAAGAAGTTCATCATCTGATTTGAACGTGTTCCCGTGGTCGGATCGTAATGAAATTGGGCAATATTTCTTCGTTTTTCTCTGAACTTTCATTTGCGCCAACTTTCATGGATCTAGCTCTTCAAATAACAAAGTTATAAGCAAACGAAGTTGAGTTTCAAAACGCCTAGTTTGGGGCCTCTAGCTCTTCAAATAGCGAAGTTATAAGCAAAAGAAGTTCATCATCTGATTTGAACGTGTTCCCGTGGTCGGATCGTAATGAAATTGGGCAATATTTCTTCGTATTTCTCTGAGCTTTCATTTGCGCCAACTTTCATGGCTCTAGCTCTTCAAATAACAAAGTTATAAGCAAACGAAGTTGAGTTTCAAAACGCCTAGTTTGGGGCCTCTAGCTCTTCAAATAGCGAAGTTATAAGCAAAAGAAGTTCATCATCTGATTTGAACGTGTTCCCGTGGTCGGATCGTAATGAAATTGGGCAATATTTCTTCGTTTTTCTCTGAGCTTTCATTTGCGCCAACTTTCATGGCTCTAGCTCTTCAAATAACAAAGTTATAAGCAAACGAAGTTGAGTTTCAAAACGCCTAGTTTGGGGCCTCTAGCTCTTCAAATAGCGAAGTTATAAGCAAAAGAAGTTCATCATCTGATTTGATCGAAGTTGAGTTTCAAAACGCCTAGTTTGGGGCCTCTAGCTCTTCAAATAGCGAAGTTATAAGCAAAAGAAGTTCATCATCTGATTTGAACGTGTTCCCGTGGTCGGATCGTAATGAAATTGGGCAATATTTCTTCGTTTTTCTCTGAACTTTCATTTGCGCCAACTTTCATGGCTCTAGCTCTTCAAATAACAAAGTTATAAGCAAACGAAGTTGAGTTTCAAAACGCCTAGTTTGGGGCCTCTAGCTCTTCAAATAGCGAAGTTATAAGCAAAAGAAGTTCATCATCTGATTTGAACGTGTTCCCGTGGTCGGATCGTAATGAAATTGGGCAATATTTCTTCGTATTTCTCTGAACTTTCATTTGCGCCAACTTTCATGGCTCTAGCTCTTCAAATAACAAAGTTATAAGCAAACGAAGTTGAGTTTCAAAACGCCTAGTTTGGGGCCTCTAGCTCTTCAAATAGCGAAGTTATAAGCAAAAGAAGTTCATCATCTGATTTGAATGTGTCCCCGTGGTCGGATCGTAATGAAATTGGGCAATATTTCTTCGTTTTTCTCTGAACTTTCATTTGCGCCAACTTTCATGGCTCTAGCTCTTCAAATAAAAAAGTTATAAGCAAACGAAGTTGAGTTTCAAAACGCCTAGTTTGGGGCCTCTAGCTCTTCAAATAGCGAAGTTATAAGCAAAAGAAGTTCATCATCTGATTTGAACGTGTTCCCGTGGTCGGATCGTAATGAAATTGGGCAATATTTCTTCGTTTTTCTCTGAACTTTCATTTGCGCCAACTTTCATGGATCTAGCTCTTCAAATAACAAAGTTATAAGCAAACGAAGTTGAGTTTCAAAACGCCTAGTTTGGGGCCTCTAGCTCTTCAAATAGCGAAGTTATAAGCAAAAGAAGTTCATCATCTGATTTGAATGTGTTCCCGTGGTCGGATCGTAATGAAATTGGGCAATATTTCTTCGTATTTCTCTGAACTTTCATTTGCGCCAACTTTCATGGCTCTAGCTCTTCAAATAACAAAGTTATAAGCAATCGAAGTTGAGTTTCAAAACGCCTAGTTTGGGGCCTCTAGCTCTTCAAATAGCGAAGTTATAAGCAAAAGAAGTTCATCATCTGATTTGAATGTGTTCCCGTGGTCGGATCGTAATGAAATTGGGCAATATTTCTTCGTTTTTCTCTGAACTTTCATTTGCGCCAACTTTCATGGCTCTAGCTCTTCAAATAAAAAAGTTATAAGCAAACGAAGTTGAGTTTCAAAACGCCTAGTTTGGGGCCTCTAGCTCTTCAAATAGCGAAGTTATAAGCAAAAGAAGTTCATCATCTGATTTGAACGTGTTCCCGTGGTCGGATCGTAATGAAATTGGGCAATATTGCTTCGTTTTTCTCTGAACTTTCATTTGCGCCAACTTTCATGGATCTAGCTCTTCAAATAACAAAGTTATAAGCAAACGAAGTTGAGTTTCAAAACGCCTAGTTTGGGGCCTCTAGCTCTTCAAATAGCGAAGTTATAAGCAAAAGAAGTTCATCATCTGATTTGAACGTGTTCCCGTGGTCGGATCGTAATGAAATTGGGCAATATTTCTTCGTATTTCTCTGAACTTTCATTTGCGCCAACTTTCATGGCTCTAGCTCTTCAAATAACAAAGTTATAAGCAAACGAAGTTGAGTTTCAAAACGCCTAGTTTGGGGCCTCTAGCTCTTCAAATAGCGAAGTTATAAGCAAAAGAAGTTCATCATCTGATTTGAATGTGTCCCCGTGGTCGGATCGTAATGAAATTGGGCAATATTTCTTCGTTTTTCTCTGAACTTTCATTTGCGCCAACTTTCATGGCTCTAGCTCTTCAAATAAAAAAGTTATAAGCAAACGAAGTTGAGTTTCAAAACGCCTAGTTTGGGGCCTCTAGCTCTTCAAATAGCGAAGTTATAAGCAAAAGAAGTTCATCATCTGATTTGAACGTGTTCCCGTGGTCGGATCGTAATGAAATTGGGCAATATTTCTTCGTTTTTCTCTGAACTTTCATTTGCGCCAACTTTCATGGATCTAGCTCTTCAAATAACAAAGTTATAAGCAAACGAAGTTGAGTTTCAAAACGCCTAGTTTGGGGCCTCTAGCTCTTCAAATAGCGAAGTTATAAGCAAAAGAAGTTCATCATCTGATTTGAATGTGTTCCCGTGGTCGGATCGTAATGAAATTGGGCAATATTTCTTCGTATTTCTCTGAACTTTCATTTGCGCCAACTTTCATGGCTCTAGCTCTTCAAATAACAAAGTTATAAGCAAACGAAGTTGAGTTTCAAAACGCCTAGTTTGGGGCCTCTAGCTCTTCAAATAGCGAAGTTATAAGCAAAAGAAGTTCATCATCTGATTTGAATGTGTTCCCGTGGTCGGATCGTAATGAAATTGGGCAATATTTCTTCGTTTTTCTCTGAACTTTCATTTGCGCCAACTTTCATGGCTCTAGCTCTTCAAATAAAAAAGTTATAAGCAAACGAAGTTGAGTTTCAAAACGCCTAGTTTGGGGCCTCTAGCTCTTCAAATAGCGAAGTTATAAGCAAAAGAAGTTCATCATCTGATTTGAACGTGTTCCCGTGGTCGGATCGTAATGAAATTGGGCAATATTTCTTCGTTTTTCTCTGAACTTTCATTTGCGCCAACTTTCATGGATCTAGCTCTTCAAATAACAAAGTTATAAGCAAACGAAGTTGAGCTTCAAAACGCCTAGTTTGGGGCCTCTAGCTCTTCAAATAGCGAAGTTATAAGCAAAAGAAGTTCATCATCTGATTTGAACGTGTTCCCGTGGTCGGATCGTAATGAAATTGGGCAATATTTCTTCGTATTTCTCTGAACTTTCATTTGCGCCAACTTTCATGGCTCTAGCTCTTCAAATAACAAAGTTATAAGCAAACGAAGTTGAGTTTCAAAACGCCTAGTTTGGGGCCTCTAGCTCTTCAAATAGCGAAGTTATAAGCAAAAGAAGTTCATCATCTGATTTGAACGTGTTCCCGTGGTCGGATCGTAATGAAATTGGGCAATATTTCTTCGTTTTTCTCTGAACTTTCATTTGCGCCAACTTTCATGGCTCTAGCTCTTCAAATAACAAAATTATAAGCAAACGAAGTTGAGTTTCAAAACGCCTAGTTTGGGGCCTCTAGCTATTCAAATAGCGAAGTTATAAGCAAAAGAAGTTCATCATCTGATTTGAACGTGTTCCCGTGGTCGGATCGTAATGAAATTGGGCAATATTTCTTCGTATTTCTCTGAACTTTCATTTGCGCCAACTTTCATGGCTCTAGCTCTTCAAATAACAAAGTTATAAGCAAACGAAGTTGAGTTTCAAAACGCCTAGTTTGGGGCCTCTAGCTCTTCAAATAGCGAAGTTATAAGCAAAAGAAGTTCATCATCTGATTTGAATGTGTCCCCGTGGTCGGATCGTAATGAAATTGGGCAATATTTCTTCGTTTTTCTCTGAACTTTCATTTGCGCCAACTTTCATGGCTCTAGCTCTTCAAATAAAAAAGTTATAAGCAAACGAAGTTGAGTTTCAAAACGCCTAGTTTGGGGCCTCTAGCTCTTCAAATAGCGAAGTTATAAGCAAAAGAAGTTCATCATCTGATTTGAACGTGTTCCCGTGGTCGGATCGTAATGAAATTGGGCAATATTTCTTCGTTTTTCTCTGAACTTTCATTTGCGCCAACTTTCATGGATCTAGCTCTTCAAATAACAAAGTTATAAGCAAACGAAGTTGAGTTTCAAAACGCCTAGTTTGGGGCCTCTAGCTCTTCAAATAGCGAAGTTATAAGCAAAAGAAGTTCATCATCTGATTTGAACGTGTTCCCGTGGTCGGATCGTAATGAAATTGGGCAATATTTCTTCGTATTTCTCTGAACTTTCATTTGCGCCAACTTTCATGGCTCTAGCTCTTCAAATAACAAAGTTATAAGCAAACGAAGTTGAGTTTCAAAACGCCTAGTTTGGGGCCTCTAGCTCTTCAAATAGCGAAGTTATAAGCAAAAGAAGTTCATCATCTGATTTGAACGTGTTCCCGTGGTCGGATCGTAATGAAATTGGGCAATATTTCTTCGTTTTTCTCTGAGCTTTCATTTGCGCCAACTTTCATGGCTCTAGCTCTTCAAATAACAAAGTTATAAGCAAACGAAGTTGAGTTTCAAAACGCCTAGTTTGGGGCCTCTAGCTCTTCAAATAGCGAAGTTATAAGCAAAAGAAGTTCATCATCTGATTTGAACGTGTTCCCGTGGTCGGATCGTAATGAAATTGGGCAATATTTCTTCGTATTTCTCTGAACTTTCATCTGCGCCAACTTTCATGGCTCTAGCTCTTCAAATAACAAAGTTATAAGCAAACGAAGTTGAGTTTCAAAACGCCTAGTTTGGGGCCTCTAGCTCTTTAAATAGCGAAGTTATAAGCAAAAGAAGTTCATCATCTGATTTGATCGAAGTTGAGTTTCAAAACGCCTAGTTTGGGGCCTCTAGCTCTTCAAATAGCGAAGTTATAAGCAAAAGAAGTTCATCATCTGATTTGAACGTGTTCCCGTGGTCGGATCGTAATGAAATTGGGCAATATTTCTTCGTTTTTCTCTGAACTTTCATTTGCGCCAACTTTCATGGCTCTAGCTCTTCAAATAACAAAGTTATAAGCAAACGAAGTTGAGTTTCAAAACGCCTAGTTTGGGGCCTCTAGCTCTTCAAATAGCGAAGTTATAAGCAAAAGAAGTTCATCATCTGATTTGAACGTGTTCCCGTGGTCGGATCGTAATGAAATTGGGCAATATTTCTTCGTATTTCTCTGAACTTTCATTTGCGCCAACTTTCATGGCTCTAGCTCTTCAAATAACAAAGTTATAAGCAAACGAAGTTGAGTTTCAAAACGCCTAGTTTGGGGCCTCTAGCTCTTCAAATAGCGAAGTTATAAGCAAAAGAAGTTCATCATCTGATTTGAATGTGTCCCCGTGGTCGGATCGTAATGAAATTGGGCAATATTTCTTCGTTTTTCTCTGAACTTTCATTTGCGCCAACTTTCATGGCTCTAGCTCTTCAAATAAAAAAGTTATAAGCAAACGAAGTTGAGTTTCAAAACGCCTAGTTTGGGGCCTCTAGCTCTTCAAATAGCGAAGTTATAAGCAAAAGAAGTTCATCATCTGATTTGAACGTGTTCCCGTGGTCGGATCGTAATGAAATTGGGCAATATTTCTTCGTATTTCTCTGAACTTTCATTTGCGCCAACTTTCATGGCTCTAGCTCTTCAAATAACAAAGTTATAAGCAAACGAAGTTGAGTTTCAAAACGCCTAGTTTGGGGCCTCTAGCTCTTCAAATAGCGAAGTTATAAGCAAAAGAAGTTCATCATCTGATTTGAACGTGTTCCCGTGGTCGGATCGTAATGAAATTGGGCAATATTTCTTCGTTTTTCTCTGAACTTTCATTTGCGCCAACTTTCATGGCTCTAGCTCTTCAAATAACAAAGTTATAAGCAAACGAAGTTGAGTTTCAAAACGCCTAGTTTGGGGCCTCTAGCTCTTCAAATAGCGAAGTTATAAGCAAAAGAAGTTCATCATCTGATTTGAACGTGTTCCCGTGGTCGGATCGTAATGAAATTGGGCAATATTTCTTCGTATTTCTCTGAACTTTCATTTGCGCCAACTTTCATGGCTCTAGCTCTTCAAATAACAAAGTTATAAGCAAACGAAGTTGAGTTTCAAAACGCCTAGTTTGGGGCCTCTAGCTCTTTAAATAGCGAAGTTATAAGCAAAAGAAGTTCATCATCTGATTTGATCGAAGTTGAGTTTCAAAACGCCTAGTTTGGGGCCTCTAGCTCTTCAAATAGCGAAGTTATAAGCAAAAGAAGTTCATCATCTGATTTGAACGTGTTCCCGTGGTCGGATCGTAATGAAATTGGGCAATATTTCTTCGTTTTTCTCTGAACTTTCATTTGCGCCAACTTTCATGGCTCTAGCTCTTCAAATAACAAAGTTATAAGCAAACGAAGTTGAGTTTCAAAACGCCTAGTTTGGGGCCTCTAGCTCTTCAAATAGCGAAGTTATAAGCAAAAGAAGTTCATCATCTGATTTGAACGTGTTCCCGTGGTCGGATCGTAATGAAATTGGGCAATATTTCTTCGTATTTCTCTGAACTTTCATTTGCGCCAACTTTCATGGCTCTAGCTCTTCAAATAACAAAGTTATAAGCAAACGAAGTTGAGTTTCAAAACGCCTAGTTTGGGGCCTCTAGCTCTTCAAATAGCGAAGTTATAAGCAAAAGAAGTTCATCATCTGATTTGATCGAAGTTGAGTTTCAAAACGCCTAGTTTGGGGCCTCTAGCTCTTCAAATAGCGAAGTTATAAGCAAAAGAAGTTCATCATCTGATTTGAACGTGTTCCCGTGGTCGGATCGTAATGAAATTGGGCAATATTTCTTCGTTTTTCTCTGAACTTTCATTTGCGCCAACTTTCATGGCTCTAGCTCTTCAAATAACAAAGTTATAAGCAAACGAAGTTGAGTTTCAAAACGCCTAGTTTGGGGCCTCTAGCTCTTCAAATAGCGAAGTTATAAGCAAAAGAAGTTCATCATCTGATTTGAACGTGTTCCCGTGGTCGGATCGTAATGAAATTGGGCAATATTTCTTCGTATTTCTCTGAACTTTCATTTGCGCCAACTTTCATGGCTCTAGCTCTTCAAATAACAAAGTTATAAGCAAACGAAGTTGAGTTTCAAAACGCCTAGTTTGGGGCCTCTAGCTCTTCAAATAGCGAAGTTATAAGCAAAAGAAGTTCATCATCTGATTTGAATGTGTCCCCGTGGTCGGATCGTAATGAAATTGGGCAATATTTCTTCGTTTTTCTCTGAACTTTCATTTGCGCCAACTTTCATGGCTCTAGCTCTTCAAATAAAAAAGTTATAAGCAAACGAAGTTGAGTTTCAAAACGCCTAGTTTGGGGCCTCTAGCTCTTCAAATAGCGAAGTTATAAGCAAAAGAAGTTCATCATCTGATTTGAACGTGTTCCCGTGGTCGGATCGTAATGAAATTGGGCAATATTTCTTCGTTTTTCTCTGAACTTTCATTTGCGCCAACTTTCATGGATCTAGCTCTTCAAATAACAAAGTTATAAGCAAACGAAGTTGAGTTTCAAAACGCCTAGTTTGGGGCCTCTAGCTCTTCAAATAGCGAAGTTATAAGCAAAAGAAGTTCATCATCTGATTTGAATGTGTTCCCGTGGTCGGATCGTAATGAAATTGGGCAATATTTCTTCGTATTTCTCTGAACTTTCATTTGCGCCAACTTTCATGGCTCTAGCTCTTCAAATAACAAAGTTATAAGCAAACGAAGTTGAGTTTCAAAACGCCTAGTTTGGGGCCTCTAGCTCTTCAAATAGCGAAGTTATAAGCAAAAGAAGTTCATCATCTGATTTGAATGTGTTCCCGTGGTCGGATCGTAATGAAATTGGGCAATATTTCTTCGTTTTTCTCTGAACTTTCATTTGCGCCAACTTTCATGGCTCTAGCTCTTCAAATAACAAAGTTATAAGCAAACGAAGTTGAGTTTCAAAACGCCTAGTTTGGGGCCTCTAGCTCTTCAAATAGCGAAGTTATAAGCAAAAGAAGTTCATCATCTGATTTGAACGTGTTCCCGTGGTCGGATCGTAATGAAATTGGGCAATATTTCTTCGTATTTCTCTGAACTTTCATTTGCGCCAACTTTCATGGCTCTAGCTCTTCAAATAACAAAGTTATAAGCAAACGAAGTTGAGTTTCAAAACGCCTAGTTTGGGGCCTCTAGCTCTTTAAATAGCGAAGTTATAAGCAAAAGAAGTTCATCATCTGATTTGATCGAAGTTGAGTTTCAAAACGCCTAGTTTGGGGCCTCTAGCTCTTCAAATAGCGAAGTTATAAGCAAAAGAAGTTCATCATCTGATTTGAACGTGTTCCCGTGGTCGGATCGTAATGAAATTGGGCAATATTTCTTCGTTTTTCTCTGAACTTTCATTTGCGCCAACTTTCATGGCTCTAGCTCTTCAAATAACAAAGTTATAAGCAAACGAAGTTGAGTTTCAAAACGCCTAGTTTGGGGCCTCTAGCTCTTTAAATAGCGAAGTTATAAGCAAAAGAAGTTCATCATCTGATTTGAACGTGTTCCCGTGGTCGGATCGTAATGAAATTGGGCAATATTTCTTCGTTTTTCTCTGAACTTTCATTTGCGCCAACTTTCATGGCTCTAGCTCTTCAAATAAAAAAGTTATAAGCAAACGAAGTTGAGCTTCAAAACGCCTAGTTTGGGGCCTCTAGCTCTTTAAATAGCGAAGTTATAAGCAAAAGAAGTTCATCATCTGATTTGAACGTGTTCCCGTGGTCGGATCGTAATGAAATTGGGCAATGTTTCTTCGTATTTCTCTGAACTTTCATTTGCGCCAACTTTCATGGCTCTAGCTCTTCAAATAACAAAGTTATAAGCAAACGAAGTTGAGTTTCAAAACGCCTAGTTTGGGGCCTCTAGCTCTTCAAATAGCGAAGTTATAAGCAAAAGAAGTTCATCATCTGATTTGAACGTGTTCCCGTGCTCGGATCGTAATGAAATTGGGCAATATTTCTTCGTTTTTCTCTGAACTTTCATTTGCGCCAACTTTCATGGCTCTAGCTCTTCAAATAAAAAAGTTATAAGCAAACGAAGTTGAGTTTCAAAACGCCTAGTTTGGGGCCTCTAGCTCTTCAAATAGCGAAGTTATAAGCAAAAGAAGTTCATCATCTGATTTGAACGTGTTCCCGTGGTCGGATCGGAATGAAATTGGGCAATGTTTCTTCGTATTTCTCTGAACTTTCATTTGCGCCAACTTTCATGGCTCTAGCTCTTCAAATAACAAAGTTATAAGCAAACGAAGTTGAGTTTCAAAACGCCTAGTTTGGGGCCTCTAGCTCTTCAAATAGCGAAGTTATAAGCAAAAGAAGTTCATCATCTGATTTGAACGTGTTCCCGTGGTCGGATCGTAATGAAATTGGGCAATATTTCTTCGTTTTTCTCTGAACTTTCATTTGCGCCAACTTTCATGGCTCTAGCTCTTCAAATAACAAAGTTATAAGCAAACGAAGTTGAGTTTCAAAACGCCTAGTTTGGGGCCTCTAGCTCTTCAAATAGCGAAGTTATAAGCAAAAGAAGTTCATCATCTGATTTGAACGTGTTCCCGTGGTCGGATCGTAATGAAATTGGGCAATGTTTCTTCGTATTTCTCTGAACTTTCATTTGCGCCAACTTTCATGGCTCTAGCTCTTCAAATAACAAAGTTATAAGCAAACGAAGTTGAGTTTCAAAACGCCTAGTTTGGGGCCTCTAGCTCTTTAAATAGCGAAGTTATAAGCAAAAGAAGTTCATCATCTGATTTGAACGTGTTCCCGTGGTCGGATCGTAATGAAATTGGGCAATATTTCTTCGTTTTTCTCTGAACTTTCATTTGCGCCAACTTTCATGGCTCTAGCTCTTCAAATAACAAAGTTATAAGCAAACGAAGTTGAGTTTCAAAACGCCTAGTTTGGGGCCTCTAGCTCTTCAAATAGCGAAGTTATAAGCAAAAGAAGTTCATCATCTGATTTGAACGTGTTCCCGTGGTCGGATCGTAATGAAATTGGGCAATGTTTCTTCGTATTTCTCTGAACTTTCATTTGCGCCAACTTTCATGGCTCTAGCTCTTCAAATAACAAAGTTATAAGCAAACGAAGTTGAGTTTCAAAACGCCTAGTTTGGGGCCTCTAGCTCTTCAAATAGCGAAGTTATAAGCAAAAGAAGTTCATCATCTGATTTGAACGTGTTCCCGTGGTCGGATCGTAATGAAATTGGGCAATATTTCTTCGTATTTCTCTGAACTTTCATTTGCGCCAACTTTCATGGCTCTAGCTCTTCAAATAACAAAGTTATAAGCAAACGAAGTTGAGTTTCAAAACGCCTAGTTTGGGGCCTCTAGCTCTTCAAATAGCGAAGTTATAAGCAAAAGAAGTTCATCATATGATTTGAACGTGTTCCCGTGGTCGGATCGTAATGAAATTGGGCAATATTTCTTCGTTTTTCTCTGAACTTTCATTTGCGCCAACTTTCATGGATTTAGCTCTTCAAATAACAAAGTTATAAGCAAACGAAGTTGAGTTTCAAAACGCCTAGTTTGGGGCCTCTAGCTCTTCAAATAGCGAAGTTATAAGCAAAAGAAGTTCATCATCTGATTTGAACGTGTTCCCGTGGTCGGATCGTAATGAAATTGGGCAATATTTCTTCGTTTTTCTCTGAACTTTCATTTGCGCCAACTTTCATGGATCTAGCTCTTCAAATAACAAAGTTATAAGCAAACGAAGTTGAGTTTCAAAACGCCTAGTTTGGGGCCTCTAGCTCTTCAAATAGCGAAGTTATAAGCAAAAGAAGTTCATCATCTGATTTGAACGTGTTCCCGTGGTCGGATCGTAATGAAATTGGGCAATGTTTCTTCGTTTTTCTCTGAACTTTCATTTGCGCCAACTTTCATGGATTTAGCTCTTCAAATAACAAAGTTATAAGCAAACGAAGTTGAGTTTCAAAACGCCTAGTTTGGGGCCTCTAGCTCTTCAAATAGCGAAGTTATAAGCAAAAGAAGTTCATCATCTGATTTGAACGTGTTCCCGTGGTCGGATCGTAATGAAATTGGGCAATATTTCTTCGTTTTTCTCTGAACTTTCATTTGCGCCAACTTTCATGGATTTAGCTCTTCAAATAACAAAGTTATAAGCAAACGAAGTTGAGTTTCAAAACGCCTAGTTTGGGGCCTCTAGCTCTTCAAATAGCGAAGTTATAAGCAAAAGAAGTTCATCATCTGATTTGAACGTGTTCCCGTGGTCGGATCGTAATGAAATTGGGCAATATTTCTTCGTTTTTCTCTGAACTTTCATTTGCGCCAACTTTCATGGATTTAGCTCTTCAAATAACAAAGTTATAAGCAAACGAAGTTGAGTTTCAAAACGCCTAGTTTGGGGCCTCTAGCTCTTCAAATAGCGAAGTTATAAGCAAAAGAAGTTCATCATCTGATATTTCTTCGTTTTTCTCTGAACTTTCATTTGCGCCAACTTTCATGGATTTAGCTCTTCAAATAACAAAGTTATAAGCAAACGAAGTTGAGTTTCAAAACGCCTAGTTTGGGGCCTCTAGCTCTTCAAATAGCGAAGTTATAAGCAAAAGAAGTTCATCATCTGATTTGAACGTGTTCCCGTGGTCGGATCGTAATGAAATTGGGCAATGTTTCTTCGTTTTTCTCTGAACTTTCATTTGCGCCAACTTTCATGGCTCTAGCTCTTCAAATAAAAAAGTTATAAGCAAACGAAGTTGAGTTTCAAAACGCCTAGTTTGGGGCCTCTAGCTCTTCAAATAGCGAAGTTATAAGCAAAAGAAGTTCATCATCTGATTTGAACGTGTTCCCGTGGTCGGATCGTAATGAAATTGGGCAATATTTCTTCGTATTTCTCTGAACTTTCATTTGCGCCAACTTTCATGGCTCTAGCTCTTCAAATAACAAAGTTATAAGCAAACGAAGTTGAGTTTCAAAACGCCTAGTTTGGGGCCTCTAGCTCTTCAAATAGCGAAGTTATAAGCAAAAGAAGTTCATCATCTGATTTGAACGTGTTCCCGTGGTCGGATCGTAATGAAATTGGGCAATATTTCTTCGTTTTTCTCTGAACTTTCATTTGCGCCAACTTTCATGGCTCTAGCTCTTCAAATAACAAAGTTATAAGCAAACGAAGTTGAGTTTCAAAACGCCTAGTTTGGGGCCTCTAGCTCTTCAAATAGCGAAGTTATAAGCAAAAGAAGTTCATCATCTGATTTGAACGTGTTCCCGTGGTCGGATCGTAATGAAATTGGGCAATATTTCTTCGTATTTCTCTGAACTTTCATTTGCGCCAACTTTCATGGCTCTAGCTCTTCAAATAACAAAGTTATAAGCAAACGAAGTTGAGTTTCAAAACGCCTAGTTTGGGGCCTCTAGCTCTTTAAATAGCGAAGTTATAAGCAAAAGAAGTTCATCATCTGATTTGATCGAAGTTGAGTTTCAAAACGCCTAGTTTGGGGCCTCTAGCTCTTCAAATAGCGAAGTTATAAGCAAAAGAAGTTCATCATCTGATTTGAACGTGTTCCCGTGGTCGGATCGTAATGAAATTGGGCAATATTTCTTCGTTTTTCTCTGAACTTTCATTTGCGCCAACTTTCATGGCTCTAGCTCTTCAAATAACAAAGTTATAAGCAAACGAAGTTGAGTTTCAAAACGCCTAGTTTGGGGCCTCTAGCTCTTCAAATAGCGAAGTTATAAGCAAAAGAAGTTCATCATCTGATTTGAACGTGTTCCCGTGGTCGGATCGTAATGAAATTGGGCAATATTTCTTCGTATTTCTCTGAACTTTCATTTGCGCCAACTTTCATGGCTCTAGCTCTTCAAATAACAAAGTTATAAGCAAACGAAGTTGAGTTTCAAAACGCCTAGTTTGGGGCCTCTAGCTCTTCAAATAGCGAAGTTATAAGCAAAAGAAGTTCATCATCTGATTTGAACGTGTTCCCGTGGTCGGATCGTAATGAATAACAAAGTTATAAGCAAACGAAGTTGAGTTTCAAAACGCCTAGTTTGGGGCCTCTAGCTCTTTAAATAGCGAAGTTATAAGCAAAAGAAGTTCATCATCTGATTTGAACGTGTTCCCGTGGTCGGATCGTAATGAAATTGGGCAATATTTCTTCGTTTTTCTCTGAACTTTCATTTGCGCCAACTTTCATGGCTCTAGCTCTTCAAATAAAAAAGTTATAAGCAAACGAAGTTGAGTTTCAAAACGCCTAGTTTGGGGCCTCTAGCTCTTCAAATAGCGAAGTTATAAGCAAAAGAAGTTCATCATCTGATTTGAACGTGTTCCCGTGGTCGGATCGTAATGACATTGGGCAATGTTTCTTCGTATTTCTCTGAACTTTCATTTGCGCCAACTTTCATGGCTCTAGCTCTTCAAATAACAAAGTTATAAGCAAACGAAGTTGAGTTTCAAAACGCCTAGTTTGGGGCCTCTAGCTCTTCAAATAGCGAAGTTATAAGCAAAAGAAGTTCATCATCTGATTTGAACGTGTTCCCGTGGTCGGATCGTAATGAAATTGGGCAATATTTCTTCGTTTTTCTCTGAACTTTCATTTGCGCCAACTTTCATGGCTCTAGCTCTTCAAATAACAAAGTTATAAGCAAACGAAGTTGAGTTTCAAAACGCCTAGTTTGGGGCCTCTAGCTCTTCAAATAGCGAAGTTATAAGCAAAAGAAGTTCATCATCTGATTTGAACGTGTTCCCGTGGTCGGATCGTAATGAAATTGGGCAATGTTTCTTCGTATTTCTCTGAACTTTCATTTGCGCCAACTTTCATGGCTCTAGCTCTTCAAATAACAAAGTTATAAGCAAACGAAGTTGAGTTTCAAAACGCCTAGTTTGGGGCCTCTAGCTCTTTAAATAGCGAAGTTATAAGCAAAAGAAGTTCATCATCTGATTTGAACGTGTTCCCGTGGTCGGATCGTAATGAAATTGGGCAATATTTCTTCGTTTTTCTCTGAACTTTCATTTGCGCCAACTTTCATGGCTCTAGCTCTTCAAATAACAAAGTTATAAGCAAACGAAGTTGAGTTTCAAAACGCCTAGTTTGGGGCCTCTAGCTCTTCAAATAGCGAAGTTATAAGCAAAAGAAGTTCATCATCTGATTTGAACGTGTTCCCGTGGTCGGATCGTAATGAAATTGGGCAATGTTTCTTCGTATTTCTCTGAACTTTCATTTGCGCCAACTTTCATGGCTCTAGCTCTTCAAATAACAAAGTTATAAGCAAACGAAGTTGAGTTTCAAAACGCCTAGTTTGGGGCCTCTAGCTCTTCAAATAGCGAAGTTATAAGCAAACGAAGTTGAGTTTCAAAACGCCTAGTTTGGGGCCTCTAGCTCTTCAAATAGCGAAGTTATAAGCAAAAGAAGTTCATCATCTGATTTGAACGTGTTCCCGTGGTCGGATCGTAATGAAATTGGGCAATATTTCTTCGTTTTTCTCTGAACTTTCATTTGCGCCAACTTTCATGGATTTAGCTCTTCAAATAACAAAGTTATAAGCAAACGAAGTTGAGTTTCAAAACGCCTAGTTTGGGGCCTCTAGCTCTTCAAATAGCGAAGTTATAAGCAAAAGAAGTTCATCATCTGATATTTCTTCGTTTTTCTCTGAACTTTCATTTGCGCCAACTTTCATGGATTTAGCTCTTCAAATAACAAAGTTATAAGCAAACGAAGTTGAGTTTCAAAACGCCTAGTTTGGGGCCTCTAGCTCTTCAAATAGCGAAGTTATAAGCAAAAGAAGTTCATCATCTGATTTGAACGTGTTCCCGTGGTCGGATCGTAATGAAATTGGGCAATGTTTCTTCGTTTTTCTCTGAACTTTCATTTGCGCCAACTTTCATGGATTTAGCTCTTCAAATAACAAAGTTATAAGCAAACGAAGTTGAGTTTCAAAACGCCTAGTTTGGGGCCTCTAGCTCTTCAAATAGCGAAGTTATAAGCAAAAGAAGTTCATCATCTGATTTGAACGTGTTCCCGTGGTCGGATCGTAATGAAATTGGGCAATATTTCTTCGTATTTCTCTGAACTTTCATTTGCGCCAACTTTCATGGCTCTAGCTCTTCAAATAACAAAGTTATAAGCAAACGAAGTTGAGTTTCAAAACGCCTAGTTTGGGGCCTCTAGCTCTTCAAATAGCGAAGTTATAAGCAAAAGAAGTTCATCATCTGATTTGAACGTGTTCCCGTGGTCGGATCGTAATGAAATTGGGCAATGTTTCTTCGTTTTTCTCTGAACTTTCATTTGCGCCAACTTTCATGGATTTAGCTCTTCAAATAACAAAGTTATAAGCAAACGAAGTTGAGTTTCAAAACGCCTAGTTTGGGGCCTCTAGCTCTTCAAATAGCGAAGTTATAAGCAAAAGAAGTTCATCATCTGATTTGAACGTGTTCCCGTGGTCGGATCGTAATGAAATTGGGCAATATTTCTTCGTTTTTCTCTGAACTTTCATTTGCGCCAACTTTCATGGATTTAGCTCTTCAAATAACAAAGTTATAAGCAAACGAAGTTGAGTTTCAAAACGCCTAGTTTGGGGCCTCTAGCTCTTCAAATAGCGAAGTTATAAGCAAAAGAAGTTCATCATCTGATTTGAACGTGTTCCCGTGGTCGGATCGTAATGAAATTGGGCAATATTTCTTCGTTTTTCTCTGAACTTTCATTTGCGCCAACTTTCATGGATTTAGCTCTTCAAATAACAAAGTTATAAGCAAACGAAGTTGAGTTTCAAAACGCCTAGTTTGGGGCCTCTAGCTCTTCAAATAGCGAAGTTATAAGCAAAAGAAGTTCATCATCTGATATTTCTTCGTTTTTCTCTGAACTTTCATTTGCGCCAACTTTCATGGATTTAGCTCTTCAAATAACAAAGTTATAAGCAAACGAAGTTGAGTTTCAAAACGCCTAGTTTGGGGCCTCTAGCTCTTCAAATAGCGAAGTTATAAGCAAAAGAAGTTCATCATCTGATTTGAACGTGTTCCCGTGGTCGGATCGTAATGAAATTGGGCAATGTTTCTTCGTTTTTCTCTGAACTTTCATTTGCGCCAACTTTCATGGATTTAGCTCTTCAAATAACAAAGTTATAAGCAAACGAAGTTGAGTTTCAAAACGCCTAGTTTGGGGCCTCTAGCTCTTCAAATAGCGAAGTTATAAGCAAAAGAAGTTCATCATCTGATTTGAACGTGTTCCCGTGGTCGGATCGTAATGAAATTGGGCAATATTTCTTCGTTTTTCTCTGAACTTTCATTTGCGCCAACTTTCATGGATTTAGCTCTTCAAATAACAAAGTTATAAGCAAACGAAGTTGAGTTTCAAAACGCCTAGTTTGGGGCCTCTAGCTCTTCAAATAGCGAAGTTATAAGCAAAAGAAGTTCATCATCTGATTTGAACGTGTTCCCGTGGTCGGATCGTAATGAAATTGGGCAATATTTCTTCGTTTTTCTCTGAACTTTCATTTGCGCCAACTTTCATGGATTTAGCTCTTCAAATAACAAAGTTATAAGCAAACGAAGTTGAGTTTCAAAACGCCTAGTTTGGGGCCTCTAGCTCTTCAAATAGCGAAGTTATAAGCAAAAGAAGTTCATCATCTGATTTGAACGTGTTCCCGTGGTCGGATCGTAATGAAATTGGGCAATATTTCTTCGTTTTTCTCTGAACTTTCATTTGCGCCAACTTTCATGGATTTAGCTCTTCAAATAACAAAGTTATAAGCAAACGAAGTTGAGTTTCAAAACGCCTAGTTTGGGGCCTCTAGCTCTTCAAATAGCGAAGTTATAAGCAAAAGAAGTTCATCATCTGATTTGAACGTGTTCCCGTGGTCGGATCGTAATGAAATTGGGCAATGTTTCTTCGTATTTCTCTGAACTTTCATTTGCGCCAACTTTCATGGCTCTAGCTCTTCAAATAACAAAGTTATAAGCAAACGAAGTTGAGTTTCAAAACGCCTAGTTTGGGGCCTCTAGCTCTTCAAATAGCGAAGTTATAAGCAAAAGAAGTTCATCATCTGATTTGAACGTGTTCCCGTGGTCGGATCGTAATGAAATTGGGCAATGTTTCTTCGTTTTTCTCTGAACTTTCATTTGCGCCAACTTTCATGGCTCTAGCTCTTCAAATAACAAAGTTATAAGCAAACGAAGTTGAGTTTCAAAACGCCTAGTTTGGGGCCTCTAGCTCTTCAAATAGCGAAGTTATAAGCAAAAGAAGTTCATCATCTGATTTGAACGTGTTCCCGTGGTCGGATCGTAATGAAATTGGGCAATGTTTCTTCGTTTTTCTCTGAACTTTCATTTGCGCCAACTTTCATGGATCTAGCTCTTCAAATAACAAAGTTATAAGCAAACGAAGTTGAGTTTCAAAACGCCTAGTTTGGGGCCTCTAGCTCTTCAAATAGCGAAGTTATAAGCAAAAGAAGTTCATCATCTGATTTGAACGTGTTCCCGTGGTCGGATCGTAATGAAATTGGGCAATATTTCTTCGTTTTTCTCTGAACTTTCATTTGCGCCAACTTTCATGGATTTAGCTCTTCAAATAACAAAGTTATAAGCAAACGAAGTTGAGTTTCAAAACGCCTAGTTTGGGGCCTCTAGCTCTTCAAATAGCGAAGTTATAAGCAAAAGAAGTTCATCATCTGATTTGAACGTGTTCCCGTGGTCGGATCGTAATGAAATTGGGCAATGTATCTTCGTTTTTCTCTGAACTTTCATTTGCGCCAACTTTCATGGATTTAGCTCTTCAAATAACAAAGTTATAAGCAAACGAAGTTGAGTTTCAAAACGCCTAGTTTGGGGCCTCTAGCTCTTCAAATAGCGAAGTTATAAGCAAAAGAAGTTCATCATCTGATTTGAACGTGTTCCCGTGGTCGGATCGTAATGAAATTGGGCAATATTTCTTCGTTTTTCTCTGAACTTTCATTTGCGCCAACTTTCATGGATTTAGCTCTTCAAATAACAAAGTTATAAGCAAACGAAGTTGAGTTTCAAAACGCCTAGTTTGGGGCCTCTAGCTCTTCAAATAGCGAAGTTATAAGCAAAAGAAGTTCATCATCTGATTTGAACGTGTTCCCGTGGTCGGATCGTAATGAAATTGGGCAATATTTCTTCGTTTTTCTCTGAACTTTCATTTGCGCCAACTTTCATGGATTTAGCTCTTCAAATAACAAAGTTATAAGCAAACGAAGTTGAGTTTCAAAACGCCTAGTTTGGGGCCTCTAGCTCTTCAAATAGCGAAGTTATAAGCAAAAGAAGTTCATCATCTGATTTGAACGTGTTCCCGTGGTCGGATCGTAATGAAATTGGGCAATATTTCTTCGTTTTTCTCTGAACTTTCATTTGCGCCAACTTTCATGGATTTAGCTCTTCAAATAACAAAGTTATAAGCAAACGAAGTTGAGTTTCAAAACGCCTAGTTTGGGGCCTCTAGCTCTTCAAATAGCGAAGTTATAAGCAAAAGAAGTTCATCATCTGATTTGAACGTGTTCCCGTGGTCGGATCGTAATGAAATTGGGCAATATTTCTTCGTTTTTCTCTGAACTTTCATTTGCGCCAACTTTCATGGATTTAGCTCTTCAAATAACAAAGTTATAAGCAAACGAAGTTGAGTTTCAAAACGCCTAGTTTGGGGCCTCTAGCTCTTCAAATAGCGAAGTTATAAGCAAAAGAAGTTCATCATCTGATTTGAACGTGTTCCCGTGGTCGGATCGTAATGAAATTGGGCAATATTTCTTCGTTTTTCTCTGAACTTTCATTTGCGCCAACTTTCATGGATTTAGCTCTTCAAATAACAAAGTTATAAGCAAACGAAGTTGAGTTTCAAAACGCCTAGTTTGGGGCCTCTAGCTCTTCAAATAGCGAAGTTATAAGCAAAAGAAGTTCATCATCTGATTTGAACGTGTTCCCGTGGTCGGATCGTAATGAAATTGGGCAATATTTCTTCGTTTTTCTCTGAACTTTCATTTGCGCCAACTTTCATGGATCTAGCTCTTCAAATAACAAAGTTATAAGCAAACGAAGTTGAGTTTCAAAACGCCTAGTTTGGGGCCTCTAGCTCTTCAAATAGCGAAGTTATAAGCAAAAGAAGTTCATCATCTGATTTGAACGTGTTCCCGTGGTCGGATCGTAATGAAATTGGGCAATATTTCTTCGTTTTTCTCTGAACTTTCATTTGCGCCAACTTTCATGGCTCTAGCTCTTCAAATAACAAAGTTATAAGCAAACGAAGTTGAGTTTCAAAACGCCTAGTTTGGGGCCTCTAGCTCTTCAAATAGCGAAGTTATAAGCAAAAGAAGTTCATCATCTGATTTGAACGTTTTCCCGTGGTCGGATCGTAATGAAATTGGGCAATATTTCTTCGTTTTTCTCTGAACTTTCATTTGCGCCAACTTTCATGGATCTAGCTCTTCAAATAACAAAGTTATAAGCAAACGAAGTTGAGTTTCAAAACGCCTAGTTTGGGGCCTCTAGCTCTTCAAATAGCGAAGTTATAAGCAAAAGAAGTTCATCATCTGATTTGAACGTGTTCCCGTGGTCGGATCGTAATGAAATTGGGCAATATTTCTTCGTTTTTCTCTGAACTTTCATTTGCGCCAACTTTCATGGATTTAGCTCTTCAAATAACAAAGTTATAAGCAAACGAAGTTGAGTTTCAAAACGCCTAGTTTGGGGCCTCTAGCTCTTCAAATAGCGAAGTTATAAGCAAAAGAAGTTCATCATCTGATTTGAACGTGTTCCCGTGGTCGGATCGTAATGAAATTGGGCAATATTTCTTCGTTTTTCTCTGAACTTTCATTTGCGCCAACTTTCATGGATTTAGCTCTTCAAATAACAAAGTTATAAGCAAACGAAGTTGAGTTTCAAAACGCCTAGTTTGGGGCCTCTAGCTCTTCAAATAGCGAAGTTATAAGCAAAAGAAGTTCATCATCTGATTTGAACGTGTTCCCGTGGTCGGATCGTAATGAAATTGGGCAATATTTCTTCGTTTTTCTCTGAACTTTCATTTGCGCCAACTTTCATGGATTTAGCTCTTCAAATAACAAAGTTATAAGCAAACGAAGTTGAGTTTCAAAACGCCTAGTTTGGGGCCTCTAGCTCTTCAAATAGCGAAGTTATAAGCAAAAGAAGTTCATCATCTGATTTGAACGTGTTCCCGTGGTCGGATCGTAATGAAATTGGGCAATATTTCTTCGTTTTTCTCTGAACTTTCATTTGCGCCAACTTTCATGGATCTAGCTCTTCAAATAACAAAGTTATAAGCAAACGAAGTTGAGTTTCAAAACGCCTAGTTTGGGGCCTCTAGCTCTTCAAATAGCGAAGTTATAAGCAAAAGAAGTTCATCATCTGATTTGAACGTGTTCCCGTGGTCGGATCGTAATGAAATTGGGCAATATTTCTTCGTTTTTCTCTGAACTTTCATTTGCGCCAACTTTCATGGCTCTAGCTCTTCAAATAACAAAGTTATAAGCAAACGAAGTTGAGTTTCAAAACGCCTAGTTTGGGGCCTCTAGCTCTTCAAATAGCGAAGTTATAAGCAAAAGAAGTTCATCATCTGATTTGAACGTTTTCCCGTGGTCGGATCGTAATGAAATTGGGCAATATTTCTTCGTTTTTCTCTGAACTTTCATTTGCGCCAACTTTCATGGATCTAGCTCTTCAAATAACAAAGTTATAAGCAAACGAAGTTGAGTTTCAAAACGCCTAGTTTGGGGCCTCTAGCTCTTCAAATAGCGAAGTTATAAGCAAAAGAAGTTCATCATCTGATTTGAACGTGTTCCCGTGGTCGGATCGTAATGAAATTGGGCAATATTTCTTCGTTTTTCTCTGAACTTTCATTTGCGCCAACTTTCATGGATCTAGCTCTTCAAATAACAAAGTTATAAGCAAACGAAGTTGAGTTTCAAAACGCCTAGTTTGGGGCCTCTAGCTCTTCAAATAGCGAAGTTATAAGCAAAAGAAGTTCATCATCTGATTTGAACGTGTTCCCGTGGTCGGATCGTAATGAAATTGGGCAATATTTCTTCGTTTTTCTCTGAACTTTCATTTGCGCCAACTTTCATGGCTCTAGCTCTTCAAATAACAAAGTTATAAGCAAACGAAGTTGAGTTTCAAAACGCCTAGTTTGGGGCCTCTAGCTCTTCAAATAGCGAAGTTATAAGCAAAAGAAGTTCATCATCTGATTTGAACGTTTTCCCGTGGTCGGATCGTAATGAAATTGGGCAATATTTCTTCGTTTTTCTCTGAACTTTCATTTGCGCCAACTTTCATGGATCTAGCTCTTCAAATAACAAAGTTATAAGCAAACGAAGTTGAGTTTCAAAACGCCTAGCTTGGGGCCTCTAGCTCTTCAAATAGCGAAGTTATAAGCAAAAGAAGTTCATCATCTGATTTGAACGTGTTCCCGTGGTCGGATCGTAATGAAATTGGGCAATATTTCTTCGTTTTTCTCTGAACTTTCATTTGCGCCAACTTTCATGGATCTAGCTCTTCAAATAACAAAGTTATAAGCAAACGAAGTTGAGTTTCAAAACGCCTAGTTTGGGGCCTCTAGCTCTTCAAATAGCGAAGTTATAAGCAAAAGAAGTTCATCATCTGATTTGAACGTGTTCCCGTGGTCGGATCGTAATGAAATTGGGCAATGTTTCTTCGTATTTCTCTGAACTTTCATTTGCGCCAACTTTCATGGCTCTAGCTCTTCAAATAACAAAGTTATAAGCAAACGAAGTTGAGTTTCAAAACGCCTAGTTTGGGGCCTCTAGCTCTTCAAATAGCGAAGTTATAAGCAAAAGAAGTTCATCATCTGATTTGAATGTGTTCCCGTGGTCGGATCGTAATGAAATTGGGCAATATTTCTTCGTATTTCTCTGAACTTTCATTTGCGCCAACTTTCATGGCTCTAGCTCTTCAAATAACAAAGTTATAAGCAAACGAAGTTGAGTTTCAAAACGCCTAGTTTGGGGCCTCTAGCTCTTCAAATAGCGAAGTTATAAGCAAAAGAAGTTCATCATCTGATTTGAATGTGTTCCCGTGGTCGGATCGTAATGAAATTGGGCAATATTTCTTCGTATTTCTCTGAACTTTCATTTGCGCCAACTTTCATGGATCTAGCTCTTCAAATAACAAAGTTATAAGCAAACGAAGTTGAGTTTCAAAACGCCTAGTTTGGGGCCTCTAGCTCTTCAAATAGCGAAGTTATAAGCAAAAGAAGTTCATCATCTGATTTGAATGTGTCCCCGTGTTCGGATCGTAATGAAATTGGGCAATATTTCTTCGTTTTTCTCTGAACTTTCATTTGTGCCAACTTTCATGGCTCTAGCTCTTCAAATAACAAAGTTATAAGCAAACGAAGTTGAGTTTCAAAACGCCTAGTTTGGGGCCTCTAGCTCTTCAAATAGCGAAGTTATAAGCAAAAGAAGTTCATCATCTGATTTGAACGTGTTCCCGTGGTCGGATCGTAATGAAATTGGGCAATGTTTCTTCGTATTTCTCTGAACTTTCATTTGCGCCAACTTTCATGGCTCTAGCTCTTCAAATAACAAAGTTATAAGCAAACGAAGTTGAGTTTCAAAACGCCTAGTTTGGGGCCTCTAGCTCTTCAAATAGCGAAGTTATAAGCAAAAGAAGTTCATCATCTGATTTGAACGTGTTCCCGTGGTCGGATCGTAATGAAATTGGGCAATGTTTCTTCGTATTTCTCTGAACTTTCATTTGCGCCAACTTTCATGGCTCTAGCTCTTCAAATAACAAAGTTATAAGCAAACGAAGTTGAGTTTCAAAACGCCTAGTTTGGGGCCTCTAGCTCTTCAAATAGCGAAGTTATAAGCAAAAGAAGTTCATCATCTGATTTGAACGTGTTCCCGTGGTCGGATCGTAATGAAATTGGGCAATGTTTCTTCGTATTTCTCTGAACTTTCATTTGCGCCAACTTTCATGGCTCTAGCTATTCAAATAACAAAGTTATAAGCAAACGAAGTTGAGTTTCAAAACGCCTAGTTTGGGGCCTCTAGCTCTTCAAATAGCGAAGTTATAAGCAAAAGAAGTTCATCATCTGATTTGAACGTGTTCCCGTGGTCGGATCGTAATGAAATTGGGCAATATTTCTTCGTATTTCTCTGAACTTTCATTTGCGCCAACTTTCATGGCTCTAGCTCTTCAAATAACAAAGTTATAAGCAAACGAAGTTGAGTTTCAAAACGCCTAGTTTGGGGCCTCTAGCTCTTCAAATAGCGAAGTTATAAGCAAAAGAAGTTCATCATCTGATTTGAACGTGTTCCCGTGGTCGGATCGTAATGAAATTGGGCAATATTTCTTCGTTTTTCTCTGAACTTTCATTTGCGCCAACTTTCATGGATCTAGCTCTTCAAATAACAAAGTTATAAGCAAACGAAGTTGAGTTTCAAAACGCCTAGTTTGGGGCCTCTAGCTCTTCAAATAGCGAAGTTATAAGCAAAAGAAGTTCATCATCTGATTTGAACGTGTTCCCGTGGTCGGATCGTAATGAAATTGGGCAATATTTCTTCGTTTTTCTCTGAACTTTCATTTGCGCCAACTTTCATGGATCTAGCTCTTCAAATAACAAAGTTATAAGCAAACGAAGTTGAGTTTCAAAACGCCTAGTTTGGGGCCTCTAGCTCTTCAAATAGCGAAGTTATAAGCAAAAGAAGTTCATCATCTGATTTGAACGTGTTCCCGTGGTCGGATCGTAATGAAATTGGGCAATATTTCTTCGTATTTCTCTGAACTTTCATTTGCGCCAACTTTCATGGCTCTAGCTCTTCAAATAACAAAGTTATAAGCAAACGAAGTTGAGTTTCAAAACTCCTAGTTTGGGGCCTCTAGCTCTTCAAATAGCGAAGTTATAAGCAAAAGAAGTTCATCATCTGATTTGAATGTGTTCCCGTGGTCGGATCGTAATGAAATTGGGCAATATTTCTTCGTTTTTCTCTGAACTTTCATTTGCGCCAACTTTCATGGCTCTAGCTCTTCAAATAACAAAGTTATAAGCAAACGAAGTTGAGTTTCAAAACGCCTAGTTTGGGGCCTCTAGCTCTTCAAATAGCGAAGTTATAAGCAAAAGAAGTTCATCATCTGATTTGAACGTGTTCCCGTGGTCGGATCGTAATGAAATTGGGCAATGTTTCTTCGTATTTCTCTGAACTTTCATTTGCGCCAACTTTCATGGCTCTAGCTCTTCAAATAACAAAGTTATAAGCAAACGAAGTTGAGTTTCAAAACGCCTAGTTTGGGGCCTCTAGCTCTTCAAATAGCGAAGTTATAAGCAAAAGAAGTTCATCATCTGATTTGAACGTGTTCCCGTGGTCGGATCGTAATGAAATTGGGCAATGTTTCTTCGTATTTCTCTGAACTTTCATTTGCGCCAACTTTCATGGCTCTAGCTCTTCAAATAACAAAGTTATAAGCAAACGAAGTTGAGTTTCAAAACGCCTAGTTTGGGGCCTCTAGCTCTTCAAATAGCGAAGTTATAAGCAAAAGAAGTTCATCATCTGATTTGAACGTGTTCCCGTGGTCGGATCGTAATGAAATTGGGCAATGTTTCTTCGTATTTCTCTGAACTTTCATTTGCGCCAACTTTCATGGCTCTAGCTCTTCAAATAACAAAGTTATAAGCAAACGAAGTTGAGTTTCAAAACGCCTAGTTTGGGGCCTCTAGCTCTTCAAATAGCGAAGTTATAAGCAAAAGAAGTTCATCATCTGATTTGAACGTGTTCCCGTGGTCGGATCGTAATGAAATTGGGCAATGTTTCTTCGTATTTCTCTGAACTTTCATTTGCGCCAACTTTCATGGCTCTAGCTATTCAAATAACAAAGTTATAAGCAAACGAAGTTGAGTTTCAAAACGCCTAGTTTGGGGCCTCTAGCTCTTCAAATAGCGAAGTTATAAGCAAAAGAAGTTCATCATCTGATTTGAACGTGTTCCCGTGGTCGGATCGTAATGAAATTGGGCAATATTTCTTCGTATTTCTCTGAACTTTCATTTGCGCCAACTTTCATGGCTCTAGCTCTTCAAATAACAAAGTTATAAGCAAACGAAGTTGAGTTTCAAAACGCCTAGTTTGGGGCCTCTAGCTCTTCAAATAGCGAAGTTATAAGCAAAAGAAGTTCATCATCTGATTTGAACGTGTTCCCGTGGTCGGATCGTAATGAAATTGGGCAATATTTCTTCGTTTTTCTCTGAACTTTCATTTGCGCCAACTTTCATGGATCTAGCTCTTCAAATAACAAAGTTATAAGCAAACGAAGTTGAGTTTCAAAACGCCTAGTTTGGGGCCTCTAGCTCTTCAAATAGCGAAGTTATAAGCAAAAGAAGTTCATCATCTGATTTGAACGTGTTCCCGTGGTCGGATCGTAATGAAATTGGGCAATATTTCTTCGTTTTTCTCTGAACTTTCATTTGCGCCAACTTTCATGGATCTAGCTCTTCAAATAACAAAGTTATAAGCAAACGAAGTTGAGTTTCAAAACGCCTAGTTTGGGGCCTCTAGCTCTTCAAATAGCGAAGTTATAAGCAAAAGAAGTTCATCATCTGATTTGAACGTGTTCCCGTGGTCGGATCGTAATGAAATTGGGCAATATTTCTTCGTATTTCTCTGAACTTTCATTTGCGCCAACTTTCATGGCTCTAGCTCTTCAAATAACAAAGTTATAAGCAAACGAAGTTGAGTTTCAAAACTCCTAGTTTGGGGCCTCTAGCTCTTCAAATAGCGAAGTTATAAGCAAAAGAAGTTCATCATCTGATTTGAATGTGTTCCCGTGGTCGGATCGTAATGAAATTGGGCAATATTTCTTCGTTTTTCTCTGAACTTTCATTTGCGCCAACTTTCATGGCTCTAGCTCTTCAAATAACAAAGTTATAAGCAAACGAAGTTGAGTTTCAAAACGCCTAGTTTGGGGCCTCTAGCTCTTCAAATAGCGAAGTTATAAGCAAAAGAAGTTCATCATCTGATTTGAACGTGTTCCCGTGGTCGGATCGTAATGAAATTGGGCAATGTTTCTTCGTATTTCTCTGAACTTTCATTTGCGCCAACTTTCATGGCTCTAGCTCTTCAAATAACAAAGTTATAAGCAAACGAAGTTGAGTTTCAAAACGCCTAGTTTGGGGCCTCTAGCTCTTCAAATAGCGAAGTTATAAGCAAAAGAAGTTCATCATCTGATTTGAACGTGTTCCCGTGGTCGGATCGTAATGAAATTGGGCAATATTTCTTCGTTTTTCTCTGAACTTTCATTTGCGCCAACTTTCATGGATCTAGCTCTTCAAATAACAAAGTTATAAGCAAACGAAGTTGAGTTTCAAAACGCCTAGTTTGGGGCCTCTAGCTCTTCAAATAGCGAAGTTATAAGCAAAAGAAGTTCATCATCTGATTTGAACGTGTTCCCGTGGTCGGATCGTAATGAAATTGGGCAATATTTCTTCGTATTTCTCTGAACTTTCATTTGCGCCAACTTTCATGGCTCTAGCTCTTCAAATAACAAAGTTATAAGCAAACGAAGTTGAGTTTCAAAACTCCTAGTTTGGGGCCTCTAGCTCTTCAAATAGCGAAGTTATAAGCAAAAGAAGTTCATCATCTGATTTGAATGTGTTCCCGTGGTCGGATCGTAATGAAATTGGGCAATATTTCTTCGTTTTTCTCTGAACTTTCATTTGCGCCAACTTTCATGGCTCTAGCTCTTCAAATAACAAAGTTATAAGCAAACGAAGTTGAGTTTCAAAACGCCTAGTTTGGGGCCTCTAGCTCTTCAAATAGCGAAGTTATAAGCAAAAGAAGTTCATCATCTGATTTGAACGTGTTCCCGTGGTCGGATCGTAATGAAATTGGGCAATGTTTCTTCGTATTTCTCTGAACTTTCATTTGCGCCAACTTTCATGGCTCTAGCTCTTCAAATAACAAAGTTATAAGCAAACGAAGTTGAGTTTCAAAACGCCTAGTTTGGGGCCTCTAGCTCTTCAAATAGCGAAGTTATAAGCAAAAGAAGTTCATCATCTGATTTGAACGTGTTCCCGTGGTCGGATCGTAATGAAATTGGGCAATGTTTCTTCGTATTTCTCTGAACTTTCATTTGCGCCAACTTTCATGGCTCTAGCTCTTCAAATAACAAAGTTATAAGCAAACGAAGTTGAGTTTCAAAACGCCTAGTTTGGGGCCTCTAGCTCTTCAAATAGCGAAGTTATAAGCAAAAGAAGTTCATCATCTGATTTGAACGTGTTCCCGTGGTCGGATCGTAATGAAATTGGGCAATGTTTCTTCGTATTTCTCTGAACTTTCATTTGCGCCAACTTTCATGGCTCTAGCTCTTCAAATAACAAAGTTATAAGCAAACGAAGTTGAGTTTCAAAACGCCTAGTTTGGGGCCTCTAGCTCTTCAAATAGCGAAGTTATAAGCAAAAGAAGTTCATCATCTGATTTGAACGTGTTCCCGTGGTCGGATCGTAATGAAATTGGGCAATGTTTCTTCGTATTTCTCTGAACTTTCATTTGCGCCAACTTTCATGGCTCTAGCTATTCAAATAAGCTCTTCAAATAGCGAAGTTATAAGCAAAAGAAGTTCATCATCTGATTTGAACGTGTTCCCGTGGTCGGATCGTAATGAAATTGGGCAATGTTTCTTCGTATTTCTCTGAACTTTCATTTGCGCCAACTTTCATGGCTCTAGCTCTTCAAATAACAAAGTTATAAGCAAACGAAGTTGAGTTTCAAAACGCCTAGTTTGGGGCCTCTAGCTCTTCAAATAGCGAAGTTATAAGCAAAAGAAGTTCATCATCTGATTTGAACGTGTTCCCGTGGTCGGATCGTAATGAAATTGGGCAATGTTTCTTCGTATTTCTCTGAACTTTCATTTGCGCCAACTTTCATGGCTCTAGCTCTTCAAATAACAAAGTTATAAGCAAACGAAGTTGAGTTTCAAAACGCCTAGTTTGGGGCCTCTAGCTCTTCAAATAGCGAAGTTATAAGCAAAAGAAGTTCATCATCTGATTTGAACGTGTTCCCGTGGTCGGATCGTAATGAAATTGGGCAATGTTTCTTCGTATTTCTCTGAACTTTCATTTGCGCTAACTTTCATGGCTCTAGCTCTTCAAATAACAAAGTTATAAGCAAACGAAGTTGAGTTTCAAAACGCCTAGTTTGGGGCCTCTAGCTCTTCAAATAGCGAAGTTATAAGCAAAAGAAGTTCATCATCTGATTTGAACGTGTTCCCATGGTCGGATCGTAATGAAATTGGGCAATGTTTCTTCGTATTTCTCTGAACTTTCATTTGCGCCAACTTTCATGGCTCTAGCTATTCAAATAACAAAGTTATAAGCAAACGAAGTTGAGTTTCAAAACGCCTAGTTTGGGGCCTCTAGCTCTTCAAATAGCGAAGTTATAAGCAAAAGAAGTTCATCATCTGATTTGAACGTGTTCCCGTGGTCGGATCGTAATGAAATTGGGCAATGTTTCTTCGTATTTCTCTGAACTTTCATTTGCGCCAACTTTCATGGCTCTAGCTCTTCAAATAACAAAGTTATAAGCAAACGAAGTTGAGTTTCAAAACGCCTAGTTTGGGGCCTCTAGCTCTTCAAATAGCGAAGTTATAAGCAAAAGAAGTTCATCATCTGATTTGAACGTGTTCCCGTGGTCGGATCGTAATGAAATTGGGCAATATTTCTTCGTTTTTCTCTGAACTTTCATTTGCGCCAACTTACATGGCTCTAGCTCTTCAAATAACAAAGTTATAAGCAAACGAAGTTGAGTTTCAAAACGCCTAGTTTGGGGCCTCTAGCTCTTCAAATAGCGAAGTTATAAGCAAAAGAAGTTCATCATCTGATTTGAACGTGTTCCCGTGGTCGGATCGTAATGAAATTGGGCAATATTTCTTCGTTTTTCTCTGAACTTTCATTTGCGCCAACTTTCATGGATCTAGCTCTTCAAATAACAAAGTTATAAGCAAACGAAGTTGAGTTTCAAAACGCCTAGTTTGGGGCCTCTAGCTCTTCAAATAGCGAAGTTATAAGCAAAAGAAGTTCATCATCTGATTTGAACGTGTTCCCGTGGTCGGATCGTAATGAAATTGGGCAATGTTTCTTCGTATTTCTCTGAACTTTCATTTGCGCCAACTTTCATGGCTCTAGCTCTTCAAATAACAAAGTTATAAGCAAACGAAGTTGAGTTTCAAAACGCCTAGTTTGGGGCCTCTAGCTCTTCAAATAGCGAAGTTATAAGCAAAAGAAGTTCATCATCTGATTTGAACGTGTTCCCGTGGTCGGATCGTAATGAAATTGGGCAATATTTCTTCGTTTTTCTCTGAACTTTCATTTGCGTCAACTTTCATGGCTCTAGCTCTTCAAATAACAAGGTTATAAGCAAACGAAGTTGAGTTTCAAAACGCCTAGTTTGGGGCCTCTAGCTCTTCAAATAGCGAAGTTATAAGCAAAAGAAGTTCATTATCTGATTTGAACGTGTTCCCGTGGTCGGATCGTAATGAAATTGGGCAATATTTCTTCGTTTTTCTCTGAACTTTCATTTGCGCCAACTTTCATGGCTCTAGCTCTTCAAATAAAAAAGTTATAAGCAAACGAAGTTGAGCTTCAAAACGCCTAGTTTGGGGCCTCTAGCTCTTCAAATAGCGAAGTTATAAGCAAAAGAAGTTCATCATCTGATTTGAATGTGTTCCCGTGGTCGGATCGTAATGAAATTAGGCAATATTTCTTCGTTTTTCTCTGAACTTTCATTTGCGCCAACTTTCATGGCTCTAGCTCTTCAAATAACAAAGTTATAAGCAAACGAAGTTGAGTTTCAAAACGCCTAGTTTGGGGCCTCTAGCTCTTCAAATAGCGAAGTTATAAGCAAAAGAAGTTCATCATCTGATTTGAACGTGTTCCCGTGGTCGGATCGTAATGAAATTGGGCAATATTTCTTCGTTTTTCTCTGAACTTTCATTTGCGCCAACTTTCATGGCTCTAGCTCTTCAAATAACAAAGTTATAAGCAAACGAAGTTGAGTTTCAAAACGCCTAGTTTGGGGCCTCTAGCTCTTCAAATAGCGAAGTTATAAGCAAAAGAAGTTCATCATCTGATTTGAACGTGTTCCCGTGGTCGGATCGTAATGAAATTGGGCAATGTTTCTTCGTATTTCTCTGAACTTTCATTTGCGCCAACTTTCATGGCTCTAGCTCTTCAAATAACAAAGTTATAAGCAAACGAAGTTGAGTTTCAAAACGCCTAGTTTGGGGCCTCTAGCTCTTCAAATAGCGAAGTTATAAGCAAAAGAAGTTCATCATCTGATTTGAACGTGTTCCCGTGGTCGGATCGTAATGAAATTGGGCAATATTTCTTCGTTTTTCTCTGAACTTTCATTTGCGCCAACTTACATGGCTCTAGCTCTTCAAATAACAAAGTTATAAGCAAACGAAGTTGAGTTTCAAAACGCCTAGTTTGGGGCCTCTAGCTCTTCAAATAGCGAAGTTATAAGCAAAAGAAGTTCATCATCTGATTTGAACGTGTTCCCGTGGTCGGATCGTAATGAAATTGGGCAATATTTCTTCGTTTTTCTCTGAACTTTCATTTGCGCCAACTTTCATGGATCTAGCTCTTCAAATAACAAAGTTATAAGCAAACGAAGTTGAGTTTCAAAACGCCTAGTTTGGGGCCTCTAGCTCTTCAAATAGCGAAGTTATAAGCAAAAGAAGTTCATCATCTGATTTGAACGTGTTCCCGTGGTCGGATCGTAATGAAATTGGGCAATGTTTCTTCGTATTTCTCTGAACTTTCATTTGCGCCAACTTTCATGGCTCTAGCTCTTCAAATAACAAAGTTATAAGCAAACGAAGTTGAGTTTCAAAACGCCTAGTTTGGGGCCTCTAGCTCTTCAAATAGCGAAGTTATAAGCAAAAGAAGTTCATCATCTGATTTGAACGTGTTCCCGTGGTCGGATCGTAATGAAATTGGGCAATATTTCTTCGTTTTTCTCTGAACTTTCATTTGCGCCAACTTTCATGGCTCTAGCTCTTCAAATAACAAAGTTATAAGCAAACGAAGTTGAGTTTCAAAACGCCTAGTTTGGGGCCTCTAGCTCTTCAAATAGCGAAGTTATAAGCAAAAGAAGTTCATCATCTGATTTGAACGTGTTCCCGTGGTCGGATCGTAATGAAATTGGGCAATATTTCTTCGTTTTTCTCTGAACTTTCATTTGCGCCAACTTTCATGGCTCTAGCTCTTCAAATAACAAAGTTATAAGCAAACGAATTTGAGTTTCAAAACGCCTAGTTTGGGGCCTCTAGCTCTTCAAATAGCGAAGTTATAAGCAAAAGAAGTTCATCATCTGATTTGAACGTGTTCCCGTGGTCGGATCGTAATGAAATTGGGCAATATTTCTTCGTATTTCTCTGAACTTTCATTTGCGCCAACATTTCATGGCTCTAGCTCTTCAAATAACAAAGTTATAAGCAAACGAAGTTGAGTTTCAAAACGCCTAGTTTGGGGCCTCTAGCTCTTCAAATAGCGAAGTTATAAGCAAAAGAAGTTCATCATCTGATTTGAACGTGTTCCCGTGGTCGGATCGTAATGAAATTGGGCAATATTTCTTCGTATTTCTCTGAACTTTCATTTGCGCCAACTTTCATGGCTCTAGCTCTTCAAATAACAAAGTTATAAGCAAACGAAGTTGAGTTTCAAAACGCCTAGTTTGGGGCCTCTAGCTCTTCAAATAGCGAAGTTATAAGCAAAAGAAGTTCATCATCTGATTTGAACGTGTTCCCGTGGTCGGATCGTAATGAAATTGGGCAATATTTCTTCGTATTTCTCTGAACTTTCATTTGCGCCAACTTTCATGGCTCTAGCTCTTCAAATAACAAAGTTATAAGCAAACGAAGTTGAGTTTCAAAACGCCTAGTTTGGGGCCTCTAGCTCTTCAAATAGCGAAGTTATAAGCAAAAGAAGTTCATCATCTGATTTGAACGTGTTCCCGTGGTCGGATCGTAATGAAATTGGGCAATATTTCTTCGTATTTCTCTGAACTTTCATTTGCGCCAACTTTCATGGCTCTAGCTCTTCAAATAACAAAGTTATAAGCAAACGAAGTTGAGTTTCAAAACGCCTAGTTTGGGGCCTCTAGCTCTTCAAATAGCGAAGTTATAAGCAAAAGAAGTTCATCATCTGATTTGAACGTGTTCCCGTGGTCGGATCGTAATGAAATTGGGCAATATTTCTTCGTATTTCTCTGAACTTTCATTTGCGCCAACTTTCATGGCTCTAGCTCTTCAAATAACAAAGTTATAAGCAAACGAAGTTGAGTTTCAAAACGCCTAGTTTGGGGCCTCTAGCTCTTCAAATAGCGAAGTTATAAGCAAAAGAAGTTCATCATCTGATTTGAACGTGTTCCCGTGGTCGGATCGTAATGAAATTGGGCAATATTTCTTCGTATTTCTCTGAACTTTCATTTGCGCCAACTTTCATGGCTCTAGCTCTTCAAATAACAAAGTTATAAGCAAACGAAGTTGAGTTTCAAAACGCCTAGTTTGGGGCCTCTAGCTCTTCAAATAGCGAAGTTATAAGCAAAAGAAGTTCATCATCTGATTTGAACGTGTTCCCGTGGTCGGATCGTAATGAAATTGGGCAATATTTCTTCGTATTTCTCTGAACTTTCATTTGCGCCAACTTTCATGGCTCTAGCTCTTCAAATAACAAAGTTATAAGCAAACGAAGTTGAGTTTCAAAACGCCTAGTTTGGGGCCTCTAGCTCTTCAAATAGCGAAGTTATAAGCAAAAGAAGTTCATCATCTGATTTGAACGTGTTCCCGTGGTCGGATCGTAATGAAATTGGGCAATATTTCTTCGTATTTCTCTGAACTTTCATTTGCGCCAACATTTCATGGCTCTAGCTCTTCAAATAACAAAGTTATAAGCAAACGAAGTTGAGTTTCAAAACGCCTAGTTTGGGGCCTCTAGCTCTTCAAATAGCGAAGTTATAAGCAAAAGAAGTTCATCATCTGATTTGAACGTGTTCCCGTGGTCGGATCGTAATGAAATTGGGCAATATTTCTTCGTTTTTCTCTGAACTTTCATTTGCGCCAACTTTCATGGCTCTAGCTCTTCAAATAAAAAAGTTATAAGCAAACGAAGTTGAGCTTCAAAACGCCTAGTTTGGGGCCTCTAGCTCTTCAAATAGCGAAGTTATAAGCAAAAGAAGTTCATCATCTGATTTGAATGTGTCCCCGTGGTCGGATCGTAATGAAATTGGGCAATATTTCTTCGTTTTTCTCTGAACTTTCATTTGCGCTAACTTTCATGGCTCTAGCTCTTCAAATAACAAAGTTATAAGCAAACGAAGTTGAGTTTCAAAACGCCTAGTTTGGGGCCTCTAGCTCTTCAAATAGCGAAGTTATAAGCAAAAGAAGTTCATCATCTGATTTGAATGTGTCCCCGTGGTCGGATCGTAATGAAATTGGGCAATATTTCTTCGTATTTCTCTGAACTTTCATTTGCGCCAACTTTCATGGCTCTAGCTCTTCAAATAACAAAGTTATAAGCAAACGAAGTTGAGTTTCAAAACGCCTAGTTTGGGGCCTCTAGCTCTTCAAATAGCGAAGTTATAAGCAAAAGAAGTTCATCATCTGATTTGAATGTGTCCCCGTGGTCGGATCGTAATGAAATTGGGCAATATTTCTTCGTTTTTCTCTGAACTTTCATTTGCGCCAACTTTCATGGCTCTAGCTCTTCAAATAACAAAGTTATAAGCAAACGAAGTTGAGTTTCAAAACGCCTAGTTTGGGGCCTCTAGCTCTTCAAATAGCGAAGTTATAAGCAAAAGAAGTTCATCATCTGATTTGAACGTGTTCCCGTGGTCGGATCGTAATGAAATTGGGCAATATTTCTTCGTATTTCTCTGAACTTTCATTTGCGCCAACTTTCATGGCTCTAGCTCTTCAAATAACAAAGTTATAAGCAAACGAAGTTGAGTTTCAAAACGCCTAGTTTGGGGCCTCTAGCTCTTCAAATAGCGAAGTTATAAGCAAAAGAAGTTCATCATCTGATTTGAACATGTTCCCGTGGTCGGATCGTAATGAAATTGGGCAATATTTCTTCGTTTTTCTCTGAACTTTCATTTGCGCTAACTTTCATGGCTCTAGCTCTTCAAATAACGAAGTTATAAGCAAACGAAGTTGAGCTTCAAAACGCCTAGTTTGGGGCCTCTAGCTCTTCAAATAGCGAAGTTATAAGCAAAAGAAGTTCATCATCTGATTTGAATGTGTTCCCGTGGTCGGATCGTAATGAAATTGGGCAATATTTCTTCGTATTTCTCTGAACTTTCATTTGCGCCAACTTTCATGGCTCTAGCTCTTCAAATAACAAAGTTATAAGCAAACGAAGTTGAGTTTCAAAACGCCTAGTTTGGGGCCTCTAGCTCTTCAAATAGCGAAGTTATAAGCAAAAGAAGTTCATCATCTGATTTGAACGTGTTCCCGTGGTCGGATCGTAATGAAATTGGGCAATATTTCTTCGTTTTTCTCTGAACTTTCATTTGCGCCAACTTTCATGGCTCTAGCTCTTCAAATAACAAAGTTATAAGCAAACGAAGTTGAGCTTCAAAACGCCTAGTTTGGGGCCTCTAGCTCTTCAAATAGCGAAGTTATAAGCAAAAGAAGTTCATCATCTGATTTGAATGTGTCCCCGTGGTCGGATCGTAATGAAATTGGGCAATATTTCTTCGTTTTTCTCTGAACTTTCATTTGCGCTAACTTTCATGGCTCTAGCTCTTCAAATAACGAAGTTATAAGCAAACGAAGTTGAGCTTCAAAACGCCTAGTTTGGGGCCTCTAGCTCTTCAAATAGCGAAGTTATAAGCAAAAGAAGTTCATCATCTGATTTGAATGTGTTCCCGTGGTCGGATCGTAATGAAATTGGGCAATATTTCTTCGTTTTTCTCTGAACTTTCATTTGCGCTAACTTTCATGGCTCTAGCTCTTCAAATAACGAAGTTATAAGCAAACGAAGTTGAGCTTCAAAACGCCTAGTTTGGGGCCTCTAGCTCTTCAAATAGCGAAGTTATAAGCAAAAGAAGTTCATCATCTGATTTGAATGTGTTCCCGTGGTCGGATCGTAATGAAATTAGGCAATATTTCTTCGTTTTTCTCTGAACTTTCATTTGCGCCAACTTTCATGGCTCTAGCTCTTCAAATAACAAAGTTATAAGCAAACGAAGTTGAGTTTCAAAACGCCTAGTTTGGGGCCTCTAGCTCTTCAAATAGCGAAGTTATAAGCAAAAGAAGTTCATCATCTGATTTGAACGTGTTCCCGTGGTCGGATCGTAATGAAATTGGGCAATATTTCTTCGTATTTCTCTGAACTTTCATTTGCGCCAACTTTCATGGCTCTAGCTCTTCAAATAACAAAGTTATAAGCAAACGAAGTTGAGCTTCAAAACGCCTAGTTTGGGGCCTCTAGCTCTTCAAATAGCGAAGTTATAAGCAAAAGAAGTTCATCATCTGATTTGAATGTGTTCCCGTGGTCGGATCGTAATGAAATTGGGCAATATTTCTTCGTTTTTCTCTGAACTTTCATTTGCGCTAACTTTCATGGCTCTAGCTCTTCAAATAACGAAGTTATAAGCAAACGAAGTTGAGCTTCAAAACGCCTAGTTTGGGGCCTCTAGCTCTTCAAATAGCGAAGTTATAAGCAAAAGAAGTTCATCATCTGATTTGAATGTGTTCCCGTGGTCGGATCGTAATGAAATTGGGCAATATTTCTTCGTTTTTCTCTGAACTTTCATTTGCGCTAACTTTCATGGCTCTAGCTCTTCAAATAACGAAGTTATAAGCAAACGAAGTTGAGCTTCAAAACGCCTAGTTTGGGGCCTCTAGCTCTTCAAATAGCGAAGTTATAAGCAAAAGAAGTTCATCATCTGATTTGAACGTGTTCCCGTGGTCGGATCGTAATGAAATTGGGCAATATTTCTTCGTATTTCTCTGAACTTTCATTTGCGCCAACTTTCATGGCTCTAGCTCTTCAAATAACAAAGTTATAAGCAAACGAAGTTGAGCTTCAAAACGCCTAGTTTGGGGCCTCTAGCTCTTCAAATAGCGAAGTTATAAGCAAAAGAAGTTCATCATCTGATTTGAACGTGTTCCCGTGGTCGGATCGTAATGAAATTGGGCAATATTTCTTCGTTTTTCTCTGAACTTTCATTTGCGCTAACTTTCATGGCTCTAGCTCTTCAAATAACGAAGTTATAAGCAAACGAAGTTGAGCTTCAAAACGCCTAGTTTGGGGCCTCTAGCTCTTCAAATAGCGAAGTTATAAGCAAAAGAAGTTCATCATCTGATTTGAATGTGTTCCCGTGGTCGGATCGTAATGAAATTGGGCAATATTTCTTCGTTTTTCTCTGAACTTTCATTTGCGCTAACTTTCATGGCTCTAGCTCTTCAAATAACGAAGTTATAAGCAAACGAAGTTGAGCTTCAAAACGCCTAGTTTGGGGCCTCTAGCTCTTCAAATAGCGATGTTATAAGCAAAAGAAGTTCATCATCTGATTTGAACGTGTTCCCGTGGTCGGATCGTAATGAAATTGGGCAATATTTCTTCGTTTTTCTCTGAACTTTCATTTGCGCTAACTTTCATGGCTCTAGCTCTTCAAATAACGAAGTTATAAGCAAACGAAGTTGAGCTTCAAAACGCCTAGTTTGGGGCCTCTAGCTCTTCAAATAGCGAAGTTATAAGCAAAAGAAGTTCATCATCTGATTTGAATGTGTTCCCGTGGTCGGATCGTAAAGAAATTGGGCAATATTTCTTCGTTTTTCTCTGAACTTTCATTTGCGCTAACTTTCATGGCTCTAGCTCTTCAAATAACGAAGTTATAAGCAAACGAAGTTGAGCTTCAAAACGCCTAGTTTGGGGCCTCTAGCTCTTCAAATAGCGAAGTTATAAGCAAAAGAAGTTCATCATCTGATTTGAATGTGTTCCCGTGGTCGGATCGTAATGAAATTGGGCAATATTTCTTCGTTTTTCTCTGAACTTTCATTTGCGCTAACTTTCATGGCTCTAGATCTTCAAATAACGAAGTTATAAGCAAACGAAGTTGAGCTTCAAAACGCCTAGTTTGGGGCCTCTAGCTCTTCAAATAGCGAAGTTATAAGCAAAAGAAGTTCATCATCTGATTTGAATGTGTTCCCGTGGTCGGATCGTAATGAAATTGGGCAATATTTCTTCGTTTTTCTCTGAACTTTCATTTGCGCTAACTTTCATGGCTCTAGCTCTTCAAATAACAAAGTTATAAGCAAACGAAGTTGAGCTTCAAAACGCCTAGTTTGGGGCCTCTAGCTCTTCAAATAGCGAAGTTATAAGCAAAAGAAGTTCATCATCTGATTTGAACGTGTTCCCGTGGTCGGATCGTAATGAAATTGGGCAATATTTCTTCGTTTTTCTCTGAACTTTCATTTGCGCTAACTTTCATGGCTCTAGCTCTTCAAATAACGAAGTTATAAGCAAACGAAGTTGAGCTTCAAAACGCCTAGTTTGGGGCCTCTAGCTCTTCAAATAGCGAAGTTATAAGCAAAAGAAGTTCATCATCTGATTTGAATGTGTTCCCGTGGTCGGATCGTAATGAAATTGGGCAATATTTCTTCGTTTTTCTCTGAACTTTCATTTGCGCTAACTTTCATGGCTCTAGCTCTTCAAATAACGAAGTTATAAGCAAACGAAGTTGAGCTTCAAAACGCCTAGTTTGGGGCCTCTAGCTCTTCAAATAGCGAAGTTATAAGCAAAAGAAGTTCATCATCTGATTTGAACGTGTTCCCGTGGTCGGATCGTAATGAAATTGGGCAATATTTCTTCGTTTTTCTCTGAACTTTCATTTGCGCTAACTTTCATGGCTCTAGCTCTTCAAATAACGAAGTTATAAGCAAACGAAGTTGAGCTTCAAAACGCCTAGTTTGGGGCCTCTAGCTCTTCAAATAGCGAAGTTATAAGCAAAAGAAGTTCATCATCTGATTTGAATGTGTTCCCGTGGTCGGATCGTAAAGAAATTGGGCAATATTTCTTCGTTTTTCTCTGAACTTTCATTTGCGCTAACTTTCATGGCTCTAGCTCTTCAAATAACGAAGTTATAAGCAAACGAAGTTGAGCTTCAAAACGCCTAGTTTGGGGCCTCTAGCTCTTCAAATAGCGAAGTTATAAGCAAAAGAAGTTCATCATCTGATTTGAATGTGTTCCCGTGGTCGGATCGTAATGAAATTGGGCAATATTTCTTCGTTTTTCGTTCGTTTCGTTGAACTTTCATTTGCGCTAACTTTCATGGCTCTAGCTCTTCAAATAACGAAGTTATAAGCAAACGAAGTTGAGCTTCAAAACGCCTAGTTTGGGGCCTCTAGCTCCTCAAATAGCGAAGTTATAAGCAAAAGAAGTTCATCATCTGATTTGAACGTGTTCCCGTGGTCGGATCGTAATGAAATTGGGCAATATTTCTTCGTTTTTCTCTGAACTTTCATTTGCGCTAACTTTCATGGCTCTAGCTCTTCAAATAACGAAGTTATAAGCAAACGAAGTTGAGCTTCAAAACGCCTAGTTTGGGGCCTCTAGCTCTTCAAATAGCGAAGTTATAAGCAAAAGAAGTTCATCATCTGATTTGAATGTGTTCCCGTGGTCGGATCGTAATGAAATTGGGCAATATTTCTTCGTTTTTCTCTGAACTTTCATTTGCGCTAACTTTCATGGCTCTAGCTCTTCAAATAACGAAGTTATAAGCAAACGAAGTTGAGCTTCAAAACGCCTAGTTTGGGGCCTCTAGCTCTTCAAATAGCGAAGTTATAAGCAAAAGAAGTTCATCATCTGATTTGAACGTGTTCCCGTGGTCGGATCGTAATGAAATTGGGCAATATTTCTTCGTTTTTCTCTGAACTTTCATTTGCGCTAACTTTCATGGCTCTAGCTCTTCAAATAACGAAGTTATAAGCAAACGAAGTTGAGCTTCAAAACGCCTAGTTTGGGGCCTCTAGCTCTTCAAATAGCGAAGTTATAAGCAAAAGAAGTTCATAATCTGATTTGAACGTGTTCCCGTGGTCGGATCGTAATGAAATTGGGCAATATTTCTTCGTTTTTCTCTGAACTTTCATTTGCGCTAACTTTCATGGCTCTAGCTCTTCAAATAACGAAGTTATAAGCAAACGAAGTTGAGCTTCAAAACGCCTAGTTTGGGGCCTCTAGCTCTTCAAATAGCGAAGTTATAAGCAAAAGAAGTTCATCATCTGATTTGAATGTGTTCCCGTGGTCGGATCGTAATGAAATTGGGCAATATTTCTTCGTTTTTCTCTGAACTTTCATTTGCGCTAACTTTCATGGCTCTAGCTCTTCAAATAACGAAGTTATAAGCAAACGAAGTTGAGCTTCAAAACGCCTAGTTTGGGGCCTCTAGCTCTTCAAATAGCGAAGTTATAAGCAAAAGAAGTTCATCATCTGATTTGAATGTGTTCCCGTGGTCGGATCGTAATGAAATTGGGCAATATTTCTTCGTTTTTCTCTGAACTTTCATTTGCGCCAACTTTCATGGCTCTAGCTCTTCAAATAACAAAGTTATAAGCAAACGAAGTTGAGTTTCAAAACGCCTAGTTTGGGGCCTCTAGCTCTTCAAATAGCGAAGTTATAAGCAAAAGAAGTTCATCATCTGATTTGAACGTGTTCCCGTGGTCGGATCGTAATGAAATTGGGCAATGTTTCTTCGTATTTCTCTGAACTTTCATTTGCGCCAACTTTCATGGCTCTAGCTCTTCAAATAACAAAGTTATAAGCAAACGAAGTTGAGCTTCAAAACGCCTAGTTTGGGGCCTCTAGCTCTTCAAATAGCGAAGTTATAAGCAAAAGAAGTTCATCATCTGATTTGAATGTGTCCCCGTGGTCGGATCGTAATGAAATTGGGCAATATTTCTTCGTTTTTCTCTGAACTTTCATTTGCGCTAACTTTCATGGCTCTAGCTCTTCAAATAACGAAGTTATAAGCAAACGAAGTTGAGCTTCAAAACGCCTAGTTTGGGGCCTCTAGCTCTTCAAATAGCGAAGTTATAAGCAAAAGAAGTTCATCATCTGATTTGAATGTGTCCCCGTGGTCGGATCGTAATGAAATTGGGCAATATTTCTTCGTTTTTCTCTGAACTTTCATTTGCGCTAACTTTCATGGCTCTAGCTCTTCAAATAACGAAGTTATAAGCAAACGAAGTTGAGCTTCAAAACGCCTAGTTTGGGGCCTCTAGCTCTTCAAATAGCGAAGTTATAAGCAAAAGAAGTTGAGTTTCAAAACGCCTAGTTTGGGGCCTCTAGCTCTTCAAATAGCGAAGTTATAAGCAAAAGAAGTTCATCATCTGATTTGAACGTGTTCCCGTGGTCGGATCGTAATGAAATTGGGCAATATTTCTTCGTATTTCTCTGAACTTTCATTTGCGCCAATAACGAAGTTATAAGCAAACGAAGTTGAGCTTCAAAACGCCTAGTTTGGGGCCTCTAGCTCTTCAAATAGCGAAGTTATAAGCAAAAGAAGTTCATCATCTGATTTGAATGTGTTCCCGTGGTCGGATCGTAATGAAATTGGGCAATATTTCTTCGTTTTTCTCTGAACTTTCATTTGCGCCAACTTTCATGGCTCTAGCTCTTCAAATAACAAAGTTATAAGCAAACGAAGTTGAGTTTCAAAACGCCTAGTTTGGGGCCTCTAGCTCTTCAAATAGCGAAGTTATAAGCAAAAGAAGTTCATCATCTGATTTGAACGTGTTCCCGTGGTCGGATCGTAATGAAATTGGGCAATATTTCTTCGTTTTTCTCTGAACTTTCATTTGCGCTAACTTTCATGGCTCTAGCTCTTCAAATAACGAAGTTATAAGCAAACGAAGTTGAGCTTCAAAACGCCTAGTTTGGGGCCTCTAGCTCTTCAAATAGCGAAGTTATAAGCAAAAGAAGTTCATCATCTGATTTGAATGTGTTCCCGTGGTCGGATCGTAATGAAATTGGGCAATATTTCTTCGTTTTTCTCTGAACTTTCATTTGCGCTAACTTTCATGGCTCTAGCTCTTCAAATAACGAAGTTATAAGCAAACGAAGTTGAGCTTCAAAACGCCTAGTTTGGGGCCTCTAGCTCTTCAAATAGCGAAGTTATAAGAAAAAGAAGTTCATCATCTGATTTGAATGTGTTCCCGTGGTCGGATCGTAATGAAATTGGGCAATATTTCTTCGTTTTTCTCTGAACTTTCATTTGCGCTAACTTTCATGGCTCTAGCTCTTCAAATAACAAAGTTATAAGCAAACGAAGTTGAGCTTCAAAACGCCTAGTTTGGGGCCTCTAGCTCTTCAAATAGCGAAGTTATAAGCAAAAGAAGTTCATCATCTGATTTGAACGTGTTCCCGTGGTCGGATCGTAATGAAATTGGGCAATATTTCTTCGTTTTTCTCTGAACTTTCATTTGCGCTAACTTTCATGGCTCTAGCTCTTCAAATAACGAAGTTATAAGCAAACGAAGTTGAGCTTCAAAACGCCTAGTTTGGGGCCTCTAGCTCTTCAAATAGCGAAGTTATAAGCAAAAGAAGTTCATCATCTGATTTGAATGTGTTCCCGTGGTCGGATCGTAATGAAATTGGGCAATATTTCTTCGTTTTTCTCTGAACTTTCATTTGCGCTAACTTTCATGGCTCTAGCTCTTCAAATAACGAAGTTATAAGCAAACGAAGTTGAGCTTCAAAACGCCTAGTTTGGGGCCTCTAGCTCTTCAAATAGCGAAGTTATAAGCAAAAGAAGTTCATCATCTGATTTGAATGTGTTCCCGTGGTCGGATCGTAATGAAATTGGGCAATATTTCTTCGTTTTTCTCTGAACTTTCATTTGCGCCAACTTTCATGGCTCTAGCTCTTCAAATAACAAAATTATAAGCAAACGAAGTTGAGTTTCAAAACGCCTAGTTTGGGGCCTCTAGCTCTTCAAATAGCGAAGTTATAAGCAAAAGAAGTTCATCATCTGATTTGAACGTGTTCCCGTGGTCGGATCGTAATGAAATTGGGCAATGTTTCTTCGTATTTCTCTGAACTTTCATTTGCGCCAACTTTCATGGCTCTAGCTCTTCAAATAACAAAGTTATAAGCAAACGAAGTTGAGCTTCAAAACGCCTAGTTTGGGGCCTCTAGCTCTTCAAATAGCGAAGTTATAAGCAAAAGAAGTTCATCATCTGATTTGAACGTGTTCCCGTGGTCGGATCGTAATGAAATTGGGCAATATTTCTTCGTATTTCTCTGAACTTTCATTTGCGCCAACTTTCATGGCTCTAGCTCTTCAAATAACAAAGTTGTAAGCAAACGAAGTTGAGCTTCAAAACGCCTAGTTTGGGGCCTCTAGCTCTTCAAATAGCGAAGTTATAAGCAAAAGAAGTTCATCATCTGATTTGAATGTGTCCCCGTGGTCGGATCGTAATGAAATTGGGCAATATTTCTTCGTTTTTCTCTGAACTTTCATTTGCGCTAACTTTCATGGCTCTAGCTCTTCAAATAACGAAGTTATAAGCAAACGAAGTTGAGCTTCAAAACGCCTAGTTTGGGGCCTCTAGCTCTTCAAATAGCGAAGTTATAAGCAAAAGAAGTTCATCATCTGATTTGAATGTGTCCCCGTGGTCGGATCGTAATGAAATTGGGCAATATTTCTTCGTTTTTCTCTGAACTTTCATTTGCGCTAACTTTCATGGCTCTAGCTCTTCAAATAACGAAGTTATAAGCAAACGAAGTTGAGCTTCAAAACGCCTAGTTTGGGGCCTCTAGCTCTTCAAATAGCGAAGTTATAAGCAAAAGAAGTTCATCATCTGATTTGAATGTGTTCCCGTGGTCGGATCGTAATGAAATTGGGCAATATTTCTTCGTTTTTCTCTGAACTTTCATTTGCGCCAACTTTCATGGCTCTAGCTCTTCAAATAACAAAGTTATAAGCAAACGAAGTTGAGTTTCAAAACGCCTAGTTTGGGGCCTCTAGCTCTTCAAATAGCGAAGTTATAAGCAAAAGAAGTTCATCATCTGATTTGAACGTGTTCCCGTGGTCGGATCGTAATGAAATTGGGCAATATTTCTTCGTATTTCTCTGAACTTTCATTTGCGCCAACTTTCATGGCTCTAGCTCTTCAAATAACAAAGTTATAAGCAAACGAAATTGAGCTTCAAAACGCCTAGTTTGGGGCCTCTAGCTCTTCAAATAGCGAAGTTATAAGCAAAAGAAGTTCATCATCTGATTTGAACGTGTTCCCGTGGTCGGATCGTAATGAAATTGGGCAATATTTCTTCGTTTTTCTCTGAACTTTCATTTGCGCCAACTTTCATGGCTCTAGCTCTTCAAATAACAAAGTTATAAGCAAACGAAGTTGAGTTTCAAAACGCCTAGTTTGGGGCCTCTAGCTCTTCAAATAGCGAAGTTATAAGCAAAAGAAGTTCATCATCTGATTTGAACGTGTTCCCGTGGTCGGATCGTAATGAAATTGGGCAATATTTCTTCGTTTTTCTCTGAACTTTCATTTGCGCTAACTTTCATGGCTCTAGCTCTTCAAATAACGAAGTTATAAGCAAACGAAGTTGAGCTTCAAAACGCCTAGTTTGGGGCCTCTAGCTCTTCAAATAGCGAAGTTATAAGCAAAATAAGTTCATCATCTGATTTGAACGTGTTCCCGTGGTCGGATCGTAATGAAATTGGGCAATATTTCTTCGTATTTCTCTGAACTTTCATTTGCGCCAACTTTCATGGCTCTAGCTCTTCAAATAACAAAGTTATAAGCAAACGAAGTTGAGTTTCAAAACGCCTAGTTTGGGGCCTCTAGCTCTTCAAATAGCGAAGTTATAAGCAAAAGAAGTTCATCATCTGATTTGAACGTGTCCCCGTGGTCGGATCGTAATGAAATTGGGCAATATTTCTTCGTTTTTCTCTGAACTTTCATTTGCGCCAACTTTCATGAATGAATTTGAATTTGAATGAAATTGGGCAATATTTCTTCGTTTTTCTCTGAACTTTCATTTGCGCTAACTTTCATGGCTCTAGCTCTTCAAATAACAAAGTTATAAGCAAACGAAGTTGAGTTTCAAAACGCCTAGTTTGGGGCCTCTAGCTCTTCAAATAGCGAAGTTATAAGCAAAAGAAGTTCATCATCTGATTTGAACGTGTTCCCGTGGTCGGATCGTAATGAAATTGGGCAATATTTCTTCGTTTTTCTCTGAACTTTCATTTGCGCCAACTTTCATGGCTCTAGCTCTTCAAATAACAAAGTTAGAAGCAAACGAAGTTGAGTTTCAAAACGCCTAGTTTGGGGCCTCTAGCTCTTCAAATAGCGAAGTTATAAGCAAAAGAAGTTCATCATCTGATTTGAACGTGTTCCCGTGGTCGGATCGTAATGAAATTGGGCAATATTTCTTCGTTTTTCTCTGAACTTTCATTTGCGCCAACTTTCATGGCTCTAGCTCTTCAAATAACAAAGTTATAAGCAAACGAAGTTGAGTTTCAAAACGCCTAGTTTGGGGCCTCTAGCTCTTCAAATAGCGAAGTTATAAGCAAAAGAAGTTCATCATCTGATTTGAACGTGTTCCCGTGGTCGGATCGTAATGAAATTGGGCAATATTTCTTCGTTTTTCTCTGAACTTTCATTTGCGCCAACTTTCATGGCTCTAGCTCTTCAAATAACAAAGTTATAAGCAAACGAAGTTGAGTTTCAAAACGCCTAGTTTGGGGCCTCTAGCTCTTCAAATAGCGAAGTTATAAGCAAAAGAAGTTCATCATCTGATTTGAACGTGTTCCCGTGGTCGGATCGTAATGAAATTGGGCAATATTTCTTCGTTTTTCTCTGAACTTTCATTTGCGCCAACTTTCATGGCTCTAGCTCTTCAAATAACAAAGTTATAAGCAAACGAAGTTGAGTTTCAAAACGCCTAGTTTGGGGCCTCTAGCTCTTCAAATAGCGAAGTTATAAGCAAAAGAAGTTCATCATCTGATTTGAACGTGTTCCCGTGGTCGGATCGTAATGAAATTGGGCAATATTTCTTCGTTTTTCTCTGAACTTTCATTTGCGCCAACTTTCATGGCTCTAGCTCTTCAAATAACAAAGTTATAAGCAAACTAAGTTGAGTTTCAAAACGCCTAGTTTGGGGCCTCTAGCTCTTCAAATAGCGAAGTTATAAGCAAAAGAAGTTCATCATCTGATTTGAACGTGTTCCCGTGGTCGGATCGTAATGAAATTGGGCAATATTTCTTCGTTTTTCTCTGAACTTTCATTTGCGCCAACTTTCATGGCTCTAGCTCTTCAAATAACAAAGTTATAAGCAAACGAAGTTGAGTTTCAAAACGCCTAGTTTGGGGCCTCTAGCTCTTCAAATAGCGAAGTTATAAGCAAAAGAAGTTCATCATCTGATTTGAACGTGTTCCCGTGGTCGGATCGTAATGAAATTGGGCAATATTTCTTCGTTTTTCTCTGAACTTTCATTTGCGCCAACTTTCATGGCTCTAGCTCTTCAAATAACAAAGTTATAAGCAAACGAAGTTGAGTTTCAAAACGCCTAGTTTGGGGCCTCTAGCTCTTCAAATAGCGAAGTTATAAGCAAAAGAAGTTCATCATCTGATTTGAACGTGTCCCCGTGGTCGGATCGTAATGAAATTGGGCAATATTTCTTCGTTTTTCTCTGAACTTTCATTTGCGCCAACTTTCATGGCTCTAGCTCTTCAAATAACAAAGTTATAAGCAAACGAAGTTGAGTTTCAAAACGCCTAGTTTGGGGCCTCTAGCTCTTCAAATAGCGAAGTTATAAGCAAAAGAAGTTCATCATCTGATTTGAACGTGTCCCCGTGGTCGGATCGTAATGAAATTGGGCAATATTTCTTCGTTTTTCTCTGAACTTTCATTTGCGCCAACTTTCATGGCTCTAGCTCTTCAAATAACAAAGTTATAAGCAAAAGAAGTTCATCATCTGATTTGAATGTGTTCCCGAGGTCGGATCGTAATGAAATTGGGCAATATTTCTTCGTTTTTCTCTGAACTTTCATTTGCGCTAACTTTCATGGCTCTAGCTCTTCAAATAACAAAGTTATAAGCAAACGAAGTTGAGTTTCAAAACGCCTAGTTTGGGGCCTCTAGCTCTTCAAATAGCGAAGTTATAAGCAAAAGAAGTTCATCATCTGATTTGAACGTGTTCCCGTGGTCGGATCGTAATGAAATTGGGCAATATTTCTTCGTTTTTCTCTGAACTTTCATTTGCGCCAACTTTCATGGCTCTAGCTCTTCAAATAACAAAGTTATAAGCAAACGAAGTTGAGTTTCAAAACGCCTAGTTTGGGGCCTCTAGCTCTTCAAATAGCGAAGTTATAAGCAAAAGAAGTTCATCATCTGATTTGAACGTGTTCCCGTGGTCGGATCGTAATGAAATTGGGCAATATTTCTTCGTTTTTCTCTGAACTTTCATTTGCGCCAACTTTCATGGCTCTAGCTCTTCAAATAACAAAGTTATAAGCAAACGAAGTTGAGTTTCAAAACGCCTAGTTTGGGGCCTCTAGCTCTTTAAATAGCGAAGTTATAAGCAAAAGAAGTTCATCATCTGATTTGAACGTTTTCCCGTGGTCGGATCGTAATGAAATTGGGCAATATTTCTTCGTATTTCTCTGAACTTTCATTTGCGCCAACTTTCATGGCTCTAGCTCTTCAAATAACAAAGTTATAAGCAAACGAAGTTGAGTTTCAAAACGCCTAGTTTGGGGCCTCTAGCTCTTCAAATAGCGAAGTTATAAGCAAAAGAAGTTCATCATCTGATTTGAATGTGTCCCCGTGGTCGGATCGTAATGAAATTGGGCAATATTTCTTCGTTTTTCTCTGAACTTTCATTTGCGCCAACTTTCATGGCTCTAGCTCTTCAAATAACAAAGTTATAAGCAAACGAAGTTGAGTTTCAAAACGCCTAGTTTGGGGCCTCTAGCTCTTCAAATAGCGAAGTTATAAGCAAAAGAAGTTCATCATCTGATTTGAACGTGTTCCCGTGGTCGGATCGTAATGAAATTGGGCAATATTTCTTCGTATTTCTCTGAACTTTCATTTGCGCCAACTTTCATGGCTCTAGCTCTTCAAATAACAAAGTTATAAGCAAACGAAGTTGAGCTTCAAAACGCCTAGTTTGGGGCCTCTAGCTCTTCAAATAGCGAAGTTATAAGCAAAAGAAGTTCATCATCTGATTTGAACGTGTTCCCGTGGTCGGATCGTAATGAAATTGGGCAATATTTCTTCGTATTTCTCTGAACTTTCATTTGCGCCAACTTTCATGGCTCTAGCTCTTCAAATAACAAAGTTATAAGCAAACGAAGTTGAGTTTCAAAACGCCTAGTTTGGGGCCTCTAGCTCTTCAAATAGCGAAGTTATAAGCAAAAGAAGTTCATCATCTGATTTGAATGTGTCCCCGTGGTCGGATCGTAATGAAATTGGGCAATATTTCTTCGTTTTTCTCTGAACTTTCATTTGCGCCAACTTTCATGGCTCTAGCTCTTCAAATAACAAAGTTATAAGCAAACGAAGTTGAGTTTCAAAACGCCTAGTTTGGGGCCTCTAGCTCTTCAAATAGCGAAGTTATAAGCAAAAGAAGTTCATCATCTGATTTGAACGTGTTCCCGTGGTCGGATCGTAATGAAATTGGGCAATATTTCTTCGTATTTCTCTGAACTTTCATTTGCGCCAACTTTCATGGCTCTAGCTCTTCAAATAACAAAGTTATAAGCAAACGAAGTTGAGCTTCAAAACGCCTAGTTTGGGTCCTCTAGCTCTTCAAATAGCGAAGTTATAAGCAAAAGAAGTTCATCATCTGATTTGAACGTGTTCCCGTGGTCGGATCGTAATGAAATTGGGCAATATTTCTTCGTATTTCTCTGAACTTTCATTTGCGCCAACTTTCATGGCTCTAGCTCTTCAAATAACAAAGTTATAAGCAAACGAAGTTGAGTTTCAAAACGCCTAGTTTGGGGCCTCTAGCTCTTCAAATAGCGAAGTTATAAGCAAAAGAAGTTCATCATCTGATTTGAATGTGTCCCCGTGGTCGGATCGTAATGAAATTGGGCAATATTTCTTCGTTTTTCTCTGAACTTTCATTTGCGCCAACTTTCATGGCTCTAGCTCTTCAAATAACAAAGTTATAAGCAAACGAAGTTGAGTTTCAAAACGCCTAGTTTGGGGCCTCTAGCTCTTCAAATAGCGAAGTTATAAGCAAAAGAAGTTCATCATCTGATTTGAACGTGTTCCCGTGGTCGGATCGTAATGAAATTGGGCAATATTTCTTCGTATTTCTCTGAACTTTCATTTGCGCCAACTTTCATGGCTCTAGCTCTTCAAATAACAAAGTTATAAGCAAACGAAGTTGAGCTTCAAAACGCCTAGTTTGGGGCCTCTAGCTCTTCAAATAGCGAAGTTATAAGCAAAAGAAGTTCATCATCTGATTTGAACGTGTTCCCGTGGTCGGATCGTAATGAAATTGGGCAATATTTCTTCGTATTTCTCTGAACTTTCATTTGCGCCAACTTTCATGGCTCTAGCTCTTCAAATAACAAAGTTATAAGCAAACGAAGTTGAGTTTCAAAACGCCTAGTTTGGGGCCTCTAGCTCTTCAAATAGCGAAGTTATAAGCAAAAGAAGTTCATCATCTGATTTGAATGTGTCCCCGTGGTCGGATCGTAATGAAATTGGGCAATATTTCTTCGTTTTTCTCTGAACTTTCATTTGCGCCAACTTTCATGGCTCTAGCTCTTCAAATAACAAAGTTATAAGCAAACGAAGTTGAGCTTCAAAACGCCTAGTTTGGGGCCTCTAGCTCTTCAAATAGCGAAGTTATAAGCAAAAGAAGTTCATCATCTGATTTGAACGTGTTCCCGTGGTCGGATCGTAATGAAATTGGGCAATATTTCTTCGTATTTCTCTGAACTTTCATTTGCGCCAACTTTCATGGCTCTAGCTCTTCAAATAACAAAGTTATAAGCAAACGAAGTTGAGTTTCAAAACGCCTAGTTTGGGGCCTCTAGCTCTTCAAATAGCGAAGTTATAAGCAAAAGAAGTTCATCATCTGATTTGAATGTGTCCCCGTGGTCGGATCGTAATGAAATTGGGCAATATTTCTTCGTTTTTCTCTGAACTTTCATTTGCGCCAACTTTCATGGCTCTAGCTCTTCAAATAACAAAGTTATAAGCAAACGAAGTTGAGTTTCAAAACGCCTAGTTTGGGGCCTCTAGCTCTTCAAATAGCGAAGTTATAAGCAAAAGAAGTTCATCATCTGATTTGAACGTGTTCCCGTGGTCGGATCGTAATGAAATTGGGCAATATTTCTTCGTATTTCTCTGAACTTTCATTTGCGCCAACTTTCATGGCTCTAGCTCTTCAAATAACAAAGTTATAAGCAAACGAAGTTGAGCTTCAAAACGCCTAGTTTGGGGCCTCTAGCTCTTCAAATAGCGAAGTTATAAGCAAAAGAAGTTCATCATCTGATTTGAACGTGTTCCCGTGGTCGGATCGTAATGAAATTGGGCAATATTTCTTCGTATTTCTCTGAACTTTCATTTGCGCCAACTTTCATGGCTCTAGCTCTTCAAATAACAAAGTTATAAGCAAACGAAGTTGAGTTTCAAAACGCCTAGTTTGGGGCCTCTAGCTCTTCAAATAGCGAAGTTATAAGCAAAAGAAGTTCATCATCTGATTTGAATGTGTCCCCGTGGTCGGATCGTAATGAAATTGGGCAATATTTCTTCGTTTTTCTCTGAACTTTCATTTGCGCCAACTTTCATGGCTCTAGCTCTTCAAATAACAAAGTTATAAGCAAACGAAGTTGAGTTTCAAAACGCCTAGTTTGGGGCCTCTAGCTCTTCAAATAGCGAAGTTATAAGCAAAAGAAGTTCATCATCTGATTTGAACGTGTTCCCGTGGTCGGATCGTAATGAAATTGGGCAATATTTCTTCGTATTTCTCTGAACTTTCATTTGCGCCAACTTTCATGGCTCTAGCTCTTCAAATAACAAAGTTATAAGCAAACGAAGTTGAGTTTCAAAACGCCTAGTTTGGGGCCTCTAGCTCTTCAAATAGCGAAGTTATAAGCAAAAGAAGTTCATCATCTGATTTGAATGTGTCCCCGTGGTCGGATCGTAATGAAATTGGGCAATATTTCTTCGTTTTTCTCTGAACTTTCATTTGCGCTAACTTTCATGGCTCTAGCTCTTCAAATAACGAAGTTATAAGCAAACGAAGTTGAGTTTCAAAACGCCTAGTTTGGGGCCTCTAGCTCTTCAAATAGCGAAGTTATAAGCAAAAGAAGTTCATCATCTGATTTGAATGTGTCCCCGTGGTCGGATCGTAATGAAATTGGGCAATATTTCTTCGTTTTTCTCTGAACTTTCATTTGCGCCAACTTTCATGGCTCTAGCTCTTCAAATAACAAAGTTATAAGCAAACGAAGTTGAGTTTCAAAACGCCTAGTTTGGGGCCTCTAGCTCTTCAAATAGCGAAGTTATAAGCAAAAGAAGTTCATCATCTGATTTGAATGTGTCCCCGTGGTCGGATCGTAATGAAATTGGGCAATATTTCTTCGTATTTCTCTGAACTTTCATTTGCGCCAACTTTCATGGCTCTAGCTCTTCAAATAGCGAAGTTATAAGCAAAAGAAGTTCATCATCTGATTTGAACGTGTTCCCGTGGTCGGATCGTAATGAAATTGGGCAATATTTCTTCGTTTTTCTCTGAACTTTCATTTGCGCCAACTTTCATGGCTCTAGCTCTTCAAATAACAAAGTTATAAGCAAACGAAGTTGAGTTTCAAAACGCCTAGTTTGGGGCCTCTAGCTCTTCAAATAGCGAAGTTATAAGCAAAAGAAGTTCATCATCTGATTTGAACGTGTCCCCGTGGTCGGATCGTAATGAAATTGGGCAATATTTCTTCGTTTTTCTCTGAACTTTCATTTGCGCCAACTTTCATGGCTCTAGCTCTTCAAATAACAAAGTTATAAGCAAACGAAGTTGAGTTTCAAAACGCCTAGTTTGGGGCCTCTAGCTCTTCAAATAGCGAAGTTATAAGCAAAAGAAGTTCATCATCTGATTTGAACGTGTCCCCGTGGTCGGATCGTAATGAAATTGGGCAATATTTCTTCGTTTTTCTCTGAACTTTCATTTGCGCCAACTTTCATGGCTCTAGCTCTTCAAATAACAAAGTTATAAGCAAAAGAAGTTCATCATCTGATTTGAATGTGTTCCCGAGGTCGGATCGTAATGAAATTGGGCAATATTTCTTCGTTTTTCTCTGAACTTTCATTTGCGCTAACTTTCATGGCTCTAGCTCTTCAAATAACAAAGTTATAAGCAAACGAAGTTGAGTTTCAAAACGCCTAGTTTGGGGCCTCTAGCTCTTCAAATAGCGAAGTTATAAGCAAAAGAAGTTCATCATCTGATTTGAACGTGTTCCCGTGGTCGGATCGTAATGAAATTGGGCAATATTTCTTCGTTTTTCTCTGAACTTTCATTTGCGCCAACTTTCATGGCTCTAGCTCTTCAAATAACAAAGTTATAAGCAAACGAAGTTGAGTTTCAAAACGCCTAGTTTGGGGCCTCTAGCTCTTCAAATAGCGAAGTTATAAGCAAAAGAAGTTCATCATCTGATTTGAACGTGTTCCCGTGGTCGGATCGTAATGAAATTGGGCAATATTTCTTCGTTTTTCTCTGAACTTTCATTTGCGCCAACTTTCATGGCTCTAGCTCTTCAAATAACAAAGTTATAAGCAAACGAAGTTGAGTTTCAAAACGCCTAGTTTGGGGCCTCTAGCTCTTTAAATAGCGAAGTTATAAGCAAAAGAAGTTCATCATCTGATTTGAACGTTTTCCCGTGGTCGGATCGTAATGAAATTGGGCAATATTTCTTCGTATTTCTCTGAACTTTCATTTGCGCCAACTTTCATGGCTCTAGCTCTTCAAATAACAAAGTTATAAGCAAACGAAGTTGAGTTTCAAAACGCCTAGTTTGGGGCCTCTAGCTCTTCAAATAGCGAAGTTATAAGCAAAAGAAGTTCATCATCTGATTTGAATGTGTCCCCGTGGTCGGATCGTAATGAAATTGGGCAATATTTCTTCGTTTTTCTCTGAACTTTCATTTGCGCCAACTTTCATGGCTCTAGCTCTTCAAATAACAAAGTTATAAGCAAACGAAGTTGAGTTTCAAAACGCCTAGTTTGGGGCCTCTAGCTCTTCAAATAGCGAAGTTATAAGCAAAAGAAGTTCATCATCTGATTTGAACGTGTTCCCGTGGTCGGATCGTAATGAAATTGGGCAATATTTCTTCGTATTTCTCTGAACTTTCATTTGCGCCAACTTTCATGGCTCTAGCTCTTCAAATAACAAAGTTATAAGCAAACGAAGTTGAGCTTCAAAACGCCTAGTTTGGGGCCTCTAGCTCTTCAAATAGCGAAGTTATAAGCAAAAGAAGTTCATCATCTGATTTGAACGTGTTCCCGTGGTCGGATCGTAATGAAATTGGGCAATATTTCTTCGTATTTCTCTGAACTTTCATTTGCGCCAACTTTCATGGCTCTAGCTCTTCAAATAACAAAGTTATAAGCAAACGAAGTTGAGTTTCAAAACGCCTAGTTTGGGGCCTCTAGCTCTTCAAATAGCGAAGTTATAAGCAAAAGAAGTTCATCATCTGATTTGAATGTGTCCCCGTGGTCGGATCGTAATGAAATTGGGCAATATTTCTTCGTTTTTCTCTGAACTTTCATTTGCGCCAACTTTCATGGCTCTAGCTCTTCAAATAACAAAGTTATAAGCAAACGAAGTTGAGTTTCAAAACGCCTAGTTTGGGGCCTCTAGCTCTTCAAATAGCGAAGTTATAAGCAAAAGAAGTTCATCATCTGATTTGAACGTGTTCCCGTGGTCGGATCGTAATGAAATTGGGCAATATTTCTTCGTATTTCTCTGAACTTTCATTTGCGCCAACTTTCATGGCTCTAGCTCTTCAAATAACAAAGTTATAAGCAAACGAAGTTGAGTTTCAAAACGCCTAGTTTGGGGCCTCTAGCTCTTCAAATAGCGAAGTTATAAGCAAAAGAAGTTCATCATCTGATTTGAATGTGTCCCCGTGGTCGGATCGTAATGAAATTGGGCAATATTTCTTCGTTTTTCTCTGAACTTTCATTTGCGCCAACTTTCATGGCTCTAGCTCTTCAAATAACAAAGTTATAAGCAAACGAAGTTGAGTTTCAAAACGCCTAGTTTGGGGCCTCTAGCTCTTCAAATAGCGAAGTTATAAGCAAAAGAAGTTCATCATCTGATTTGAACGTGTTCCCGTGGTCGGATCGTAATGAAATTGGGCAATATTTCTTCGTATTTCTCTGAACTTTCATTTGCGCCAACTTTCATGGCTCTAGCTCTTCAAATAACAAAGTTATAAGCAAACGAAGTTGAGCTTCAAAACGCCTAGTTTGGGTCCTCTAGCTCTTCAAATAGCGAAGTTATAAGCAAAAGAAGTTCATCATCTGATTTGAACGTGTTCCCGTGGTCGGATCGTAATGAAATTGGGCAATATTTCTTCGTATTTCTCTGAACTTTCATTTGCGCCAACTTTCATGGCTCTAGCTCTTCAAATAACAAAGTTATAAGCAAACGAAGTTGAGTTTCAAAACGCCTAGTTTGGGGCCTCTAGCTCTTCAAATAGCGAAGTTATAAGCAAAAGAAGTTCATCATCTGATTTGAATGTGTCCCCGTGGTCGGATCGTAATGAAATTGGGCAATATTTCTTCGTTTTTCTCTGAACTTTCATTTGCGCCAACTTTCATGGCTCTAGCTCTTCAAATAACAAAGTTATAAGCAAACGAAGTTGAGTTTCAAAACGCCTAGTTTGGGGCCTCTAGCTCTTCAAATAGCGAAGTTATAAGCAAAAGAAGTTCATCATCTGATTTGAACGTGTTCCCGTGGTCGGATCGTAATGAAATTGGGCAATATTTCTTCGTATTTCTCTGAACTTTCATTTGCGCCAACTTTCATGGCTCTAGCTCTTCAAATAACAAAGTTATAAGCAAACGAAGTTGAGCTTCAAAACGCCTAGTTTGGGGCCTCTAGCTCTTCAAATAGCGAAGTTATAAGCAAAAGAAGTTCATCATCTGATTTGAACGTGTTCCCGTGGTCGGATCGTAATGAAATTGGGCAATATTTCTTCGTATTTCTCTGAACTTTCATTTGCGCCAACTTTCATGGCTCTAGCTCTTCAAATAACAAAGTTATAAGCAAACGAAGTTGAGTTTCAAAACGCCTAGTTTGGGGCCTCTAGCTCTTCAAATAGCGAAGTTATAAGCAAAAGAAGTTCATCATCTGATTTGAATGTGTCCCCGTGGTCGGATCGTAATGAAATTGGGCAATATTTCTTCGTTTTTCTCTGAACTTTCATTTGCGCCAACTTTCATGGCTCTAGCTCTTCAAATAACAAAGTTATAAGCAAACGAAGTTGAGCTTCAAAACGCCTAGTTTGGGGCCTCTAGCTCTTCAAATAGCGAAGTTATAAGCAAAAGAAGTTCATCATCTGATTTGAACGTGTTCCCGTGGTCGGATCGTAATGAAATTGGGCAATATTTCTTCGTATTTCTCTGAACTTTCATTTGCGCCAACTTTCATGGCTCTAGCTCTTCAAATAACAAAGTTATAAGCAAACGAAGTTGAGTTTCAAAACGCCTAGTTTGGGGCCTCTAGCTCTTCAAATAGCGAAGTTATAAGCAAAAGAAGTTCATCATCTGATTTGAATGTGTCCCCGTGGTCGGATCGTAATGAAATTGGGCAATATTTCTTCGTTTTTCTCTGAACTTTCATTTGCGCCAACTTTCATGGCTCTAGCTCTTCAAATAACAAAGTTATAAGCAAACGAAGTTGAGTTTCAAAACGCCTAGTTTGGGGCCTCTAGCTCTTCAAATAGCGAAGTTATAAGCAAAAGAAGTTCATCATCTGATTTGAACGTGTTCCCGTGGTCGGATCGTAATGAAATTGGGCAATATTTCTTCGTATTTCTCTGAACTTTCATTTGCGCCAACTTTCATGGCTCTAGCTCTTCAAATAACAAAGTTATAAGCAAACGAAGTTGAGCTTCAAAACGCCTAGTTTGGGGCCTCTAGCTCTTCAAATAGCGAAGTTATAAGCAAAAGAAGTTCATCATCTGATTTGAACGTGTTCCCGTGGTCGGATCGTAATGAAATTGGGCAATATTTCTTCGTATTTCTCTGAACTTTCATTTGCGCCAACTTTCATGGCTCTAGCTCTTCAAATAACAAAGTTATAAGCAAACGAAGTTGAGTTTCAAAACGCCTAGTTTGGGGCCTCTAGCTCTTCAAATAGCGAAGTTATAAGCAAAAGAAGTTCATCATCTGATTTGAATGTGTCCCCGTGGTCGGATCGTAATGAAATTGGGCAATATTTCTTCGTTTTTCTCTGAACTTTCATTTGCGCCAACTTTCATGGCTCTAGCTCTTCAAATAACAAAGTTATAAGCAAACGAAGTTGAGTTTCAAAACGCCTAGTTTGGGGCCTCTAGCTCTTCAAATAGCGAAGTTATAAGCAAAAGAAGTTCATCATCTGATTTGAACGTGTTCCCGTGGTCGGATCGTAATGAAATTGGGCAATATTTCTTCGTATTTCTCTGAACTTTCATTTGCGCCAACTTTCATGGCTCTAGCTCTTCAAATAACAAAGTTATAAGCAAACGAAGTTGAGCTTCAAAACGCCTAGTTTGGGGCCTCTAGCTCTTCAAATAGCGAAGTTATAAGCAAAAGAAGTTCATCATCTGATTTGAATGTGTCCCCGTGGTCGGATCGTAATGAAATTGGGCAATATTTCTTCGTTTTTCTCTGAACTTTCATTTGCGCTAACTTTCATGGCTCTAGCTCTTCAAATAACGAAGTTATAAGCAAACGAAGTTGAGTTTCAAAACGCCTAGTTTGGGGCCTCTAGCTCTTCAAATAGCGAAGTTATAAGCAAAAGAAGTTCATCATCTGATTTGAATGTGTCCCCGTGGTCGGATCGTAATGAAATTGGGCAATATTTCTTCGTTTTTCTCTGAACTTTCATTTGCGCCAACTTTCATGGCTCTAGCTCTTCAAATAACAAAGTTATAAGCAAACGAAGTTGAGTTTCAAAACGCCTAGTTTGGGGCCTCTAGCTCTTCAAATAGCGAAGTTATAAGCAAAAGAAGTTCATCATCTGATTTGAATGTGTCCCCGTGGTCGGATCGTAATGAAATTGGGCAATATTTCTTCGTATTTCTCTGAACTTTCATTTGCGCCAACTTTCATGGCTCTAGCTCTTCAAATAACAAAGTTATAAGCAAACGAAGTTGAGTTTCAAAACGCCTAGTTTGGGGCCTCTAGCTCTTCAAATAGCGAAGTTATAAGCAAAAGAAGTTCATCATATGATTTGAACGTGTTCCCGTGGTCGGATCGTAATGAAATTGGGCAATATTTCTTCGTATTTCTCTGAACTTTCATTTGCGCCAACTTTCATGGCTCTAGCTCTTCAAATAACAAAGTTATAAGCAAACGAAGTTGAGTTTCAAAACGCCTAGTTTGGGGCCTCTAGCTCTTCAAATAGCGAAGTTATAAGCAAAAGAAGTTCATCATCTGATTTGAACATGTTCCCGTGGTCGGATCGTAATGAAATTGGGCAATATTTCTTCGTTTTTCTCTGAACTTTCATTTGCGCTAACTTTCATGGCTCTAGCTCTTCAAATAACGAAGTTATAAGCAAACGAAGTTGAGTTTCAAAACGCCTAGTTTGGGGCCTCTAGCTCTTCAAATAGCGAAGTTATAAGCAAAAGAAGTTCATCATCTGATTTGAATGTGTCCCCGTGGTCGGATCGTAATGAAATTGGGCAATATTTCTTCGTTTTTCTCTGAACTTTCATTTGCGCCAACTTTCATGGCTCTAGCTCTTCAAATAACAAAGTTATAAGCAAACGAAGTTGAGTTTCAAAACGCCTAGTTTGGGGCCTCTAGCTCTTCAAATAGCGAAGTTATAAGCAAAAGAAGTTCATCATCTGATTTGAATGTGTCCCCGTGGTCGGATCGTAATGAAATTGGGCAATATTTCTTCGTATTTCTCTGAACTTTCATTTGCGCCAACTTTCATGGCTCTAGCTCTTCAAATAACAAAGTTATAAGCAAACGAAGTTGAGTTTCAAAACGCCTAGTTTGGGGCCTCTAGCTCTTCAAATAGCGAAGTTATAAGCAAAAGAAGTTCATCATCTGATTTGAACGTGTTCCCGTGGTCGGATCGTAATGAAATTGGGCAATATTTCTTCGTATTTCTCTGAACTTTCATTTGCGCCAACTTTCATGGCTCTAGCTCTTCAAATAACAAAGTTATAAGCAAACGAAGTTGAGTTTCAAAACGCCTAGTTTGGGGCCTCTAGCTCTTCAAATAGCGAAGTTATAAGCAAAAGAAGTTCATCATCTGATTTGAACATGTTCCCGTGGTCGGATCGTAATGAAATTGGGCAATATTTCTTCGTTTTTCTCTGAACTTTCATTTGCGCCAACTTTCATGGCTCTAGCTCTTCAAATAACAAAGTTATAAGCAAACGAAGTTGAGCTTCAAAACGCCTAGTTTGGGGCCTCTAGCTCTTCAAATAGCGAAGTTATAAGCAAAAGAAGTTCATCATCTGATTTGAATGTGTCCCCGTGGTCGGATCGTAATGAAATTGGGCAATATTTCTTCGTTTTTCTCTGAACTTTCATTTGCGCCAACTTTCATGGCTCTAGCTCTTCAAATAACAAAGTTATAAGCAAACGAAGTTGAGTTTCAAAACGCCTAGTTTGGGGCCTCTAGCTCTTCAAATAGCGAAGTTATAAGCAAAAGAAGTTCATCATCTGATTTGAATGTGTCCCCGTGGTCGGATCGTAATGAAATTGGGCAATATTTCTTCGTATTTCTCTGAACTTTCATTTGCGCCAACTTTCATGGCTCTAGCTCTTCAAATAACAAAGTTATAAGCAAACGAAGTTGAGTTTCAAAACGCCTAGTTTGGGGCCTCTAGCTCTTCAAATAGCGAAGTTATAAGCAAAAGAAGTTCATCATCTGATTTGAACGTGTTCCCGTGGTCGGATCGTAATGAAATTGGGCAATATTTCTTCGTATTTCTCTGAACTTTCATTTGCGCCAACTTTCATGGCTCTAGCTCTTCAAATAACAAAGTTATAAGCAAACGAAGTTGAGTTTCAAAACGCCTAGTTTGGGGCCTCTAGCTCTTCAAATAGCGAAGTTATAAGCAAAAGAAGTTCATCATCTGATTTGAACATGTTCCCGTGGTCGGATCGTAATGAAATTGGGCAATATTTCTTCGTTTTTCTCTGAACTTTCATTTGCGCCAACTTTCATGGCTCTAGCTCTTCAAATAACAAAGTTATAAGCAAACGAAGTTGAGCTTCAAAACGCCTAGTTTGGGGCCTCTAGCTCTTCAAATAGCGAAGTTATAAGCAAAAGAAGTTCATCATCTGATTTGAATGTGTCCCCGTGGTCGGATCGTAATGAAATTGGGCAATATTTCTTCGTTTTTCTCTGAACTTTCATTTGCGCCAACTTTCATGGCTCTAGCTCTTCAAATAACAAAGTTATAAGCAAACGAAGTTGAGTTTCAAAACGCCTAGTTTGGGGCCTCTAGCTCTTCAAATAGCGAAGTTATAAGCAAAAGAAGTTCATCATCTGATTTGAACGTGTTCCCGTGGTCGGATCGTAATGAAATTGGGCAATATTTCTTCGTTTTTCTCTGAACTTTCATTTGCGCCAACTTTCATGGCTCTAGCTCTTCAAATAACAAAGTTATAAGCAAACGAAGTTGAGTTTCAAAACGCCTAGTTTGGGGCCTCTAGCTCTTCAAATAGCGAAGTTATAAGCAAAAGAAGTTCATCATCTGATTTGAATGTGTCCCCGTGGTCTCTGAACTTTCATTTGCGCTAACTTTCATGGCTCTAGCTCTTCAAATAACGAAGTTATAAGCAAACGAAGTTGAGCTTCAAAACGCCTAGTTTGGGGCCTCTAGCTCTTCAAATAGCGAAGTTATAAGCAAAAGAAGTTCATCATCTGATTTGAATGTGTCCCCGTGGTCGGATCGTAATGAAATTGGGCAATATTTCTTCGTTTATCTCTGAACTTTCATTTGCGCTAACTTTCATGGCTCTAGCTCTTCAAATAACGAAGTTATAAGCAAACGAAGTTGAGCTTCAAAACGCCTAGTTTGGGGCCTCTAGCTCTTCAAATAGCGAAGTTATAAGCAAAAGAAGTTCATCATCTGATTTGAATGTGTTCCCGTGGTCGGATCGTAATGAAATTGGGCAATATTTCTTCGTTTTTCTCTGAACTTTCATTTGCGCTAACTTTCATGGCTCTAGCTCTTCAAATAACGAAGTTATAAGCAAACGAAGTTGAGCTTCAAAACGCCTAGTTTGGGGCCTCTAGCTCTTCAAATAGCGAAGTTATAAGCAAAAGAAGTTCATCATCTGATTTGAATGTGTCCCCGTGGTCGGATCGTAATGAAATTGGGCAATATTTCTTCGTTTTTCTCTGAACTTTCATTTGCGCCAACTTTCATGGCTCTAGCTCTTCAAATAACAAAGTTATAAGCAAACGAAGTTGAGTTTCAAAACGCCTAGTTTGGGGCCTCTAGCTCTTCAAATAGCGAAGTTATAAGCAAAAGAAGTTCATCATCTGATTTGAATGTGTTCCCGTGGTCGGATCGTAATGAAATTGGGCAATATTTCTTCGTATTTCTCTGAACTTTCATTTGCGCCAACTTTCATGGCTCTAGCTCTTCAAATAACAAAGTTATAAGCAAACGAAGTTGAGCTTCAAAACGCCTAGTTTGGGGCCTCTAGCTCTTCAAATAGCGAAGTTATAAGCAAAAGAAGTTCATCATCTGATTTGAATGTGTTCCCGTGGTCGGATCGTAATGAAATTGGGCAATATTTCTTCGTTTTTCTCTGAACTTTCATTTGCGCTAACTTTCATGGCTCTAGCTCTTCAAATAACGAAGTTATAAGCAAACGAAGTTGAGCTTCAAAACGCCTAGTTTGGGGCCTCTAGCTCTTCAAATAGCGAAGTTATAAGCAAAAGAAGTTCATCATCTGATTTGAATGTGTTCCCGTGGTCGGATCGTAATGAAATTGGGCAATATTTCTTCGTATTTCTCTGAACTTTCATTTGCGCCAACTTTCATGGCTCTAGCTCTTCAAATAACAAAGTTATAAGCAAACGAAGTTGAGCTTCAAAACGCCTAGTTTGGGGCCTCTAGCTCTTCAAATAGCGAAGTTATAAGCAAAAGAAGTTCATCATCTGATTTGAATGTGTCCCCGTGGTCGGATCGTAATGAAATTGGGCAATATTTCTTCGTTTTTCTCTGAACTTTCATTTGCGCTAACTTTCATGGCTCTAGCTCTTCAAATAACGAAGTTATAAGCAAACGAAGTTGAGCTTCAAAACGCCTAGTTTGGGGCCTCTAGCTCTTCAAATAGCGAAGTTATAAGCAAAAGAAGTTCATCATCTGATTTGAATGTGTCCCCGTGGTCGGATCGTAATGAAATTGGGCAATATTTCTTCGTATTTCTCTGAACTTTCATTTGCGCCAACTTTCATGGCTCTAGCTCTTCAAATAACAAAGTTATAAGCAAACGAAGTTGAGCTTCAAAACGCCTAGTTTGGGGCCTCTAGCTCTTCAAATAGCGAAGTTATAAGCAAAAGAAGTTCATCATCTGATTTGAACGTGTTCCCGTGGTCGGATCGTAATGAAATTGGGCAATATTTCTTCGTTTTTCTCTGAACTTTCATTTGCGCTAACTTTCATGGCTCTAGCTCTTCAAATAACGAAGTTATAAGCAAACGAAGTTGAGCTTCAAAACGCCTAGTTTGGGGCCTCTAGCTCTTCGAATAGCGAAGTTATAAGCAAAAGAAGTTCATCATCTGATTTGAACGTGTTCCCGTGGTCGGATCGTAATGAAATTGGGCAATATTTCTTCGTTTTTCTCTGAACTTTCATTTGCGCTAACTTTCATGGCTCTAGCTCTTCAAATAACGAAGTTATAAGCAAACGAAGTTGAGCTTCAAAACGCCTAGTTTGGGGCCTCTAGCTCTTCAAATAGCGAAGTTATAAGCAAAAGAAGTTCATCATCTGATTTGAATGTGTTCCCGTGGTCGGATCGTAAAGAAATTGGGCAATATTTCTTCGTTTTTCTCTGAACTTTCATTTGCGCTAACTTTCATGGCTCTACCTCTTCAAATAACGAAGTTATAAGCAAACGAAGTTGAGCTTCAAAACGCCTAGTTTGGGGCCTCTAGCTCTTCAAATAGCGAAGTTATAAGCAAAAGAAGTTCATCATCTGATTTGGACGTGTTCCCGTGGTCGGATCGTAATGAAATTGGGCAATATTTCTTCGTTTTTCTCTGAACTTTCATTTGCGCTAACTTTCATGGCTCTAGCTCTTCAAATAACGAAGTTATAAGCAAACGAAGTTGAGCTTCAAAACGCCTAGTTTGGGGCCTCTAGCTCTTCAAATAGCGAAGTTATAAGCAAAAGAAGTTCATCATCTGATTTGAATGTGTTCCCGTGGTCGGATCGTAATGAAATTGGGCAATATTTCTTCGTATTTCTCTGAACTTTCATTTGCGCCAACTTTCATGGCTCTAGCTCTTCAAATAACAAAGTTATAAGCAAACGAAGTTGAGCTTCAAAACGCCTAGTTTGGGGCCTCTAGCTCTTCAAATAGCGAAGTTATAAGCAAAAGAAGTTCATCATCTGATTTGAACGTGTTCCCGTGGTCGGATCGTAATGAAATTGGGCAATATTTCTTCGTATTTCTCTGAACTTTCATTTGCGCCAACTTTCATGGCTCTAGCTCTTCAAATAACAAAGTTATAAGCAAACGAAGTTGAGCTTCAAAACGCCTAGTTTGGGGCCTCTAGCTCTTCAAATAGCGAAGTTATAAGCAAAAGAAGTTCATCATCTGATTTGAATGTGTCCCCGTGGTCGGATCGTAATGAAATTGGGCAATATTTCTTCGTTTTTCTCTGAACTTTCATTTGCGCTAACTTTCATGGCTCTAGCTCTTCAAATAACGAAGTTATAAGCAAACGAAGTTGAGCTTCAAAACGCCTAGTTTGGGGCCTCTAGCTCTTCAAATAGCGAAGTTATAAGCAAAAGAAGTTCATCATCTGATTTGAATGTGTCCCCGTGGTCGGATCGTAATGAAATTGGGCAATATTTCTTCGTTTTTCTCTGAACTTTCATTTGCGCTAACTTTCATGGCTCTAGCTCTTCAAATAACGAAGTTATAAGCAAACGAAGTTGAGCTTCAAAACGCCTAGTTTGGGGCCTCTAGCTCTTCAAATAGCGAAGTTATAAGCAAAAGAAGTTCATCATCTGATTTGAATGTGTTCCCGTGGTCGGATCGTAATGAAATTGGGCAATATTTCTTCGTTTTTCTCTGAACTTTCATTTGCGCCAACTTTCATGGCTCTAGCTCTTCAAATAACAAAGTTATAAGCAAACGAAGTTGAGTTTCAAAACGCCTAGTTTGGGGCCTCTAGCTCTTCAAATAGCGAAGTTATAAGCAAAAGAAGTTCATCATCTGATTTGAACGTGTTCCCGTGGTCGGATCGTAATGAAATTGGGCAATATTTCTTCGTATTTCTCTGAACTTTCATTTGCGCCAACTTTCATGGCTCTAGCTCTTCAAATAACAAAGTTATAAGCAAACGAAGTTGAGCTTCAAAACGCCTAGTTTGGGGCCTCTAGCTCTTCAAATAGCGAAGTTATAAGCAAAAGAAGTTCATCATCTGATTTGAACGTGTTCCCGTGGTCGGATCGTAATGAAATTGGGCAATATTTCTTCGTTTTTCTCTGAACTTTCATTTGCGCCAACTTTCATGGCTCTAGCTCTTCAAATAACAAAGTTATAAGCAAACGAAGTTGAGTTTCAAAACGCCTAGTTTGGGGCCTCTAGCTCTTCAAATAGCGAAGTTATAAGCAAAAGAAGTTCATCATCTGATTTGAACGTGTTCCCGTGGTCGGATCGTAATGAAATTGGGCAATATTTCTTCGTATTTCTCTGAACTTTCATTTGCGCCAACTTTCATGGCTCTAGCTCTTCAAATAACAAAGTTATAAGCAAACGAAGTTGAGCTTCAAAACGCCTAGTTTGGGGCCTCTAGCTCTTCAAATAGCGAAGTTATAAGCAAAAGAAGTTCATCATCTGATTTGAACGTGTTCCCGTGGTCGGATCGTAATGAAATTGGGCAATATTTCTTCGTTTTTCTCTGAACTTTCATTTGCGCCAACTTTCATGGCTCTAGCTCTTCAAATAACAAAGTTATAAGCAAACGAAGTTGAGTTTCAAAACGCCTAGTTTGGGGCCTCTAGCTCTTCAAATAGCGAAGTTATAAGCAAAAGAAGTTCATCATCTGATTTGAATGTGTTCCCGTGGTCGGATCGTAATGAAATTGGGCAATATTTCTTCGTATTTCTCTGAACTTTCATTTGCGCCAACTTTCATGGCTCTAGCTCTTCAAATAACAAAGTTATAAGCAAACGAAGTTGAGCTTCAAAACGCCTAGTTTGGGGCCTCTAGCTCTTCAAATAGCGAAGTTATAAGCAAAAGAAGTTCATCATCTGATTTGAATGTGTTCCCGTGGTCGGATCGTAATGAAATTGGGCAATAGTTCTTCGTATTTCTCTGAACTTTCATTTGCGCCAACTTTCATGGCTCTAGCTCTTCAAATAACAAAGTTATAAGCAAACGAAGTTGAGTTTCAAAACGCCTAGTTTGGGGCCTCTAGCTCTTCAAATAGCGAAGTTATAAGCAAAAGAAGTTCATCATCTGATTTGAATGTGTTCCCGTGGTCGGATCGTAATGAAATTGGGCAATATTTCTTCGTATTTCTCTGAACTTTCATTTGCGCCAACTTTCATGGCTCTAGCTCTTCAAATAACAAAGTTATAAGCAAACGAAGTTGAGCTTCAAAACGCCTAGTTTGGGGCCTCTAGCTCTTCAAATAGCGAAGTTATAAGCAAAAGAAGTTCATCATCTGATTTGAATGTGTTCCCGTGGTCGGATCGTAATGAAATTGGGCAATAGTTCTTCGTATTTCTCTGAACTTTCATTTGCGCCAACTTTCATGGCTCTAGCTCTTCAAATAACAAAGTTATAAGCAAACGAAGTTGAGTTTCAAAACGCCTAGTTTGGGGCCTCTAGCTCTTCAAATAGCGAAGTTATAAGCAAAAGAAGTTCATCATCTGATTTGAATGTGTTCCCGTGGTCGGATCGTAATGAAATTGGGCAATATTTCTTCGTTTTTCTCTGAACTTTCATTTGCGCTAACTTTCATGGCTCTAGCTCTTCAAATAACGAAGTTATAAGCAAACGAAGTTGAGCTTCAAAACGCCTAGTTTGGGGCCTCTAGCTCTTCAAATAGCGAAGTTATAAGCAAAAGAAGTTCATCATCTGATTTGAATGTGTTCCCGTGGTCGGATCGTAATGAAATTGGGCAATATTTCTTCGTTTTTCTCTGAACTTTCATTTGCGCCAACTTTCATGGCTCTAGCTCTTCAAATAACAAAGTTATAAGCAAACGAAGTTGAGTTTCAAAACGCCTAGTTTGGGGCCTCTAGCTCTTCAAATAGCGAAGTTATAAGCAAAAGAAGTTCATCATCTGATTTGAACGTGTTCCCGTGGTCGGATCGTAATGAAATTGGGCAATATTTCTTCGTATTTCTCTGAACTTTCATTTGCGCCAACTTTCATGGCTCTAGCTCTTCAAATAACAAAGTTATAAGCAAACGAAGTTGAGCTTCAAAACGCCTAGTTTGGGGCCTCTAGCTCTTCAAATAGCGAAGTTATAAGCAAAAGAAGTTCATCATCTGATTTGAACGTGTTCCCGTGGTCGGATCGTAATGAAATTGGGCAATATTTCTTCGTTTTTCTCTGAACTTTCATTTGCGCCAACTTTCATGGCTCTAGCTCTCCAAATAACAAAGTTATAAGCAAACGAAGTTGAGTTTCAAAACGCCTAGTTTGGGGCCTCTAGCTCTTCAAATAGCGAAGTTATAAGCAAAAGAAGTTCATCATCTGATTTGAACGTGTTCCCGTGGTCGGATCGTAATGAAATTGGGCAATATTTCTTCGTATTTCTCTGAACTTTCATTTGCGCCAACTTTCATGGCTCTAGCTCTTCAAATAACAAAGTTATAAGCAAACGAAGTTGAGTTTCAAAACGCCTAGTTTGGGGCCTCTAGCTCTTCAAATAGCGAAGTTATAAGCAAAAGAAGTTCATCATCTGATTTGAATGTGTCCCCGTGGTCGGATCGTAATGAAATTGGGCAATATTTCTTCGTTTTTCTCTGAACTTTCATTTGCGCTAACTTTCATGGCTCTAGCTCTTCAAATAACGAAGTTATAAGCAAACGAAGTTGAGCTTCAAAACGCCTAGTTTGGGGCCTCTAGCTCTTCAAATAGCGAAGTTATAAGCAAAAGAAGTTCATCATCTGATTTGAACGTGTTCCCGTGGTCGGATCGTAATGAAATTGGGCAATATTTCTTCGTATTTCTCTGAACTTTCATTTGCGCCAACTTTCATGGCTCTAGCTCTTCAAATAACAAAGTTATAAGCAAACGAAGTTGAGTTTCAAAACGCCTAGTTTGGGGCCTCTAGCTCTTCAAATAGCGAAGTTATAAGCAAAAGAAGTTCATCATCTGATTTGAACGTGTTCCCGTGGTCGGATCGTAATGAAATTGGGCAATATTTCTTCGTTTTTCTCTGAACTTTCATTTGCGCCAACTTTCATGGATCTAGTTCTTCAAATAACAAAGTTATAAGCAAACGAAGTTGAGTTTCAAAACGCCTAGTTTGGGGCCTCTAGCTCTTCAAATAGCGAAGTTATAAGCAAAAGAAGTTCATCATCTGATTTGAACGTGTTCCCGTGGTCGGATCGTAATGAAATTGGGCAATATTTCTTCGTTTTTCTCTGAACTTTCATTTGCGCCAACTTTCATGGCTCTAGCTCTTCAAATAACAAAGTTATAAGCAAACGAAGTTGAGTTTCAAAACGCCTAGTTTGGGGCCTCTAGCTCTTCAAATAGCGAAGTTATAAGCAAAAGAAGTTCATCATCTGATTTGAACGTGTTCCCGTGGTCGGATCGTAATGAAATTGGGCAATGTTTCTTCGTATTTCTCTGAACTTTCATTTGCGCCAACTTTCATGGCTCTAGCTCTTCAAATAACAAAGTTATAAGCAAACGAAGTTGAGTTTCAAAACGCCTAGTTTGGGGCCTCTAGCTCTTCAAATAGCGAAGTTATAAGCAAAAGAAGTTCATCATCTGATTTGAACGTGTTCCCGTGGTCGGATCGTAATGAAATTGGGCAATATTTCTTCGTTTTTCTCTGAACTTTCATTTGCGCCAACTTTCATGGATCTAGCTCTTCAAATAACAAAGTTATAAGCAAACGAAGTTGAGTTTCAAAACGCCTAGTTTGGGGCCTCTAGCTCTTCAAATAGCGAAGTTATAAGCAAAAGAAGTTCATCATCTGATTTGAACGTGTTCCCGTGGTCGGATCGTAATGAAATTGGGCAATGTTTCTTCGTATTTCTCTGAACTTTCATTTGCGCCAACTTTCATGGCTCTAGCTCTTCAAATAACAAAGTTATAAGCAAACGAAGTTGAGTTTCAAAACGCCTAGTTTGGGGCCTCTAGCTCTTCAAATAGCGAAGTTATAAGCAAAAGAAGTTCATCATCTGATTTGAACGTGTTCCCGTGGTCGGATCGTAATGAAATTGGGCAATGTTTCTTCGTATTTCTCTGAACTTTCATTTGCGCCAACTTTCATGGCTCTAGCTCTTCAAATAACAAAGTTATAAGCAAACGAAGTTGAGTTTCAAAACGCCTAGTTTGGGGCCTCTAGCTCTTCAAATAGCGAAGTTATAAGCAAAAGAAGTTCATCATCTGATTTGAACGTGTTCCCGTGGTCGGATCGTAATGAAATTGGGCAATATTTCTTCGTTTTTCTCTGAACTTTCATTTGCGCCAACTTTCATGGATCTAGCTCTTCAAATAACAAAGTTATAAGCAAACGAAGTTGAGTTTCAAAACGCCTAGTTTGGGGCCTCTAGCTCTTCAAATAGCGAAGTTATAAGCAAAAGAAGTTCATCATCTGATTTGAACGTGTTCCCGTGGTCGGATCGTAATGAAATTGGGCAATGTTTCTTCGTATTTCTCTGAACTTTCATTTGCGCCAACTTTCATGGCTCTAGCTCTTCAAATAACAAAGTTATAAGCAAACGAAGTTGAGTTTCAAAACGCCTAGTTTGGGGCCTCTAGCTCTTCAAATAGCGAAGTTATAAGCAAAAGAAGTTCATCATCTGATTTGAACGTGTTCCCGTGGTCGGATCGTAATGAAATTGGGCAATGTTTCTTCGTATTTCTCTGAACTTTCATTTGCGCCAACTTTCATGGCTCTAGCTCTTCAAATAACAAAGTTATAAGCAAACGAAGTTGAGCTTCAAAACGCCTAGTTTGGGGCCTCTAGCTCTTCAAATAGCGAAGTTATAAGCAAAAGAAGTTCATCATCTGATTTGAACGTGTTCCCGTGGTCGGATCGTAATGAAATTGGGCAATATTTCTTCGTATTTCTCTGAACTTTCATTTGCGCCAACTTTCATGGCTCCAGCTCTTCAAATAACAAAGTTATAAGCAAACGAAGTTGAGTTTCAAAACGCCTAGTTTGGGGCCTCTAGCTCTTCAAATAGCGAAGTTATAAGCAAAAGAAGTTCATCATCTGATTTGAATGTGTTCCCGTGGTCGGATCGTAATGAAATTGGGCAATATTTCTTCGTATTTCTCTGAACTTTCATTTGCGCCAACTTTCATGGCTCTAGCTCTTCAAATAACAAAGTTATAAGCAAACGAAGTTGAGCTTCAAAACGCCTAGTTTGGGGCCTCTAGCTCTTCAAATAGCGAAGTTATAAGCAAAAGAAGTTCATCATCTGATTTGAATGTGTCCCCGTGGTCGGATCGTAATGAAATTGGGCAATATTTCTTCGTTTTTCTCTGAACTTTCATTTGCGCTAACTTTCATGGCTCTAGCTCTTCAAATAACGAAGTTATAAGCAAACGAAGTTGAGCTTCAAAACGCCTAGTTTGGGGCCTCTAGCTCTTCAAATAGCGAAGTTATAAGCAAAAGAAGTTCATCATCTGATTTGAATGTGTCCCCGTGGTCGGATCGTAATGAAATTGGGCAATATTTCTTCGTATTTCTCTGAACTTTCATTTGCGCCAACTTTCATGGCTCTAGCTCTTCAAATAACAAAGTTATAAGCAAACGAAGTTGAGCTTCAAAACGCCTAGTTTGGGGCCTCTAGCTCTTCAAATAGCGAAGTTATAAGCAAAAGAAGTTCATCATCTGATTTGAACGTGTTCCCGTGGTCGGATCGTAATGAAATTGGGCAATATTTCTTCGTTTTTCTCTGAACTTTCATTTGCGCTAACTTTCATGGCTCTAGCTCTTCAAATAACGAAGTTATAAGCAAACGAAGTTGAGCTTCAAAACGCCTAGTTTGGGGCCTCTAGCTCTTCAAATAGCGAAGTTATAAGCAAAAGAAGTTCATCATCTGATTTGAACGTGTTCCCGTGGTCGGATCGTAATGAAATTGGGCAATATTTCTTCGTTTTTCTCTGAACTTTCATTTGCGCTAACTTTCATGGCTCTAGCTCTTCAAATAACGAAGTTATAAGCAAACGAAGTTGAGCTTCAAAACGCCTAGTTTGGGGCCTCTAGCTCTTCAAATAGCGAAGTTATAAGCAAAAGAAGTTCATCATCTGATTTGAATGTGTTCCCGTGGTCGGATCGTAAAGAAATTGGGCAATATTTCTTCGTTTTTCTCTGAACTTTCATTTGCGCTAACTTTCATGGCTCTACCTCTTCAAATAACGAAGTTATAAGCAAACGAAGTTGAGCTTCAAAACGCCTAGTTTGGGGCCTCTAGCTCTTCAAATAGCGAAGTTATAAGCAAAAGAAGTTCATCATCTGATTTGAATGTGTTCCCGTGGTCGGATCGTAATGAAATTGGGCAATATTTCTTCGTTTTTCTCTGAACTTTCATTTGCGCTAACTTTCATGGCTCTAGCTCTTCAAATAACGAAGTTATAAGCAAACGAAGTTGAGCTTCAAAACGCCTAGTTTGGGGCATCTAGCTCTTCAAATAGCGAAGTTATAAGCAAAAGAAATTCATCATCTGATTTGAATGTGTTCCCGTGGTCGGATCGTAATGAAATTGGGCAATATTTCTTCGTTTTTCTCTGAACTTTCATTTGCGCTAACTTTCATGGCTCTAGCTCTTCAAATAACAAAGTTATAAGCAAACGAAGTTGAGCTTCAAAACGCCTAGTTTGGGGCCTCTAGCTCTTCAAATAGCGAAGTTATAAGCAAAAGAAGTTCATCATCTGATTTGGACGTGTTCCCGTGGTCGGATCGTAATGAAATTGGGCAATATTTCTTCGTTTTTCTCTGAACTTTCATTTGCGCTAACTTTCATGGCTCTAGCTCTTCAAATAACGAAGTTATAAGCAAACGAAGTTGAGCTTCAAAACGCCTAGTTTGGGGCCTCTAGCTCTTCAAATAGCGAAGTTATAAGCAAAAGAAGTTCATCATCTGATTTGAATGTGTTCCCGTGGTCGGATCGTAATGAAATTGGGCAATATTTCTTCGTTTTTCTCTGAACTTTCATTTGCGCTAACTTTCATGGCTCTAGCTCTTCAAATAACGAAGTTATAAGCAAACGAAGTTGAGCTTCAAAACGCCTAGTTTGGGGCCTCTAGCTCTTCAAATAGCGAAGTTATAAGCAAAAGAAGTTCATCATCTGATTTGAATGTGTTCCCGTGGTCGGATCGTAATGAAATTGGGCAATATTTCTTCGTATTTCTCTGAACTTTCATTTGCGCCAACTTTCATGGCTCTAGCTCTTCAAATAACAAAGTTATAAGCAAACGAAGTTGAGCTTCAAAACGCCTAGTTTGGGGCCTCTAGCTCTTCAAATAGCGAAGTTATAAGCAAAAGAAGTTCATCATCTGATTTGAACGTGTTCCCGTGGTCGGATCGTAATGAAATTGGGCAATATTTCTTCGTATTTCTCTGAACTTTCATTTGCGCCAACTTTCATGGCTCTAGCTCTTCAAATAACAAAGTTATAAGCAAACGAAGTTGAGCTTCAAAACGCCTAGTTTGGGGCCTCTAGCTCTTCAAATAGCGAAGTTATAAGCAAAAGAAGTTCATCATCTGATTTGAATGTGTCCCCGTGGTCGGATCGTAATGAAATTGGGCAATATTTCTTCGTTTTTCTCTGAACTTTCATTTGCGCTAACTTTCATGGCTCTAGCTCTTCAAATAACGAAGTTATAAGCAAACGAAGTTGAGCTTCAAAACGCCTAGTTTGGGGCCTCTAGCTCTTCAAATAGCGAAGTTATAAGCAAAAGAAGTTCATCATCTGATTTGAATGTGTCCCCGTGGTCGGATCGTAATGAAATTGGGCAATATTTCTTCGTTTTTCTCTGAACTTTCATTTGCGCTAACTTTCATGGCTCTAGCTCTTCAAATAACGAAGTTATAAGCAAACGAAGTTGAGCTTCAAAACGCCTAGTTTGGGGCCTCTAGCTCTTCAAATAGCGAAGTTATAAGCAAAAGAAGTTCATCATCTGATTTGAATGTGTTCCCGTGGTCGGATCGTAATGAAATTGGGCAATATTTCTTCGTTTTTCTCTGAACTTTCATTTGCGCCAACTTTCATGGCTCTAGCTCTTCAAATAACAAAGTTATAAGCAAACGAAGTTGAGTTTCAAAACGCCTAGTTTGGGGCCTCTAGCTCTTCAAATAGCGAAGTTATAAGCAAAAGAAGTTCATCATCTGATTTGAACGTGTTCCCGTGGTCGGATCGTAATGAAATTGGGCAATATTTCTTCGTATTTCTCTGAACTTTCATTTGCGCCAACTTTCATGGCTCTAGCTCTTCAAATAACAAAGTTATAAGCAAACGAAGTTGAGCTTCAAAACGCCTAGTTTGGGGCCTCTAGCTCTTCAAATAGCGAAGTTATAAGCAAAAGAAGTTCATCATCTGATTTGAACGTGTTCCCGTGGTCGGATCGTAATGAAATTGGGCAATATTTCTTCGTTTTTCTCTGAACTTTCATTTGCGCCAACTTTCATGGCTCTAGCTCTTCAAATAACAAAGTTATAAGCAAACGAAGTTGAGTTTCAAAACGCCTAGTTTGGGGCCTCTAGCTCTTCAAATAGCGAAGTTATAAGCAAAAGAAGTTCATCATCTGATTTGAACGTGTTCCCGTGGTCGGATCGTAATGAAATTGGGCAATATTTCTTCGTATTTCTCTGAACTTTCATTTGCGCCAACTTTCATGGCTCTAGCTCTTCAAATAACAAAGTTATAAGCAAACGAAGTTGAGCTTCAAAACGCCTAGTTTGGGGCCTCTAGCTCTTCAAATAGCGAAGTTATAAGCAAAAGAAGTTCATCATCTGATTTGAACGTGTTCCCGTGGTCGGATCGTAATGAAATTGGGCAATATTTCTTCGTTTTTCTCTGAACTTTCATTTGCGCCAACTTTCATGGCTCTAGCTCTTCAAATAACAAAGTTATAAGCAAACGAAGTTGAGTTTCAAAACGCCTAGTTTGGGGCCTCTAGCTCTTCAAATAGCGAAGTTATAAGCAAAAGAAGTTCATCATCTGATTTGAATGTGTTCCCGTGGTCGGATCGTAATGAAATTGGGCAATATTTCTTCGTATTTCTCTGAACTTTCATTTGCGCCAACTTTCATGGCTCTAGCTCTTCAAATAACAAAGTTATAAGCAAACGAAGTTGAGCTTCAAAACGCCTAGTTTGGGGCCTCTAGCTCTTCAAATAGCGAAGTTATAAGCAAAAGAAGTTCATCATCTGATTTGAATGTGTTCCCGTGGTCGGATCGTAATGAAATTGGGCAATAGTTCTTCGTATTTCTCTGAACTTTCATTTGCGCCAACTTTCATGGCTCTAGCTCTTCAAATAACAAAGTTATAAGCAAACGAAGTTGAGTTTCAAAACGCCTAGTTTGGGGCCTCTAGCTCTTCAAATAGCGAAGTTATAAGCAAAAGAAGTTCATCATCTGATTTGAATGTGTTCCCGTGGTCGGATCGTAATGAAATTGGGCAATATTTCTTCGTATTTCTCTGAACTTTCATTTGCGCCAACTTTCATGGCTCTAGCTCTTCAAATAACAAAGTTATAAGCAAACGAAGTTGAGTTTCAAAACGCCTAGTTTGGGGCCTCTAGCTCTTCAAATAGCGAAGTTATAAGCAAAAGAAGTTCATCATCTGATTTGAACGTGTTCCCGTGGTCGGATCGTAATGAAATTGGGCAATGTTTCTTCGTATTTCTCTGAACTTTCATTTGCGCCAACTTTCATGGCTCTAGCTCTTCAAATAACAAAGTTATAAGCAAACGAAGTTGAGTTTCAAAACGCCTAGTTTGGGGCCTCTAGCTCTTCAAATAGCGAAGTTATAAGCAAAAGAAGTTCATCATCTGATTTGAACGTGTTCCCGTGGTCGGATCGTAATGAAATTGGGCAATATTTCTTCGTTTTTCTCTGAACTTTCATTTGCGCCAACTTTCATGGATCTAGCTCTTCAAATAACAAAGTTATAAGCAAACGAAGTTGAGTTTCAAAACGCCTAGTTTGGGGCCTCTAGCTCTTCAAATAGCGAAGTTATAAGCAAAAGAAGTTCATCATCTGATTTGAACGTGTTCCCGTGGTCGGATCGTAATGAAATTGGGCAATGTTTCTTCGTATTTCTCTGAACTTTCATTTGCGCCAACTTTCATGGCTCTAGCTCTTCAAATAACAAAGTTATAAGCAAACGAAGTTGAGTTTCAAAACGCCTAGTTTGGGGCCTCTAGCTCTTCAAATAGCGAAGTTATAAGCAAAAGAAGTTCATCATCTGATTTGAACGTGTTCCCGTGGTCGGATCGTAATGAAATTGGGCAATGTTTCTTCGTATTTCTCTGAACTTTCATTTGCGCCAACTTTCATGGCTCTAGCTCTTCAAATAACAAAGTTATAAGCAAACGAAGTTGAGTTTCAAAACGCCTAGTTTGGGGCCTCTAGCTCTTCAAATAGCGAAGTTATAAGCAAAAGAAGTTCATCATCTGATTTGAACGTGTTCCCGTGGTCGGATCGTAATGAAATTGGGCAATATTTCTTCGTTTTTCTCTGAACTTTCATTTGCGCCAACTTTCATGGATCTAGCTCTTCAAATAACAAAGTTATAAGCAAACGAAGTTGAGTTTCAAAACGCCTAGTTTGGGGCCTCTAGCTCTTCAAATAGCGAAGTTATAAGCAAAAGAAGTTCATCATCTGATTTGAACGTGTTCCCGTGGTCGGATCGTAATGAAATTGGGCAATGTTTCTTCGTATTTCTCTGAACTTTCATTTGCGCCAACTTTCATGGCTCTAGCTCTTCAAATAACAAAGTTATAAGCAAACGAAGTTGAGTTTCAAAACGCCTAGTTTGGGGCCTCTAGCTCTTCAAATAGCGAAGTTATAAGCAAAAGAAGTTCATCATCTGATTTGAACGTGTTCCCGTGGTCGGATCGTAATGAAATTGGGCAATGTTTCTTCGTATTTCTCTGAACTTTCATTTGCGCCAACTTTCATGGCTCTAGCTCTTCAAATAACAAAGTTATAAGCAAACGAAGTTGAGCTTCAAAACGCCTAGTTTGGGGCCTCTAGCTCTTCAAATAGCGAAGTTATAAGCAAAAGAAGTTCATCATCTGATTTGAACGTGTTCCCGTGGTCGGATCGTAATGAAATTGGGCAATATTTCTTCGTTTTTCTCTGAACTTTCATTTGCGCCAACTTTCATGGATCTAGCTCTTCAAATAACAAAGTTATAAGCAAACGAAGTTGAGTTTCAAAACGCCTAGTTTGGGGCCTCTAGCTCTTCAAATAGCGAAGTTATAAGCAAAAGAAGTTCATCATCTGATTTGAACGTGTTCCCGTGGTCGGATCGTAATGAAATTGGGCAATATTTCTTCGTATTTCTCTGAACTTTCATTTGCGCCAACTTTCATGGCTCTAGCTCTTCAAATAACAAAGTTATAAGCAAACGAAGTTGAGTTTCAAAACGCCTAGTTTGGGGCCTCTAGCTCTTCAAATAGCGAAGTTATAAGCAAAAGAAGTTCATCATCTGATTTGAACGTGTTCCCGTGGTCGGATCGTAATGAAATTGGGCAATATTTCTTCGTATTTCTCTGAACTTTCATTTGCGCCAACTTTCATGGCTCTAGCTCTTCAAATAACAAAGTTATAAGCAAACGAAGTTGAGCTTCAAAACGCCTAGTTTGGGGCCTCTAGCTCTTCAAATAGCGAAGTTATAAGCAAAAGAAGTTCATCATCTGATTTGAACGTGTTCCCGTGGTCGGATCGTAATGAAATTGGGCAATATTTCTTCGTTTTTCTCTGAACTTTCATTTGCGCCAACTTTCATGGCTCTAGCTCTTCAAATAACAAAGTTATAAGCAAACGAAGTTGAGTTTCAAAACGCCTAGTTTGGGGCCTCTAGCTCTTCAAATAGCGAAGTTATAAGCAAAAGAAGTTCATCATCTGATTTGAACGTGTTCCCGTGGTCGGATCGTAATGAAATTGGGCAATATTTCTTCGTATTTCTCTGAACTTTCATTTGCGCCAACTTTCATGGCTCTAGCTCTTCAAATAACAAAGTTATAAGCAAACGAAGTTGAGCTTCAAAACGCCTAGTTTGGGGCCTCTAGCTCTTCAAATAGCGAAGTTATAAGCAAAAGAAGTTCATCATCTGATTTGAACGTGTTCCCGTGGTCGGATCGTAATGAAATTGGGCAATATTTCTTCGTTTTTCTCTGAACTTTCATTTGCGCCAACTTTCATGGCTCTAGCTCTTCAAATAACAAAGTTATAAGCAAACGAAGTTGAGTTTCAAAACGCCTAGTTTGGGGCCTCTAGCTCTTCAAATAGCGAAGTTATAAGCAAAAGAAGTTCATCATCTGATTTGAACGTGTTCCCGTGGTCGGATCGTAATGAAATTGGGCAATATTTCTTCGTATTTCTCTGAACTTTCATTTGCGCCAACTTTCATGGCTCTAGCTCTTCAAATAACAAAGTTATAAGCAAACGAAGTTGAGTTTCAAAACGCCTAGTTTGGGGCCTCTAGCTCTTCAAATAGCGAAGTTATAAGCAAAAGAAGTTCATCATCTGATTTGAATGTGTTCCCGTGGTCGGATCGTAATGAAATTGGGCAATATTTCTTCGTATTTCTCTGAACTTTCATTTGCGCCAACTTTCATGGCTCTAGCTCTTCAAATAACAAAGTTATAAGCAAACGAAGTTGAGCTTCAAAACGCCTAGTTTGGGGCCTCTAGCTCTTCAAATAGCGAAGTTATAAGCAAAAGAAGTTCATCATCTGATTTGAATGTGTTCCCGTGGTCGGATCGTAATGAAATTGGGCAATAGTTCTTCGTATTTCTCTGAACTTTCATTTGCGCCAACTTTCATGGCTCTAGCTCTTCAAATAACAAAGTTATAAGCAAACGAAGTTGAGTTTCAAAACGCCTAGTTTGGGGCCTCTAGCTCTTCAAATAGCGAAGTTATAAGCAAAAGAAGTTCATCATCTGATTTGAATGTGTTCCCGTGGTCGGATCGTAATGAAATTGGGCAATATTTCTTCGTATTTCTCTGAACTTTCATTTGCGCCAACTTTCATGGCTCTAGCTCTTCAAATAACAAAGTTATAAGCAAACGAAGTTGAGCTTCAAAACGCCTAGTTTGGGGCCTCTAGCTCTTCAAATAGCGAAGTTATAAGCAAAAGAAGTTCATCATCTGATTTGAATGTGTTCCCGTGGTCGGATCGTAATGAAATTGGGCAATAGTTCTTCGTATTTCTCTGAACTTTCATTTGCGCCAACTTTCATGGCTCTAGCTCTTCAAATAACAAAGTTATAAGCAAACGAAGTTGAGTTTCAAAACGCCTAGTTTGGGGCCTCTAGCTCTTCAAATAGCGAAGTTATAAGCAAAAGAAGTTCATCATCTGATTTGAATGTGTTCCCGTGGTCGGATCGTAATGAAATTGGGCAATATTTCTTCGTTTTTCTCTGAACTTTCATTTGCGCTAACTTTCATGGCTCTAGCTCTTCAAATAACGAAGTTATAAGCAAACGAAGTTGAGCTTCAAAACGCCTAGTTTGGGGCCTCTAGCTCTTCAAATAGCGAAGTTATAAGCAAAAGAAGTTCATCATCTGATTTGAATGTGTTCCCGTGGTCGGATCGTAATGAAATTGGGCAATATTTCTTCGTTTTTCTCTGAACTTTCATTTGCGCCAACTTTCATGGCTCTAGCTCTTCAAATAACAAAGTTATAAGCAAACGAAGTTGAGTTTCAAAACGCCTAGTTTGGGGCCTCTAGCTCTTCAAATAGCGAAGTTATAAGCAAAAGAAGTTCATCATCTGATTTGAACGTGTTCCCGTGGTCGGATCGTAATGAAATTGGGCAATATTTCTTCGTATTTCTCTGAACTTTCATTTGCGCCAACTTTCATGGCTCTAGCTCTTCAAATAACAAAGTTATAAGCAAACGAAGTTGAGCTTCAAAACGCCTAGTTTGGGGCCTCTAGCTCTTCAAATAGCGAAGTTATAAGCAAAAGAAGTTCATCATCTGATTTGAACGTGTTCCCGTGGTCGGATCGTAATGAAATTGGGCAATATTTCTTCGTTTTTCTCTGAACTTTCATTTGCGCCAACTTTCATGGCTCTAGCTCTTCAAATAACAAAGTTATAAGCAAACGAAGTTGAGTTTCAAAACGCCTAGTTTGGGGCCTCTAGCTCTTCAAATAGCGAAGTTATAAGCAAAAGAAGTTCATCATCTGATTTGAACGTGTTCCCGTGGTCGGATCGTAATGAAATTGGGCAATATTTCTTCGTATTTCTCTGAACTTTCATTTGCGCCAACTTTCATGGCTATAGCTCTTCAAATAACAAAGTTATAAGCAAACGAAGTTGAGTTTCAAAACGCCTAGTTTGGGGCCTCTAGCTCTTCAAATAGCGAAGTTATAAGCAAAAGAAGTTCATCATCTGATTTGAATGTGTCCCCGTGGTCGGATCGTAATGAAATTGGGCAATATTTCTTCGTTTTTCTCTGAACTTTCATTTGCGCTAACTTTCATGGCTCTAGCTCTTCAAATAACGAAGTTATAAGCAAACGAAGTTGAGCTTCAAAACGCCTAGTTTGGGGCCTCTAGCTCTTCAAATAGCGAAGTTATAAGCAAAAGAAGTTCATCATCTGATTTGAACGTGTTCCCGTGGTCGGATCGTAATGAAATTGGGCAATATTTCTTCGTATTTCTCTGAACTTTCATTTGCGCCAACTTTCATGGCTCTAGCTCTTCAAATAACAAAGTTATAAGCAAACGAAGTTGAGTTTCAAAACGCCTAGTTTGGGGCCTCTAGCTCTTCAAATAGCGAAGTTATAAGCAAAAGAAGTTCATCATCTGATTTGAACGTGTTCCCGTGGTCGGATCGTAATGAAATTGGGCAATATTTCTTCGTTTTTCTCTGAACTTTCATTTGCGCCAACTTTCATGGATCTAGTTCTTCAAATAACAAAGTTATAAGCAAACGAAGTTGAGTTTCAAAACGCCTAGTTTGGGGCCTCTAGCTCTTCAAATAGCGAAGTTATAAGCAAAAGAAGTTCATCATCTGATTTGAACGTGTTCCCGTGGTCGGATCGTAATGAAATTGGGCAATATTTCTTCGTTTTTCTCTGAACTTTCATTTGCGCCAACTTTCATGGCTCTAGCTCTTCAAATAACAAAGTTATAAGCAAACGAAGTTGAGTTTCAAAACGCCTAGTTTGGGGCCTCTAGCTCTTCAAATAGCGAAGTTATAAGCAAAAGAAGTTCATCATCTGATTTGAACGTGTTCCCGTGGTCGGATCGTAATGAAATTGGGCAATGTTTCTTCGTATTTCTCTGAACTTTCATTTGCGCCAACTTTCATGGCTCTAGCTCTTCAAATAACAAAGTTATAAGCAAACGAAGTTGAGTTTCAAAACGCCTAGTTTGGGGCCTCTAGCTCTTCAAATAGCGAAGTTATAAGCAAAAGAAGTTCATCATCTGATTTGAACGTGTTCCCGTGGTCGGATCGTAATGAAATTGGGCAATATTTCTTCGTTTTTCTCTGAACTTTCATTTGCGCCAACTTTCATGGATCTAGCTCTTCAAATAACAAAGTTATAAGCAAACGAAGTTGAGTTTCAAAACGCCTAGTTTGGGGCCTCTAGCTCTTCAAATAGCGAAGTTATAAGCAAAAGAAGTTCATCATCTGATTTGAACGTGTTCCCGTGGTCGGATCGTAATGAAATTGGGCAATGTTTCTTCGTATTTCTCTGAACTTTCATTTGCGCCAACTTTCATGGCTCTAGCTCTTCAAATAACAAAGTTATAAGCAAACGAAGTTGAGTTTCAAAACGCCTAGTTTGGGGCCTCTAGCTCTTCAAATAGCGAAGTTATAAGCAAAAGAAGTTCATCATCTGATTTGAACGTGTTCCCGTGGTCGGATCGTAATGAAATTGGGCAATGTTTCTTCGTATTTCTCTGAACTTTCATTTGCGCCAACTTTCATGGCTCTAGCTCTTCAAATAACAAAGTTATAAGCAAACGAAGTTGAGTTTCAAAACGCCTAGTTTGGGGCCTCTAGCTCTTCAAATAGCGAAGTTATAAGCAAAAGAAGTTCATCATCTGATTTGAACGTGTTCCCGTGGTCGGATCGTAATGAAATTGGGCAATATTTCTTCGTTTTTCTCTGAACTTTCATTTGCGCCAACTTTCATGGATCTAGCTCTTCAAATAACAAAGTTATAAGCAAACGAAGTTGAGTTTCAAAACGCCTAGTTTGGGGCCTCTAGCTCTTCAAATAGCGAAGTTATAAGCAAAAGAAGTTCATCATCTGATTTGAACGTGTTCCCGTGGTCGGATCGTAATGAAATTGGGCAATGTTTCTTCGTATTTCTCTGAACTTTCATTTGCGCCAACTTTCATGGCTCTAGCTCTTCAAATAACAAAGTTATAAGCAAACGAAGTTGAGTTTCAAAACGCCTAGTTTGGGGCCTCTAGCTCTTCAAATAGCGAAGTTATAAGCAAAAGAAGTTCATCATCTGATTTGAACGTGTTCCCGTGGTCGGATCGTAATGAAATTGGGCAATGTTTCTTCGTATTTCTCTGAACTTTCATTTGCGCCAACTTTCATGGCTCTAGCTCTTCAAATAACAAAGTTATAAGCAAACGAAGTTGAGTTTCAAAACGCCTAGTTTGGGGCCTCTAGCTCTTCAAATAGCGAAGTTATAAGCAAAAGAAGTTCATCATCTGATTTGAACGTGTTCCCGTGGTCGGATCGTAATGAAATTGGGCAATATTTCTTCGTTTTTCTCTGAACTTTCATTTGCGCCAACTTTCATGGATCTAGCTCTTCAAATAACAAAGTTATAAGCAAACGAAGTTGAGTTTCAAAACGCCTAGTTTGGGGCCTCTAGCTCTTCAAATAGCGAAGTTATAAGCAAAAGAAGTTCATCATCTGATTTGAACGTGTTCCCGTGGTCGGATCGTAATGAAATTGGGCAATGTTTCTTCGTATTTCTCTGAACTTTCATTTGCGCCAACTTTCATGGCTCTAGCTCTTCAAATAACAAAGTTATAAGCAAACGAAGTTGAGTTTCAAAACGCCTAGTTTGGGGCCTCTAGCTCTTCAAATAGCGAAGTTATAAGCAAAAGAAGTTCATCATCTGATTTGAACGTGTTCCCGTGGTCGGATCGTAATGAAATTGGGCAATATTTCTTCGTTTTTCTCTGAACTTTCATTTGCGCCAACTTTCATGGATCTAGCTCTTCAAATAACAAAGTTATAAGCAAACGAAGTTGAGTTTCAAAACGCCTAGTTTGGGGCCTCTAGCTCTTCAAATAGCGAAGTTATAAGCAAAAGAAGTTCATCATCTGATTTGAACGTGTTCCCGTGGTCGGATCGTAATGAAATTGGGCAATGTTTCTTCGTATTTCTCTGAACTTTCATTTGCGCCAACTTTCATGGCTCTAGCTCTTCAAATAACAAAGTTATAAGCAAACGAAGTTGAGTTTCAAAACGCCTAGTTTGGGGCCTCTAGCTCTTCAAATAGCGAAGTTATAAACAAAAGAAGTTCATCATCTGATTTGAACGTGTTCCCGTGGTCGGATCGTAATGAAATTGGGCAATGTTTCTTCGTATTTCTCTGAACTTTCATTTGCGCCAACTTTCATGGCTCTAGCTCTTCAAATAACAAAGTTATAAGCAAACGAAGTTGAGTTTCAAAACGCCTAGTTTGGGGCCTCTAGCTCTTCAAATAGCGAAGTTATAAGCAAAAGAAGTTCATCATCTGATTTGAACGTGTTCCCGTGGTCGGATCGTAATGAAATTGGGCAATGTTTCTTCGTATTTCTCTGAACTTTCATTTGCGCCAACTTTCATGGCTCTAGCTCTTCAAATAACAAAGTTATAAGCAAACGAAGTTGAGCTTCAAAACGCCTAGTTTGGGGCCTCTAGCTCTTCAAATAGCGAAGTTATAAGCAAAAGAAGTTCATCATCTGATTTGAATGTGTCCCCGTGGTCGGATCGTAATGAAATTGGGCAATATTTCTTCGTTTTTCTCTGAACTTTCATTTGCGCCAACTTTCATGGCTCTAGCTCTTCAAATAACAAAGTTATAAGCAAACGAAGTTGAGTTTCAAAACGCCTAGTTTGGGGCCTCTAGCTCTTCAAATAGCGAAGTTATAAGCAAAAGAAGTTCATCATCTGATTTGAACGTGTTCCCGTGGTCGGATCGTAATGAAATTGGGCAATGTTTCTTCGTATTTCTCTGAACTTTCATTTGCGCCAACTTTCATGGATCTAGCTCTTCAAATAACAAAGTTATAAGCAAACGAAGTTGAGTTTCAAAACGCCTAGTTTGTGGCCTCTAGCTCTTCAAATAGCGAAGTTATAAGCAAAAGAAGTTCATCATCTGATTTGAACGTGTTCCCGTGGTCGGATCGTAATGAAATTGGGCAATGTTTCTTCGTATTTCTCTGAACTTTCATTTGCGCCAACTTTCATGGCTCTAGCTCTTCAAATAACAAAGTTATAAGCAAACGAAGTTGAGTTTCAAAACGCCTAGTTTGGGGCCTCTAGCTCTTCAAAAGCGAAGTTATAAGCAAAAGAAGTTCATCATCTGATTTGAACGTGTTCCCGTGGTCGGATCGTAATGAAATTGGGCAATGTTTCTTCGTATTTCTCTGAACTTTCATTTGCGCCAACTTTCATGGCTCTAGCTCTTCAAATAACAAAGTTATAAGCAAACGAAGTTGAGTTTCAAAACGCCTAGTTTGGGGCCTCTAGCTCTTCAAATAGCGAAGTTATAAGCAAAAGAAGTTCATCATCTGATTTGAACGTGTTCCCGTGGTCGGATCGTAATGAAATTGGGCAATGTTTCTTCGTATTTCTCTGAACTTTCATTTGCGCCAACTTTCATGGCTCTAGCTCTTCAAATAACAAAGTTATAAGCAAACGAAGTTGAGTTTCAAAACGCCTAGTTTGGGGCCTCTAGCTCTTCAAAAGCGAAGTTATAAGCAAAAGAAGTTCATCATCTGATTTGAACGTGTTCCCGTGGTCGGATCGTAATTAAATTGGGCAATGTTTCTTCGTATTTCTCTGAACTTTCATTTGCGCCAACTTTCATGGCTCTAGCTCTTCAAATAACAAAGTTATAAGCAAACGAAGTTGAGTTTCAAAACGCCTAGTTTGGGGCCTCTAGCTCTTCAAATAGCGAAGTTATAAGCAAAAGAAGTTCATCATCTGATTTGAACGTGTTCCCGTGGTCGGATCGTAATGAAATTGGGCAATGTTTCTTCGTATTTCTCTGAACTTTCATTTGCGCCAACTTTCATGGCTCTAGCTCTTCAAATAACAAAGTTATAAGCAAACGAAGTTGAGTTTCAAAACGCCTAGTTTGGGGCCTCTAGCTCTTCAAATAGCGAAGTTATAAGCAAAAGAAGTTCATCATCTGATTTGAACGTGTTCCCGTGGTCGGATCGTAATGAAATTGGGCAATATTTCTTCGTTTTTCTCTGAACTTTCATTTGCGCCAACTTTCATGGCTCTAGCTCTTCAAATAACAAAGTTATAAGCAAACGAAATTGAGTTTCAAAACGCCTAGTTTGGGGCCTCTAGCTCTTCAAATAGCGAAGTTATAAGCAAAATAAGTTCATCATCTGATTTGAACGTGTTCCCGTGGTCGGATCGTAATGAAATTGGGCAATATTTCTTCGTTTTTCTCTGAACTTTCATTTGCGCCAACTTTCATGGCTCTAGCTCTTCAAATAACAAAGTTATAAGCAAACGAAGTTGAGTTTCAAAACGCCTAGTTTGGGGCCTCTAGCTTTTCAAATAGCGAAGTTATAAGCAAAAGAAGTTCATCATCTGATTTGAACGTGTTCCCGTGGTCGGATCGTAATGAAATTGGGCAATATTTCTTCGTTTTTCTCTGAACTTTCATTTGCGCCAACTTTCATGGCTCTAGCTATTCAAATAACAAAGTTATAAGCAAACGAAGTTGAGTTTCAAAACGCCTAGTTTGGGGCCTCTAGCTCTTCAAATAGCGAAGTTATAAGCAAAAGAAGTTCATCATCTGATTTGAACGTGTTCCCGTGGTCGGATCGTAATGAAATTGGGCAATATTTCTTCGTTTTTCTCTGAACTTTCATTTGCGCCAACTTTCATGGCTCTAGCTATTCAAATAACAAAGTTATAAGCAAACGAAATTGAGTTTCAAAACGCCTAGTTTGGGGCCTCTAGCTCTTCAAATAGCGAAGTTATAAGCAAAATAAGTTCATCATCTGATTTGAACGTGTTCCCGTGGTCGGATCGTAATGAAATTGGGCAATATTTCTTCGTTTTTCTCTGAACTTTCATTTGCGCCAACTTTCATGGCTCTAGCTCTTCAAATAACAAAGTTATAAGCAAACGAAGTTGAGTTTCAAAACGCCTAGTTTGGGGCCTCTAGCTCTTCAAATAGCGAAGTTATAAGCAAAAGAAGTTCATCATCTGATTTGAACGTGATCCCGTGGTCGGATCGTAATGAAATTGGGCAATATTTCTTCGTTTTTCTCTGAACTTTCATTTGCGCCAACTTTCATGGCTCTAGCTCTTCAAATAACAAAGTTATAAGCAAACGAAGTTGAGTTTCAAAACGCCTAGTTTGGGGCCTCTAGCTTTTCAAATAGCGAAGTTATAAGCAAAAGAAGTTCATCATCTGATTTGAACGTGTTCCCGTGGTCGGATCGTAATGAAATTGGGCAATATTTCTTCGTTTTTCTCTGAACTTTCATTTGCGCCAACTTTCATGGCTCTAGCTATTCAAATAACAAAGTTATAAGCAAACGAAGTTGAGTTTCAAAACGCCTAGTTTGGGGCCTCTAGCTCTTCAAATAGCGAAGTTATAAGCAAAATAAGTTCATCATCTGATTTGAACGTGTTCCCGTGGTCGGATCGTAATGAAATTGGGCAATATTTCTTCGTTTTTCTCTGAACTTTCATTTGCGCCAACTTTCATGGCTCTAGCTATTCAAATAACAAAGTTATAAGCAAACGAAGTTGAGTTTCAAAACGCCTAGTTTGGGGCCTCTAGCTCTTCAAATAGCGAAGTTATAAGCAAAAGAAGTTCATCATCTGATTTGAACGTGTTCCCGTGGTCGGATCGTAATGAAATTGGGCAATATTTCTTCGTTTTTCTCTGAACTTTCATTTGCGCCAACTTTCATGGCTCTAGCTATTCAAATAACAAAGTTATAAGCAAACGAAGTTGAGTTTCAAAACGCCTAGTTTGGGGCCTCTAGCTCTTCAAATAGCGAAGTTATAAGCAAAAGAAGTTCATCATCTGATTTGAACGTGTTCCCGTGGTCGGATCGTAATGAAATTGGGCAATATTTCTTCGTTTTTCTCTGAACTTTCATTTGCGCCAACTTTCATGGCTCTAGCTCTTCAAATAACAAAGTTATAAGCAAACGAAGTTGAGTTTCAAAACGCCTAGTTTGGGGCCTCTAGCTCTTCAAATAGCGAAGTTATAAGCAAAAGAAGTTCATCATCTGATTTGAACGTGATCCCGTGGTCGGATCGTAATGAAATTGGGCAATATTTCTTCGTTTTTCTCTGAACTTTCATTTGCGCCAACTTTCATGGCTCTAGCTCTTCAAATAACAAAGTTATAAGCAAACGAAGTTGAGTTTCAAAACGCCTAGTTTGGGGCCTCTAGCTTTTCAAATAGCGAAGTTATAAGCAAAAGAAGTTCATCATCTGATTTGAACGTGTTCCCGTGGTCGGATCGTAATGAAATTGGGCAATATTTCTTCGTTTTTCTCTGAACTTTCATTTGCGCCAACTTTCATGGCTCTAGCTATTCAAATAACAAAGTTATAAGCAAACGAAGTTGAGTTTCAAAACGCCTAGTTTGGGGCCTCTAGCTCTTCAAATAGCGAAGTTATAAGCAAAATAAGTTCATCATCTGATTTGAACGTGTTCCCGTGGTCGGATCGTAATGAAATTGGGCAATATTTCTTCGTTTTTCTCTGAACTTTCATTTGCGCCAACTTTCATGGCTCTAGCTATTCAAATAACAAAGTTATAAGCAAACGAAGTTGAGTTTCAAAACGCCTAGTTTGGGGCCTCTAGCTCTTCAAATAGCGAAGTTATAAGCAAAAGAAGTTCATCATCTGATTTGAACGTGTTCCCGTGGTCGGATCGTAATGAAATTGGGCAATATTTCTTCGTTTTTCTCTGAACTTTCATTTGCGCCAACTTTCATGGCTCTAGCTATTCAAATAACAAAGTTATAAGCAAACGAAGTTGAGTTTCAAAACGCCTAGTTTGGGGCCTCTAGCTCTTCAAATAGCGAAGTTATAAGCAAAAGAAGTTCATCATCTGATTTGAACGTGTTCCCGTGGTCGGATCGTAATGAAATTGGGCAATATTTCTTCGTTTTTCTCTGAACTTTCATTTGCGCCAACTTTCATGGCTCTAGCTATTCAAATAACAAAGTTATAAGCAAACGAAGTTGAGTTTCAAAACGCCTAGTTTGGGGCCTCTAGCTCTTCAAATAGCGAAGTTATAAGCAAAAGAAGTTCATCATCTGATTTGAACGTGTTCCCGTGGTCGGATCGTAATGAAATTGGGCAATGTTTCTTCGCATTTCTCTGAACTTTCATTTGCGCCAACTTTCATGGCTCTAGCTCTTCAAATAACAAAGTTATAAGCAAACGAAGTTGAGTTTCAAAACGCCTAGTTTGGGGCCTCTAGCTCTTCAAATAGCGAAGTTATAAGCAAAAGAAGTTCATCATCTGATTTGAACGTGTTCCCGTGGTCGGATCGTAATGAAATTGGGCAATGTTTCTTCGTATTTCTCTGAACTTTCATTTGCGCCAACTTTCATGGCTCTAGCTCTTCAAATAACAAAGTTATAAGCAAACGAAGTTGAGTTTCAAAACGCCTAGTTTGGGGCCTCTAGCTCTTCAAATAGCGAAGTTATAAGCAAAAGAAGTTCATCATCTGATTTGAACGTGTTCCCGTGGTCGGATCGTAATGAAATTGGGCAATGTTTCTTCGTATTTCTCTGAACTTTCATTTGCGCCAACTTTCATGGCTCTAGCTCTTCAAATAACAAAGTTATAAGTAAACGAAGTTGAGTTTCAAAACGCCTAGTTTGGGGCCTCTAGCTCTTCAAATAGCGAAGTTATAAGCAAAAGAAGTTCATCATCTGATTTGAACGTGTTCCCGTGGTCGGATCGTAATGAAATTGGGCAATGTTTCTTCGTATTTCTCTGAACTTTCATTTGCGCCAACTTTCATGGCTCTAGCTCTTCAAATAACAAAGTTATAAGCAAACGAAGTTGAGTTTCAAAACGCCTAGTTTGGGGCCTCTAGCTCTTCAAATAGCGAAGTTATAAGCAAAATAAGTTCATCATCTGATTTGAACGTGTTCCCGTGGTCGGATCGTAATGAAATTGGGCAATGTTTCTTCGTATTTCTCTGAACTTTCATTTGCGCCAACTTTCATGGCTCTAGCTCTTCAAATAACAAAGTTATAAGTAAACGAAGTTGAGTTTCAAAACGCCTAGTTTGGGGCCTCTAGCTCTTCAAATAGCGAAGTTATAAGCAAAAGAAGTTCATCATCTGATTTGAACGTGTTCCCGTGGTCGGATCGTAATGAAATTGGGCAATGTTTCTTCGTATTTCTCTGAACTTTCATTTGCGCCAACTTTCATGGCTCTAGCTCTTCAAATAACAAAGTTATAAGCAAACGAAGTTGAGTTTCAAAACGCCTAGTTTGGGGCCTCTAGCTCTTCAAATAGCGAAGTTATAAGCAAAATAAGTTCATCATCTGCTCTAGCTCTTCAAATAACAAAGTTATAAGCAAACGAAATTGAGTTTCAAAACGCCTAGTTTGGGGCCTCTAGCTCTTCAAATAGCGAAGTTATAAGCAAAATAAGTTCATCATCTGATTTGAACGTGTTCCCGTGGTCGGATCGTAATGAAATTGGGCAATATTTCTTCGTTTTTCTCTGAACTTTCATTTGCGCCAACTTTCATGGCTCTAGCTCTTCAAATAACAAAGTTATAAGCAAACGAAGTTGAGTTTCAAAACGCCTAGTTTGGGGCCTCTAGCTTTTCAAATAGCGAAGTTATAAGCAAAAGAAGTTCATCATCTGATTTGAACGTGTTCCCGTGGTCGGATCGTAATGAAATTGGGCAATATTTCTTCGTTTTTCTCTGAACTTTCATTTGCGCCAACTTTCATGGCTCTAGCTATTCAAATAACAAAGTTATAAGCAAACGAAGTTGAGTTTCAAAACGCCTAGTTTGGGGCCTCTAGCTCTTCAAATAGCGAAGTTATAAGCAAAAGAAGTTCATCATCTGATTTGAACGTGTTCCCGTGGTCGGATCGTAATGAAATTGGGCAATATTTCTTCGTTTTTCTCTGAACTTTCATTTGCGCCAACTTTCATGGCTCTAGCTATTCAAATAACAAAGTTATAAGCAAACGAAATTGAGTTTCAAAACGCCTAGTTTGGGGCCTCTAGCTCTTCAAATAGCGAAGTTATAAGCAAAATAAGTTCATCATCTGATTTGAACGTGTTCCCGTGGTCGGATCGTAATGAAATTGGGCAATATTTCTTCGTTTTTCTCTGAACTTTCATTTGCGCCAACTTTCATGGCTCTAGCTCTTCAAATAACAAAGTTATAAGCAAACGAAGTTGAGTTTCAAAACGCCTAGTTTGGGGCCTCTAGCTCTTCAAATAGCGAAGTTATAAGCAAAAGAAGTTCATCATCTGATTTGAACGTGATCCCGTGGTCGGATCGTAATGAAATTGGGCAATATTTCTTCGTTTTTCTCTGAACTTTCATTTGCGCCAACTTTCATGGCTCTAGCTCTTCAAATAACAAAGTTATAAGCAAACGAAGTTGAGTTTCAAAACGCCTAGTTTGGGGCCTCTAGCTTTTCAAATAGCGAAGTTATAAGCAAAAGAAGTTCATCATCTGATTTGAACGTGTTCCCGTGGTCGGATCGTAATGAAATTGGGCAATATTTCTTCGTTTTTCTCTGAACTTTCATTTGCGCCAACTTTCATGGCTCTAGCTATTCAAATAACAAAGTTATAAGCAAACGAAGTTGAGTTTCAAAACGCCTAGTTTGGGGCCTCTAGCTCTTCAAATAGCGAAGTTATAAGCAAAATAAGTTCATCATCTGATTTGAACGTGTTCCCGTGGTCGGATCGTAATGAAATTGGGCAATATTTCTTCGTTTTTCTCTGAACTTTCATTTGCGCCAACTTTCATGGCTCTAGCTATTCAAATAACAAAGTTATAAGCAAACGAAGTTGAGTTTCAAAACGCCTAGTTTGGGGCCTCTAGCTCTTCAAATAGCGAAGTTATAAGCAAAAGAAGTTCATCATCTGATTTGAACGTGTTCCCGTGGTCGGATCGTAATGAAATTGGGCAATATTTCTTCGTTTTTCTCTGAACTTTCATTTGCGCCAACTTTCATGGCTCTAGCTATTCAAATAACAAAGTTATAAGCAAACGAAGTTGAGTTTCAAAACGCCTAGTTTGGGGCCTCTAGCTTTTCAAATAGCGAAGTTATAAGCAAAAGAAGTTCATCATCTGATTTGAACGTGTTCCCGTGGTCGGATCGTAATGAAATTGGGCAATATTTCTTCGTTTTTCTCTGAACTTTCATTTGCGCCAACTTTCATGGCTCTAGCTATTCAAATAACAAAGTTATAAGCAAACGAAGTTGAGTTTCAAAACGCCTAGTTTGGGGCCTCTAGCTTTTCAAATAGCGAAGTTATAAGCAAAAGAAGTTCATCATCTGATTTGAACGTGTTCCCGTGGTCGGATCGTAATGAAATTGGGCAATATTTCTTCGTTTTTCTCTGAACTTTCATTTGCGCCAACTTTCATGGCTCTAGCTATTCAAATAACAAAGTTATAAGCAAACGAAGTTGAGTTTCAAAACGCCTAGTTTGGGGCCTCTAGCTCTTCAAATAGCGAAGTTATAAGCAAAATAAGTTCATCATCTGATTTGAACGTGTTCCCGTGGTCGGATCGTAATGAAATTGGGCAATATTTCTTCGTTTTTCTCTGAACTTTCATTTGCGCCAACTTTCATGGCTCTAGCTATTCAAATAACAAAGTTATAAGCAAACGAAGTTGAGTTTCAAAACGCCTAGTTTGGGGCCTCTAGCTCTTCAAATAGCGAAGTTATAAGCAAAAGAAGTTCATCATCTGATTTGAACGTGTTCCCGTGGTCGGATCGTAATGAAATTGGGCAATATTTCTTCGTTTTTCTCTGAACTTTCATTTGCGCCAACTTTCATGGCTCTAGCTCTTCAAATAACAAAGTTATAAGCAAACGAAGTTGAGTTTCAAAACGCCTAGTTTGGGGCCTCTAGCTCTTCAAATAGCGAAGTTATAAGCAAAAGAAGTTCATCATCTGATTTGAACGTGATCCCGTGGTCGGATCGTAATGAAATTGGGCAATATTTCTTCGTTTTTCTCTGAACTTTCATTTGCGCCAACTTTCATGGCTCTAGCTCTTCAAATAACAAAGTTATAAGCAAACGAAGTTGAGTTTCAAAACGCCTAGTTTGGGGCCTCTAGCTTTTCAAATAGCGAAGTTATAAGCAAAAGAAGTTCATCATCTGATTTGAACGTGTTCCCGTGGTCGGATCGTAATGAAATTGGGCAATATTTCTTCGTTTTTCTCTGAACTTTCATTTGCGCCAACTTTCATGGCTCTAGCTCTTCAAATAACAAAGTTATAAGCAAACGAAGTTGAGTTTCAAAACGCCTAGTTTGGGGCCTCTAGCTCTTCAAATAGCGAAGTTATAAGCAAAAGAAGTTCATCATCTGATTTGAACGTGATCCCGTGGTCGGATCGTAATGAAATTGGGCAATATTTCTTCGTTTTTCTCTGAACTTTCATTTGCGCCAACTTTCATGGCTCTAGCTCTTCAAATAACAAAGTTATAAGCAAACGAAGTTGAGTTTCAAAACGCCTAGTTTGGGGCCTCTAGCTCTTCAAATAGCGAAGTTATAAGCAAAATAAGTTCATCATCTGATTTGAACGTGTTCCCGTGGTCGGATCGTAATGAAATTGGGCAATATTTCTTCGTTTTTCTCTGAACTTTCATTTGCGCCAACTTTCATGGCTCTAGCTATTCAAATAACAAAGTTATAAGCAAACGAAGTTGAGTTTCAAAACGCCTAGTTTGGGGCCTCTAGCTCTTCAAATAGCGAAGTTATAAGCAAAAGAAGTTCATCATATGATTTGAACGTGATCCCGTGGTCGGATCGTAATGAAATTGGGCAATATTTCTTCGTTTTTCTCTGAACTTTCATTTGCGCCAACTTTCATGGCTCTAGCTCTTCAAATAACAAAGTTATAAGCAAACGAAGTTGAGTTTCAAAACGCCTAGTTTGGGGCCTCTAGCTTTTCAAATAGCGAAGTTATAAGCAAAAGAAGTTCATCATCTGATTTGAACGTGTTCCCGTGGTCGGATCGTAATGAAATTGGGCAATATTTCTTCGTTTTTCTCTGAACTTTCATTTGCGCCAACTTTCATGGCTCTAGCTCTTCAAATAACAAAGTTATAAGCAAACGAAGTTGAGTTTCAAAACGCCTAGTTTGGGGCCTCTAGCTCTTCAAATAGCGAAGTTATAAGCAAAAGAAGTTCATCATCTGATTTGAACGTGTTCCCGTGGTCGGATCGTAATGAAATTGGGCAATATTTCTTCGTTTTTCTCTGAACTTTCATTTGCGCCAACTTTCATGGCTCTAGCTCTTCAAATAACAAAGTTATAAGCAAACGAAGTTGAGTTTCAAAACGCCTAGTTTGGGGCCTCTAGCTCTTCAAATAGCGAAGTTATAAGCAAAAGAAGTTCATCATCTGATTTGAACGTGTTCCCGTGGTCGGATCGTAATGAAATTGGGCAATATTTCTTCGTTTTTCTCTGAACTTTCATTTGCGCCAACTTTCATGGCTCTAGCTCTTCAAATAACAAAGTTATAAGCAAACGAAGTTGAGTTTCAAAACGCCTAGTTTGGGGCCTCTAGCTCTTCAAATAGCGAAGTTATAAGCAAAAGAAGTTCATCATCTGATTTGAACGTGTTCCCGTGGTCGGATCGTAATGAAATTGGGCAATATTTCTTCGTTTTTCTCTGAACTTTCATTTGCGCCAACTTTCATGGCTCTAGCTCTTCAAATAACAAAGTTATAAGCAAACGAAGTTGAGTTTCAAAACGCCTAGTTTGGGGCCTCTAGCTCTTCAAATAGCGAAGTTATAAGCAAAAGAAGTTCATCATCTGATTTGAACGTGTTCCCGTGGTCGGATCGTAATGAAATTGGGCAATATTTCTTCGTTTTTCTCTGAACTTTCATTTGCGCCAACTTTCATGGCTCTAGCTCTTCAAATAACAAAGTTATAAGCAAACGAAGTTGAGTTTCAAAACGCCTAGTTTGGGGCCTCTAGCTTTTCAAATAGCGAAGTTATAAGCAAAATAAGTTCATCATCTGATTTGAACGTGTTCCCGTGGTCGGATCGTAATGAAATTGGGCAATATTTCTTCGTTTTTCTCTGAACTTTCATTTGCGCCAACTTTCATGGCTCTAGCTATTCAAATAACAAAGTTATAAGCAAACGAAGTTGAGTTTCAAAACGCCTAGTTTGGGGCCTCTAGCTCTTCAAATAGCGAAGTTATAAGCAAAAGAAGTTCATCATCTGATTTGAACGTGTTCCCGTGGTCGGATCGTAATGAAATTGGGCAATATTTCTTCGTTTTTCTCTGAACTTTCATTTGCGCCAACTTTCATGGCTCTAGCTATTCAAATAACAAAGTTATAAGCAAACGAAGTTGAGTTTCAAAACGCCTAGTTTGGGGCCTCTAGCTTTTCAAATAGCGAAGTTATAAGCAAAAGAAGTTCATCATCTGATTTGAACGTGTTCCCGTGGTCGGATCGTAATGAAATTGGGCAATATTTCTTCGTTTTTCTCTGAACTTTCATTTGCGCCAACTTTCATGGCTCTAGCTCTTCAAATAACAAAGTTATAAGCAAACGAAGTTGAGTTTCAAAACGCCTAGTTTGGGGCCTCTAGCTCTTCAAATAGCGAAGTTATAAGCAAAAGAAGTTCATCATCTGATTTGAACGTGATCCCGTGGTCGGATCGTAATGAAATTGGGCAATATTTCTTCGTTTTTCTCTGAACTTTCATTTGCGCCAACTTTCATGGCTCTAGCTCTTCAAATAACAAAGTTATAAGCAAACGAAGTTGAGTTTCAAAACGCCTAGTTTGGGGCCTCTAGCTTTTCAAATAGCGAAGTTATAAGCAAAAGAAGTTCATCATCTGATTTGAACGTGTTCCCGTGGTCGGATCGTAATGAAATTGGGCAATATTTCTTCGTTTTTCTCTGAACTTTCATTTGCGCCAACTTTCATGGCTCTAGCTATTCAAATAACAAAGTTATAAGCAAACGAAGTTGAGTTTCAAAACGCCTAGTTTGGGGCCTCTAGCTCTTCAAATAGCGAAGTTATAAGCAAAATAAGTTCATCATCTGATTTGAACGTGTTCCCGTGGTCGGATCGTAATGAAATTGGGCAATATTTCTTCGTTTTTCTCTGAACTTTCATTTGCGCCAACTTTCATGGCTCTAGCTATTCAAATAACAAAGTTATAAGCAAACGAAGTTGAGTTTCAAAACGCCTAGTTTGGGGCCTCTAGCTCTTCAAATAGCGAAGTTATAAGCAAAAGAAGTTCATCATCTGATTTGAACGTGTTCCCGTGGTCGGATCGTAATGAAATTGGGCAATATTTCTTCGTTTTTCTCTGAACTTTCATTTGCGCCAACTTTCATGGCTCTAGCTATTCAAATAACAAAGTTATAAGCAAACGAAGTTGAGTTTCAAAACGCCTAGTTTGGGGCCTCTAGCTCTTCAAATAGCGAAGTTATAAGCAAAAGAAGTTCATCATCTGATTTGAACGTGTTCCCGTGGTCGGATCGTAATGAAATTGGGCAATATTTCTTCGTTTTTCTCTGAACTTTCATTTGCGCCAACTTTCATGGCTCTAGCTATTCAAATAACAAAGTTATAAGCAAACGAAGTTGAGTTTCAAAACGCCTAGTTTGGGGCCTCTAGCTCTTCAAATAGCGAAGTTATAAGCAAAAGAAGTTCATCATCTGATTTGAACGTGTTCCCGTGGTCGGATCGTAATGAAATTGGGCAATGTTTCTTCGCATTTCTCTGAACTTTCATTTGCGCCAACTTTCATGGCTCTAGCTCTTCAAATAACAAAGTTATAAGCAAACGAAGTTGAGTTTCAAAACGCCTAGTTTGGGGCCTCTAGCTCTTCAAATAGCGAAGTTATAAGCAAAAGAAGTTCATCATCTGATTTGAACGTGTTCCCGTGGTCGGATCGTAATGAAATTGGGCAATGTTTCTTCGTATTTCTCTGAACTTTCATTTGCGCCAACTTTCATGGCTCTAGCTCTTCAAATAACAAAGTTATAAGCAAACGAAGTTGAGTTTCAAAACGCCTAGTTTGGGGCCTCTAGCTCTTCAAATAGCGAAGTTATAAGCAAAAGAAGTTCATCATCTGATTTGAACGTGTTCCCGTGGTCGGATCGTAATGAAATTGGGCAATATTTCTTCGTTTTTCTCTGAACTTTCATTTGCGCCAACCTTCATGGCTCTAGCTATTCAAATAACAAAGTTATAAGCAAACGAAGTTGAGTTTCAAAACGCCTAGTTTGGGGCCTCTAGCTTTTCAAATAGCGAAGTTATAAGCAAAATAAGTTCATCATCTGATTTGAACGTGTTCCCGTGGTCGGATCGTAATGAAATTGGGCAATATTTCTTCGTTTTTCTCTGAACTTTCATTTGCGCCAACTTTCATGGCTCTAGCTCTTCAAATAACAAAGTTATAAGCAAACGAAGTTGAGTTTCAAAACGCCTAGTTTGGGGCCTCTAGCTCTTCAAATAGCGAAGTTATAAGCAAAAGAAGTTCATCATCTGATTTGAACGTGTTCCCGTGGTCGGATCGTAATGAAATTGGGCAATATTTCTTCGTTTTTCTCTGAACTTTCATTTGCGCCAACTTTCATGGCTCTAGCTATTCAAATAACAAAGTTATAAGCAAACGAAATTGAGTTTCAAAACGCCTAGTTTGGGGCCTCTAGCTCTTCAAATAGCGAAGTTATAAGCAAAATAAGTTCATCATCTGATTTGAACGTGTTCCCGTGGTCGGATCGTAATGAAATTGGGCAATATTTCTTCGTTTTTCTCTGAACTTTCATTTGCGCCAACTTTCATGGCTCTAGCTCTTCAAATAACAAAGTTATAAGCAAACGAAGTTGAGTTTCAAAACGCCTAGTTTGGGGCCTCTAGCTCTTCAAATAGCGAAGTTATAAGCAAAAGAAGTTCATCATCTGATTTGAACGTGATCCCGTGGTCGGATCGTAATGAAATTGGGCAATATTTCTTCGTTTTTCTCTGAACTTTCATTTGCGCCAACTTTCATGGCTCTAGCTCTTCAAATAACAAAGTTATAAGCAAACGAAGTTGAGTTTCAAAACGCCTAGTTTGGGGCCTCTAGCTTTTCAAATAGCGAAGTTATAAGCAAAAGAAGTTCATCATCTGATTTGAACGTGTTCCCGTGGTCGGATCGTAATGAAATTGGGCAATATTTCTTCGTTTTTCTCTGAACTTTCATTTGCGCCAACTTTCATGGCTCTAGCTATTCAAATAACAAAGTTATAAGCAAACGAAGTTGAGTTTCAAAACGCCTAGTTTGGGGCCTCTAGCTCTTCAAATAGCGAAGTTATAAGCAAAAGAAGTTCATCATCTGATTTGAACGTGTTCCCGTGGTCGGATCGTAATGAAATTGGGCAATATTTCTTCGTTTTTCTCTGAACTTTCATTTGCGCCAACTTTCATGGCTCTAGCTATTCAAATAACAAAGTTATAAGCAAACGAAGTTGAGTTTCAAAACGCCTAGTTTGGGGCCTCTAGCTCTTCAAATAGCGAAGTTATAAGCAAAAGAAGTTCATCATCTGATTTGAACGTGTTCCCGTGGTCGGATCGTAATGAAATTGGGCAATATTTCTTCGTTTTTCTCTGAACTTTCATTTGCGCCAACTTTCATGGCTCTAGCTCTTCAAATAACAAAGTTATAAGCAAACGAAGTTGAGTTTCAAAACGCCTAGTTTGGGGCCTCTAGCTTTTCAAATAGCGAAGTTATAAGCAAAAGAAGTTCATCATCTGATTTGAACGTGTTCCCGTGGTCGGATCGTAATGAAATTTGGCAATATTTCTTCGTTTTTCTCTGAACTTTCATTTGCGCCAACTTTCATGGCTCTAGCTATTCAAATAACAAAGTTATAAGCAAACGAAGTTGAGTTTCAAAACGCCTAGTTTGGGGCCTCTAGCTCTTCAAATAGCGAAGTTATAAGCAAAAGAAGTTCATCATCTGATTTGAACGTGTTCCCGTGGTCGGATCGTAATGAAATTGGGCAATATTTCTTCGTTTTTCTCTGAACTTTCATTTGCGCCAACTTTCATGGCTCTAGCTCTTCAAATAACAAAGTTATAAGCAAACGAAGTTGAGTTTCAAAACGCCTAGTTTGGGGCCTCTAGCTCTTCAAATAGCGAAGTTATAAGCAAAAGAAGTTCATCATCTGATTTGAACGTGTTCCCGTGGTCGGATCGTAATGAAATTTGGCAATATTTCTTCGTTTTTCTCTGAACTTTCATTTGCGCCAACTTTCATGGCTCTAGCTATTCAAATAACAAAGTTATAAGCAAACGAAGTTGAGTTTCAAAACGCCTAGTTTGGGGCCTCTAGCTCTTCAAATAGCGAAGTTATAAGCAAAAGAAGTTCATCATCTGATTTGAACGTGTTCCCGTGGTCGGATCGTAATGAAATTGGGCAATATTTCTTCGTTTTTCTCTGAACTTTCATTTGCGCCAACTTTCATGGCTCTAGCTCTTCAAATAACAAAGTTATAAGCAAACGAAGTTGAGTTTCAAAACGCCTAGTTTGGGGCCTCTAGCTTTTCAAATAGCGAAGTTATAAGCAAAAGAAGTTCATCATCTGATTTGAACGTGTTCCCGTGGTCGGATCGTAATGAAATTTGGCAATATTTCTTCGTTTTTCTCTGAACTTTCATTTGCGCCAACTTTCATGGCTCTAGCTCTTCAAATAACAAAGTTATAAGCAAACGAAGTTGAGTTTCAAAACGCCTAGTTTGGGGCCTCTAGCTCTTCAAATAGCGAAGTTATAAGCAAAAGAAGTTCATCATCTGATTTGAACGTGTTCCCGTGGTCGGATCGTAATGAAATTTGGCAATATTTCTTCGTTTTTCTCTGAACTTTCATTTGCGCCAACTTTCATGGCTCTAGCTCTTCAAATAACAAAGTTATAAGCAAACGAAGTTGAGTTTCAAAACGCCTAGTTTGGGGCCTCTAGCTCTTCAAATAGCGAAGTTATAAGCAAAAGAAGTTCATCATCTGATTTGAACGTGTTCCCGTGGTCGGATCGTAATGAAATTGGGCAATATTTCTTCGTTTTTCTCTGAACTTTCATTTGCGCCAACTTTCATGGCTCTAGCTCTTCAAATAACAAAGTTATAAGCAAACGAAGTTGAGTTTCAAAACGCCTAGTTTGGGGCCTCTAGCTTTTCAAATAGCGAAGTTATAAGCAAAAGAAGTTCATCATCTGATTTGAACGTGTTCCCGTGGTCGGATCGTAATGAAATTTGGCAATATTTCTTCGTTTTTCTCTGAACTTTCATTTGCGCCAACTTTCATGGCTCTAGCTCTTCAAATAACAAAGTTATAAGCAAACGAAGTTGAGTTTCAAAACGCCTAGTTTGGGGCCTCTAGCTCTTCAAATAGCGAAGTTATAAGCAAAAGAAGTTCATCATCTGATTTGAACGTGTTCCCGTGGTCGGATCGTAATGAAATTTGGCAATATTTCTTCGTTTTTCTCTGAACTTTCATTTGCGCCAACTTTCATGGCTCTAGCTATTCAAATAACAAAGTTATAAGCAAACGAAGTTGAGTTTCAAAACGCCTAGTTTGGGGCCTCTAGCTCTTCAAATAGCGAAGTTATAAGCAAAAGAAGTTCATCATCTGATTTGAACGTGTTCCCGTGGTCGGATCGTAATGAAATTGGGCAATATTTCTTCGTTTTTCTCTGAACTTTCATTTGCGCCAACTTTCATGGCTCTAGCTCTTCAAATAACAAAGTTATAAGCAAACGAAGTTGAGTTTCAAAACGCCTAGTTTGGGGCCTCTAGCTCTTCAAATAGCGAAGTTATAAGCAAAAGAAGTTCATCATCTGATTTGAACGTGTTCCCGTGGTCGGATCGTAATGAAATTGGGCAATATTTCTTCGTTTTTCTCTGAACTTTCATTTGCGCCAACTTTCATGGCTCTAGCTCTTCAAATAACAAAGTTATAAGCAACGAAGTTGAGTTTCAAAACGCCTAGTTTGGGGCCTCTAGCTCTTCAAATAGCGAAGTTATAAGCAAAAGAAGTTCATCATCTGATTTGAACGTGTTCCCGTGGTCGGATCGTAATGAAATTGGGCAATATTTCTTCGTTTTTCTCTGAACTTTCATTTGCGCCAACTTTCATGGCTCTAGCTCTTCAAATAACGAAGTTATAAGCAAACGAAGTTGAGTTTCAAAACGCCTAGTTTGGGGCCTCTAGCTTTTCAAATAGCGAAGTTATAAGCAAAAGAAGTTCATCATCTGATTTGAACGTGTTCCCGTGGTCGGATCGTAATGAAATTGGGCAATATTTCTTCGTTTTTCTCTGAACTTTCATTTGCGCCAACTTTCATGGCTCTAGCTCTTCAAATAACAAAGTTATAAGCAAACGAAGTTGAGTTTCAAAACGCCTAGTTTGGGGCCTCTAGCTTTTCAAATAGCGAAGTTATAAGCAAAAGAAGTTCATCATCTGATTTGAACGTGTTCCCGTGGTCGGATCGTAATGAAATTTGGCAATATTTCTTCGTTTTTCTCTGAACTTTCATTTGCGCCAACTTTCATGGCTCTAGCTCTTCAAATAACAAAGTTATAAGCAAACGAAGTTGAGTTTCAAAACGCCTAGTTTGGGGCCTCTAGCTCTTCAAATAGCGAAGTTATAAGCAAAAGAAGTTCATCATCTGATTTGAACGTGTTCCCGTGGTCGGATCGTAATGAAATTTGGCAATATTTCTTCGTTTTTCTCTGAACTTTCATTTGCGCCAACTTTCATGGCTCTAGCTATTCAAATAACAAAGTTATAAGCAAACGAAGTTGAGTTTCAAAACGCCTAGTTTGGGGCCTCTAGCTCTTCAAATAGCGAAGTTATAAGCAAAAGAAGTTCATCATCTGATTTGAACGTGTTCCCGTGGTCGGATCGTAATGAAATTGGGCAATATTTCTTCGTTTTTCTCTGAACTTTCATTTGCGCCAACTTTCATGGCTCTAGCTCTTCAAATAACAAAGTTATAAGCAAACGAAGTTGAGTTTCAAAACGCCTAGTTTGGGGCCTCTAGCTTTTCAAATAGCGAAGTTATAAGCAAAAGAAGTTCATCATCTGATTTGAACGTGTTCCCGTGGTCGGATCGTAATGAAATTTGGCAATATTTCTTCGTTTTTCTCTGAACTTTCATTTGCGCCAACTTTCATGGCTCTAGCTATTCAAATAACAAAGTTATAAGCAAACGAAGTTGAGTTTCAAAACGCCTAGTTTGGGGCCTCTAGCTCTTCAAATAGCGAAGTTATAAGCAAAAGAAGTTCATCATCTGATTTGAACGTGTTCCCGTGGTCGGATCGTAATGAAATTGGGCAATATTTCTTCGTTTTTCTCTGAACTTTCATTTGCGCCAACTTTCATGGCTCTAGCTCTTCAAATAACAAAGTTATAAGCAAACGAAGTTGGGTTTCAAAACGCCTAGTTTGGGGCCTCTAGCTTTTCAAATAGCGAAGTTATAAGCAAAAGAAGTTCATCATCTGATTTGAACGTGTTCCCGTGGTCGGATCGTAATGAAATTGGGCAGTATTTCTTCGTTTTTCTCTGAACTTTCATTTGCGCCAACTTTCATGGCTCTAGCTCTTCAAATAACAAAGTTATAAGCAAACGAAGTTGAGTTTCAAAACGCCTAGTTTGGGGCCTCTAGCTCTTCAAATAGCGAAGTTATAAGCAAAATAAGTTCATCATCTGATTTGAACGTGTTCCCGTGGTCGGATCGTAATGAAATTGGGCAGTATTTCTTCGTTTTTCTCTGAACTTTCATTTGCGCCAACTTTCATGGCTCTAGCTCTTCAAATAACAAAGTTATAAGCAAACGAAGTTGAGTTTCAAAACGCCTAGTTTGGGGCCTCTAGCTCTTCAAATAGCGAAGTTATAAGCAAAATAAGTTCATCATCAGATTTGAACGTGTTCCCGTGGTCGGATCGTAATGAAATTGGGCAGTATTTCTTCGTTTTTCTCTGAACTTTCATTTGCGCCAACTTTCATGGCTCTAGCTCTTCAAATAACAAAGTTATAAGCAAACGAAGTTGAGTTTCAAAACGCCTAGTTTGGGGCCTCTAGCTTTTCAAATAGCGAAGTTATAAGCAAAATAAGTTCATCATCAGATTTGAACGTGTTCCCGTGGTCGGATCGTAATGAAATTGGGCAGTATTTCTTCGTTTTTCTCTGAACTTTCATTTGCGCCAACTTTCATGGCTCTAGCTCTTCAAATAACAAAGTTATAAGCAAACGAAGTTGGGTTTCAAAACGCCTAGTTTGGGGCCTCTAGCTCTTCAAATAGCGAAGTTATAAGCAAAAGAAGTTCATCATCTGATTTGAACGTGTTCCCGTGGTCGGATCGTAATGAAATTGGGCAGTATTTCTTCGTTTTTCTCTGAACTTTCATTTGCGCCAACTTTCATGGCTCTAGCTATTCAAATAACAAAGTTATAAGCAAACGAAGTTGAGTTTCAAAACGCCTAGTTTGGGGCCTCTAGCTCTTCAAATAGCGAAGTTATAAGCAAAAGAAGTTCATCATCTGATTTGAACGTGTTCCCGTGGTCGGATCGTAATGAAATTGGGCAGTATTTCTTCGTTTTTCTCTGAACTTTCATTTGCGCCAACTTTCATGGCTCTAGCTCTTCAAATAACAAAGTTATAAGCAAACGAAGTTGAGTTTCAAAACGCCTAGTTTGGGGCCTCTAGCTCTTCAAATAGCGAAGTTATAAGCAAAATAAGTTCATCATCTGATTTGAACGTGTTCCCGTGGTCGGATCGTAATGAAATTGGGCAATATTTCTTCGTTTTTCTCTGAACTTTCATTTGCGCCAACTTTCATGGCTCTAGCTCTTCAAATAACAAAGTTATAAGCAAACGAAGTTGGGTTTCAAAACGCCTAGTTTGGGGCCTCTAGCTTTTCAAATAGCGAAGTTATAAGCAAAAGAAGTTCATCATCTGATTTGAACGTGTTCCCGTGGTCGGATCGTAATGAAATTGGGCAGTATTTCTTCGTTTTTCTCTGAACTTTCATTTGCGCCAACTTTCATGGCTCTAGCTATTCAAATAACAAAGTTATAAGCAAACGAAGTTGAGTTTCAAAACGCCTAGTTTGGGGCCTCTAGCTCTTCAAATAGCGAAGTTATAAGCAAAATAAGTTCATCATCTGATTTGAACGTGTTCCCGTGGTCGGATCGTAATGAAATTGGGCAATATTTCTTCGTTTTTCTCTGAACTTTCATTTGCGCCAACTTTCATGGCTCTAGCTCTTCAAATAACAAAGTTATAAGCAAACGAAGTTGAGTTTCAAAACGCCTAGTTTGGGGCCTCTAGCTCTTCAAATAGCGAAGTTATAAGCAAAATAAGTTCATCATCTGATTTGAACGTGTTCCCGTGGTCGGATCGTAATGAAATTGGGCAATATTTCTTCGTTTTTCTCTGAACTTTCATTTGCGCCAACTTTCATGGCTCTAGCTCTTCAAATAACAAAGTTATAAGCAAACGAAGTTGGGTTTCAAAACGCCTAGTTTGGGGCCTCTAGCTCTTCAAATAGCGAAGTTATAAGCAAAAGAAGTTCATCATCTGATTTGAACGTGTTCCCGTGGTCGGATCGTAATGAAATTGGGCAATATTTCTTCGTTTTTCTCTGAACTTTCATTTGCGCCAACTTTCATGGCTCTAGCTCTTCAAATAACAAAGTTATAAGCAAACGAAGTTGGGTTTCAAAACGCCTAGTTTGGGGCCTCTAGCTTTTCAAATAGCGAAGTTATAAGCAAAATAAGTTCATCATCTGATTTGAACGTGTTCCCGTGGTCGGATCGTAATGAAATTGGGCAGTATTTCTTCGTTTTTCTCTGAACTTTCATTTGCGCCAACTTTCATGGCTCTAGCTCTTCAAATAACAAAGTTATAAGCAAACGAAGTTGAGTTTCAAAACGCCTAGTTTGGGGCCTCTAGCTCTTCAAATAGCGAAGTTATAAGCAAAATAAGTTCATCATCTGATTTGAACGTGTTCCCGTGGTCGGATCGTAATGAAATTGGGCAGTATTTCTTCGTTTTTCTCTGAACTTTCATTTGCGCCAACTTTCATGGCTCTAGCTCTTCAAATAACAAAGTTATAAGCAAACGAAGTTGAGTTTCAAAACGCCTAGTTTGGGGCCTCTAGCTCTTCAAATAGCGAAGTTATAAGCAAAATAAGTTCATCATCAGATTTGAACGTGTTCCCGTGGTCGGATCGTAATGAAATTGGGCAGTATTTCTTCGTTTTTCTCTGAACTTTCATTTGCGCCAACTTTCATGGCTCTAGCTCTTCAAATAACAAAGTTATAAGCAAACGAAGTTGAGTTTCAAAACGCCTAGTTTGGGGCCTCTAGCTTTTCAAATAGCGAAGTTATAAGCAAAATAAGTTCATCATCAGATTTGAACGTGTTCCCGTGGTCGGATCGTAATGAAATTGGGCAGTATTTCTTCGTTTTTCTCTGAACTTTCATTTGCGCCAACTTTCATGGCTCTAGCTCTTCAAATAACAAAGTTATAAGCAAACGAAGTTGAGTTTCAAAACGCCTAGTTTGGGGCCTCTAGCTCTTCAAATAGCGAAGTTATAAGCAAAAGAAGTTCATCATCTGATTTGAACGTGTTCCCGTGGTCGGATCGTAATGAAATTGGGCAGTATTTCTTCGTTTTTCTCTGAACTTTCATTTGCGCCAACTTTCATGGCTCTAGCTCTTCAAATAACAAAGTTATAAGCAAACGAAGTTGAGTTTCAAAACGCCTAGTTTGGGGCCTCTAGCTCTTCAAATAGCGAAGTTATAAGCAAAATAAGTTCATCATCTGATTTGAACGTGTTCCCGTGGTCGGATCGTAATGAAATTGGGCAATATTTCTTCGTTTTTCTCTGAACTTTCATTTGCGCCAACTTTCATGGCTCTAGCTCTTCAAATAACAAAGTTATAAGCAAACGAAGTTGGGTTTCAAAACGCCTAGTTTGGGGCCTCTAGCTTTTCAAATAGCGAAGTTATAAGCAAAAGAAGTTCATCATCTGATTTGAACGTGTTCCCGTGGTCGGATCGTAATGAAATTGGGCAGTATTTCTTCGTTTTTCTCTGAACTTTCATTTGCGCCAACTTTCATGGCTCTAGCTATTCAAATAACAAAGTTATAAGCAAACGAAGTTGAGTTTCAAAACGCCTAGTTTGGGGCCTCTAGCTCTTCAAATAGCGAAGTTATAAGCAAAAGAAGTTCATCATCTGATTTGAACGTGTTCCCGTGGTCGGATCGTAATGAAATTGGGCAGTATTTCTTCGTTTTTCTCTGAACTTTCATTTGCGCCAACTTTCATGGCTCTAGCTCTTCAAATAACAAAGTTATAAGCAAACGAAGTTGAGTTTCAAAACGCCTAGTTTGGGGCCTCTAGCTCTTCAAATAGCGAAGTTATAAGCAAAATAAGTTCATCATCTGATTTGAACGTGTTCCCGTGGTCGGATCGTAATGAAATTGGGCAATATTTCTTCGTTTTTCTCTGAACTTTCATTTGCGCCAACTTTCATGGCTCTAGCTCTTCAAATAACAAAGTTATAAGCAAACGAAGTTGGGTTTCAAAACGCCTAGTTTGGGGCCTCTAGCTTTTCAAATAGCGAAGTTATAAGCAAAAGAAGTTCATCATCTGATTTGAACGTGTTCCCGTGGTCGGATCGTAATGAAATTGGGCAGTATTTCTTCGTTTTTCTCTGAACTTTCATTTGCGCCAACTTTCATGGCTCTAGCTATTCAAATAACAAAGTTATAAGCAAACGAAGTTGAGTTTCAAAACGCCTAGTTTGGGGCCTCTAGCTCTTCAAATAGCGAAGTTATAAGCAAAATAAGTTCATCATCTGATTTGAACGTGTTCCCGTGGTCGGATCGTAATGAAATTGGGCAATATTTCTTCGTTTTTCTCTGAACTTTCATTTGCGCCAACTTTCATGGCTCTAGCTCTTCAAATAACAAAGTTATAAGCAACGAAGTTGAGTTTCAAAACGCCTAGTTTGGGGCCTCTAGCTCTTCAAATAGCGAAGTTATAAGCAAAAGAAGTTCATCATCTGATTTGAACGTGTTCCCGTGGTCGGATCGTAATGAAATTGGGCAATATTTCTTCGTTTTTCTCTGAACTTTCATTTGCGCCAACTTTCATGGCTCTAGCTCTTCAAATAACGAAGTTATAAGCAAACGAAGTTGAGTTTCAAAACGCCTAGTTTGGGGCCTCTAGCTTTTCAAATAGCGAAGTTATAAGCAAAAGAAGTTCATCATCTGATTTGAACGTGTTCCCGTGGTCGGATCGTAATGAAATTGGGCAATATTTCTTCGTTTTTCTCTGAACTTTCATTTGCGCCAACTTTCATGGCTCTAGCTATTCAAATAACAAAGTTATAAGCAAACGAAATTGAGTTTCAAAACGCCTAGTTTGGGGCCTCTAGCTCTTCAAATAGCGAAGTTATAAGCAAAATAAGTTCATCATCTGATTTGAACGTGTTCCCGTGGTCGGATCGTAATGAAATTGGGCAATATTTCTTCGTTTTTCTCTGAACTTTCATTTGCGCCAACTTTCATGGCTCTAGCTCTTCAAATAACAAAGTTATAAGCAAACGAAGTTGGGTTTCAAAACGCCTAGTTTGGGGCCTCTAGCTCTTCAAATAGCGAAGTTATAAGCAAAAGAAGTTCATCATCTGATTTGAACGTGTTCCCGTGGTCGGATCGTAATGAAATTGGGCAATATTTCTTCGTTTTTCTCTGAACTTTCATTTGCGCCAACTTTCATGGCTCTAGCTCTTCAAATAACAAAGTTATAAGTAAACGAAGTTGAGTTTCAAAACGCCTAGTTTGGGGCCTCTAGCTCTTCAAATAGCGAAGTTATAAGCAAAAGAAGTTCATCATCTGATTTGAACGTGTTCCCGTGGTCGGATCGTAATGAAATTGGGCAATATTTCTTCGTTTTTCTCTGAACTTTCATTTGCGCCAACTTTCATGGCTCTAGCTCTTCAAATAACAAAGTTATAAGCAAACGAAGTTGGGTTTCAAAACGCCTAGTTTGGGGCCTCTAGCTTTTCAAATAGCGAAGTTATAAGCAAAATAAGTTCATCATCTGATTTGAACGTGTTCCCGTGGTCGGATCGTAATGAAATTGGGCAGTATTTCTTCGTTTTTCTCTGAACTTTCATTTGCGCCAACTTTCATGGCTCTAGCTCTTCAAATAACAAAGTTATAAGCAAACGAAGTTGAGTTTCAAAACGCCTAGTTTGGGGCCTCTAGCTCTTCAAATAGCGAAGTTATAAGCAAAATAAGTTCATCATCAGATTTGAACGTGTTCCCGTGGTCGGATCGTAATGAAATTGGGCAGTATTTCTTCGTTTTTCTCTGAACTTTCATTTGCGCCAACTTTCATGGCTCTAGCTCTTCAAATAACAAAGTTATAAGCAAACGAAGTTGAGTTTCAAAACGCCTAGTTTGGGGCCTCTAGCTTTTCAAATAGCGAAGTTATAAGCAAAATAAGTTCATCATCAGATTTGAACGTGTTCCCGAAGTTGAGTTTCAAAACGCCTAGTTTGGGGCCTCTAGCTCTTCAAATAGCGAAGTTATAAGCAAAATAAGTTCATCATCTGATTTGAACGTGTTCCCGTGGTCGGATCGTAATGAAATTGGGCAGTATTTCTTCGTTTTTCTCTGAACTTTCATTTGCGCCAACTTTCATGGCTCTAGCTCTTCAAATAACAAAGTTATAAGCAAACGAAGTTGAGTTTCAAAACGCCTAGTTTGGGGCCTCTAGCTCTTCAAATAGCGAAGTTATAAGCAAAATAAGTTCATCATCAGATTTGAACGTGTTCCCGTGGTCGGATCGTAATGAAATTGGGCAGTATTTCTTCGTTTTTCTCTGAACTTTCATTTGCGCCAACTTTCATGGCTCTAGCTCTTCAAATAACGAAGTTATAAGCAAACGAAGTTGAGTTTCAAAACGCCTAGTTTGGGGCCTCTAGCTTTTCAAATAGCGAAGTTATAAGCAAAATAAGTTCATCATCAGATTTGAACGTGTTCCCGTGGTCGGATCGTAATGAAATTGGGCAGTATTTCTTCGTTTTTCTCTGAACTTTCATTTGCGCCAACTTTCATGGCTCTAGCTCTTCAAATAACAAAGTTATAAGCAAACGAAGTTGAGTTTCAAAACGCCTAGTTTGGGGCCTCTAGCTCTTCAAATAGCGAAGTTATAAGCAAAAGAAGTTCATCATCTGATTTGAACGTGTTCCCGTGGTCGGATCGTAATGAAATTGGGCAGTATTTCTTCGTTTTTCTCTGAACTTTCATTTGCGCCAACTTTCATGGCTCTAGCTCTTCAAATAACAAAGTTATAAGCAAACGAAGTTGAGTTTCAAAACGCCTAGTTTGGGGCCTCTAGCTCTTCAAATAGCGAAGTTATAAGCAAAATAAGTTCATCATCTGATTTGAACGTGTTCCCGTGGTCGGATCGTAATGAAATTGGGCAATATTTCTTCGTTTTTCTCTGAACTTTCATTTGCGCCAACTTTCATGGCTCTAGCTCTTCAAATAACAAAGTTATAAGCAAACGAAGTTGGGTTTCAAAACGCCTAGTTTGGGGCCTCTAGCTTTTCAAATAGCGAAGTTATAAGCAAAAGAAGTTCATCATCTGATTTGAACGTGTTCCCGTGGTCGGATCGTAATGAAATTGGGCAGTATTTCTTCGTTTTTCTCTGAACTTTCATTTGCGCCAACTTTCATGGCTCTAGCTATTCAAATAACAAAGTTATAAGCAAACGAAGTTGAGTTTCAAAACGCCTAGTTTGGGGCCTCTAGCTCTTCAAATAGCGAAGTTATAAGCAAAAGAAGTTCATCATCTGATTTGAACGTGTTCCCGTGGTCGGATCGTAATGAAATTGGGCAGTATTTCTTCGTTTTTCTCTGAACTTTCATTTGCGCCAACTTTCATGGCTCTAGCTCTTCAAATAACAAAGTTATAAGCAAACGAAGTTGAGTTTCAAAACGCCTAGTTTGGGGCCTCTAGCTCTTCAAATAGCGAAGTTATAAGCAAAATAAGTTCATCATCTGATTTGAACGTGTTCCCGTGGTCGGATCGTAATGAAATTGGGCAATATTTCTTCGTTTTTCTCTGAACTTTCATTTGCGCCAACTTTCATGGCTCTAGCTCTTCAAATAACAAAGTTATAAGCAAACGAAGTTGAGTTTCAAAACGCCTAGTTTGGGGCCTCTAGCTCTTCAAATAGCGAAGTTATAAGCAAAATAAGTTCATCATCTGATTTGAACGTGTTCCCGTGGTCGGATCGTAATGAAATTGGGCAATATTTCTTCGTTTTTCTCTGAACTTTCATTTGCGCCAACTTTCATGGCTCTAGCTCTTCAAATAACAAAGTTATAAGCAACGAAGTTGAGTTTCAAAACGCCTAGTTTGGGGCCTCTAGCTCTTCAAATAGCGAAGTTATAAGCAAAAGAAGTTCATCATCTGATTTGAACGTGTTCCCGTGGTCGGATCGTAATGAAATTGGGCAATATTTCTTCGTTTTTCTCTGAACTTTCATTTGCGCCAACTTTCATGGCTCTAGCTCTTCAAATAACGAAGTTATAAGCAAACGAAGTTGAGTTTCAAAACGCCTAGTTTGGGGCCTCTAGCTTTTCAAATAGCGAAGTTATAAGCAAAAGAAGTTCATCATCTGATTTGAACGTGTTCCCGTGGTCGGATCGTAATGAAATTGGGCAATATTTCTTCGTTTTTCTCTGAACTTTCATTTGCGCCAACTTTCATGGCTCTAGCTCTTCAAATAACAAAGTTATAAGCAAACGAAGTTGAGTTTCAAAACGCCTAGTTTGGGGCCTCTAGCTTTTCAAATAGCGAAGTTATAAGCAAAAGAAGTTCATCATCTGATTTGAACGTGTTCCCGTGGTCGGATCGTAATGAAATTGGGCAATATTTCTTCGTTTTTCTCTGAACTTTCATTTGCGCCAACTTTCATGGCTCTAGCTATTCAAATAACAAAGTTATAAGCAAACGAAGTTGAGTTTCAAAACGCCTAGTTTGGGGCCTCTAGCTCTTCAAATAGCGAAGTTATAAGCAAAATAAGTTCATCATCTGATTTGAACGTGTTCCCGTGGTCGGATCGTAATGAAATTGGGCAATATTTCTTCGTTTTTCTCTGAACTTTCATTTGCGCCAACTTTCATGGCTCTAGCTCTTCAAATAACGAAGTTATAAGCAAACGAAGTTGAGTTTCAAAACGCCTAGTTTGGGGCCTCTAGCTTTTCAAATAGCGAAGTTATAAGCAAAAGAAGTTCATCATCTGATTTGAACGTGTTCCCGTGGTCGGATCGTAATGAAATTGGGCAATATTTCTTCGTTTTTCTCTGAACTTTCATTTGCGCCAACTTTCATGGCTCTAGCTATTCAAATAACAAAGTTATAAGCAAACGAAATTGAGTTTCAAAACGCCTAGTTTGGGGCCTCTAGCTCTTCAAATAGCGAAGTTATAAGCAAAATAAGTTCATCATCTGATTTGAACGTGTTCCCGTGGTCGGATCGTAATGAAATTGGGCAATATTTCTTCGTTTTTCTCTGAACTTTCATTTGCGCCAACTTTCATGGCTCTAGCTCTTCAAATAACAAAGTTATAAGCAAACGAAGTTGAGTTTCAAAACGCCTAGTTTGGGGCCTCTAGCTCTTCAAATAGCGAAGTTATAAGCAAAAGAAGTTCATCATCTGATTTGAACGTGATCCCGTGGTCGGATCGTAATGAAATTGGGCAATATTTCTTCGTTTTTCTCTGAACTTTCATTTGCGCCAACTTTCATGGCTCTAGCTCTTCAAATAACAAAGTTATAAGCAAACGAAGTTGAGTTTCAAAACGCCTAGTTTGGGGCCTCTAGCTCTTCAAATAGCGAAGTTATAAGCAAAAGAAGTTCATCATCTGATTTGAACGTGTTCCCGTGGTCGGATCGTAATGAAATTGGGCAATATTTCTTCGTTTTTCTCTGAACTTTCATTTGCGCCAACTTTCATGGCTCTAGCTCTTCAAATAACAAAGTTATAAGCAACGAAGTTGAGTTTCAAAACGCCTAGTTTGGGGCCTCTAGCTTTTCAAATAGCGAAGTTATAAGCAAAAGAAGTTCATCATCTGATTTGAACGTGTTCCCGTGGTCGGATCGTAATGAAATTGGGCAGTATTTCTTCGTTTTTCTCTGAACTTTCATTTGCGCCAACTTTCATGGCTCTAGCTATTCAAATAACAAAGTTATAAGCAAACGAAGTTGAGTTTCAAAACGCCTAGTTTGGGGCCTCTAGCTCTTCAAATAGCGAAGTTATAAGCAAAATAAGTTCATCATCTGATTTGAACGTGTTCCCGTGGTCGGATCGTAATGAAATTGGGCAATATTTCTTCGTTTTTCTCTGAACTTTCATTTGCGCCAACTTTCATGGCTCTAGCTCTTCAAATAACAAAGTTATAAGCAACGAAGTTGAGTTTCAAAACGCCTAGTTTGGGGCCTCTAGCTCTTCAAATAGCGAAGTTATAAGCAAAAGAAGTTCATCATCTGATTTGAACGTGTTCCCGTGGTCGGATCGTAATGAAATTGGGCAATATTTCTTCGTTTTTCTCTGAACTTTCATTTGCGCCAACTTTCATGGCTCTAGCTCTTCAAATAACGAAGTTATAAGCAAACGAAGTTGAGTTTCAAAACGCCTAGTTTGGGGCCTCTAGCTTTTCAAATAGCGAAGTTATAAGCAAAAGAAGTTCATCATCTGATTTGAACGTGTTCCCGTGGTCGGATCGTAATGAAATTGGGCAATATTTCTTCGTTTTTCTCTGAACTTTCATTTGCGCCAACTTTCATGGCTCTAGCTCTTCAAATAACAAAGTTATAAGCAAACGAAGTTGAGTTTCAAAACGCCTAGTTTGGGGCCTCTAGCTTTTCAAATAGCGAAGTTATAAGCAAAAGAAGTTCATCATCTGATTTGAACGTGTTCCCGTGGTCGGATCGTAATGAAATTGGGCAATATTTCTTCGTTTTTCTCTGAACTTTCATTTGCGCCAACTTTCATGGCTCTAGCTATTCAAATAACAAAGTTATAAGCAAACGAAGTTGAGTTTCAAAACGCCTAGTTTGGGGCCTCTAGCTCTTCAAATAGCGAAGTTATAAGCAAAAGAAGTTCATCATCTGATTTGAACGTGATCCCGTGGTCGGATCGTAATGAAATTGGGCAATATTTCTTCGTTTTTCTCTGAACTTTCATTTGCGCCAACTTTCATGGCTCTAGCTATTCAAATAACAAAGTTATAAGCAAACGAAGTTGAGTTTCAAAACGCCTAGTTTGGGGCCTCTAGCTCTTCAAATAGCGAAGTTATAAGCAAAATAAGTTCATCATCTGATTTGAACGTGTTCCCGTGGTCGGATCGTAATGAAATTGGGCAATATTTCTTCGTTTTTCTCTGAACTTTCATTTGCGCCAACTTTCATGGCTCTAGCTATTCAAATAACAAAGTTATAAGCAAACGAAGTTGAGTTTCAAAACGCCTAGTTTGGGGCCTCTAGCTCTTCAAATAGCGAAGTTATAAGCAAAAGAAGTTCATCATCTGAATTGAACGTGTTCCCGTGGTCGGATCGTAATGAAATTGGGCAATATTTCTTCGTTTTTCTCTGAACTTTCATTTGCGCCAACTTTCATGGCTCTAGCTATTCAAATAACAAAGTTATAAGCAAACGAAGTTGAGTTTCAAAACGCCTAGTTTGGGGCCTCTAGCTCTTCAAATAGCGAAGTTATAAGCAAAAGAAGTTCATCATCTGATTTGAACGTGTTCCCGTGGTCGGATCGTAATGAAATTGGGCAATATTTCTTCGTTTTTCTCTGAACTTTCATTTGCGCCAACTTTCATGGCTCTAGCTCTTCAAATAACGAAGTTATAAGCAAACGAAGTTGAGTTTCAAAACGCCTAGTTTGGGGCCTCTAGCTTTTCAAATAGCGAAGTTATAAGCAAAAGAAGTTCATCATCTGATTTGAACGTGTTCCCGTGGTCGGATCGTAATGAAATTGGGCAATATTTCTTCGTTTTTCTCTGAACTTTCATTTGCGCCAACTTTCATGGCTCTAGCTCTTCAAATAACAAAGTTATAAGCAAACGAAGTTGAGTTTCAAAACGCCTAGTTTGGGGCCTCTAGCTTTTCAAATAGCGAAGTTATAAGCAAAAGAAGTTCATCATCTGATTTGAACGTGTTCCCGTGGTCGGATCGTAATGAAATTGGGCAATATTTCTTCGTTTTTCTCTGAACTTTCATTTGCGCCAACTTTCATGGCTCTAGCTCTTCAAATAACGAAGTTATAAGCAAACGAAGTTGAGTTTCAAAACGCCTAGTTTGGGGCCTCTAGCTTTTCAAATAGCGAAGTTATAAGCAAAAGAAGTTCATCATCTGATTTGAACGTGTTCCCGTGGTCGGATCGTAATGAAATTGGGCAATATTTCTTCGTTTTTCTCTGAACTTTCATTTGCGCCAACTTTCATGGCTCTAGCTCTTCAAATAACAAAGTTATAAGCAAACGAAGTTGAGTTTCAAAACGCCTAGTTTGGGGCCTCTAGCTTTTCAAATAGCGAAGTTATAAGCAAAAGAAGTTCATCATCTGATTTGAACGTGTTCCCGTGGTCGGATCGTAATGAAATTGGGCAATATTTCTTCGTTTTTCTCTGAACTTTCATTTGCGCCAACTTTCATGGCTCTAGCTCTTCAAATAACAAAGTTATAAGCAAACGAAGTTGAGTTTCAAAACGCCTAGTTTGGGGCCTCTAGCTCTTCAAATAGCGAAGTTATAAGCAAAAGAAGTTCATCATCTGATTTGAACGTGATCCCGTGGTCGGATCGTAATGAAATTGGGCAATATTTCTTCGTTTTTCTCTGAACTTTCATTTGCGCCAACTTTCATGGCTCTAGCTATTCAAATAACAAAGTTATAAGCAAACGAAGTTGAGTTTCAAAACGCCTAGTTTGGGGCCTCTAGCTCTTCAAATAGCGAAGTTATAAGCAAAATAAGTTCATCATCTGATTTGAACGTGTTCCCGTGGTCGGATCGTAATGAAATTGGGCAATATTTCTTCGTTTTTCTCTGAACTTTCATTTGCGCCAACTTTCATGGCTCTAGCTATTCAAATAACAAAGTTATAAGCAAACGAAGTTGAGTTTCAAAACGCCTAGTTTGGGGCCTCTAGCTCTTCAAATAGCGAAGTTATAAGCAAAAGAAGTTCATCATCTGAATTGAACGTGTTCCCGTGGTCGGATCGTAATGAAATTGGGCAATATTTCTTCGTTTTTCTCTGAACTTTCATTTGCGCCAACTTTCATGGCTCTAGCTATTCAAATAACAAAGTTATAAGCAAACGAAGTTGAGTTTCAAAACGCCTAGTTTGGGGCCTCTAGCTCTTCAAATAGCGAAGTTATAAGCAAAAGAAGTTCATCATCTGATTTGAACGTGTTCCCGTGGTCGGATCGTAATGAAATTGGGCAATATTTCTTCGTTTTTCTCTGAACTTTCATTTGCGCCAACTTTCATGGCTCTAGCTCTTCAAATAACAAAGTTATAAGCAAACGAAGTTGAGTTTCAAAACGCCTAGTTTGGGGCCTCTAGCTTTTCAAATAGCGAAGTTATAAGCAAAAGAAGTTCATCATCTGATTTGAACGTGTTCCCGTGGTCGGATCGTAATGAAATTGGGCAGTATTTCTTCGTTTTTCTCTGAACTTTCATTTGCGCCAACTTTCATGGCTCTAGCTCTTCAAATAACAAAGTTATAAGCAAACGAAGTTGAGTTTCAAAACGCCTAGTTTGGGGCCTCTAGCTCTTCAAATAGCGAAGTTATAAGCAAAAGAAGTTCATCATCTGATTTGAACGTGTTCCCGTGGTCGGATCGTAATGAAATTGGGCAATGTTTCTTCGTATTTCTCTGAACTTTCATTTGCGCCAACTTTCATGGCTCTAGCTCTTCAAATAACAAAGTTATAAGCAAACGAAGTTGAGTTTCAAAACGCCTAGTTTGGGGCCTCTAGCTCTTCAAATAGCGAAGTTATAAGCAAAAGAAGTTCATCATCTGATTTGAACGTGTTCCCGTGGTCGGATCGTAATGAAATTGGGCAATATTTCTTCGTTTTTCTCTGAACTTTCATTTGCGCCAACTTTCATGGCTCTAGCTATTCAAATAACAAAGTTATAAGCAAACGAAGTTGAGTTTCAAAACGCCTAGTTTGGGGCCTCTAGCTTTTCAAATAGCGAAGTTATAAGCAAAAGAAGTTCATCATCTGATTTGAACGTGTTCCCGTGGTCGGATCGTAATGAAATTGGGCAATGTTTCTTCGTATTTCTCTGAACTTTCATTTGCGCCAACTTTCATGGCTCTAGCTCTTCAAATAACAAAGTTATAAGCAAACGATGTTGAGTTTCAAAACGCCTAGTTTGGGGCCTCTAGCTCTTAAAATAGCGAAGTTATAAGCAAAAGAAGTTCATCATCTGATTTGAACGTGTTCCCGTGGTCGGATCGTAATGAAATTGGGCAATATTTCTTCGTTTTTCTCTGAACTTTCATTTGCGCCAACTTTCATGGATCTAGCTCTTCAAATAACAAAGTTATAAGCAAACGAAGTTGAGTTTCAAAACGCCTAGTTTGGGGCCTCTAGCTCTTCAAATAGCGAAGTTATAAGCAAAAGAAGTTCATCATCTGATTTGAACGTGTTCCCGTGGTCGGATCGTAATGAAATTGGGCAATATTTCTTCGTTTTTCTCTGAACTTTCATTTGCGCCAACTTTCATGGCTCTAGCTATTCAAATAACAAAGTTATAAGCAAACGAAGTTGAGTTTCAAAACGCCTAGTTTGGGGCCTCTAGCTTTTCAAATAGCGAAGTTATAAGCAAAAGAAGTTCATCATCTGATTTGAACGTGTTCCCGTGGTCGGATCGTAATGAAATTGGGCAATATTTCTTCGTTTTTCTCTGAACTTTCATTTGCGCCAACTTTCATGGATCTAGCTCTTCAAATAACAAAGTTATAAGCAAACGAAGTTGAGTTTCAAAACGCCTAGTTTGGGGCCTCTAGCTCTTCAAATAGCGAAGTTATAAGCAAAAGAAGTTCATCATCTGATTTGAACGTGTTCCCGTGGTCGGATCGTAATGAAATTGGGCAATATTTCTTCGTTTTTCTCTGAACTTTCATTTGCGCCAACTTTCATGGCTCTAGCTATTCAAATAACAAAGTTATAAGCAAACGAAGTTGAGTTTCAAAACGCCTAGTTTGGGGCCTCTAGCTTTTCAAATAGCGAAGTTATAAGCAAAAGAAGTTCATCATCTGATTTGAACGTGTTCCCGTGGTCGGATCGTAATGAAATTGGGCAGTATTTCTTCGTTTTTCTCTGAACTTTCATTTGCGCCAACTTTCATGGCTCTAGCTCTTCAAATAACAAAGTTATAAGCAAACGAAGTTGAGTTTCAAAACGCCTAGTTTGGGGCCTCTAGCTCTTCAAATAGCGAAGTTATAAGCAAAAGAAGTTCATCATCTGATTTGAACGTGTTCCCGTGGTCGGATCGTAATGAAATTGGGCAATGTTTCTTCGTTTTTCTCTGAACTTTCATTTGCGCCAACTTTCATGGCTCTAGCTCTTCAAATAACAAAGTTATAAGCAAACGAAGTTGAGTTTCAAAACGCCTAGTTTGGGGCCTCTAGCTTTTCAAATAGCGAAGTTATAAGCAAAAGAAGTTCATCATCTGATTTGAACGTGTTCCCGTGGTCGGATCGTAATGAAATTGGGCAGTATTTCTTCGTTTTTCTCTGAACTTTCATTTGCGCCAACTTTCATGGCTCTAGCTCTTCAAATAACAAAGTTATAAGCAAACGAAGTTGAGTTTCAAAACGCCTAGTTTGGGGCCTCTAGCTCTTCAAATAGCGAAGTTATAAGCAAAAGAAGTTCATCATCTGATTTGAACGTGTTCCCGTGGTCGGATCGTAATGAAATTGGGCAATATTTCTTCGTTTTTCTCTGAACTTTCATTTGCGCCAACTTTCATGGCTCTAGCTATTCAAATAACAAAGTTATAAGCAAACGAAGTTGAGTTTCAAAACGCCTAGTTTGGGGCCTCTAGCTTTTCAAATAGCGAAGTTATAAGCAAAAGAAGTTCATCATCTGATTTGAACGTGTTCCCGTGGTCGGATCGTAATGAAATTGGGCAATGTTTCTTCGTATTTCTCTGAACTTTCATTTGCGCCAACTTTCATGGCTCTAGCTCTTCAAATAACAAAGTTATAAGCAAACGAAGTTGAGTTTCAAAACGCCTAGTTTGGGGCCTCTAGCTCTTCAAATAGCGAAGTTATAAGCAAAAGAAGTTCATCATCTGATTTGAACGTGTTCCCGTGGTCGGATCGTAATGAAATTGGGCAATATTTCTTCGTTTTTCTCTGAACTTTCATTTGCGCCAACTTTCATGGCTCTAGCTATTCAAATAACAAAGTTATAAGCAAACGAAGTTGAGTTTCAAAACGCCTAGTTTGGGGCCTCTAGCTTTTCAAATAGCGAAGTTATAAGCAAAAGAAGTTCATCATCTGATTTGAACGTGTTCCCGTGGTCGGATCGTAATGAAATTGGGCAATGTTTCTTCGTATTTCTCTGAACTTTCATTTGCGCCAACTTTCATGGCTCTAGCTCTTCAAATAACAAAGTTATAAGCAAACGATGTTGAGTTTCAAAACGCCTAGTTTGGGGCCTCTAGCTCTTCAAATAGCGAAGTTATAAGCAAAAGAAGTTCATCATCTGATTTGAACGTGTTCCCGTGGTCGGATCGTAATGAAATTGGGCAATATTTCTTCGTTTTTCTCTGAACTTTCATTTGCGCCAACTTTCATGGATCTAGCTCTTCAAATAACAAAGTTATAAGCAAACGAAGTTGAGTTTCAAAACGCCTAGTTTGGGGCCTCTAGCTCTTCAAATAGCGAAGTTATAAGCAAAAGAAGTTCATCATCTGATTTGAACGTGTTCCCGTGGTCGGATCGTAATGAAATTGGGCAGTATTTCTTCGTTTTTCTCTGAACTTTCATTTGCGCCAACTTTCATGGCTCTAGCTATTCAAATAACAAAGTTATAAGCAAACGAAGTTGAGTTTCAAAACGCCTAGTTTGGGGCCTCTAGCTTTTCAAATAGCGAAGTTATAAGCAAAAGAAGTTCATCATCTGATTTGAACGTGTTCCCGTGGTCGGATCGTAATGAAATTGGGCAGTATTTCTTCGTTTTTCTCTGAACTTTCATTTGCGCCAACTTTCATGGCTCTAGCTCTTCAAATAACAAAGTTATAAGCAAACGAAGTTGAGTTTCAAAACGCCTAGTTTGGGGCCTCTAGCTCTTCAAATAGCGAAGTTATAAGCAAAAGAAGTTCATCGTCTGATTTGAACGTGTTCCCGTGGTCGGATCGTAATGAAATTGGGCAATGTTTCTTCGTTTTTCTCTGAACTTTCATTTGCGCCAACTTTCATGGCTCTAGCTCTTCAAATAACAAAGTTATAAGCAAACGAAGTTGAGTTTCAAAACGCCTAGTTTGGGGCCTCTAGCTTTTCAAATAGCGAAGTTATAAGCAAAAGAAGTTCATCATCTGATTTGAACGTGTTCCCGTGGTCGGATCGTAATGAAATTGGGCAATGTTTCTTCGTATTTCTCTGAACTTTCATTTGCGCCAACTTTCATGGCTCTAGCTCTTCAAATAACAAAGTTATAAGCAAACGAAGTTGAGTTTCAAAACGCCTAGTTTGGGGCCTCTAGCTCTTCAAATAGCGAAGTTATAAGCAAAAGAAGTTCATCATCTGATTTGAACGTGTTCCCGTGGTCGGATCGTAATGAAATTGGGCAATATTTCTTCGTTTTTCTCTGAACTTTCATTTGCGCCAACTTTCATGGCTCTAGCTATTCAAATAACAAAGTTATAAGCAAACGAAGTTGAGTTTCAAAACGCCTAGTTTGGGGCCTCTAGCTTTTCAAATAGCGAAGTTATAAGCAAAAGAAGTTCATCATCTGATTTGAACGTGTTCCCGTGGTCGGATCGTAATGAAATTGGGCAGTATTTCTTCGTTTTTCTCTGAACTTTCATTTGCGCCAACTTTCATGGCTCTAGCTCTTCAAATAACAAAGTTATAAGCAAACGAAGTTGAGTTTCAAAACGCCTAGTTTGGGGCCTCTAGCTCTTCAAATAGCGAAGTTATAAGCAAAAGAAGTTCATCATCTGATTTGAACGTGTTCCCGTGGTCGGATCGTAATGAAATTGGGCAATGTTTCTTCGTATTTCTCTGAACTTTCATTTGCGCCAACTTTCATGGCTCTAGCTCTTCAAATAACAAAGTTATAAGCAAACGAAGTTGAGTTTCAAAACGCCTAGTTTGGGGCCTCTAGCTCTTCAAATAGCGAAGTTATAAGCAAAAGAAGTTCATCATCTGATTTGAACGTGTTCCCGTGGTCGGATCGTAATGAAATTGGGCAATATTTCTTCGTTTTTCTCTGAACTTTCATTTGAGCCAACTTTCATGGATCTAGCTCTTCAAATAACAAAGTTATAAGCAAACGAAGTTGAGTTTCAAAACGCCTAGTTTGGGGCCTCTAGCTCTTCAAATAGCGAAGTTATAAGCAAAAGAAGTTCATCATCTGATTTGAACGTGTTCCCGTGGTCGGATCGTAATGAAATTGGGCAATGTTTCTTCGTATTTCTCTGAACTTTCATTTGCGCCAACTTTCATGGCTCTAGCTCTTCAAATAACAAAGTTATAAGCAAACGAAGTTGAGTTTCAAAACGCCTAGTTTGGGGCCTCTAGCTCTTCAAATAGCGAAGTTATAAGCAAAAGAAGTTCATCATCTGATTTGAACGTGTTCCCGTGGTCGGATCGTAATGAAATTGGGCAATGTTTCTTCGTATTTCTCTGAACTTTCATTTGCGCCAACTTTCATGGCTCTAGCTCTTCAAATAACAAAGTTATAAGCAAACGAAGTTGAGTTTCAAAACGCCTAGTTTGGGGCCTCTAGCTCTTCAAATAGCGAAGTTATAAGCAAAAGAAGTTCATCATCTGATTTGAACGTGTTCCCGTGGTCGGATCGTAATGAAATTGGGCAATGTTTCTTCGTATTTCTCTGAACTTTCATTTGCGCCAACTTTCATGGCTCTAGCTCTTCAAATAACAAAGTTATAAGCAAACGAAGTTGAGTTTCAAAACGCCTAGTTTGGGGCCTCTAGCTCTTCAAATAGCGAAGTTATAAGCAAAAGAAGTTCATCATCTGATTTGAACGTGTTCCCGTGGTCGGATCGTAATGAAATTGGGCAATATTTCTTCGTATTTCTCTGAACTTTCATTTGCGCCAACTTTCATGGCTCTAGCTCTTCAAATAACAAAGTTATAAGCAAACGAAGTTGAGTTTCAAAACGCCTAGTTTGGGGCCTCTAGCTCTTCAAATAGCGAAGTTATAAGCAAAAGAAGTTCATCATCTGATTTGAACGTGTTCCCGTGGTCGGATCGTAATGAAATTGGGCAATATTTCTTCGTATTTCTCTGAACTTTCATTTGCGCCAACTTTCATGGATCTAGCTCTTCAAATAACAAAGTTATAAAGTTGGGGCCTCTAGCTCTTCAAATAGCGAAGTTATAAGCAAAAGAAGTTCATCATCTGATTTGAACGTGTTCCCATGGTCGGATCGTAATGAAATTGGGCAATGTTTCTTCGTATTTCTCTGAACTTTCATTTGCGCCAACTTTCATGGCTCTAGCTCTTCAAATAACAAAGTTATAAGCAAACGAAGTTGAGTTTCAAAACGCCTAGTTTGGGGCCTCTAGCTCTTCAAATAGCGAAGTTATAAGCAAAAGAAGTTCATCATCTGATTTGAACGTGTTCCCGTGGTCGGATCGTAATGAAATTGGGCAATGTTTCTTCGTATTTCTCTGAACTTTCATTTGCGCCAACTTTCATGGCTCTAGCTCTTCAAATAACAAAGTTATAAGCAAACGAAGTTGAGTTTCAAAACGCCTAGTTTGGGGCCTCTAGCTCTTCAAATAGCGAAGTTATAAGCAAAAGAAGTTCATCATCTGATTTGAACGTGTTCCCGTGGTCGGATCGTAATGAAATTGGGCAATGTTTCTTCGTATTTCTCTGAACTTTCATTTGCGCCAACTTTCATGGCTCTAGCTCTTCAAATAACAAAGTTATAAGCAAACGAAGTTGAGTTTCAAAACGCCTAGTTTGGGGCCTCTAGCTCTTCAAATAGCGAAGTTATAAGCAAAAGAAGTTCATCATCTGATTTGAACGTGTTCCCGTGGTCGGATCGTAATGAAATTGGGCAATGTTTCTTCGTATTTCTCTGAACTTTCATTTGCGCCAACTTTCATGGCTCTAGCTCTTCAAATAACAAAGTTATAAGCAAACGAAGTTGAGTTTCAAAACGCCTAGTTTGGGGCCTCTAGCTCTTCAAATAGCGAAGTTATAAGCAAAAGAAGTTCATCATCTGATTTGAACGTGTTCCCGTGGTCGGATCGTAATGAAATTGGGCAATATTTCTTCGTATTTCTCTGAACTTTCATTTGCGCCAACTTTCATGGCTCTAGCTCTTCAAATAACAAAGTTATAAGCAAACGAAGTTGAGTTTCAAAACGCCTAGTTTGGGGCCTCTAGCTCTTCAAATAGCGAAGTTATAAGCAAAAGAAGTTCATCATCTGATTTGAACGTGTTCCCGTGGTCGGATCGTAATGAAATTGGGCAATGTTTCTTCGTATTTCTCTGAACTTTCATTTGCGCCAACTTTCATGGATCTAGCTCTTCAAATAACAAAGTTATAAAGTTGGGGCCTCTAGCTCTTCAAATAGCGAAGTTATAAGCAAAAGAAGTTCATCATCTGATTTGAACGTGTTCCCATGGTCGGATCGTAATGAAATTGGGCAATGTTTCTTCGTATTTCTCTGAACTTTCATTTGCGCCAACTTTCATGGCTCTAGCTCTTCAAATAACAAAGTTATAAGCAAACGAAGTTGAGTTTCAAAACGCCTAGTTTGGGGCCTCTAGCTCTTCAAATAGCGAAGTTATAAGCAAAAGAAGTTCATCATCTGATTTGAACGTGTTCCCGTGGTCGGATCGTAATGAAATTGGGCAATGTTTCTTCGTATTTCTCTGAACTTTCATTTGCGCCAACTTTCATGGATCTAGCTCTTCAAATAACAAAGTTATAAGCAAACGAAGTTGAGTTTCAAAACGCCTAGTTTGGGGCCTCTAGCTCTTCAAATAGCGAAGTTATAAGCAAAAGAAGTTCATCATCTGATTTGAACGTGTTCCCGTGGTCGGATCGTAATGAAATTGGGCAATATTTCTTCGTATTTCTCTGAACTTTCATTTGCGCCAACTTTCATGGCTCTAGCTCTTCAAATAACAAAGTTATAAGCAAACGAAGTTGAGTTTCAAAACGCCTAGTTTGGGGCCTCTAGCTCTTCAAATAGCGAAGTTATAAGCAAAAGAAGTTCATCATCTGATTTGAACGTGTTCCCGTGGTCGGATCGTAATGAAATTGGGCAATGTTTCTTCGTATTTCTCTGAACTTTCATTTGCGCCAACTTTCATGGCTCTAGCTCTTCAAATAACAAAGTTATAAGCAAACGAAGTTGAGTTTCAAAACGCCTAGTTTGGGGCCTCTAGCTCTTCAAATAGCGAAGTTATAAGCAAAAGAAGTTCATCATCTGATTTGAACGTGTTCCCGTGGTCGGATCGTAATGAAATTGGGCAATATTTCTTCGTTTTTCTCTGAACTTTCATTTGCGCCAACTTTCATGGATCTAGTTCTTCAAATAACAAAGTTATAAGCAAACGAAGTTGAGTTTCAAAACGCCTAGTTTGGGGCCTCTAGCTCTTCAAATAGCGAAGTTATAAGCAAAAGAAGTTCATCATCTGATTTGAACGTGTTCCCGTGGTCGGATCGTAATGAAATTGGGCAATATTTCTTCGTTTTTCTCTGAACTTTCATTTGCGCCAACTTTCATGGCTCTAGCTCTTCAAATAACAAAGTTATAAGCAAACGAAGTTGAGTTTCAAAACGCCTAGTTTGGGGCCTCTAGCTCTTCAAATAGCGAAGTTATAAGCAAAAGAAGTTCATCATCTGATTTGAACGTGTTCCCGTGGTCGGATCGTAATGAAATTGGGCAATGTTTCTTCGTATTTCTCTGAACTTTCATTTGCGCCAACTTTCATGGCTCTAGCTATTCAAATAACAAAGTTATAAGCAAACGAAGTTGAGTTTCAAAACGCCTAGTTTGGGGCCTCTAGCTCTTCAAATAGCGAAGTTATAAGCAAAAGAAGTTCATCATCTGATTTGAACGTGTTCCCGTGGTTGGATCGTAATGAAATTGGGCAATATTTCTTCGTTTTTCTCTGAACTTTCATTTGCGCCAACTTTCATGGATCTAGCTCTTCAAATAACAAAGTTATAAGCAAACGAAGTTGAGTTTCAAAACGCCTAGTTTGGGGCCTCTAGCTCTTCAAATAGCGAAGTTATAAGCAAAAGAAGTTCATCATCTGATTTGAACGTGTTCCCGTGGTCGGATCGTAATGAAATTGGGCAATGTTTCTTCGTATTTCTCTGAACTTTCATTTGCGCCAACTTTCATGGCTCTAGCTCTTCAAATAACAAAGTTATAAGCAAACGAAGTTGAGTTTCAAAACGCCTAGTTTGGGGCCTCTAGCTCTTCAAATAGCGAAGTTATAAGCAAAAGAAGTTCATCATCTGATTTGAACGTGTTCCCGTGGTCGGATCGTAATGAAATTGGGCAATATTTCTTCGTTTTTCTCTGAACTTTCATTTGCGCCAACTTTCATGGATCTAGCTCTTCAAATAACAAAGTTATAAGCAAACGAAGTTGAGTTTCAAAACGCCTAGTTTGGGGCCTCTAGCTCTTCAAATAGCGAAGTTATAAGCAAAAGAAGTTCATCATCTGATTTGAACGTGTTCCCGTGGTCGGATCGTAATGAAATTGGGCAATGTTTCTTCGTATTTCTCTGAACTTTCATTTGCGCCAACTTTCATGGCTCTAGCTCTTCAAATAACAAAGTTATAAGCAAACGAAGTTGAGTTTCAAAACGCCTAGTTTGGGGCCTCTAGCTCTTCAAATAGCGAAGTTATAAGCAAAAGAAGTTCATCATCTGATTTGAACGTGTTCCCGTGGTCGGATCGTAATGAAATTGGGCAATGTTTCTTCGTATTTCTCTGAACTTTCATTTGCGCCAACTTTCATGGATCTAGCTCTTCAAATAACAAAGTTATAAGCAAACGAAGTTGAGTTTCAAAACGCCTAGTTTGGGGCCTCTAGCTCTTCAAATAGCGAAGTTATAAGCAAAAGAAGTTCATCATCTGATTTGAACGTGTTCCCGTGGTCGGATCGTAATGAAATTGGGCAATATTTCTTCGTATTTCTCTGAACTTTCATTTGCGCCAACTTTCATGGCTCTAGCTCTTCAAATAACAAAGTTATAAGCAAACGAAGTTGAGTTTCAAAACGCCTAGTTTGGGGCCTCTAGCTCTTCAAATAGCGAAGTTATAAGCAAAAGAAGTTCATCATCTGATTTGAACGTGTTCCCGTGGTCGGATCGTAATGAAATTGGGCAATGTTTCTTCGTATTTCTCTGAACTTTCATTTGCGCCAACTTTCATGGCTCTAGCTCTTCAAATAACAAAGTTATAAGCAAACGAAGTTGAGTTTCAAAACGCCTAGTTTGGGGCCTCTAGCTCTTCAAATAGCGAAGTTATAAGCAAAAGAAGTTCATCATCTGATTTGAACGTGTTCCCGTGGTCGGATCGTAATGAAATTGGGCAATATTTCTTCGTTTTTCTCTGAACTTTCATTTGCGCCAACTTTCATGGATCTAGTTCTTCAAATAACAAAGTTATAAGCAAACGAAGTTGAGTTTCAAAACGCCTAGTTTGGGGCCTCTAGCTCTTCAAATAGCGAAGTTATAAGCAAAAGAAGTTCATCATCTGATTTGAACGTGTTCCCGTGGTCGGATCGTAATGAAATTGGGCAATATTTCTTCGTTTTTCTCTGAACTTTCATTTGCGCCAACTTTCATGGCTCTAGCTCTTCAAATAACAAAGTTATAAGCAAACGAAGTTGAGTTTCAAAACGCCTAGTTTGGGGCCTCTAGCTCTTCAAATAGCGAAGTTATAAGCAAAAGAAGTTCATCATCTGATTTGAACGTGTTCCCGTGGTCGGATCGTAATGAAATTGGGCAATGTTTCTTCGTATTTCTCTGAACTTTCATTTGCGCCAACTTTCATGGCTCTAGCTATTCAAATAACAAAGTTATAAGCAAACGAAGTTGAGTTTCAAAACGCCTAGTTTGGGGCCTCTAGCTCTTCAAATAGCGAAGTTATAAGCAAAAGAAGTTCATCATCTGATTTGAACGTGTTCCCGTGGTTGGATCGTAATGAAATTGGGCAATATTTCTTCGTTTTTCTCTGAACTTTCATTTGCGCCAACTTTCATGGATCTAGCTCTTCAAATAACAAAGTTATAAGCAAACGAAGTTGAGTTTCAAAACGCCTAGTTTGGGGCCTCTAGCTCTTCAAATAGCGAAGTTATAAGCAAAAGAAGTTCATCATCTGATTTGAACGTGTTCCCGTGGTCGGATCGTAATGAAATTGGGCAATGTTTCTTCGTATTTCTCTGAACTTTCATTTGCGCCAACTTTCATGGCTCTAGCTCTTCAAATAACAAAGTTATAAGCAAACGAAGTTGAGTTTCAAAACGCCTAGTTTGGGGCCTCTAGCTCTTCAAATAGCGAAGTTATAAGCAAAAGAAGTTCATCATCTGATTTGAACGTGTTCCCGTGGTCGGATCGTAATGAAATTGGGCAATATTTCTTCGTTTTTCTCTGAACTTTCATTTGCGCCAACTTTCATGGATCTAGCTCTTCAAATAACAAAGTTATAAGCAAACGAAGTTGAGTTTCAAAACGCCTAGTTTGGGGCCTCTAGCTCTTCAAATAGCGAAGTTATAAGCAAAAGAAGTTCATCATCTGATTTGAACGTGTTCCCGTGGTCGGATCGTAATGAAATTGGGCAATGTTTCTTCGTATTTCTCTGAACTTTCATTTGCGCCAACTTTCATGGCTCTAGCTCTTCAAATAACAAAGTTATAAGCAAACGAAGTTGAGTTTCAAAACGCCTAGTTTGGGGCCTCTAGCTCTTCAAATAGCGAAGTTATAAGCAAAAGAAGTTCATCATCTGATTTGAACGTGTTCCCGTGGTCGGATCGTAATGAAATTGGGCAATGTTTCTTCGTATTTCTCTGAACTTTCATTTGCGCCAACTTTCATGGCTCTAGCTCTTCAAATAACAAAGTTATAAGCAAACGAAGTTGAGCTTCAAAACGCCTAGTTTGGGGCCTCTAGCTCTTCAAATAGCGAAGTTATAAGCAAAAGAAGTTCATCATCTGATTTGAATGTGTCCCCGTGGTCGGATCGTAATGAAATTGGGCAATATTTCTTCGTTTTTCTCTGAACTTTCATTTGCGCCAACTTTCATGGCTCTAGCTCTTCAAATAACAAAGTTATAAGCAAACGAAGTTGAGTTTCAAAACGCCTAGTTTGGGGCCTCTAGCTCTTCAAATAGCGAAGTTATAAGCAAAAGAAGTTCATCATCTGATTTGAACGTGTTCCCGTGGTCGGATCGTAATGAAATTGGGCAATGTTTCTTCGTATTTCTCTGAAATTTCATTTGCGCCAACTTTCATGGATCTAGCTCTTCAAATAACAAAGTTATAAGCAAACGAAGTTGAGTTTCAAAACGCCTAGTTTGGGGCCTCTAGCTCTTCAAATAGCGAAGTTATAAGCAAAAGAAGTTCATCATCTGATTTGAACGTGTTCCCGTGGTCGGATCGTGATGAAATTGGGCAATGTTTCTTCGTATTTCTCTGAACTTTCATTTGCGCCAACTTTCATGGCTCTAGCTCTTCAAATAACAAAGTTATAAGCAAACGAAGTTGAGTTTCAAAACGCCTAGTTTGGGGCCTCTAGCTCTTCAAATAGCGAAGTTATAAGCAAAAGAAGTTCATCATCTGATTTGAACGTGTTCCCGTGGTCGGATCGTAATGAAATTGGGCAATGTTTCTTCGTATTTCTCTGAACTTTCATTTGCGCCAACTTTCATGGCTCTAGCTCTTCAAATAACAAAGTTATAAGCAAACGAAGTTGAGTTTCAAAACGCCTAGTTTGGGGCCTCTAGCTCTTCAAATAGCGAAGTTATAAGCAAAAGAAGTTCATCATCTGATTTGAACATGTTCCCGTGGTCGGATCGTAATGAAATTGGGCAATGTTTCTTCATGGCTCTAGCTCTTCAAATAACAAAGTTATAAGCAAACTAAGTTGAGTTTCAAAACGCCTAGTTTGGGGCCTCTAGCTCTTCAAATAGCGAAGTTATAAGCAAAAGAAGTTCATCATCTGATTTGAATGTGTCCCCGTGGTCGGATCGTAATGAAATTGGGCAATATTTCTTCGTTTTTCTCTGAACTTTCATTTGCGCCAACTTTCATGGCTCTAGCTCTTCAAATAACAAAGTTATAAGCAAACGAAGTTGAGTTTCAAAACGCCTAGTTTGGGGCCTCTAGCTCTTCAAATAGCGAAGTTATAAGCAAAAGAATTTCATCATCTGATTTGAATGTGTTCCCGTGGTCGGCAATATTTCTTCGTATTTCTCTGAACTTTCATTTGCGCCAACTTTCATGGCTCTAGCTCTTCAAATAACAAAGTTATAAGCAAACGAAGTTGAGTTTCAAAACGCCTAGTTTGGGGCCTCTAGCTCTTCAAATAGCGAAGTTATAAGCAAAAGAAGTTCACCATCTGATTTGAACGTGTTCCCGTGGTCGGATCGTAATGAAATTGGGCAATATTTCTTCGTTTTTCTCTGAACTTTCATTTGCGCCAACTTTCATGGCTCTAGCTCTTCAAATAACAAAGTTATAAGCAAACGAAGTTGAGTTTCAAAACGCCTAGTTTGGGGCCTCTAGCTCTTCAAATAGCGAAGTTATAAGCAAAAGAAGTTCATCATCTGATTTGAACGTGTTCCCGTGGTCGGATCGTAATGAAATTGGGCAATATTTCTTCGTTTTTCTCTGAACTTTCATTTGCGCCAACTTTCATGGCTCTAGCTCTTCAAATAACAAAGTTATAAGCAAACTAAGTTGAGCTTCAAAACGCCTAGTTTGGGGCCTCTAGCTCTTCAAATAGCGAAGTTATAAGCAAAAGAAGTTCATCATCTGATTTGAATGTGTCCCCGTGGTCGGATCGTAATGAAATTGTGCAATATTTCTTCGTATTTCTCTGAACTTTCATTTGCGCCAACTTTCATGGCTCTAGCTCTTCAAATAATAAAGTTATAAGCAAACGAAGTTGAGTTTCAAAACGCCTAGTTTGGGGCCTCTAGCTCTTCAAATAGCGAAGTTATAAGCAAAAGAAGTTCATCATCTGAATTGAATGTGTTCCCGTGGTCGGATCGTAATGAAATTGGGCAATATTTCTTCGTATTTCTCTGAACTTTCATTTGCGCCAACTTTCATGGCTCTAGCTCTTCAAATAACAAAGTTATAAGCAAACGAAGTTGAGTTTCAAAACGCCTAGTTTGGGGCCTCTAGCTCTTCAAATAGCGAAGTTATAAGCAAAAGAATTTCATCATCTGATTTGAATGTGTTCCCGTGGTCGGCAATATTTCTTCGTATTTCTCTGAACTTTCATTTGCGCCAACTTTCATGGCTCTAGCTCTTCAAATAACAAAGTTATAAGCAAACTAAGTTGAGTTTCAAAACGCCTAGTTTGGGGCCTCTAGCTCTTCAAATAGCGAAGTTATAAGCAAAAGAAGTTCATCATCTGATTTGAATGTGTCCCCGTGGTCGGATCGTAATGAAATTGGGCAATATTTCTTCGTTTTTCTCTGAACTTTCATTTGCGCCAACTTTCATGGCTCTAGCTCTTCAAATAACAAAGTTATAAGCAAACGAAGTTGAGTTTCAAAACGCCTAGTTTGGGGCCTCTAGCTCTTCAAATAGCGAAGTTATAAGCAAAAGAAGTTCATCATCTGATTTGAACGTGTTCCCGTGGTCGGATCGTAATGAAATTGGGCAATATTTCTTCGTTTTTCTCTGAACTTTCATTTGCGCCAACTTTCATGGCTCTAGCTCTTCAAATAACAAAGTTATAAGCAAACTAAGTTGAGCTTCAAAACGCCTAGTTTGGGGCCTCTAGCTCTTCAAATAGCGAAGTTATAAGCAAAAGAAGTTCATCATCTGATTTGAATGTGTCCCCGTGGTCGGATCGTAATGAAATTGTGCAATATTTCTTCGTATTTCTCTGAACTTTCATTTGCGCCAACTTTCATGGCTCTAGCTCTTCAAATAATAAAGTTATAAGCAAACGAAGTTGAGTTTCAAAACGCCTAGTTTGGGGCCTCTAGCTCTTCAAATAGCGAAGTTATAAGCAAAAGAAGTTCATCATCTGAATTGAATGTGTTCCCGTGGTCGGATCGTAATGAAATTGGGCAATATTTCTTCGTATTTCTCTGAACTTTCATTTGCGCCAACTTTCATGGCTCTAGCTCTTCAAATAACAAAGTTATAAGCAAACGAAGTTGAGTTTCAAAACGCCTAGTTTGGGGCCTCTAGCTCTTCAAATAGCGAAGTTATAAGCAAAAGAATTTCATCATCTGATTTGAATGTGTTCCCGTGGTCGGCAATATTTCTTCGTATTTCTCTGAACTTTCATTTGCGCCAACTTTCATGGCTCTAGCTCTTCAAATAACAAAGTTATAAGCAAACGAAGTTGAGTTTCAAAACGCCTAGTTTGGGGCCTCTAGCTCTTCAAATAGCGAAGTTATAAGCAAAAGAAGTTCACCATCTGATTTGAACGTGTTCCCGTGGTCGGATCGTAATGAAATTGGGCAATATTTCTTCGTTTTTCTCTGAACTTTCATTTGCGCCAACTTTCATGGCTCTAGCTCTTCAAATAACAAAGTTATAAGCAAACGAAGTTGAGTTTCAAAACGCCTAGTTTGGGGCCTCTAGCTCTTCAAATAGCGAAGTTATAAGCAAAAGAAGTTCATCATCTGATTTGAACGTGTTCCCGTGGTCGGATCGTAATGAAATTGGGCAATATTTCTTCGTTTTTCTCTGAACTTTCATTTGCGCCAACTTTCATGGCTCTAGCTCTTCAAATAACAAAGTTATAAGCAAACTAAGTTGAGCTTCAAAACGCCTAGTTTGGGGCCTCTAGCTCTTCAAATAGCGAAGTTATAAGCAAAAGAAGTTCATCATCTGATTTGAATGTGTCCCCGTGGTCGGATCGTAATGAAATTGTGCAATATTTCTTCGTATTTCTCTGAACTTTCATTTGCGCCAACTTTCATGGCTCTAGCTCTTCAAATAATAAAGTTATAAGCAAACGAAGTTGAGTTTCAAAACGCCTAGTTTGGGGCCTCTAGCTCTTCAAATAGCGAAGTTATAAGCAAAAGAAGTTCATCATCTGAATTGAATGTGTTCCCGTGGTCGGATCGTAATGAAATTGGGCAATATTTCTTCGTATTTCTCTGAACTTTCATTTGCGCCAACTTTCATGGCTCTAGCTCTTCAAATAACAAAGTTATAAGCAAACGAAGTTGAGTTTCAAAACGCCTAGTTTGGGGCCTCTAGCTCTTCAAATAGCGAAGTTATAAGCAAAAGAATTTCATCATCTGATTTGAATGTGTTCCCGTGGTCGGCAATATTTCTTCGTATTTCTCTGAACTTTCATTTGCGCCAACTTTCATGGCTCTAGCTCTTCAAATAACAAAGTTATAAGCAAACTAAGTTGAGTTTCAAAACGCCTAGTTTGGGGCCTCTAGCTCTTCAAATAGCGAAGTTATAAGCAAAAGAAGTTCATCATCTGATTTGAATGTGTCCCCGTGGTCGGATCGTAATGAAATTGGGCAATATTTCTTCGTTTTTCTCTGAACTTTCATTTGCGCCAACTTTCATGGCTCTAGCTCTTCAAATAACAAAGTTATAAGCAAACGAAGTTGAGTTTCAAAACGCCTAGTTTGGGGCCTCTAGCTCTTCAAATAGCGAAGTTATAAGCAAAAGAAGTTCATCATCTGATTTGAACGTGTTCCCGTGGTCGGATCGTAATGAAATTGGGCAATATTTCTTCGTTTTTCTCTGAACTTTCATTTGCGCCAACTTTCATGGCTCTAGCTCTTCAAATAACAAAGTTATAAGCAAACTAAGTTGAGCTTCAAAACGCCTAGTTTGGGGCCTCTAGCTCTTCAAATAGCGAAGTTATAAGCAAAAGAAGTTCATCATCTGATTTGAATGTGTCCCCGTGGTCGGATCGTAATGAAATTGTGCAATATTTCTTCGTATTTCTCTGAACTTTCATTTGCGCCAACTTTCATGGCTCTAGCTCTTCAAATAATAAAGTTATAAGCAAACGAAGTTGAGTTTCAAAACGCCTAGTTTGGGGCCTCTAGCTCTTCAAATAGCGAAGTTATAAGCAAAAGAAGTTCATCATCTGAATTGAATGTGTTCCCGTGGTCGGATCGTAATGAAATTGGGCAATATTTCTTCGTATTTCTCTGAACTTTCATTTGCGCCAACTTTCATGGCTCTAGCTCTTCAAATAACAAAGTTATAAGCAAACGAAGTTGAGTTTCAAAGCGCCTAGTTTGGGGCCTCTAGCTCTTCAAATAGCGAAGTTATAAGCAAAAGAATTTCATCATCTGATTTGAATGTGTTCCCGTGGTCGGCAATATTTCTTCGTATTTCTCTGAACTTTCATTTGCGCCAACTTTCATGGCTCTAGCTCTTCAAATAACAAAGTTATAAGCAAACGAAGTTGAGTTTCAAAACGCCTAGTTTGGGGCCTCTAGCTCTTCAAATAGCGAAGTTATAAGCAAAAGAATTTCATCATCTGATTTGAATGTGTTCCCGTGGTCGGCAATATTTCTTCGTATTTCTCTGAACTTTCATTTGCGCCAACTTTCATGGCTCTAGCTCTTCAAATAACAAAGTTATAAGCAAACTAAGTTGAGTTTCAAAACGCCTAGTTTGGGGCCTCTAGCTCTTCAAATAGCGAAGTTATAAGCAAAAGAAGTTCATCATCTGGTTTGAATGTGTTCCCGTGGTCGGATCGTAATGAAATCGGGCAATATTTCTTCGTATTTCTCTGAACTTTCATTTGCGCCAACTTTCATGGCTCTAGCTCTTCAAATAACAAAGTTATAAGCAAACGAAGTTGAGTTTCAAAACGCCTAGTTTGGGGCCTCTAGCTCTTCAAATAGCGAAGTTATAAGCAAAAGAAGTTCATCATCTGATTTGAACGTGTTCCCGTGGTCGGATCGTAATGAAATTGGGCAATATTTCTTCGTTTTTCTCTGAACTTTCATTTGCGCCAACTTTCATGGCTCTAGCTCTTCAAATAACAAAGTTATAAGCAAACGAAGTTGAGTTTCAAAACGCCTAGTTTGGGGCCTCTAGCTCTTCAAATAGCGAAGTTATAAGCAAAAGAAGTTCATCATCTGATTTGAACGTGTTCCCGTGGTCGGATCGTAATGAAATTGGGCAATATTTCTTCGTTTTTCTCTGAACTTTCATTTGCGCCAACCTTCATGGCTCTAGCTCTTCAAATAACAAAGTTATAAGCAAACGAAGTTGAGTTTCAAAACGCCTAGTTTGGGGCCTCTAGTTCTTCAAATAGCGAAGTTATAAGCAAAAGAAGTTCATCATCTGATTTGAACGTGTTCCCGTGGTCGGATCGTAATGAAATTGGGCAATATTTCTTCGTTTTTCTCTGAACTTTCATTTGCGCCAACTTTCATGGCTCTAGCTCTTCAAATAATGAAGTTATAAGCAAACGAAGTTGAGTTTCAAAACGCCTAGTTTGGGGCCTCTAGCTCTTCAAATAGCGAAGTTATAAGCAAAAGAAGTTCATCATCTGATTTGAACGTGTTCCCGTGGTCGGATCGAAATGAAATTGGGCAATATTTCTTCGTTTTTCTCTGAACTTTCATTTGCGCCAACTTTCATGGCTCTAGCTCTTCAAATAACAAAGTTATAAGCAAACGAAGTTGAGTTTCAAAACGCCTAGTTTGGGGCCTCTAGCTCTTCAAATAGCGAAGTTATAAGCAAAAGAAGTTCATCATCTGATTTGAACGTGTTCCCGTGGTCGGATCGTAATGAAATTGGGCAATATTTCTTCGTTTTTCTCTGAACTTTCATTTGCGCCAACTTTCATGGCTCTAGCTCTTCAAATAATGAAGTTATAAGCAAACGAAGTTGAGTTTCAAAACGCCTAGTTTGGGGCCTCTAGCTCTTCAAATAGCGAAGTTATAAGCAAAAGAAGTTCATCATCTGATTTGAACGTGTTCCCGTGGTCGGATCGAAATGAAATTGGGCAATATTTCTTCGTTTTTCTCTGAACTTTCATTTGCGCCAACTTTCATGGCTCTAGCTCTTCAAATAATGAAGTTATAAGCAAACGAAGTTGAGTTTCAAAACGCCTAGTTTGGGGCCTCTAGCTCTTCAAATAGCGAAGTTATAAGCAAAAGAAGTTCATCATCTGATTTGAACGTGTTCCCGTGGTCGGATCGAAATGAAATTGGGCAATATTTCTTCGTTTTTCTCTGAACTTTCATTTGCGCCAACTTTCATGGCTCTAGCTCTTCAAATAACAAAGTTATAAGCAAACGAAGTTGAGTTTCAAAACGCCTAGTTTGGGGCCTCTAGCTCTTCAAATAGCGAAGTTATAAGCAAAAGAAGTTCATCATCTGATTTGAACGTGTTCCCGTGGTCGGATCGAAATGAAATTGGGCAATATTTCTTCGTTTTTCTCTGAACTTTCATTTGCGCCAACTTTCATGGCTCTAGCTCTTCAAATAATGAAGTTATAAGCAAACGAAGTTGAGTTTCAAAACGCCTAGTTTGGGGCCTCTAGCTCTTCAAATAGCGAAGTTATAAGCAAAAGAAGTTCATCATCTGATTTGAACGTGTTCCCGTGGTCGGATCGAAATGAAATTGGGCAATATTTCTTCGTTTTTCTCTGAACTTTCATTTGCGCCAACTTTCATGGCTCTAGCTCTTCAAATAACAAAGTTATAAGCAAACGAAGTTGAGTTTCAAAACGCCTAGTTTGGGGCCTCTAGCTCTTCAAATAGCGAAGTTATAAGCAAAAGAAGTTCATCATCTGATTTGAACGTGTTCCCGTGGTCGGATCGTAATGAAATTGGGCAATATTTCTTCGTTTTTCTCTGAACTTTCATTTGCGCCAACTTTCATGGCTCTAGCTATTCAAATAACAAAGTTATAAGCAAACGAAGTTGAGTTTCAAAACGCCTAGTTTGGGGCCTCTAGCTCTTCAAATAGCGAAGTTATAAGCAAAAGAAGTTCATCATCTGATTTGAACGTGTTCCCGTGGTCGGATCGTAATGAAATTGGGCAATATTTCTTCGTTTTTCTCTGAACTTTCATTTGCGCCAACTTTCATGGCTCTAGCTCTTCAAATAATGAAGTTATAAGCAAACGAAGTTGAGTTTCAAAACGCCTAGTTTGGGGCCTCTAGCTCTTCAAATAGCGAAGTTATAAGCAAAAGAAGTTCATCATCTGATTTGAACGTGTTCCCGTGGTCGGATCGAAATGAAATTGGGCAATATTTCTTCGTTTTTCTCTGAACTTTCATTTGCGCCAACTTTCATGGCTCTAGCTCTTCAAATAATGAAGTTATAAGCAAACGAAGTTGAGTTTCAAAACGCCTAGTTTGGGGCCTCTAGCTCTTCAAATAGCGAAGTTATAAGCAAAAGAAGTTCATCATCTGATTTGAACGTGTTCCCGTGGTCGGATCGAAATGAAATTGGGCAATATTTCTTCGTTTTTCTCTGAACTTTCATTTGCGCCAACTTTCATGGCTCTAGCTCTTCAAATAACAAAGTTATAAGCAAACGAAGTTGAGTTTCAAAACGCCTAGTTTGGGGCCTCTAGCTCTTCAAATAGCGAAGTTATAAGCAAAAGAAGTTCATCATCTGATTTGAACGTGTTCCCGTGGTCGGATCGTAATGAAATTGGGCAATATTTCTTCGTTTTTCTCTGAACTTTCATTTGCGCCAACTTTCATGGCTCTAGCTCTTCAAATAACAAAGTTATAAGCAAACGAAGTTGAGCTTCAAAACGCCTAGTTTGGGGCCTCTAGCTCTTCAAATAGCGAAGTTATAAGCAAAAGAAGTTCATCATCTGATTTGAACGTGTTCCCGTGGTCGGATCGTAATGAAATTGGGCAATATTTCTTCGTTTTTCTCTGAACTTTCATTTGCGCCAACTTTCATGGCTCTAGCTCTTCAAATAACAAAGTTATAAGCAAACGAAGTTGAGCTTCAAAACGCCTAGTTTGGGGCCTCTAGCTCTTCAAATAGCGAAGTTATAAGCAAAAGAAGTTCATCATCTGATTTGAACGTGTTCCCGTGGTCGGATCGTAATGAAATTGGGCAATATTTCTTCGTTTTTCTCTGAACTTTCATTTGCGCCAACTTTCATGGCTCTAGCTATTCAAATAACAAAGTTATAAGCAAACGAAGTTGAGTTTCAAAACGCCTAGTTTGGGGCCTCTAGCTCTTCAAATAGCGAAGTTATAAGCAAAAGAAGTTCATCATCTGATTTGAACGTGTTCCCGTGGTCGGATCGTAATGAAATTGGGCAATATTTCTTCGTTTTTCTCTGAACTTTCATTTGCGCCAACTTTCATGGCTCTAGCTCTTCAAATAACAAAGTTATAAGCAAACGAAGTTGAGTTTCAAAACGCCTAGTTTGGGGCCTCTAGCTCTTCAAATAGCGAAGTTATAAGCAAAAGAAGTTCATCATCTGATTTGAACGTGTTCCCGTGGTCGGATCGTAATGAAATTGGGCAATATTTCTTCGTTTTTCTCTGAACTTTCATTTGCTCTAGCTCTTCAAATAACAAAGTTATAAGCAAACGAAGTTGAGTTTCAAAACGCCTAGTTTGGGGCCTCTAGCTCTTCAAATAGCGAAGTTATAAGCAAAAGAAGTTCATCATCTGATTTGAACGTGTTCCCGTGGTCGGATCGTAATGAAATTGGGCAATATTTCTTCGTTTTTCTCTGAACTTTCATTTGCGCCAACTTTCATGGCTCTAGCTCTTCAAATAACAAAGTTATAAGCAAACGAAGTTGAGTTTCAAAACGCCTAGTTTGGGGCCTTTAGCTCTTCAAATAGCGAAGTTATAAGCAAAAGAAGTTCATCATCTGATTTGAACGTGTTCCCGTGGTCGGATCGTAATGAAATTGGGCAATATTTCTTCGTTTTTCTCTGAACTTTCATTTGCGCCAACTTTCATGGCTCTAGCTCTTCAAATAACAAAGTTATAAGCAAACGAAGTTGAGTTTCAAAACGCCTAGTTTGGGGCCTCTAGCTCTTCAAATAGCGAAGTTATAAGCAAAAGAAGTTCATCATCTGATTTGAACGTGTTCCCGTGGTCGGATCGTAATGAAATTGGGCAATATTTCTTCGTTTTTCTCTGAACTTTCATTTGCGCCAACTTTCATGGCTCTAGCTCTTCAAATAACAAAGTTATAAGCAAACGAAGTTGAGTTTCAAAACGCCTAGTTTGGGGCCTTTAGCTCTTCAAATAGCGAAGTTATAAGCAAAAGAAGTTCATCATCTGATTTGAACGTGTTCCCGTGGTCGGATCGTAATGAAATTGGGCAATATTTCTTCGTTTTTCTCTGAACTTTCATTTGCGCCAACTTTCATGGCTCTAGCTATTCAAATAACAAAGTTATAAGCAAACTAAGTTGAGTTTCAAAACGCCTAGTTTGGGGCCTCTAGCTCTTCAAATAGCGAAGTTATAAGCAAAAGAAGTTCATCATCTGATTTGAACGTGTTCCCGTGGTCGGATCGTAATGAAATTGGGCAATATTTCTTCGTTTTTCTCTGAACTTTCATTTGCGCCAACTTTCATGGCGCTAGCTCTTCAAATAATGAAGTTATAAGCAAACGAAGTTGAGTTTCAAAACGCCTAGTTTGGGGCCTCTAGCTCTTCAAATAGCGAAGTTATAAGCAAAAGAAGTTCATCATCTGATTTGAACGTGTTCCCGTGGTCGGATCGAAATGAAATTGGGCAATATTTCTTCGTTTTTCTCTGAACTTTCATTTGCGCCAACTTTCATGGCTCTAGCTCTTCAAATAACAAAGTTATAAGCAAACGAAGTTGAGTTTCAAAACGCCTAGTTTGGGGCCTCTAGCTCTTCAAATAGCGAAGTTATAAGCAAAAGAAGTTCATCATCTGATTTGAACGTGTTCCCGTGGTCGGATCGTAATGAAATTGGGCAATATTTCTTCGTTTTTCTCTGAACTTTCATTTGCGCCAACTTTCATGGCTCTAGCTCTTCAAATAACGAAGTTATAAGCAAACGAAGTTGAGTTTCAAAACGCCTAGTTTGGGGCCTCTAGCTCTTCAAATAGCGAAGTTATAAGCAAAAGAAGTTCATCATCTGATTTGAACGTGTTCCCGTGGTCGGATCGTAATGAAATTAGGCAATATTTCTTCGTTTTTCTCTGAACTTTCATTTGCGCCAACTTTCATGGCTCTAGCTCTTCAAATAACAAAGTTATAAGCAAACGAAGTTGAGTTTCAAAACGCCTAGTTTGGGGCCTCTAGCTCTTCAAATAGCGAAGTTATAAGCAAAAGAAGTTCATCATCTGATTTGAACGTGTTCCCGTGGTCGGATCGTAATGAAATTGGGCAATATTTCTTCGTTTTTCTCTGAACTTTCATTTGCGCCAACTTTCATGGCTCTAGCTCTTCAAATAACAAAGTTATAAGCAAACGAAGTTGAGTTTCAAAACGCCTAGTTTGGGGCCTCTAGCTCTTCAAATAGCGAAGTTATAAGCAAAAGAAGTTCATCATCTGATTTGAACGTGTTCCCGTGGTCGGATCGTAATGAAATTGGGCAATATTTCTTCGTTTTTCTCTGAACTTTCATTTGCGCCAACTTTCATGGCTCTAGCTCTTCAAATAATGAAGTTATAAGCAAACGAAGTTGAGTTTCAAAACGCCTAGTTTGGGGCCTCTAGCTCTTCAAATAGCGAAGTTATAAGCAAAAGAAGTTCATCATCTGATTTGAACGTGTTCCCGTGGTCGGATCGAAATGAAATTGGGCAATATTTCTTCGTTTTTCTCTGAACTTTCATTTGCGCCAACTTTCATGGCTCTAGCTCTTCAAATAACAAAGTTATAAGCAAACGAAGTTGAGTTTCAAAACGCCTAGTTTGGGGCCTCTAGCTCTTCAAATAGCGAAGTTATAAGCAAAAGAAGTTCATCATCTGATTTGAACGTGTTCCCGTGGTCGGATCGTAATGAAATTGGGCAATATTTCTTCGTTTTTCTCTGAACTTTCATTTGCGCCAACTTTCATGGCTCTAGCTCTTCAAATAACAAAGTTATAAGCAAACGAAGTTGAGTTTCAAAACGCCTAGTTTGGGGCCTCTAGCTCTTCAAATAGCGAAGTTATAAGCAAAAGAAGTTCATCATCTGATTTGAACGTGTTCCCGTGGTCGGATCGTAATGAAATTGGGCAATATTTCTTCGTTTTTCTCTGAACTTTCATTTGCGCCAACTTTCATGGCTCTAGCTCTTCAAATAACAAAGTTATAAGCAAACGAAGTTGAGTTTCAAAACGCCTAGTTTGGGGCCTCTAGCTCTTCAAATAGCGAAGTTATAAGCAAAAGAAGTTCATCATCTGATTTGAACGTGTTCCCGGGGTCGGATCGAAATGAAATTGGGCAATATATCTTCGTTTTTCTCTGAACTTTCATTTGCGCCAACTTTCATGGCTCTAGCTCTTCAAATAACGAAGTTATAAGCAAACGAAGTTGAGTTTCAAAACGCCTAGTTTGGGGCCTCTAGCTCTTCAAATAGCGAAGTTATAAGCAAAAGAAGTTCATCATCTGATTTGAACGTGTTCCCGTGGTCGGATCGTAATGAAATTGGGCAATATTTCTTCGTTTTTCTCTGAACTTTCATTTGCGCCAACTTTCATGGCTCTAGCTCTTCAAATAACAAAGCTATAAGCAAACGAAGTTGAGTTTCAAAACGCCTAGTTTGGGGCCTCTAGCTCTTCAAATAGCGAAGTTATAAGCAAAAGAAGTTCATCATCTGATTTGAACGTGTTCCCGTGGTCGGATCGTAATGAAATTGGGCAATATTTCTTCGTTTTTCTCTGAACTTTCATTTGCGCCAACTTTCATGGCTCTAGCTCTTCAAATAACAAAGTTATAAGCAAACGAAGTTGAGTTTCAAAACGCCTAGTTTGGGGCCTCTAGCTCTTCAAATAGCGAAGTTATAAGCAAAAGAAGTTCATCATCTGATTTGAACGTGTTCCCGTGGTCGGATCGTAATGAAATTGGGCAATATTTCTTCGTTTTTCTCTGAACTTTCATTTGCGCCAACTTTCATGGCTCTAGCTCTTCAAATAACGAAGTTATAAGCAAACGAAGTTGAGTTTCAAAACGCCTAGTTTGGGGCCTCTAGCTCTTCAAATAGCGAAGTTATAAGCAAAAGAAGTTCATCATCTGATTTGAACGTGTTCCCGTGGTCGGATCGTAATGAAATTGGGCAATATTTCTTCGTTTTTCTCTGAACTTTCATTTGCGCCAACTTTCATGGCTCTAGCTCTTCAAATAACGAAGTTATAAGCAAACGAAGTTGAGTTTCAAAACGCCTAGTTTGGGGCCTCTAGCTCTTCAAATAGCGAAGTTATAAGCAAAAGAAGTTCATCATCTGATTTGAACGTGTTCCCGGGGTCGGATCGAAATGAAATTGGGCAATATATCTTCGTTTTTCTCTGAACTTTCATTTGCGCCAACTTTCATGGCTCTAGCTCTTCAAATAACGAAGTTATAAGCAAACGAAGTTGAGTTTCAAAACGCCTAGTTTGGGGCCTCTAGCTCTTCAAATAGCGAAGTTATAAGCAAAAGAAGTTCATCATCTGATTTGAACGTGTTCCCGTGGTCGGATCGTAATGAAATTGGGCAATATTTCTTCGTTTTTCTCTGAACTTTCATTTGCGCCAACTTTCATGGCTCTAGCTCTTCAAATAACAAAGCTATAAGCAAACGAAGTTGAGTTTCAAAACGCCTAGTTTGGGGCCTCTAGCTCTTCAAATAGCGAAGTTATAAGCAAAAGAAGTTCATCATCTGATTTGAACGTGTTCCCGTGGTCGGATCGTAATGAAATTGGGCAATATTTCTTCGTTTTTCTCTGAACTTTCATTTGCGCCAACTTTCATGGCTCTAGCTCTTCAAGTTGAGTTTCAAAACGCCTAGTTTGGGGCCTCTAGCTCTTCAAATAGCGAAGTTATAAGCAAAAGAAGTTCATCATCTGATTTGAACGTGTTCCCGTGGTCGGATCGTAATGAAATTGGGCAATATTTCTTCGTTTTTCTCTGAACTTTCATTTGCGCCAACTTTCATGGCTCTAGCTCTTCAAATAACAAAGTTATAAGCAAACGAAGTTGAGTTTCAAAACGCCTAGTTTGGGGCCTCTAGCTCTTCAAATAGCGAAGTTATAAGCAAAAGAAGTTCATCATCTGATTTGAACGTGTTCCCGGGGTCGGATCGAAATGAAATTGGGCAATATATCTTCGTTTTCCTCTGAACTTTCATTTGCGCCAACTTTCATGGCTCTAGCTCTTCAAATAACGAAGTTATAAGCAAACGAAGTTGAGTTTCAAAACGCCTAGTTTGGGGCCTCTAGCTCTTCAAATAGCGAAGTTATAAGCAAAAGAAGTTCATCATCTGATTTGAACGTGTTCCCGTGGTCGGATCGTAATGAAATTGGGCAATATTTCTTCGTTTTTCTCTGAACTTTCATTTGCGCCAACTTTCATGGCTCTAGCTCTTCAAATAACGAAGTTATAAGCAAACGAAGTTGAGTTTCAAAACGCCTAGTTTGGGGCCTATAGCTCTTCAAATAGCGAAGTTATAAGCAAAAGAAGTTCATCATCTGATTTGAACGTGTTCCCGGGGTCGGATCGAAATGAAATTGGGCAATATATCTTCGTTTTTCTCTGAACTTTCATTTGCGCCAACTTTCATGGCTCTAGCTCTTCAAATAACGAAGTTATAAGCAAACGAAGTTGAGTTTCAAAACGCCTAGTTTGGGGCCTCTAGCTCTTCAAATAGCGAAGTTATAAGCAAAAGAAGTTCATCATCTGATTTGAACGTGTTCCCGTGGTCGGATCGTAATGAAATTGGGCAATATTTCTTCGTTTTTCTCTGAACTTTCATAGCTCTTCAAATAACGAAGTTATAAGCAAACGAAGTTGAGTTTCAAAACGCCTAGTTTGGGGCCTCTAGCTCTTCAAATAGCGAAGTTATAAGCAAAAGAAGTTCATCATCTGATTTGAACGTGTTCCCGTGGTCGGATCGTAACGAAGTTATAAGCAAACGAAGTTGAGTTTCAAAACGCCTAGTTTGGGGCCTCTAGCTCTTCAAATAGCGAAGTTATAAGCAAAAGAAGTTCATCATCTGATTTGAACGTGTTCCCGTGGTCGGATCGTAATGAAATTAGGCAATATTTCTTCGTTTTTCTCTGAACTTTCATTTGCGCCAACTTTCATGGCTCTAGCTCTTCAAATAACAAAGTTATAAGCAAACGAAGTTGAGTTTCAAAACGCCTAGTTTGGGGCCTCTAGCTCTTCAAATAGCGAAGTTATAAGCAAAAGAAGTTCATCATCTGATTTGAACGTGTTCCCGTGGTCGGATCGTAATGAAATTGGGCAATATTTCTTCGTTTTTCTCTGAACTTTCATTTGCGCCAACTTTCATGGCTCTAGCTCTTCAAATAACAAAGTTATAAGCAAACGAAGTTGAGTTTCAAAACGCCTAGTTTGGGGCCTCTAGCTCTTCAAATAGCGAAGTTATAAGCAAAAGAAGTTCATCATCTGATTTGAACGTGTTCCCGTGGTCGGATCGTAATGAAATTGGGCAATATTTCTTCGTTTTTCTCTGAACTTTCATTTGCGCCAACTTTCATGGCTCTAGCTCTTCAAATAACAAAGTTATAAGCAAACGAAGTTGAGTTTCAAAACGCCTAGTTTGGGGCCTCTAGCTCTTCAAATAGCGAAGTTATAAGCAAAAGAAGTTCATCATCTGATTTGAACGTGTTCCCGTGGTCGGATCGTAATGAAATTGGGCAATATTTCTTCGTTTTTCTCTGAACTTTCATTTGCGCCAACTTTCATGGCTCTAGCTCTTCAAATAACGAAGTTATAAGCAAACGAAGTTGAGTTTCAAAACGCCTAGTTTGGGGCCTCTAGCTCTTCAAATAGCGAAGTTATAAGCAAAAGAAGTTCATCATCTGATTTGAACGTGTTCCCGGGGTCGGATCGAAATGAAATTGGGCAATATATCTTCGTTTTTCTCTGAACTTTCATTTGCGCCAACTTTCATGGCTCTAGCTCTTCAAATAACGAAGTTATAAGCAAACGAAGTTGAGTTTCAAAACGCCTAGTTTGGGGCCTCTAGCTCTTCAAATAGCGAAGTTATAAGCAAAAGAAGTTCATCATCTGATTTGAACGTGTTCCCGTGGTCGGATCGTAATGAAATTGGGCAATATTTCTTCGTTTTTCTCTGAACTTTCATTTGCGCCAACTTTCATGGCTCTAGCTCTTCAAATAACAAAGCTATAAGCAAACGAAGTTGAGTTTCAAAACGCCTAGTTTGGGGCCTCTAGCTCTTCAAATAGCGAAGTTATAAGCAAAAGAAGTTCATCATCTGATTTGAACGTGTTCCCGTGGTCGGATCGTAATGAAATTGGGCAATATTTCTTCGTTTTTCTCTGAACTTTCATTTGCGCCAACTTTCATGGCTCTAGCTCTTCAAGTTGAGTTTCAAAACGCCTAGTTTGGGGCCTCTAGCTCTTCAAATAGCGAAGTTATAAGCAAAAGAAGTTCATCATCTGATTTGAACGTGTTCCCGTGGTCGGATCGTAATGAAATTGGGCAATATTTCTTCGTTTTTCTCTGAACTTTCATTTGCGCCAACTTTCATGGCTCTAGCTCTTCAAATAACAAAGCTATAAGCAAACGAAGTTGAGTTTCAAAACGCCTAGTTTGGGGCCTCTAGCTCTTCAAATAGCGAAGTTATAAGCAAAAGAAGTTCATCATCTGATTTGAACGTGTTCCCGTGGTCGGATCGTAATGAAATTGGGCAATATTTCTTCGTTTTTCTCTGAACTTTCATTTGCGCCAACTTTCATGGCTCTAGGTCCTCAAATAACAAAGTTATAAGCAAACGAAGTTGAGTTTCAAAACGCCTAGTTTGGGGCCTCTAGCTCTTCAAATAGCGAAGTTATAAGCAAAAGAAGTTCATCATCTGATTTGAACGTGTTCCCGTGGTCGGATCGAAATGAAATTGGGCAATATTTCTTCGTTTTTCTCTGAACTTTCATTTGCGCCAACTTTCATGGCTCTAGCTCTTCAAATAACAAAGTTATAAGCAAACGAAGTTGAGTTTCAAAACGCCTAGTTTGGGGCCTCTAGCTCTTCAAATAGCGAAGTTATAAGCAAAAGAAGTTCATCATCTGATTTGAACGTGTTCCCGTGGTCGGATCGAAATGAAATTGGGCAATATTTCTTCGTTTTTCTCTGAACTTTCATTTGCGCCAACTTTCATGGCTCTAGCTCTTCAAATAACGAAGTTATAAGCAAACGAAGTTGAGTTTCAAAACGCCTAGTTTGGGGCCTCTAGCTCTTCAAATAGCGAAGTTATAAGCAAAAGAAGTTCATCATCTGATTTGAACGTGTTCCCGTGGTCGGATCGTAATGAAATTGGGCAATATTTCTTCGTTTTTCTCTGAACTTTCATTTGCGCCAACTTTCATGGCTCTAGCTCTTCAAATAACAAAGTTATAAGCAAACGAAGTTGAGTTTCAAAACGCCTAGTTTGGGGCCTCTAGCTCTTCAAATAGCGAAGTTATAAGCAAAAGAAGTTCATCATCTGATTTGAACGTGTTCCCGTGGTCGGATCGTAATGAAATTGGGCAATATTTCTTCGTTTTTCTCTGAACTTTCATTTGCGCCAACTTTCATGGCTCTAGCTCTTCAAATAACAAAGTTATAAGCAAACGAAGTTGAGTTTCAAAACGCCTAGTTTGGGGCCTCTAGCTCTTCAAATAACAAAGCTATAAGCAAACGAAGTTGAGTTTCAAAACGCCTAGTTTGGGGCCTCTAGCTCTTCAAATAGCGAAGTTATAAGCAAAAGAAGTTCATCATCTGATTTGAACGTGTTCCCGTGGTCGGATCGTAATGAAATTGGGCAATATTTCTTCGTTTTTCTCTGAACTTTCATTTGCGCCAACTTTCATGGCTCTAGCTCTTCAAGTTGAGTTTCAAAACGCCTAGTTTGGGGCCTCTAGCTCTTCAAATAGCGAAGTTATAAGCAAAAGAAGTTCATCATCTGATTTGAACGTGTTCCCGTGGTCGGATCGTAATGAAATTGGGCAATATTTCTTCGTTTTTCTCTGAACTTTCATTTGCGCCAACTTTCATGGCTCTAGCTCTTCAAATAACAAAGCTATAAGCAAACGAAGTTGAGTTTCAAAACGCCTAGTTTGGGGCCTCTAGCTCTTCAAATAGCGAAGTTATAAGCAAAAGAAGTTCATCATCTGATTTGAACGTGTTCCCGTGGTCGGATCGTAATGAAATTGGGCAATATTTCTTCGTTTTTCTCTGAACTTTCATTTGCGCCAACTTTCATGGCTCTAGCTCTTCAAATAACAAAGTTATAAGCAAACGAAGTTGAGTTTCAAAACGCCTAGTTTGGGGCCTCTAGCTCTTCAAATAGCGAAGTTATAAGCAAAAGAAGTTCATCATCTGATTTGAACGTGTTCCCGGGGTCGGATCGAAATGAAATTGGGCAATATATCTTCGTTTTTCTCTGAACTTTCATTTGCGCCAACTTTCATGGCTCTAGCTCTTCAAATAACGAAGTTATAAGCAAACGAAGTTGAGTTTCAAAACGCCTAGTTTGGGGCCTCTAGCTCTTCAAATAACAAAGCTATAAGCAAACGAAGTTGAGTTTCAAAACGCCTAGTTTGGGGCCTCTAGCTCTTCAAATAGCGAAGTTATAAGCAAAAGAAGTTCATCATCTGATTTGAACGTGTTCCCGTGGTCGGATCGTAATGAAATTGGGCAATATTTCTTCGTTTTTCTCTGAACTTTCATTTGCGCCAACTTTCATGGCTCTAGCTCTTCAAGTTGAGTTTCAAAACGCCTAGTTTGGGGCCTCTAGCTCTTCAAATAGCGAAGTTATAAGCAAAAGAAGTTCATCATCTGATTTGAACGTGTTCCCGTGGTCGGATCGTAATGAAATTGGGCAATATTTCTTCGTTTTTCTCTGAACTTTCATTTGCGCCAACTTTCATGGCTCTAGCTCTTCAAATAACAAAGCTATAAGCAAACGAAGTTGAGTTTCAAAACGCCTAGTTTGGGGCCTCTAGCTCTTCAAATAGCGAAGTTATAAGCAAAAGAAGTTCATCATCTGATTTGAACGTGTTCCCGTGGTCGGATCGTAATGAAATTGGGCAATATTTCTTCGTTTTTCTCTGAACTTTCATTTGCGCCAACTTTCATGGCTCTAGGTCCTCAAATAACAAAGTTATAAGCAAACGAAGTTGAGTTTCAAAACGCCTAGTTTGGGGCCTCTAGCTCTTCAAATAGCGAAGTTATAAGCAAAAGAAGTTCATCATCTGATTTGAACGTGTTCCCGTGGTCGGATCGAAATGAAATTGGGCAATATTTCTTCGTTTTTCTCTGAACTTTCATTTGCGCCAACTTTCATGGCTCTAGCTCTTCAAATAACAAAGTTATAAGCAAACGAAGTTGAGTTTCAAAACGCCTAGTTTGGGGCCTCTAGCTCTTCAAATAGCGAAGTTATAAGCAAAAGAAGTTCATCATCTGATTTGAACGTGTTCCCGTGGTCGGATCGAAATGAAATTGGGCAATATTTCTTCGTTTTTCTCTGAACTTTCATTTGCGCCAACTTTCATGGCTCTAGCTCTTCAAATAACGAAGTTATAAGCAAACGAAGTTGAGTTTCAAAACCCCTAGTTTGGGGCCTCTAGCTCTTCAAATAGCGAAGTTATAAGCAAAAGAAGTTCATCATCTGATTTGAACGTGTTCCCGTGGTCGGATCGTAATGAAATTGGGCAATATTTCTTCGTTTTTCTCTGAACTTTCATTTGCGCCAACTTTCATGGCTCTAGCTCTTCAAATAACAAAGTTATAAGCAAACGAAGTTGAGTTTCAAAACGCCTAGTTTGGGGCCTCTAGCTCTTCAAATAGCGAAGTTATAAGCAAAAGAAGTTCATCATCTGATTTGAACGTGTTCCCGTGGTCGGATCGTAATGAAATTGGGCAATATTTCTTCGTTTTTCTCTGAACTTTCATTTGCGCCAACTTTCATGGCTCTAGCTCTTCAAATAACAAAGTTATAAGCAAACGAAGTTGAGTTTCAAAACGCCTAGTTTGGGGCCTCTAGCTCTTCAAATAGCGAAGTTATAAGCAAAAGAAGTTCATCATCTGATTTGAACGTGTTCCCGGGGTCGGATCGAAATGAAATTGGGCAATATATCTTCGTTTTTCTCTGAACTTTCATTTGCGCCAACTTTCATGGCTCTAGCTCTTCAAATAACGAAGTTATAAGCAAACGAAGTTGAGTTTCAAAACGCCTAGTTTGGGGCCTCTAGCTCTTCAAATAGCGAAGTTATAAGCAAAAGAAGTTCATCATCTGATTTGAACGTGTTCCCGTGGTCGGATCGTAATGAAATTGGGCAATATTTCTTCGTTTTTCCCTGAACTTTCATTTGCGCCAACTTTCATGGCTCTAGCTCTTCAAATAACAAAGTTATAAGCAAACGAAGTTGAGTTTCAAAACGCCTAGTTTGGGGCCTCTAGCTCTTCAAATAGCGAAGTTATAAGCAAAAGAAGTTCATCATCTGATTTGAACGTGTTCCCGGGGTCGGATCGAAATGAAATTGGGCAATATATCTTCGTTTTTCTCTGAACTTTCATTTGCGCCAACTTTCATGGCTCTAGCTCTTCAAATAACGAAGTTATAAGCAAACGAAGTTGAGTTTCAAAACGCCTAGTTTGGGGCCTCTAGCTCTTCAAATAGCGAAGTTATAAGCAAAAGAAGTTCATCATCTGATTTGAACGTGTTCCCGTGGTCGGATCGTAATGAAATTGGGCAATATTTCTTCGTTTTTCCCTGAACTTTCATTTGCGCCAACTTTCATGGCTCTAGCTCTTCAAATAACAAAGCTATAAGCAAACGAAGTTGAGTTTCAAAACGCCTAGTTTGGGGCCTCTAGCTCTTCAAATAGCGAAGTTATAAGCAAAAGAAGTTCATCATCTGATTTGAACGTGTTCCCGTGGTCGGATCGTAATGAAATTGGGCAATATTTCTTCGTTTTTCTCTGAACTTTCATTTGCGCCAACTTTCATGGCTCTAGCTCTTCAAATAACAAAGTTATAAGCAAACGAAGTTGAGTTTCAAAACGCCTAGTTTGGGGCCTCTAGCTCTTCAAATAGCGAAGTTATAAGCAAAAGAAGTTCATCATCTGATTTGAACGTGTTCCCGTGGTCGGATCGTAATGAAATTGGGCAATATTTCTTCGTTTTTCTCTGAACTTTCATTTGCGCCAACTTTCATGGCTCTAGCTCTTCAAATAACAAAGTTATAAGCAAACGAAGTTGAGTTTCAAAACGCCTAGTTTGGGGCCTCTAGCTCTTCAAATAGCGAAGTTATAAGCAAAAGAAGTTCATCATCTGATTTGAACGTGTTCCCGTGGTCGGATCGTAATGAAATTGGGCAATATTTCTTCGTTTTTCTCTGAACTTTCATTTGCGCCAACTTTCATGGCTCTAGCTCTTCAAATAACAAAGTTATAAGCAAACGAAGTTGAGTTTCAAAACGCCTAGTTTGGGGCCTCTAGCTCTTCAAATAGCGAAGTTATAAGCAAAAGAAGTTCATCATCTGATTTGAACGTGTTCCCGGGGTCGGATCGAAATGAAATTGGGCAATATATCTTCGTTTTTCTCTGAACTTTCATTTGCGCCAACTTTCATGGCTCTAGCTCTTCAAATAACGAAGTTATAAGCAAACGAAGTTGAGTTTCAAAACGCCTAGTTTGGGGCCTCTAGCTCTTCAAATAGCGAAGTTATAAGCAAAAGAAGTTCATCATCTGATTTGAACGTGTTCCCGTGGTCGGATCGTAATGAAATTGGGCAATATTTCTTCGTTTTTCTCTGAACTTTCATTTGCGCCAACTTTCATGGCTCTAGCTATTCAAATAACAAAGCTATAAGCAAACGAAGTTGAGTTTCAAAACGCCTAGTTTGGGGCCTCTAGCTCTTCAAATAGCGAAGTTATAAGCAAAAGAAGTTCATCATCTGATTTGAACGTGTTCCCGTGGTCGGATCGTAATGAAATTGGGCAATATTTCTTCGTTTTTCTCTGAACTTTCATTTGCGCCAACTTTCATGGCTCTAGCTCTTCAAATAACAAAGTTATAAGCAAACGAAGTTGAGTTTCAAAACGCCTAGTTTGGGGCCTCTAGCTCTTCAAATAGCGAAGTTATAAGCAAAAGAAGTTCATCATCTGATTTGAACGTGTTCCCGTGGTCGGATCGTAATGAAATTGGGCAATATTTCTTCGTTTTTCTCTGAACTTTCATTTGCGCCAACTTTCATGGCTCTAGCTCTTCAAATAACGAAGTTATAAGCAAACGAAGTTGAGTTTCAAACGAAGTTATAAGCAAAAGAAGTTCATCATCTGATTTGAACGTGTTCCCGGGGTCGGATCGAAATGAAATTGGGCAATATATCTTCGTTTTTCTCTGAACTTTCATTTGCGCCAACTTTCATGGCTCTAGCTCTTCAAATAACGAAGTTATAAGCAAACGAAGTTGAGTTTCAAAACGCCTAGTTTGGGGCCTCTAGCTCTTCAAATAGCGAAGTTATAAGCAAAAGAAGTTCATCATCTGATTTGAACGTGTTCCCGTGGTCGGATCGTAATGAAATTGGGCAATATTTCTTCGTTTTTCTCTGAACTTTCATTTGCGCCAACTTTCATGGCTCTAGCTCTTCAAATAACAAAGCTATAAGCAAACGAAGTTGAGTTTCAAAACGCCTAGTTTGGGGCCTCTAGCTCTTCAAATAGCGAAGTTATAAGCAAAAGAAGTTCATCATCTGATTTGAACGTGTTCCCGTGGTCGGATCGTAATGAAATTGGGCAATATTTCTTCGTTTTTCTCTGAACTTTCATTTGCGCCAACTTTCATGGCTCTAGCTCTTCAAATAACAAAGCTATAAGCAAACGAAGTTGAGTTTCAAAACGCCTAGTTTGGGGCCTCTAGCTCTTCAAATAGCGAAGTTATAAGCAAAAGAAGTTCATCATCTGATTTGAACGTGTTCCCGTGGTCGGATCGTAATGAAATTGGGCAATATTTCTTCGTTTTTCTCTGAACTTTCAATTGCGCCAACTTTCATGGCTCTAGGTCCTCAAATAACAAAGTTATAAGCAAACGAAGTTGAGTTTCAAAACGCCTAGTTTGGGGCCTCTAGCTCTTCAAATAGCGAAGTTATAAGCAAAAGAAGTTCATCATCTGATTTGAACGTGTTCCCGTGGTCGGATCGTAATGAAATTGGGCAATATTTCTTCGTTTTTCTCTGAACTTTCATTTGCGCCAACTTTCATGGCTCTAGCTCTTCAAGTTGAGTTTCAAAACGCCTAGTTTGGGGCCTCTAGCTCTTCAAATAGCGAAGTTATAAGCAAAAGAAGTTCATCATCTGATTTGAACGTGTTCCCGTGGTCGGATCGTAATGAAATTGGGCAATATTTCTTCGTTTTTCTCTGAACTTTCATTTGCGCCAACTTTCATGGCTCTAGCTCTTCAAGTTGAGTTTCAAAACGCCTAGTTTGGGGCCTCTAGCTCTTCAAATAGCGAAGTTATAAGCAAAAGAAGTTCATCATCTGATTTGAACGTGTTCCCGTGGTCGGATCGTAATGAAATTGGGCAATATTTCTTCGTTTTTCTCTGAACTTTCATTTGCGCCAACTTTCATGGCTCTAGCTCTTCAAATAACAAAGCTATAAGCAAACGAAGTTGAGTTTCAAAACGCCTAGTTTGGGGCCTCTAGCTCTTCAAATAGCGAAGTTATAAGCAAAAGAAGTTCATCATCTGATTTGAACGTGTTCCCGTGGTCGGATCGTAATGAAATTGGGCAATATTTCTTCGTTTTTCTCTGAACTTTCATTTGCGCCAAATTTCATGGCTCTAGCTCTTCAAATAATGAAGTTATAAGCAAACGAAGTTGAGTTTCAAAACGCCTAGTTTGGGGCCTCTAGCTCTTCAAATAGCGAAGTTATAAGCAAAAGAAGTTCATCATCTGATTTGAACGTGTTCCCGTGGTCGGATCGTAATGAAATTGGGCAATATTTCTTCGTTTTTCTCTGAACTTTCATTTGCGCCAACTTTCATGGCTCTAGCTCTTCAAGTTGAGTTTCAAAACGCCTAGTTTGGGGCCTCTAGCTCTTCAAATAGCGAAGTTATAAGCAAAAGAAGTTCATCATCTGATTTGAACGTGTTCCCGTGGTCGGATCGTAATGAAATTGGGCAATATTTCTTCGTTTTTCTCTGAACTTTCATTTGCGCCAACTTTCATGGCTCTAGCTCTTCAAATAACAAAGCTATAAGCAAACGAAGTTGAGTTTCAAAACGCCTAGTTTGGGGCCTCTAGCTCTTCAAATAGCGAAGTTATAAGCAAAAGAAGTTCATCATCTGATTTGAACGTGTTCCCGTGGTCGGATCGTAATGAAATTGGGCAATATTTCTTCGTTTTTCTCTGAACTTTCATTTGCGCCAAATTTCATGGCTCTAGCTCTTCAAATAATGAAGTTATAAGCAAACGAAGTTGAGTTTCAAAACGCCTAGTTTGGGGCCTCTAGCTCTTCAAATAGCGAAGTTATAAGCAAAAGAAGTTCATCATCTGATTTGAACGTGTTCCCGTGGTCGGATCGTAATGAAATTGGGCAATATTTCTTCGTTTTTCTCTGAACTTTCATTTGCGCCAACTTTCATGGCTCTAGCTCTTCAAATAACAAAGTTATAAGCAAACGAAGTTGAGTTTCAAAACGCCTAGTTTGGGGCCTCTAGCTCTTCAAATAGCGAAGTTATAAGCAAAAGAAGTTCATCATCTGATTTGAACGTGTTCCCGTGGTCGGATCGTAATGAAATTGGGCAATATTTCTTCGTTTTTCTCTGAACTTTCATTTGCGCCAAATTTCATGGCTCTAGCTCTTCAAATAACAAAGTTATAAGCAAACGAAGTTGAGTTTCAAAACGCCTAGTTTGGGGCCTCTAGCTCTTCAAATAGCGAAGTTATAAGCAAAAGAAGTTCATCATCTGATTTGAACGTGTTCCCGTGGTCGGATCGTAATGAAATTGGGCAATATTTCTTCGTTTTTCTCTGAACTTTCATTTGCGCCAAATTTCATGGCTCTAGCTCTTCAAATAACAAAGTTATAAGCAAACGAAGTTGAGTTTCAAAACGCCTAGTTTGGGGCCTCTAGCTCTTCAAATAGCGAAGTTATAAGCAAAAGAAGTTCATCATCTGATTTGAACGTGTTCCCGTGGTCGGATCGTAATGAAATTGGGCAATATTTCTTCGTTTTTCTCTGAACTTTCATTTGCGCCAACTTTCATGGCTCTAGCTATTCAAATAACAAAGTTATAAGCAAACGAAGTTGAGTTTCAAAACGCCTAGTTTGGGGCCTCTAGCTCTTCAAATAGCGAAGTTATAAGCAAAAGAAGTTCATCATCTGATTTGAACGTGTTCCCGTGGTCGGATCGTAATGAAATTGGGCAATATTTCTTCGTTTTTCTCTGAACTTTCATTTGCGCCAAATTTCATGGCTCTAGCTCTTCAAATAATGAAGTTATAAGCAAACGAAGTTGAGTTTCAAAACGCCTAGTTTGGGGCCTCTAGCTCTTCAAATAGCGAAGTTATAAGCAAAAGAAGTTCATCATCTGATTTGAACGTGTTCCCGTGGTCGGATCGAAATGAAATTGGGCAATATTTCTTCGTTTTTCTCTGAACTTTCATTTGCGCCAACTTTCATGGCTCTAGCTCTTCAAATAACAAAGTTATAAGCAAACGAAGTTGAGTTTCAAAACGCCTAGTTTGGGGCCTCTAGCTCTTCAAATAGCGAAGTTATAAGCAAAAGAAGTTCATCATCTGATTTGAACGTGTTCCCGTGGTCGGATCGTAATGAAATTGGGCAATATTTCTTCGTTTTTCTCTGAACTTTCATTTGCGCCAAATTTCATGGCTCTAGCTCTTCAAATAATGAAGTTATAAGCAAACGAAGTTGAGTTTCAAAACGCCTAGTTTGGGGCCTCTAGCTCTTCAAATAGCGAAGTTATAAGCAAAAGAAGTTCATCATCTGATTTGAACGTGTTCCCGTGGTCGGATCGAAATGAAATTGGGCAATATTTCTTCGTTTTTCTCTGAACTTTCATTTGCGCCAAATTTCATGGCTCTAGCTCTTCAAATAACAAAGTTATAAGCAAACGAAGTTGAGTTTCAAAACGCCTAGTTTGGGGCCTCTAGCTCTTCAAATAGCGAAGTTATAAGCAAAAGAAGTTCATCATCTGATTTGAACGTGTTCCCGTGGTCGGATCGTAATGAAATTGGGCAATATTTCTTCGTTTTTCTCTGAACTTTCATTTGCGCCAACTTTCATGGCTCTAGCTCTTCAAATAACGAAGTTATAAGCAAACGAAGTTGAGTTTCAAAACGCCTAGTTTGGGGCCTCTAGCTCTTCAAATAGCGAAGTTATAAGCAAAAGAAGTTCATCATCTGATTTGAACGTGTTCCCGTGGTCGGATCGTAATGAAATTGGGCAATATTTCTTCGTTTTTCTCTGAACTTTCATTTGCGCCAACTTTCATGGCTCTAGCTCTTCAAATAACGAAGTTATAAGCAAACGAAGTTGAGTTTCAAAACGCCTAGTTTGGGGCCTCTAGCTCTTCAAATAGCGAAGTTATAAGCAAAAGAAGTTCATCATCTGATTTGAACGTGTTCCCGTGGTCGGATCGTAATGAAATTGGGCAATATTTCTTCGTTTTTCTCTGAACTTTCATTTGCGCCAACTTTCATGGCTCTAGCTCTTCAAATAACAAAGTTATAAGCAAACGAAGTTGAGTTTCAAAACGCCTAGTTTGGGGCCTCTAGCTCTTCAAATAGCGAAGTTATAAGCAAAAGAAGTTCATCATCTGATTTGAACGTGTTCCCGTGGTCGGATCGTAATGAAATTGGGCAATATTTCTTCGTTTTTCTCTGAACTTTCATTTGCGCCAACTTTCGAACTATAACAAAGTTATAAGCAAACGAAGTTGAGTTTCAAAACGCCTAGTTTGGGGCAATATTCCTTTTCTCTGAAATTTCATTTGAGCCAAGTTGTAAATACAGCCCGTAAATGGCCTTGCATCTACTGCGCTGCTACTGCACGTATGTAGGTACTGGTACAATATGCATAGAATGTACCGGTGTAGTGGCATTGCGCGACTTGGCTATGTTTACATGATCGACTATAACTTTTCCATTTTACCATGGATTTTCTTCGGTGATAACTTATCTTTTTGCCAATTGAATGGGCATGACGGGTAAAACTAAAGGTAAAAAAGTTTGTTTTTAAAATCTTGCCTGACAAAATCAATTTTTTCTTCAAATTTTTGTAAAAAATTGGAAATTTTCAAATTAACTGATCTATATTTCAGAAACTATAGGGCCTAGAGAAAAGTGTTATGGGAGCCATGTATAGGAAATTTAATTTTCTTTCTTGCCTAAGGCCTTAGACGCTATGGCTATACAGCTAATTTATAATTTTATATTTTAAAGTAAGCACACCATTAGAAAGATATTGCTCTCAAATAGAACTGCGCCAATTTTCATGAAAATTGGTTGGAAAATGCGTCCACAATCGTCGTTGGAAAATTTCCATGTGGTTGTTGTTGCATGCTTTTGCACACAACAGAGCTGTCTCAATGCGCAAGCATATGTAGCTGACTTTGTGCGTTTTCACCAAACTTATCATGCAATTCTGAACATGTTTGGCTGGATGTGGTGTAGCAAAAGCACTGCAACAAAAACATAAAGTCAAAGACTAAGAAGGATAAGAAAGAATAAGTAGGAAAAAAATTAAGGAAAGAAAAGAGCAAAAATAGAAAGAAAGAAGTAGGTAGAAGAATTATGAAAACGATTAACGACAACACCACCAACAACAACAACAACAACAACAGCAAAATAGTAGCAGTGAAAGTAACAACAAAAGGAGCAGCATCAACAGGAACAACAACAAAATAGTAACAGTGAGAATAACAACAAACAATTATACAAAAACTGTAGTTGCACCTTAGTCATAAGGAAACTTCTAGAAAAACTGTCGAGTTTCGACAGTAGGCAGCACTCTAGTAACGTTAAATTGCCGGAATCACCGACCGATATGACATATGTACATATATGTAGATAGGATAGTGGCGTTCAAAGTATTTTTTGGCTATACAGCAGTGAAATTGGTAGTTTTCTCGATTTTCTGTCTGCAGTTTCGGAAGTTGAATGAACTGTAGAATGTTTATGTTGCTTAGCTAAAGCGGAACATTAATTATTTTGTTTCTTTTTTCGTCTATGCTTAAGCCGTAGTTGTTGTCACGTGATTAAGGATATGCATAACGCAGTGTCATTCATTCCATGAGTGCGGTATGGAAATAATACTAAGAATAACGATCGAGTTTTAGTAATAGCATTAGAACCTCTTATGAAATCGTCATGTATGGTCGGTCTTGAGCTTGATAGATGCTTGGTAGGATATCACATGCAGTAGTCTCAACATGGAACGTGACGCCAGATCAAGCTGACTAACAGAATACTAAAAATTTTAACTACGAAAATTTAGAAATACACTCAGCAAAAAACGCACGTAAATCTGACTATTTACACCTTGATTTGACTATTTTTACCAATGGTTTTGCGCCTAGGATGAAAATAGTGATTCTGACTACGTTGCACTTCATACCATCATAATAAATATTAAGTAGTTAAAATGAAAATTAACCAAACTCGACTTGAAGTGTTGTCATAGTAAAAACAACTATGAAAAATAGTTGTCCTAAATATGTTGAAAAACGCAACATATTCAAATTGAATATTTTTATAGTCAAGTTAAAGTTACAACATATTTGTTTTAAAAAATGTTCATATTGAAGCTGACTATGACATATTCTTAAGTTTGTGTCTAAACTTTGTGTGTACATATGCACATATTTACATACATATGTATACATATGTGCTTTTTTAAACCCTTTTATGTATTCGCTGTAGCTCCAAGGTTCGGCGAGAGTGCCAACCTCTGGGGTATGAAAAATGGCTTTAAATAAGCCAACTCATTTCCCTTGTGGAAAATGAGTTATATTTGAGTTTCTCAATCATGCTATATAGCTCGAACAATGTATAAAACATCTAAGAATTACTGAAATTTGAAAAGCCGCATTCAAATGAAGGAACGAAAATCTACGCAGCATAAATTGGTTTTACTGTGCTAAATATTTAAATTTACTATGAACCATATTGAAGTTGAAACATCAACAGTAGTTAAAATAAATATGTTTCAACTTGAGGATGACTATTACAAATTTTACCGCTGTGGTGCAGTGGGTAGAGTGCTCGCCTGCTATGCCAGAGGTCTCGGGTTCAAACCACGGTCCGAGCCAAACACCAAAAAAATTTTCTAATTAGTAAAAATCCGATTATTGGATTCTTTAAGAGCAGCGGTCACCTCTCGGCAGTGGGCGGCATACCCTCCGAGAGTATTTCTGCCATGAAAAAGCTTCTCACAAAAAATGCATTCGCCGTTCGGAGCCGGCATAAAACTGTAGGTCCACCCAATTAGTAGGAAAAACAAAAAGGAGCACACCTCGAATTGGGAGAGAAGCTCGGCCATAAAACTCGTCAGAGTTATAATAGCGCCATTGTATTATATTATTATTATTATATTATATTACAAATTTTACAATGACAGGTGTTGATACTTGTCCAGTTGGATTAGTATTTACTAGTCAACTCAAAGTTTTTCATATTCAAGTTGAATATCTTTCATATTTGAACGGTTGAAATAATGTTGCTCTATAACAAAGGTAAATAAATGTAATGCAGTCCTCCATACATAATATGTGTGTATTCCTAGATACATAAATATGTAAATAAAATCACCCAATATCAAATACCTCTTCCCAAGAACTTTCAAGACGCTTGCCAAGCAAATTCCTTAAAAAACTTCTCAAAATAGCAATTTTCGTCTGCTAATTCCTTCATTTGGGTGCATGTATGCATGTACATTTAAATTCCAAAGTCCGCTATTTTCATTATATGCACTAGCGAAAAATCACATTCCATTTGCTGCTCGTCCGCCATCGTCCAGCTAGACAAGAAATGTCTGTCCAATGTCTGGCCTTTGTGGCTTTTCGACTATTTTTGGCATTTGCTATTTGGCAAAGTGTCTAATCTAATGTACTAACAAACTGCATATGTATGTATGTAAGAACATGAAGCGACAATGATAAAAATAACAAATTAGGGGGCCAAACTCTCCTCGGCAGCACTGCATTGCATGTTTAGACAATTGCGGTGGGGCATTGCTGCTGCAACCGCGATCACTGCCACCGCGATCACTAGCACTAAGATCGCTGCCAGCGCTCTTGCCGATGCAGCGGATGCAAATGCGTTGATAGTGGCTATTGGCTGTTGTTGCTCTTGTTTTCATGCTGTCTCCGCATGAACATGTGCATTGTGCGTGCCAGCAGATATTGTACGCAAGCGGATGGACGAACGGACGCACGCACTTTGCGGGGTTGCTCGGTTGTGCCGCCATCATACATACATATGTATGCCCCAGCAGCAGCGTCAGCAACGCCGACGACTGTGCGCTGGCTGTCAAGAGCCCCAAAAGATCGCTGTGATCGTTTAATGGATGCATCGCTTCAGTGATTTCTGCCCTAATGCAAATGCATACATACTTACATATGTAAATACATACATAGATAGGATATGCTCATTGCGCTTCTTCGGTTCGACTGAAGTATTTTTTTGATGGTCGCATTCCAAATTGGTACTTTGCAGCGTTCGCTTGCGTTCGGCGGAGACAATTGTGCTCGGTGTGCTCTAGTTACATTGAACGTGCGGTGACTAATTTTTCGTAAGAATTCTTTTAGAAAGAAGTGTGATTCTTTGAAACCTTGTAAAATTTCAAATCTTGAAGAAGGAAAGAAGCGTGATTTTTTGAAACCTTGTAAAATTTCAATAATCTAGAAGAAAATTCTCATAGTTGAGACGTTTTTTCATTGCCATCACCTAATTAAATATTGAAAATTACAAAACCTAATTAATTTAAAAAAAAAATTAAAACAATACCACGAGTTTGCGAACAGAAGTGAAACTAAAGCAAAATTTTTAAGAAAGTGCCAATTTTTTTTTTTTTTAATTGCTTAATTCATTGAAAGTTCCTAAAGTTCAAGTGTGCATTAGTTCTTAAAGAACTCCATACTATTTTCATATAAATTTACATACATATATGTATGAAAGAGTTTTTATTAAGTGAAGTGTTAACGAGTGATAATTTTAACTATTCTTAGAGTCGTCGAATCATCGGATTTAGCTGTAGCTGTTTGATAAATTCTTAGGTAAGTACACCTACTTCTGGTTCTTTTTAAGATAATTATCTTAGAATAGTTGACTTATTTTGCTTTGGGATTCCAACACGATCCCCGAATTTTCTATAATTTCACCTCGAAAACAGTATCACAGTTATACAGTCAACCACTTTGTTATACACTCAGAGAAAACTGGCATCGTAAAAATGACTATGAAAATATTCAGCTTTACTATTCGCTTTTTTACTATGAAAACACGGAAATATGACTATGAAACAACTTGATCTGAATATAAACGTATTATTTCAACCGTTCAAGTATGAAAGATATTCAACTTGAATATGAAAAACTTTGAGTTGACTAGTAAATACTAATTCAACTGGACAAGTATTAACACCTGTCATTGTAAAATTTGTAATAGTCATCCTCAAGTTAAAACATATTTATTTTAACTACTTTTGATGTTTCAACTTCAATATGGTTCATAGTAAATTTAAATATTTAGCACAGTAAAAGCAATTTATGCTGCGTAGATTTTCGTTCCTTCATTTGAATGCGGCTTTTCAAATTTCCGTAATTCTTAGATGCTTTATACATTGTTCGAGCTATATAGCATGATTGAGCAACTCAAATATAACTCATTTTCCACAAGGGAAATGAGTTGGCTTATTTAAAGCCATTTTTCATACCCCAGAGGTTGGCACTCTCGCCGAACCTTGGAGCTACAGCGAATACATAAAAGGGTTTAAAAAAGCACATATGTATACATATGTATGTATGTGCATATGTACACACAAAGTTTATGGCGTTTTCTTTTCTGACAAAAAATGTTGCCCTTTAATATCTCAACTATCGAATTACGTAACATGACTTTCTATAAAATGGCTGAATTTGTAGTTAATGGTGCCCTCTTACTTAGTCAGAGGACAACATTCGTTGAAATCACCACACAAGCTTACAAAATGGCTAAGAAAATCAAACAGGGCAACATTTTTTCGAGAAAAGAAACCGGCATTAGACACATAGTTAAATTCAATATGAAATATATTTAAAACAAATATGCTGTCTCTTAGAGTTGAATAACAACATATTGAACTTGAATATGAATCATAGTAAACTTAAGAATATGTCATAGTCAGCTTCAATATGAACATTTTTTAAAACAAATATGTTGTAACTTTAACTTGACTATAAAAATATTCAATTTGAATATGTTGCATTTTTCAACATATTTAGGACAACTATTTTTCATAGTTGTTTTTACTATGACAACACTTCAAGTCGAGTATGGTTAATTTTCATTTTAACTACTTAATATTTATTATGATGGTATGAAGTGCAACGTAGTCAGAATCACTATTTTCATCCTTGGCGCAAAACCATTGGTAAAAATAGTCAAATCAAGGTGTAAATAGTCAGATTTACGTGCGTTTTTTGCTGAGTGTACAGTGTCTTACTTTGACTAAGTACCTTCTGAGCTTGCCCTGCAAAAAATGCGACTAATCCGCGATGTGTCCGGGATCACTCGCAAGGGAGCATGCGACTAATACAAATTGTGGTGTCTTTTTATATGAAATGAAGTGTTCCCTTTGGGGAGACTAATTGCACCCTTTTATACCTGAACGAGTAGGAAGGTATGTATACTACTCCACTTTGATGCCAATCGGATATCGAATGGAGGGTACAACTTCCACACCTGAACAAAAACATACTTCGAAGTGTGCTTATAACCTTTGGAGTACAATTGCAAACAATTAGTCTACATTTTTATTCTTCCGGTTACAATTTAGGGGTACCCCAAAGAGAGTAATCCGTCACAAATGTCTTTCGAGAGTAATCGCACAATTTTTTACAGGGTGACTATTTTTCCAGGATACCACTATACCCTATAACCATAGGTAAAATCCAGAGAGCACCTATCAGCTACCTTCTTTAACTGAAATTCAATTAAATAAATCTGCATTGCCATTGGGCCAGGTAGTCAACCTGTGAGATTTCGAGGCAAATCTGGCTTAGACTGGATGAGGGGAAATCTGAATCGGTATTAAATTTGAACCGACTCTGTTGTTGTTGTTGTTGTTGTAGCCACCAATACACTCCCCGAAGATGTTGGGGAGTGTAGGGGAAGTGACAGTCCTTTGCCGGATCCATCCGGTATACTCGGCTACTAGTCTGACACTAGCCCGACTGTCGCGCGTACGATTTTTTTGGTCATTATCAGCCTTCTAGGCCAGTGGATTTTAGTCGCCTCTTACGGCAGGCATTCCTTACCACGGGTATATTCTAAGCCCCCTAATCCGCTGGGGTGCTGAACCGACTCTCCATTGTTCCGCTGGTGGCACTTCTAACAGGCCACTGTCTCTTCGACATAGGTATGTACATGCCTCTCGTATGGGTCTCTACAAAAACGATTTTTGTCGCAGCTGCAGAAAATTGGAAAAATTTTTAAAGTATTTAGCATTATTTTTGCCACTGCGCTGCAATATCGATGGCCAAGTATCGCTCCTTGCGTGTGGTTTGCGAAGCTGGAAAGTGCAAGGATAATATTAGATTTTCAGTGCTTCATTAAACACATGCGCTGGTTTAAGTAACTTCACAGTCACCTAATCCTAATCTATTTTAAATCTACCGTCCACGCTCTCTTGGATTGCGCAGGCAGTCATCTCCTGCTAATATTGGAAGAGTTTTATTGGGTTCGCAAAATGTCTATTATAGACATTTTCCATACCAAAATTGTATATGTCACATACAGTGTCGATACCTTCGATATCCGATGTATCCTCCCTTCGAAATCCCACCCACTCTAAGAAAATTTTAATGAGCGAGGTAGTGGTTTTTCGAAACGTTTCCAGTGTATTATAAAATTTGGAACGCTGCACATACAAAATCCAAAATCGCTCTACGTTTATAATAGACCGGCCGATAATAAACCGGTTTCCGGGTTTTAAAGACAACCGGGGTGCCCCTGCCGCTAGTTGAAACTTATTATTCTCCCACTTTTTCGATTTTTTATTTTTTACGTATTTTAAGTAACCCATTTTTAAACGTCAATATTTTTAGTTTTAAGACAGTTATCAAAGTAAAAAACATGGATTAGAGTGCTTCAGGTAAATAACATTATTTATTGAAGAAATCGTCAACCTAGCATAATAAAAGACCCACCATTTTGAAGCTTTTAAGCATATTGCGTTTTCTTGAAAAAATATTGCTAATTTTTTAATTCAAAAGCATTTTAGTTATATTATCGCCTCCGATCTCCTCAAAATTTTTATGCATTTTAATAGTCGGTAGTCTTTTCTTATGGTTCTGATGAAAATCAGCTGGGGTAAAAAAAGAGACATTGAAAAAATGTCCAAACAATTTTTTTTTTTTTTTTTTCATTTTCATCGAAGATTCTTCTGGTTCATCTGGAAAAAAAGTAAGTTATCCGTCAATTTCTCTACGGAAAAATGCAAAGCCAGAAATTATCAACAATAGATAAAAAATTGGCCTATATGGAAAATTACCTGCTTTCGTATTTTTAGTATTTCCAGTTTTTCAAAGTCAAGGAAATACTTATCATAAAAAGGGGCTAAGAATCCTAAAGCTACATTTTTTAGAAGAGTTTTGAGTATGCAATTTTGCACCTCATTCAATTTTAATATAATAATATGCAACATTCAACTTTTCGGAAATTTTAATTGGAACGGTCTCACGTACATATAAGGCAAACACCCTACAGAAAAAAACTTCTAAAATCGACGGAATTTTTTACAGCATTGAGAATTTCACTTCTTACACTAAAATTGGTTGGCTACATAACACTACACTTAGGAATCTCCTCAATATCTTCTATAAATTCTGGCCTTGCTTTGAAATTTTTAATCCACTTTCAGAAATTTCTACGATTATTCGGATTTTTTCTATAAGCTCAGAAATCCTGCTTAAAACGATTTTTATTGAAAAAATGTCTATATTTTTAAACTAAAATAAGAAAGTAAAATTTTCGACAGAACTCTTTGAAATAAATTTAAAAACTCTGGCGTATGTTTTTTTTTTTTGAGTCACTGTATATATCTATATATATAAAAGGAAGTGGCGTTAGTACAAACGCGTATAACTCAAGAACGCCTGCACCGATTTGGATGATTGACACCAATTTAGATTGTTCTCTGGCCAGAATAGGAGAATATCCCATAAAATTCCCGAAAAATTCAAAAAAAAAAATTTATTTTCCCATGCATTTTGTATATCTATATATATAAAAGGAAGTGGCGTTAGTACAAACGCGTATAACCCAAGAACGCCTGCACCGATTTGGATGATTGACACCAATTTAGATTGTTATCTGGCCAGAATAGGAGAATATCCCATCAAATTCCCGAAAAATTCAAAAAAAAAAATTTATTTTCCCATACATTTTGTATATCTATATATATAAAAGGAAGTGGCGTTAGTACAAACGCGTATAACCCAAGAACGCCTGCACCGATTTGGATGATTGACACCAATTTAGATTGTTATCTGGCCAGAATAGGAGAATATCCCATAAAATTCCCGAAAAATTCAAAAAAAAAAATTTATTTTCCCATGCATTTTGTATATCTATATATATAAAAGGAAGTGGCGTTAGTACAAACGCGTATAACTCAAGAACGCCTGCACCGATTTGGATGATTGACACCAATTTAGATTGTTCTCTGGCCAGAATATCCAATAAAATTCCCGAAAAATTTAAAAAAAAAATTATTTTCCCATACATTTTGTATATCTTATCTTATCTATATCTATATATATAAAAGGAAGTGGCGTTAGTACAAACGCGTATAACTCAAGAACGCCTGCACCGATTTGGATGATTGACACCAATTTAGATTGTTCTCTGGCCAGAATAGGAGAATATCCCATAAAATTCCCGAAAAATTAAAAAAAAAAATTTATTTTCCCATACATTTTGTATATCTATATATATAAAAGGAAGTGGCGTTAGTACAAACGCGTATAACTCAAGAACGCCTGCACCGATTTCGATGATTGACACTAATTCAGATTGTCCTCTGGCCAGAATAGGAGAATATCCAATAAAATTCCCGAAAAATTCAAAAAAAAATTATTTTCCCATACATTTTGTATATCTATATATATAAAAGGAAGTGGCGTTAGTACAAACGCGTATAACTCCAAAACGCCTGCACCGATTTCGATGATTGACACCAATTCAGATTGTCCTCTGGCCAGAATAGGAGAATATCCAATAAAATTCTCGAAAAATTCAAAAAAAAAAAAAATTAATTTTCCCATACATTTTGTACTTATGGTGAGAATTTTTATTATATTTTTTTGTAAAAAAAGCTCCATAATAGCTCTGTGGATTATAATAAAAATCGAACATGTGCGCGATATGGTTATTTTCTTATACATTGCTTATAAAGCGTTCTTGATGATCAATGACGTTTATGTTTGCGGTGCGTTGTGACAAGCTTTCCAGCAACGACTCTATTCTCAATTTTTAAGTATTCTCGCTAAATGGACCAAATGTGTCTCGCAAAAATTATCAGCTTACAAAGAAATTAAATGTAATTTCGCTCTATCAATACATCGCGAACGCCAATCTACCACGAAAAAAGTTTGTAAAAGTTAATTGCATTGCGAACGCATTGTAACATAAATGCTGGTTCATGTATTGCCAGTAGATGGCGGTGTGTGTATCAACAAATGACCACAGATTTTATGAAATTTGAAAAGATTGCCGACACTTAATTTAAATATTAAATTTTTTTGTTTTGAGCATTCAGTTAATGAATAAAAAAAGTTAATGAGTTTTTATATTGTTAAAAAATAAATAACGGATTAACAAATTATAAGTTATAGAAAGTTTGTTTTCAAAGACATAATTTAACGCAGGGCAACGCCTGCGGGGTCATCTAGTTTTTCAATAAAATCGACTTTTAACACAAATTATTAAAATTTTGCATTAAACAAGCAATTTAGAATAGATTTAGACAATAAAATTTTTTGGCCGCATAAAACTTGAAAATCTACCTATGTGCGCTGTCTATTGGGGATTTATGTATGTATGTATGTAGAAGTTTTATACCCATATCATCATTTCATAATGCAATAATAGATGTCAAATCCTATCATTTAATTTTATTCTCACTTCTTATAAAATATCAACGTTTCCTTCATCTGCAATTGGATTGATCATCATTTTTTTTTGCCTCTTTTCACTTATCTCTCCACTTTCCCGCTTCGCTCAATTCACTTTCACACGTCCCAAGTTCACCAAGTGATATCGAATCGACGACGATCAAGTTTTTTTTTTTTGGCCGCATAAAACTTGAAAATCTACCTATGTGCGCCGTCTGTTGGGGATTTACATATGTATGTATGTATGTAGAAGTTTTATACCCATATCATCATTTCATAATGCAATAATAGATGTCAAATCCTATCATTTAATTTTATTCTCACTTCTTATAAAATATCAACGTTTCCTTCATCTGCAATTGGATTGATCATCATTTTTTTTTGCCTCTTTTCACTTATCTCCCCACTTTCCCGCTTCGCTCAATTCACTTTCACACGTCCCAAGTTCACCAAGTGATATCGAATCGACGACGATCAAGTTCAACGCCATCAAACAACAACAACAGAAACAACAACAAAAAATGCGAGAACATCAACAGCAAACTTCCCCCAGTCTTATCTCTCTAGCAAAAGTATTTGTGTGAAGAAGGTACAAATATAAAATGTGACGAAGAGGAAGAACAAAGAAAGTTTTTTTTTAATCGAAAGTAGTTCAATGTTCGTTTCTCTAGTACAGCATCAATGCTGTCGTTGCTGTTTTTGTTGTTGTTGTTGTTGTTGTTGTTGTTGTTGTTGTTGTTGTTGTTGTTGTTGTTGTTGTTGTTGTTGTTGCTGTTGTGTGTATTGTTCGTTGGGGTCCTCGTTTTATTTGCAATCTCTTTCTCTGCAATGCCATTCGCTGCCATTGCATTGTTTTTTGTTTTTGTTTGTACACACACTTATGTATTTGGTGTAATTTCGTTGCAACATCATCAAAATGTTCTAGCCGGTGCGCCACGGCTAAACATTTTCTCCCATCTTCTGTTGCACGCGCCGCTCTATTTTCGGCTTGACTGTTGGGAAAATGTTGCTGCCTGCCCTTTTCATTGTTGCTGTTGTTGTTCTTGTCTTGTGTGTTTTGTTGTTATGTGACTATTTAGCGGTTGTGCTTGTCTTAAGCGTAAAGTCACTTTTCCTGCTAGAAAAATACAACGGGAATTCTATCTAGGCTGTTCGCGCAAAAAAAAAAACTGCTTCTGTTTATTTTCTTTTCTACGCGTAAATGGCCACGAATGTGTGTGTTTATGTGTGTAGACAATTATTTATTTTTGCAACTACATAGAAAATGTAATGAAATACAGTGAGAGAAATTGTTGTCATGTTCTAAGACCATCAATATTTAAAACTTTGCGGGCTTTAATAATGAGCAAATTGGGTAATATACTAACTTATAAGGATCCAATATCAGAAGGCGCGCTGCACGTACCTAATTCCCTTTTATAGTATAATAATGCGAATCTCTGCCTTTAAGGTCTGGACTGTAAGCAATTCTCCTTCACTGAACACATGAAAATACGCGAGTCTTAAAATAATTTTTGCTTTCGTACGTAAGAAAAAACTCACCAGGAATCCGATAAATATAAAATGGGAGCTTTATGAAGCATTCTGGAAGAAAAGCTATAGATTTCTTCAATTACTAGCAAGACAGATTTTGAGTCGGCAGTATAATTGCTAAAATACGTAAATTTTATTTTATAAATCCTGTCCAAGCATGGACGGAGCAAATAATAGTTAAGCCAAATTCTTTCAATCCATTTAAGTCCAGGGCTTAGGCAGCATCTTTCCTTCACTTCTGCCAAAGGAAAGTGCTGATTTATTTCCGAATCTTTCAAAAGGGTTCTGACTGCGAAACATTGCTTTTAAACTCGCCAAAGTTTTGCCTTCAGTTTGATAATCTGAAAATATTTAGGTCAGCAGGCGAAGTTTCGCGAATGTAAGAGGGCATATAGAAAAAAACGAGAATTTTATTCGCTTTGCTTTCGAAAAATGATCCATACATCTTCAACAGTACTTCCCAGCAAACGCAATATCTAACGTTGGAGAATTTGTGGTGGCTGTATTAGATATGGTGGTGTACTTGTAATCAAACGCGAAGGTAGAAAGCTACACTAGAGCTCAATAGGAACCTGATTAGAAAAAGAAGTGTTTGGAAATTCTCATTAGCATCCCATTAGATTTCGATGCGAGAATTATAACTTTCTCCCATTTTGTTTGAGATCGCTATGATTCTCCATTCTTTCTCGAGTTGTCCTTTAACGTTACACTGAGGGAAAAAAGCAATTGTAAAAATAACTCCCAACGGTGACAATGTTACATTTTTCAATGTCGACTAATTTCTTGTTGAATCACACTTTTTTTTATAGTTAAAGTAAATATTTTTCAACTACTTTATTATTGAGCTCTCAAGACCATTTTTTTTTTTTTTTTTTTTTTTTTTTTGTAAGGAAAAATTGGTATGAAAGATTAATACTTGTTTGGTAGAAGTTATAGATCCATTTCGGAGACCACCACATCTCTTCATCAGACTTCTTTTAACATTTTTTTATTCATTGGCGTCCGCCGAGATCGAACCTCGGATTTTCCGGTTGGAAGTCTAATGGCATAGACATATACGCCGCCGATTGACGCCGCCGCCGCCGCGCCGATTACCTTCATAATCGGCCGCCGCCGCCATAATCCGTGAAATCGGCGTATCGGCGCGGCGGCGTGCGCTGGCGCGCCATACCCGTATGGAGCGAGATGCGTACATATTTTCCTAGTTTTGCTAACTGCTAAAGTTCTTCAAAATTAAAAAAAAGTAACCAATCGACGTGTTTTGACCTCAGGAACACGAAGCTGAATGCGGAAATGTTTTATTTTTTGCCGGTTAAAAGTTATTAACAAAAACTTTGGCTGTTCCCTACTTTACTAGCCTCAGTCTTAAAGAATTTAAGCTACTGGAAAATTTCAGTTCTTTGGCTTACATAATTTTTTCTCAGATACGGAACTTTTCTGGGATCTCTTCCATTTAGTCCTACTTCTCGAGGTCTGTTGCTAATTGTTCTACTCAAAACTGCACCATTTCAACCCTCCTTGATATCATTAGATGCCGAAAATGATCCCAAACATGCCTCCAGAATCGAAAACTCATAGTTTGAACGTAAGAAAGTTGCTGTTTTTGAGTAGCCCTCACAGTCGTCGAACCTCAGCCCTATAGAGATTATTAAAGAAAACGATGGGGGATCAAAAATGGAAAAATAAGCAAGATTTATGGAAAAAAATTAATGAAGCTTGGTACTTAATACCAGTTGCAAATTGCGCTGATTTGGTCAACCCTATGCCACGAAGAGTAAGGAAGTTATAAAAAACAAAGGAGCTTCAACTAAACATTAGTTTAAATCTAGCTGCAGCAGTAATATTGTAGTTTATTTGAAAAAACAATCGATTTTAAAGTTTGTCCCTATTATTATTTCCAACTTAAATTATACATTTCATTATTTTTATTTATAAAAATTAAATTATTATACAAAAACCACCCCAAAGTCATTGAAGCATGTCCTCTCCGTGTAAGCATCAATATATGGAAATTATTATTTGGTCTTAAAATTAAATAAATGGAGAATTGCAAAATTTTGTCCCTATTATTCTTTCCAACACTGTATATACATATATTTATTTTAAAGTGTCTTATATATATATATAAATATGTACATATGTAAATATACGTATGCATGTTTATTATCATACAAAATAAGCAAATGAATTTAAATTTACCCTTACATATGGATTTGTGTATATTCTTTAATATTTATTTTCTTTATTTTATATTTTAGTTTATGTAACAATTGTTTTTTGCTGTTAATAAAAAAGTTTCAACAATTTAAGGTGGAAATTAGTTTATTTATTCCATTCAGCCAGCGATATTAAGGTAACTTAATAAAATTAATAATTGAATAAGGATTGTGATTTGTAGATTTGGGGCAGGCGCGCCGGCGCGAAAAAGCACGCCGGCGTCGCCGCCGCCGCCGAAATGTTTTTGGAATAGCGCCGCCGCCGCCGGAATCACTGTCGGCGTATATGTCTATAATGGCATCACCATTAGGCTACCGCCGCCTTGCATTTTGCAAAAAAAAAAAAAAAAAAAAAAAAAAATGGTCTTGAGAGCTCAATAATAAAGTAGTTATCAAAATAAAAACGACCAAAAACCAAAAGTAAATATTTTTCTGTTAGTTTAAATGTAAAATAGTCAATTTAGCAATAATTCGTAGTTAAAAATAATCTAACAATATAAGCAATTTCATTACAACATCAACATTTGCAATTTGGCATTGCTATATTGTCAACTTAAAGTTGGCATTGTTGATCTGACGTTCAGAAATTTTACTCTGGTGTGGCTACATTGGCAGCTTAAAGTGGGCATTCTCGATTTGACGTTGAGAAATTTGAATTCGATATGGCTACATTTTCAACTTAAAGTGGGATCTGACAAATTTCAAATGTAAACAAACGTGTAAGTGGGCAAGTACGCAAAATTAGAAATACAATTAAATTTGGATCGGGACAAAAAGAAAGAATTGCAGTGTTTTAAAAACTCGAATGTTGTTAATTGCGCGTGCTATGGGCATTTATCGCGCTTCAAATCAAATACATATTTAATTCGCTTTTTAATATTTCGCTTGTTTATTGCGGGTGCGCATGAAAATATGACACAATGGAGTTATGCCACTACAACGGGTTCGTTTTTGTACATTGCACAGGCGGATCTTGTTCCGCCAATGGGTGATGTGGAGAATCATGCGGCGGATGCTAATGGTAAACTGGGTGGATTTAAAGTGTTGGCGATTGCTGTGAATGAGCATGCGTTGGTGGAGCTTTTTAAATGAATTCTAGAAGGCTTTACATTAAAGAACCAAATTTGCCGGAGGCTTATAGTTCACGAGATATTTGTTGGTAATTTGTTGGTAGTTGGATGGGTCTATAGATATTACCGGCTGAGGATTATTTTTTAAAGCGCAGCCAAAGGCCGCTAACGAGAAAATTGCAACACACAAATTACTTTATCAAGGAATATCTCCTCAACTATAAGCGTCCGGCAGGTAAGACTTTTGTTTTTCTCGAACCGTGGTTCCTTAATGTAAAGCCGACCCTTTTGCAGATTGAAATCTGAGCCAAACTATTATGTTTACTTGACAAACTTCTTCTTGTTCCTACATCTACATATGTACAGTACATTTTTTACAGTGTAGGTAGGTACCTACAAATAGTTTTCTTAGATAAATACATACATACATACGAGGGAACGTGCCTGCTCTACACTATTTTCTCTATAAACAGTTTGATATTGTTTATTTATAACAATTGCGTGTGTGAGCGCACCCAATAAAAAATCTTCAGATGCCACAGAAAAGTGTGCGCAGCGCCGTCTTCAGAGAACTTCATCGTTGCTGCGACTACGCGGTTGGCAGAGCATGCTGCCAGACAGCGAGCTAGCTATAAACGCCTATCGGCAACAAGCGACAACCGCCGGCATGACATGAACGCAGCGCCAAGCGTGCCTAAAAATATCTCCAAGCCCAAAAGGATTTAAAAGGAATATTATTGCCACCAAGTTTGGAAGGCGACTAAAAAATAATCAGCAAGCATTTCAAGTACTAGGTACTATTGGGTATTGGGAGTGCTGGCGGCGTTAGATGGGCATGGTAAGCGTGCGCGCAGTAAACATGCCTGCGCAGAAGAGTTTGTGTGCGACTGCTGACGGTTGGTTGGGTAAAACGAATGCGCGACAGCGGCATTGGACGCCTGCGGCTTCCATGGAAGAAGTGCAATGACATGTGTACTAACTGTGTGTTGCTGGTTGCTTGCTTTGGGATGCTGAGCGCGTGCGCTCCTAGCAAAATGATAAAACACAAATTTTGAATGCAATAGGGAATATACATACATATGTATCTAAATATGTATATTTTTTTAATGACTCTCAACTGTTGAACTATTGATTTCTTCTTGGACAGTGTGACAAGTATTCATAAAATTCCAAAGTCAAATCTTCTAGACAAACCCAATATTTGGTCGGGTCGAAGAAAGAGCGACAGTTGTTTCTGCTTCGTGCAAACTTGCGCCAATTAAGAACAACAATGGAGTCCAAGTCATTTCCTCTTCCAAACAGTGGTTGCCGATGGGAATACCTTCCAGTTCGGTACATCTTCATTCATTCGCATAACATGGCTACAGGTTGTACAGCTTAAACTTTTCTCTCTAATACTCCAAGTGCCATCTCGTCAATGCTGACATCGTTAATGCTTTTGCGCCGTAAATCAGTATGGGAAGGTAAGCAACTTGTAGAGCGTTATTTTTTTTTTTTAGTGGAAAGAGGACTTTAGTTCTTAAAAACCTACTTAGTCCAAAGCGATGCTTTGCATGATGCCAGAAAGTACTCCGTTTTGTCTACGAAGTCATTACCCACATTTTTTGTTGCCATCTCACATAAAAACGCACTACTGTGCATGCAATTGCTGCCGCTGCTGCCACCAGCATCCGTCGCCTGCACGTCACATACCGACGTTACGGCATCGCTGCTTTGCAGGGGGTTAGAAATTCCCATTCTCATTTGTTGTCTACTCACTGAATATTTCCCACTTCTTGCATTTAGTATTTCCTCAGAAGTTGCGCAGCTGTGCGTGTAGATCGCTGCCAGTGTCTTGTTGTTGTTGCTCTTGCTGTTGTTGTTGTCTTTGTCATTTGAAAAGGAAGACTTCCGTCATAGAAACAGCCTCGTTGGTGCGCATCAGCAGAAAGGAAAAGCGAGTGCTTGTGTGCAATGGGGGCGACTAGGTACATAAGTACCTACTATAATTTGTTTTTATACTCAGCTGTACTAGTACACAGAGTATTATAGTTTTAATCACATAACGGTGGATTGTAACAGAATGAAATAATCGAGATAGATATAGACTTATATATATCAAAATGATCAGGGTGAAAAGAGAAATCGATTGAGCCATGTCCGTCCGTCCGTCTGTCCGTCCGTCTGTCCGTCCGTCTGTCCGTCCGTCTGTCCGTCTGTCCGTCTGTAAATACTCTAACTCGCGCAAAAATTGAGATATTTTGATGAAATTTGAAATGCAAGTTGGTATCGAGACTGGGACGGTTGGTATTGAAAATGGGCGAAATCAGACCATGACCACGCCCACTTTTCCTATATAGAAAAAATCGGAAATTTGGTATCTCAGTCACTAATATAGCTGGAGCGATGAAATTTTACCCACGTGTTGAGCTCAGGCCCCTAGGAAGAAATTTGATGAAATTTTGGAAAATGGGCGGTGCCACGCCCACTTATTAAGGGCCAAACATTGAAATTTTTATATGTCATAACTCAGAAACCGTTGAAGATATATCGATGAAATTTGGTACGCGTGATTTGCTTACTTAGGCAAACGTTTGGACGGAAAATAGTTAAAATCGGTTGACGGCCACGCCCACTTTTATATATGTGTATTATAAAGTGACCTAATAAAAACATTTTAAGCGATATCTCTGTCAAATATAAAGATCTATCATTGAAATTTTGTCACATGGGTCCAACTATGGACATAAAATAAAAAACACAAAAAGTTTGGAAAATGGGCGGTGCCACGCCCACTTATTAAGGGGCAAACATTGAAAGTTTTATGAGTCATAACTCAGAAACCGTTGAAGATATATCGATGAAATTTGGTACGCGTGATTTGCTTACTTGGACAAACGTTTGGACGGAAAATATTTAAAATCGGTTGACGGCCACGCCCACTTTCATATATGTGTATTATAAAGTGGCCTATTAAAAACATTTTAAGCGATATCTCTGTCAAATATAAAGATATATCATTGAAATTTTATAGCAGGAGTCCAACTGCGGACATAAAACGAAAAACACAAAAATTTTGGAAAATGGGCGTGGCACCGCCTCTTTTTAGAAACAGGAATATACGAGATTTCTGAGCCCATAACTCGACAAATAATTTATATATAATCATGAAACTTGGTGTGTACACTTTTATTACCTGTGGTAATACATGTTCAAAATTTTAGCGAAATCGGTTTGACGACCACGCCCACTTTTATACATGGGAATTATAAAGTGGCCTAATAAAAACATTTTAAGCGATATCTTTGTCAAATATAAAGATAATTCATTGAAATTTTGTGGCATGAGTTCCACAATAGGCCGGAAACAAAAAATATAAAAATTTTGGAAAATGGGCGTGGCATCGCCTCTTTTTAGACAAAGGAATATACGAGATTTCTTAGCCTATAACTCGACAAATAATTGAGATATTATAACGAAACTTGGTTTATACACTTTTACAACTTGTGTTAATAGACACGCAAAAGTTTATTGAAATCGGTTTATGACCACGCCTACTTTTTAACAAAGATATTTCTGGAACACCCTTTGGGAATTTTTGTAACTAGAAATCAAAAAGGAATGAAATTTTGCACAAAGAATAATATTCATATGCTTAGTTGGATGACTGATAAAAATGTTGAAAATGGGCGTGGCTAAGCCCACTTTATGCGGCACTCGCTTTATGTAAAATACGCCGTGTTTCCATCAAACACAAACAAACAATGAAAGCATACAGCTGAGTATCTAATGTTCGATTCCACTCTAACTTAGGCTTCCTTACTTGTTATTGTTGCTGTTGATGGTGCTGCTGTTGTTGTTGTGTGCGTGTTTGGCTGACTAAGTTGAGGAAGCACGAGCGTTTGGCTGGTGAAATATGTAGTAATTTTTAATGTGCACTCCTTCATTTGATGCAACACCGCACACACATACAAGTACACATGTACTTACTTGGAGTGTCTGCTCAGCTTCCCAGCAAAAGGTTATGCTTATTGTTGACGCATAAGTTGTTAAACAGGAGTACGCTTGCAGCGCTACTTGCTGTTATGACCGCATTCTCTCTGCTTCAAACGTTTTAATACTTGATTTTCACACGTCCCAAATAAAGAGAAAACGAATTGAGTTTTTATGAGAAAATAGAGTATATGTATGCACATTAGATAGGGTCGAAAAAAAATGTTGTAAAAGTCCGCCCCTAAATTTGAAGCTTATGTTGAGAGGGTTAAGGGACACAAAAAAAAATTTTTTTTGACCCCGCGAAATACCGCCGAAATTGTTTTTTTCTTGTAACTTTGTTATTTATCATCCGATTTTTAAAATTGATACGTCATTAGTTTCGTATTTTGAAGCTCCACACTTCCTTCTAATGTCCTTTTGAGCTCTGAAGTCGTTTTCACATAGTTGGGTCAGCTAACTTATTTGTATGTCCACGAATTATCCTCTTTGTATTGCCAGATGAAAGTGCTTCAAAATTCGTGACAATGTTGCCTTGAAACGGTTTTACTAAATTAATAAACAAAGAAGTTACGTCACAAAGAAGTTATTTAACGTAGATATTATTTAACTATTTTTTTTAAGCAATTCAGTATATGTAAAGTTGTAAAAGTCCGACCCTAAATTTGAAGCTTATATTGAGAGGATTAAAGAAAAAATTTTTATTTTTTTTTCTGATCCCGCGAAATACCGCCGAAATAGTTTTTTTGTTGTAACTTTGTTATTTGACTTCAAAGCTCAAAAGGACATTAGAAGGAAATGTGGAGCTTCGAAATACGAAAATAGTGACGTATCAATTTTAAAAATCGGATGTTAAATAACAAAGTTACAAGATAAAAATCATTTCGGCGGAATTTCGCGGGATCAGAAAAAAAATTTTTTGTCCCTTAATCCTCTCAATATAAGCTTCAAATTTAGGGTCGGACTTTTACAACTTTAAATATATTGAATTGCTTAAAAAAATAAATTAAATAATAGCTACGTTAAATATTCGTACTGACGTAACTTCTTTGTTTATTAATTTAGTAAAACCCTTTAAAGGCAACATTGTCATGAATTTTGAAGCACTTTCATTTGGCAAAACAAAAAGGATAATTCATGGACATACAAATAAGTTAGCTGACCCAACTATGTGAAAACGACTTCAGAGATCAAAAGAGCATTAGAAGGAAGCGTAGAGCTGCAAAATACGAAAATAATGACGTATCAATTTTAAAAATCGGATTAAAAATAACAAAGTTACAACAAAAAAACGATTTCGGCGGTATTTCTCGGGATCAAAAAAAATTTTTTTTTGTGTCCCTTAACCCTCTCAACATAAGCTTCAAATTTAGGGGCGAACTTTTACAACTTTGTTTTTCGTATGGGGACCAACCCTATCTAATGCACATGTTATAAAGAAATGCATGAATAATAATGTGTCAACCCTAGCATTTTATATTTTTTTTTATTAAATAGCCGCAACGCTTAAATTGCGCAAAAAACACCTTTTTAATCAGGCATTTATAAGGTATAAATATACCACATAAGACCTAATTATTATAACAATTAGAGCTCTAGATACCCGGGTATCGAACATTTCGAATTGATCGTTTTTGTTTGAAGCCCGTTTGTTGTTCAAATGCCCGTACAAACATTCGAGCATTCGAGCTTACAAACAAATAAAATGTGTATCGAAAAAACAAAAATAAAAACAACAAATTGAAACAATTTTTCAAATAGGGCGTTTTTGAAACAATTTTTGAAATAGGGCGATCTTATTCTCAGCCGTCGATATGAAGAAGAAAAAAAAATAATAAACAAAAGAAAAAAAACAAACTTCAAAATGCCCGAATTAATAATAAACAAACAAACGACTGTGCGAGCATTTGAACAACATTTGTTCGGGCTACTCGAAAATGTTCAAAAAAAATATGTAGCTCTAATAATAATACCAGACTTGGGCATTATTCGAATAAATTTTTATTTAGATAATTATTTGAATAAAAATTTATTTTTCAAATTTTATTCAGATAAATTCATTCGAATAATTATTCTGAGGTTTATTCGTTATTTCAAATAATAAATAAAAACTCAGGGTACAACAAAAAAAACAACTGAGTAATATTAAAAAACAATTTTGTATATTTTTTTTGTTGTTTGTATGTTTGTTTGTTCTTACATATGTAAATGAAAATTATCTATTATTCGAATAATTTTTTGTTTGAATAAACGAAATTATTTATTATTGAAATAAAAATAAAAAAAAATATTCATCTATTATTCTTATTCGAATAAATTTTGCCCAACTGTGAATAATACACTGGCGCTATTATAACTCTGACGAGTTTTATGGCCTAGCTTCTCTCCCAATTCGAGGTGTGCTCCTTTACTTTTGTTTTTCCTACCAATTGGGTGGACCCACAGTTCTATGCTGGCTCCGAACGGCGAATGCATTTTTTTGAGATTTTTAATGGCAGAAATACACTGCCGAGAGGTGACTGCTATTTCTAAGAACCCAATAATTGGGATTTAATTAATTAGAAAAATTGTTTGGTGTTTGTCCGGACTGGAGTTTGAACCCGAAACCTCTGGTATAGCAGACGAGCACTCTAACCACTGTACCACAGCGGCCTTATATAAGCCTTATTTTGCATGGCGGCAAGCCTTTGGAACAAGGTGTGCTTTCAGAGAGAGAGAGAGAGAGAGAGAGAGAGAGAGCGCGAGAGAGTATTCCTTATGACCTAATGACATCAACACAGGAAAATCAGCCTTATTTTAAGCCTTTGCCCATACAACTTAGCTTCCCTTAGAATTTTCAGACCTTATTTCAGAAGCGTTTAATCTTCTGTAATAATTCTTAATAAGGCGTAGATTTTTTGCTGGGTTTCCTCTATCCGGAATACACACGTAAGAAAACATACATATGTACACAAACATTTTATATACAGGGTGATAAGTGCTAGGATATCTTCGGTAATTGCACTAGTAAGCATATTTTAGCCGTCGGTACTGAACTCCAACGGATCTGATTCTTAGAAAACATTTAAGTCCTCCCATCTGCTACTAGTTGAAGAGCAGGAAAGTAAAAACGTACAATCGTGAAACAAAAGCACATCTATTACGAATATGGAACACCCGAATGAGAATAAAACAATGAGCGCGTATTTTTTACTCGAAAAAAGTAAGGTTTGCAAAAGCTACTTAATACCACGAAAAGGTTTAAACATCCAGAAACCGGTAAAGCGACTCTAGAGCTCATTTCTGATAAAAAAAAAAAGGAGAAGGAGAGCTCAATCCACACAAAGAAACAGCACGCTTTGACAGCCACGTCACTGTTGGCAGCTACAAATTCGAAACTGGGAAGGACTTCGTCTATATGGGAAGCAGCATTATCACCAAAAATAATGCCAGCACGGAAATCCAACGAAGAGTCACTCTTGCCAATAAAGGCCACCTTGGACCAAGTTGACAACTGAAAAGTAAAGTCCTATCTCGACGAGCAAAAATCACACTCTACAGGACACTCATCGTTCCACTCCTAATGTACGGCGCAGAAGATTTAACGATGTGCTGTACGAGCTGTACGCATACATCTACATTGTTCAGCGAATAAAGATGGAGCGGCTGCATTGGGCAGGTCATGTCGTGAGATTGGATGAAAGTGCAACGACCAAGAAAGTATTTCTATCGAACCCCGCTGAACGCAGAAAAAAAGGGAGACCTCCACTGTGTTAGGAAGATCAGGTGGACAGTGATGCTGACTCCCTAGGTATTCCCATGTGGCGACATGCTGCACGAAACAGAAATAGCTGGCGCGCTTTATTGGACTCGGCCAGAAACGTCTAGACGGTTACGTGCCAATTAAGGAAGAAATAATAGTTCGCGCTGGCGGGGAGAATTGCATAAACCGATGTGTTGGCCTTGTCAACATAAAAAAGAAGCAATTAATGTTGCAATTAGTTAGGTGGAACATCTCATTAAGCACCCTGTATGCGACATTTCCTCTAACGCGCATATCAGTATCACTGATCGCTTAATGTGTTATGGATGTTCATACCTTTGGTTTAATTTTTTTTAGATTTTATTTATCTTGAAGTTGGTGTGAACGGTAGAATTTATGTATGTATGTATGTACGTAGAAAAGCGATTTGTTTTTGTAGTAGTTGCTAACACTTAAAATCCCCAAAGTTACAAAAATATATGCATATGCATATGTACATACATAGCTATTTATATATTTTAAATTGTACATAAGATGAGTGCGCATGCAAGAAGGAATTGGACCCCCCATAGCCCAGAGGTGACAGCACAGCATATTTTTAGCAAGATACATAAATGCTTTTGATATTAAATTTGAGCTGGAAAAGCTGAAATAGATGCGTCGCATGCTTTGGAGAAGAGAAAATTAAACTGCGCCACCGCCACCACCACCTTTTGGGTATTGGGAGTTCATTGAACTTCATTCGTTGATTTTCAATTTTCGTTTTGCGCGCGCTTGTTGTTGATAGATCAACAAATCATTTTCGACATTCTTAAGTATCATTTGATAAATGTGGTGATGGCGGTTTGGGGTGAAGTCGCAATCAATTAAAAGCCGTGAATTGAAGATGCTAACACCAACAATGTGCCATCAAGCAATCTCAATGCAAGTGAGAGTAGGTATATTGCGCTCTCATGCTATTGACACGTGAGTTTACAACAGACTCCGGCAAAACTAAAACTGAGATTGTGTTAGTGAGAACAGAGAGATTTATGCAACAGTGGTGTAAGAACTAAGCATATGGGGCAAACGTACAAAATAGCAACGTTTTGAAATTAAAATAAATATTTGAATAATAATGAAAAATATATTACTTAGGAATTTTTAACTTGAAAAAATGTTTTATAAATTAATTTGGATTCACCAATCTAAAATATTGGAAATTAACTTAAAAAAATGTTTTATAAATTAATTTGGATTCAACAATGTAAAATATTGGAAATTCCAATAATAAAAAAATATCTATAAGGAGTTTTTAGTGTAAAAAATATACATTAAAAATTTATTTGAAGAATATTCATTGAGAAATAGTTGAGAGTTGATATCATTTACGAAATTTTTCCAAAAGTACATAAATAAACTTGTTAAGGTATGCAGAGATGGAGCGTAAGTTATAACTGAAGATTTAGTAGAACCTTTAAGAATAAGCAAATTTTATTATAAAATTATTTGGTTGCAGTACAAAATGATTTATTATTCATGGTTATACATACGCAATGGCACACTGTCGCATAACAAACAAAGCAACACAGCCAGTGCTTGTGTTGCTTCTTCGCTGTCTAAACAACGACTGAATCACAGAGCGTAAGCCTATGTGTGTTATACTCATTAACTCACGTGAGTCGATTTGCCGGGCCTTGGTTTAAAACAAGGCAAATTCATTATGGTAATGGCACGGCGAATTCGGCAATATTCGCTTTAAATTTTCGTCCAGCAAAATGTCAAACTCAAAGTAAAATTTTTCTTTGTTTGACATTCTCCTGTATTCTTCTATACACGGTGAACTAAAAACGAGAAGAAGAAGAAGTCAGCTGTTCACGTACCATTACCATAAGAATGAATTTGCCTTGGTTTAAAACTATACCTTAAGCGAGACCTGAGAGAAGTGGAGTTTAAGGTTTTATAGCCGCTTCCAAGCAGCGTGAACTTCACTACCACTGGGTGTATAATAGTTGAATGTCAGGCGAGTATGTATTCCACTTTAATCGCTTCAATGAAGTTTTGAATTTTTCGGAATAAACTGTTCTTCTGCGGGGTAGGTTAGGTTAGTTTAGAGTGGCTGCCATAGGTGCACACCTAGGCCAGAGCAGAGGCCCATTGTGATACCACAAGAAGAAAACAGATTACTCCTCGTTTTTAAACCAGTTTGATAACCTAATGAAATTCACTAGGTCCGCGACTTTAGATAGGCTATCCAGGAAAGGTGTCCCAAGAAAGCGTCGTCTGGCGCTGTTAAGAGCCGGGCAATGGCAAATGAGGTGTTCGATTGTCTCCTCTACCTCATCATCTTTGCAGCTTCTGCAGCATCTACCGTAGGGTGCACCCAGTCTCTCTGCGTGTTTCCCGATGAGGCAGTGTCCTGTGAGCACCTCCACAAGGTTCGAGATTTCCTCTCTCCTTAGAGTACATATTTGACGAGATCGCTTGTGCTCCCAATTGGGCCAGGTTTGTCTTGATGTTCGACATACTGGATTCTGTTGCCATCTATCGCTTGCTAGTTTATTGATATGCTGTTTAAGCTTAAGCTTGCATGTGGCGAACGACATACCTATGCGGTCTTTGTCAGGAAGAACCTGCTCGGTAGTGCCTTGCCTTGCAAGTTCATCTGTCCTACAATTTCCCTCGATATACATATGTCCCGGGACCGACACGAGGTGCAGACGGTCTGTTTGGCCATCTCCTGTAGAGATCGGCGACAGTCTAGTGTTAGTTCAGTTCTGCGGGGTAGGAGAATATGTTTTCTAGGGCCTATTGTTTTCCATTAAGAATAGTTCGTCTGCATCTTGAGAATGGACGCTAAGCATGTAAGCTAAGGGACTGAAATAAGCGGTCCCTTGTCCTTACTAAATACATAAATTTTTACCCCTTCACTGTCTGGAATCACATAGAAAATGAGTAGATATGTTTTTGTGACGCTACGAAATTACAAACAATGATTCCAATGGAATAATCATCAATATAACATATGGTGGGTTTATGGCCGAACTTTTTCGCTCTATTCAAGATGTGCTCCTTGATTTTTTTCTTACCATTTGGGTGAACCCATAGTTTTGTGCCAGCTCCGACCGACGGATACATTATCTATGAAAATCGGAGGGTACGTCTAGCATTGCCGTAAAGTGACCGCTATTTTTGAAATAAGCAAATATGCTGGCTTCTTTTTACGGAGTTTTCTTATACTCAATTTCTAATGACGATTTGCTATTTACAGATCGCACATGCAGCCCGCAATGTTCTCCCTAATACACAATCAAACTGCGCGTAGTGCGGATGCTGACAGCTACAACCAGCAGAATGAGTTGAATACTTCAATTACATCGGATATAATGAGTCAATCCTGCGATTCGGATGCATCCTTTCACATCTATAATGAATTACAATACGCGACACAGCAACAACAACAGCCACAGTTGTTTCAGCGATTACCACAACCACCCACACAACTGCAACAACAGTTCAGCCAACAACAACAGTTGAGCCAACAACAACAGTTCAGCCAACAACAACAGTTCAGCCAACAACAACAGTTGAGCCAACAACAACAGTTCAGCCAACAACAACTGTCTTACCAGCAACAAATGGCAACACCTCCAACACCAACCAACGCAATTCCAATACAAACCGGCATCCTTTACGGCTTTCGTACACGTCATCTTTCGTGCATCGAAGAGAATGACTCGGATTCGTTACATTCGACCTCAGTGCCACAAACGCTCGAAATGGTGAAAGATGTAGACGAACATTTTAAGCAGTTAGTAGGCAACAGTAGTGCTGCTGAAACTCTCAATCAACCAAGGACGACAATGCGCAGCATTTCACTTCAACATACTCCAGAAGATGATGATGATGATGATATTGCTATGATCGATGAGACACGCCTTTACGACATTGATTACTTTGATGAACTGAGTGTGAGTAAGACCGCTGAAACGGGGGCAAATGCGCTCGATGTGAGCTATACAAGTCAAAATAGTGAAGAGTATTGGCAAAGCACCACCTCGGAACCGATGCATTTCGTTCAACGATCGCACATATATCAACAACCCGACATAATGACCACCTCGTGTTACGGTGCATTGAATACACCAGCGGATAGTGCAACTTGCGGAGCAATAGCACAAACAACAATGCCGGCTTTTATGAGTACTTCGACACCAACAAAGCCAGCAAAGCCGGGAGGTGCCGAGATCACTGCATCACAGAAGGCATTGGAGGCGCTCTATGCGACGCCCGAAAAAAAGCGTGAACATAATCGTAGTTTTGATTCTCAGACAAGTTCGATTTACGGTGGTAGCGTTGGCTTAGAGCAGCTCAATCATGCTGGTGGCTTAACGGCGGCCAATGATAGTATCTATTCATTTTCGATGACTTCGGGTGTGAGCGTAAATGAAATGTTGCATCAAATGTCGTTACCCATCGAATTGGGCGTTATGAATTTGAGCGGTGGCAGTATTGGTGATGGTAAGGAAAATCTTGCTGAGGAGTTGAGTGAAGAGATGGCGGCGAAATGTTTGGATGCTGCACAAAATGGTAAGTTGAGACTTTTCTTTGTTTTTCTATATATATACATAAGTATGAGGATGAAAGTTTGTTTGTGTATTTGTTGCTTATGGATGCCGAAACTAACGGGCCGATCACATTCAAATTTTGACACTATGATCACCTGGAATTAGATTAAAATTATGACCACATTTAATTCTGGTATCTCAACCCCTTCCTGAGATATGGGCCAATATATGTACCCACATGCCTCCGAACTAGTTTTAAGCAATATTGGTATCAAATTAAAGATGTTAATCAGAACTTCAATAGAGAGTTCTTTCCATTCCAATTTTTCAGTCGGTTCTTCAGATAGAGACCAAAACGTGAACCCAGATGACCCCCAAATATTTTTGAGCAATATTTGTATCAAAATATAGTGGTAATTATGATATTCACCGATATTTGGACCCGGATGGCCATGGAAAGTTGTTGATTAGGAACGGAGCAGGGGTAGAGAGCAGAGTTGTAATTATTATAAGAGAAAAAATAAAAATCAAAAAATAATTATTATTGAAAGAAACATATTTTAAAAGTATTTGCATAATAGTTATTTCTGAGATATTTTTTTTAAGTCGTTTTGTAATTATTATAAATGAGAAATTTTGTTTTATATCTTCAAAGACTTTTATATTGAGACAAATTTGAAAAAAGTCTTTGAGTAATTATTATCCGTAACAAATTGTTTTTTATATATTCAAAGACTTTTTCATTGAGACAAATTTCAAAAATATCTTGAAGTAATTATTTTGAGTAACAAATTTATTTTTTATATCTTCGATAAAAATCTTTCATACAATTTCAAATTGGAAATTTGCTTGAATTTTGAAGTACTTATATGAAAGTTATTTTTATTTTATACTTATATGAAAGTTATTGAAAATTTTCTGAGACTTTTTTGAACTTTGTCTCAATGAAAAAGTCTTTGAAGATATAAAAAACAATTTGTTACTGATAATAATTACGCAAAGACTTTTTTCAAATTTGTCTCAATATAAAAGTCTTTGAAGACGTAAAAAAAATATATTTGAAATAACTATTATGGAAAGATTTTTAAAATATAAATTTCTGCATAATAATTATAGAAGATTATTACCATTTTCACAAGAAAAAAAATATTGACAAAAGACTTTTATGATTCGGAAGGAAATTTGTGAGACTTTTTTATAATTTGAAAATGAAATAATTATTATTCTACATCTCTGGTAGAGAGAGAGTACCTAGTATAAGGAGATAGAGATGGAGGGAACGGAAAATGCAGACTGGTAGGGAGACCGTTAGAGAAGGGAGTAGCATAGTCTGATTTGTCGCAGCGAAGTGGGACGGGTATTTGCTAGTTTCTATATACATATGTGAAATTATTTGGGGTAAACTCTGTGGAAGAAGGGAAATAATTGTATACTAGTAACGCCGGTGCTCGAAATTCGACCATGCAATTTATTTTTTCAACTTTGTATTGGTACAAAAATTATTCCTTTTCGCGGAGATAAGCAACACTTTCCAAATTCCAGTTGTACCGCAACACTGATTTGCCGTTTTGATCACGGTCCGACGCGAAATCATGGTCAAAATCAAGGCAGATCTAGGAAGGTAGGCCCGGTGGCGAATTCAGAAATTTCCCATGTATTTTGTTATTGTAATTGGTAGAGTGTAATGTCAAAATGATATTTCGCCGTGGTTAAAATCTGAATTCGCTCGAGGCTCGTCCATTCCTATTGGCCATGATGTGAATTCGCTTTGATTTTGACATTACACTCTACCTTTGTAAATAAAAAAAGAAGTTTTTCAATTCGCCGCCGATCCTACCTGTTAGATATGCCTTGGTCAAAATTAAAATTACTCAGTGTACTCTCCTGCACTCTCCCTCATTTTTCGCTTTAATGGAAAAGAAATAGGAGATATTTGGCCGCGTTGATTTTGATCTGAGCGTAAACTGGGCCAATGCATATAAAATAGAGAGAGTGCTTTGAAGTTAAAGCAACTCTTCAACTGTGTTTACGATATTTGTAAACATTTTTACGATATCTATTTCTCTTAACTAAAAACTTTATTTATTAATTATAAACAAATTAAATAATTTATAAAAAAAATTATATGCCTATGCACTGCTCCTGACTCATACGAACACATCCATATCAATTTTATGTGGATATGAGTATGTTAAATGTGCTAAACAGCCTGGCAATTGTTTGTATGGAAAAAATATTAGCCTATTAATATATAGATGATAGGAGTATATGGATCTCTTAATATAAACTCGCCTAGATATCGATAAGAATTGTTCAGCAGATGTCAAGTGGTCACGGATCTTCCGAACAATATAGTTTATTAGAGATCTGTAACATAATCGAGTCCGGTAATTTATAAGACCCATTAGACTTCTAGCGTGGTGCCGCTATGATATAGACTCTATATTATAGAGGGTAGAGTGCTCGCCTGTCGTATCAGAGGTCGCGCCACCAATGTAATATTAGTTAGCTTTTCACAACGACCGCGATTATTCGATTACAAGCTCGAGTAAATAGCTCTTTACCTGGCAGTTTATCTACACCTACAAAAAGGAAATTTAATTTCAATATTAATTTTTATAAAACTAAGCAGTAGCACAAAGCTCAATTCAAAATACACTGCAAACTAGTTAGAGCCAAATTTTAATTAGTTCCTTTGTTTTAGCCTCGAAAAGAACAAACAAGTGCATTCATACTACATACATACATAGTTACATGCTAGTATATATGTTCGTAAAAAATCTATTATAAGAACTCATAAAAACATTCTAAAAGATTATATGGTGTGATAAAAAAAATCCTTTCCATTTTCAAGAGACCCACTAACTAAATAACGCACACTGTGTGTGTACACACAAAACAGGCTTCTTACGATCATTCATTGTTAATTTGGCTATTTAAAAGTTATTAAAATCTCGTTTGCTGCTACTGGTCATAACTTTTGCTATCATTAATTGGCAATAAATATGTACGGTATACTCGTATTTGTACATACATAGGTACCTAATGCTAGAGACACACATCGTAGTATAGTGGAAATATTACGATCTATACCACATATGCGTCACTCTCATATTGTAGTTTAATTGAAAATTTTCATAGTAAAACCAAATCGTAGTTTTGATATTAGGCGCATTTCTGTCGTACCCAGAAGGTAATTTTATGAATAAGCGAGTATTCTTTTCATGCTTGGGTACGACAGAAATGCGCCTATTATAAGCTTTGTTCAATAACTCAAAATTTTTAATTGCTTTTACAAATAGTTGCGAATTTTATGTTCAATAACCCAAAAAATTTGCAAAAGAGATCCAAATTGGGAGAGTAAGACTTCGAGAGAGTTGAAAATAGTTGCAAGTAAAATTTTCACTTGCAACTACTTGCAGCTTTGAAAAAAATAGAAGCGTCAAAAACATATGATCACAAAAATTGCAATTGGAAATATGCCAATATTTTAATCGCAAATTTCCAATTGCATACTAAATAAATTAGCGCAAAAAGGAATCTTGACGATGTTGTGGAATATCCAAAGTAGATTTTCGTCTTCCTAGTTAAGTTATTTACATTGATTTTCAATTTCAAAGATTTCAATTACAACCTAACCTAAAAATCAAATTGTGAAAACAGCGCATCAGCTGTTTACTTGCAAATGTTTACGATTTTGTGTTCAATAACTTTGGTTGATAATTTTCTCTTTTTCTCGTTTTTACTCTTAATTTGTCACTGACGCTCTTCTTGCAAGTAAAGTTGTTGAACAAAGCTATAATATTTCTACCACATGTCTGTCTGAGGCATAAGCGAATTCGCTTACAAGCGAGCAATGCAATTGAATAGTTAGCATGTGCGAAACCTAAATGTGCGGTATGTGTGTCGTAAATGTTAAGTTTGTAATAATTAGGGCAACAGAAGATATGCAAATGCATATTTTTCTGTTGCAGTCCTATTTACATATGATATATATATATCGGCGTTTTAGCTCAAGACGAAGAGAATAAGCCTAACTTGTTAGGGCATATTTTTGCATATTTAGGTAAAAAGGCTTATTTTTGCATATCTTGACTTATTTGCATATTTTTGCCATATTTTGCTATAAATTCATATTTTTCCTTCTCGCTCGTAAAATTGTTTTTATTTACATTTTTTTACTCTGGCAACTTTGTTTTGTATATGCGCATACTATTTTCAATTCATCTTTGTGTGATAAGTTCAAGGCGAATTTAAAAATTTTCGCAATGCTTCATTCAAATGTGTTACACGAATCAGCTGTGTATCTAAATAGCGATTCTGGATCGCAAAATGTTTAGAAATTTTGAAATCCCCGATCCGGATCGCAATATTGACAATAAACGAATTGAAAGTGAAAGTGTGAAAAACACGGAAGTAAAATGTTTTGAATCTCAGAGCGAGAAAAATATCGCAATATTCATATTGAACGTGTAGCACTAGTTTGCGATTCATCACACCTGTCGTAATGCGAAAACCTTTATTATTAAACCATGAATTACACAGTACATACATTGTGCATATGTACATACATATCTTTACATTTCTCCTATTGGGCAAATTAAAAAATTTTGATTCATTAAAGCTCCTTCAAGAGTCGCAGTTTTTAAAACTCTCGAGCCTGGCCTTCCGTTAATCCCTCATCCTCTTGTAACAAGATGGGAACATGGTTGGAAGCAGTGAATTATTACGCGATAAACTACGAAATTATAAATGAACTGACCGCTGAAGAAGCAATGACAATTCAAATACCTACTAAAAGTATTGCTGAACAACAATGATCTGCATCGTCAACTAATCTTTATTCAATCAAATTTCTATTGTTTAGCAGACGCAATAAAGAAACTTGAAAAAAGCAGCCTCACTCTCGCAGACCAAATAAAAATTATAAATGATGTAGAAATGTTTATCGAAAAATCGGAATATGTAGCGGTGAAGCACAAATTAAAATCAATTTTAGATAAAAAAATACTGGGTTTACTATTCTCAAAAATATATATTCTCAACTTTCTCAAACAAATAACCAGTCATCGCGTTCAATCACCGCTACACAGTGACTGAAATTCCTGCTTTTAAATACGCCCCGATAACTTCAGTTGACATGGAAAGATCTTTTTCTGCGTTTAAAAACTTTTACCGCGACAATCGACATAGTTTTCTATTTGAAAATTTATCGCAAAATTTTTTAGTTTACAGCAATAGCAATTAGAATAAATAAATATGCAAGTTTTGCACTGGAATTTTGATTGCCATCAACACATAAAATTTTAAATTCATGTGTTTCGCAAATGTGATTTTTTTATTTCGTCTTTTGTACCTGTAAAATGTACCTTTAATAAAAAAAATTTTTTGTTACAAAAAGTATTATAATTTAATAAAATGTAAATTTTTATTTCATCTTTTGTACCTATAAAAACATAAATATGTATCTTTAGTAAAAATATTTTTTTATTACAAAAAGTGTTCTAATTTTATTTAAAACAAATTTTTAATATTTGTCCGGGCCAGGGTTTGAACCTGGAACCTCTTGCATGAAAGGTGAGCACACAACTTACTATGCCGTATATCTTTTTATTACGTATATAAAAAAAATTTTATGGGCATATTTTCAGTGCGTAAACCAAGTTTTAAGAGCATATTTTTAGCGCTTAAACCATATTTTTAAGGACATATTTTTAGCGCTAAAAACGAATTTTTTAGGGCATATTTTCTGTTGCCCTAGTAATAATACAACAAATACCTATATATGTATGTATGTACATCAGTGTTTGATTTTCCTATGCACGCGTGCGGGAGCTTTTTATAGCTTTCACACCGACAGCCTCACACCGACGAGTCAAAGCACTTCGTTCGCGCACAGAAATTTTGCAAATTTCTATTTAGTCAGCATTGAGCTGTTGAGCTAGCAGGTTGTGTTGCTCGAGCAGTCTCTGAATGCTTGTAAATAAATGATTGTGTGTTGGGGGTGGTTTTTTTATTTGGATTTTTTTAGGGCTTACGATTCGATCTCGAGCAGGATCGAGAAAACCGAGACTCGGGTTCTCGATTAAATCTCGTTTCTCGGATTTCTCGATAACATATTATGTGTATTGTGTCAAAAAAATATGAATATCAAAAATTTCTTGTATGTCATTGGAAAGAAAAAATGTTATATGTAGGTATGTATTATGAAATTTTAATTGTATTTCACTCGGAATTTTGTGAAATACACCTGGGAATGGCGTAAATGGTACATATGCATACACATGTAAGTACATACATACAAGCAGAACAAGCTACGAAACAGCATAGTATGCTTATACCGCTATTTCTGCGATGCAGTTGAATGTCGAGAAGCTCGCGAGCCTTTCGAGTTTTTCGAGATTCGAGAATCTCGCGAGAACTCGAGTCTCGCGAGAAATCTCGTCTCGCTCGAACTCGAGAAATCGTAAGCTCTAATTTTTTTACGTAATATTTTTATTAGGAATCATGATTTTGCGTTTCATCTCATATTTTTTTTTTATGTTTGTAGTTTTTTTGTGAAGTTAATAATAAAAATACTATCTATTTGTAATTTAAAAATTTTAGTTTTCGACAATGATTGAGTTTCTTTTGGGTGTAGCCAAGAGCTTTTGTGCTTTTAACACGTGCACAATGTTTGAAAGTATTGGTGTGATAATCCCTGATGTACATATATACAAAGATTACAACAAAGTATCAAATTAATTGAAAACACTGGAGGAGATTCTGGGCCATAAGCACACAAATGCATGAGTAGATACAATTATGCTACCGTGGCTCTATGTTGATATTTGATTCTTAAGCGGATATTAACCGCATGACAAAATCGTTAAGAAGTTTACATACGTTACGAGGGTGACTTACGATGAGTTCATCCTAGGGTTAACTAGATGAATTTGTCAGCTGAAACAAAATATCAGATGGTTGTTAAAGAGCGTTATTGAGTTTATTTTTAGAGGAAGGTATGCAAGTCTCTGGTAGAGGTCGGTAAGCCATGAGCAACTTTAGCAAAGAAAAATAATTTTCCTTGTAACAGAAGTTATTGTTATAGTTACCAACGATTGCCAACTCCGAGGTCTTTGAACAATCAATAGAATCACCATCTTCGCAAAAGTATAATCGAGTCAACAGTTGACTCAAAAAAGCCAATTTCTTTCAGCAGCCATAAAAAAGGAGACTCCACAGTACGCGCCAATTATCGTGGGATATGCCTTCTGAATATCGTATATAAGGTCTTAGCAAGTGTATTGTGCGAAAGACTGAAGCCCACCGTCAACAAGCTGATTGGACCTTATCAGTGTGCTTTCAGACCTGGTAAATCTACCATCGACCAGATCTTCACAATACGCCAAATCCTGGAAAAAAAACTCATGAAAAGGAACCGACACACGCCATCTCCCTTTCGATTTTAAAGCCGCTTTTGATAGCACGAATAGGAATTGCCTATATGCCGCAATGTCTGCATTTGGTTTCCCTACAAAACTTACACAGCTATGCCAAATGACGTTGACTAACACCACCAGCACCGTCAGAATTGGGAAGCACCTCTCCGAGCCGTTCGAGACCAAACGAGGTTTCAGACAAGGTGACTTCCTTTCGTGCGACTACTTCAACTTGATGCTGGAAAAGATAATACGAGCAGCAGAACTCCACCGTTCAGGAAGCATCTTATACCACAAGAGTGTGCAACTGCTGGCGTACGCCGATGACATCGACATCGTTGGCACTAACAGGCGCGCCGTATGGTCTGCCTTCTCCAAGCTGGATAAAGAGGCTAAGAAAATGGGTTTGGCGGTTAACGAGGACAAGACGTAGTACCTCCTGTCATCACACAAAGAAACAGCACGCCTTGGCAGCCACGTCAATTTTGATAGCTACAAATTCGAAACTGTTAAGGACTTCGTCTATTTGCGAACCAGCATTAACACCAAAAATAATGTCTGCACTGAAATCCAACAAAGAATCACTCTTGCCAATAAATGCTACTTTGTACTAAGTAGGCAATTGAAAAGTAAAGTACTCTCTCGACGAATCAAAATCACACTCTACAGGACATTCATCGTTCCAGTCCTCATGTAGGGCACAGAAGCATGGACTATATCAAAAGCAGATGAGATGGCGCTTGGAGTATTCGAGAGGAAAGTTCTTCGGAGGAATTATGGATCTTTGCGCGTATCGACGGAGATTTAACAATGAGCTGTACGCAGACATCGACATTGTTCAGCGAATAAAGATCCAGCGGCTGCGCTGGGCAGGTCATGTCGTGACAATGGACGAAGAGTTCTGTCGAAACCCGCTGAACGCAGAAGAAAGGGGAGACCTCCACTGCGTTGGGAAGATCAGGTGGACAGTGATGCTGACTCCCTAGGTATTCCCAAGTGGCGCCACGCTGCACGAAACAGTAATAGCTGGCGTACTATGTTGAATTCGGCCAAAATCATCTAGACGGTTACGTGCCAATTAAGTAAGTAAGATTCAGCAGCACAAACATCGAGAACTATGGAGATTATTGAAAAATCAATACATACAACATCTCGTACTCTTTCAATACTACCCAGTTGGAAAAGGTAATGCACGGTCATCTATAAATTAATATAAAGACCATAGCATCTATACATTCCATAATGCATGATTTTTTTCATTGTGATGTCGTAGGAAAGTCATGCCTCCAATTTCCGCTGCCAAGGTAAGGCAAAAAAGAATATTTGTATGAGAGTCGTTCTTGCCGTGATCTCAGTTTCGGTTTATTTTCTCACTACAATCGCTCTCTCCTTCTCATTTATTCTATGCTATCTAGTATGACTTAAAATGAATTAATACTTTTTTTTCATTTTTCTCTTCATCCTCTCTCCATCCGGTTTCCAACTAGAAATATGCAACTTCACTGCTGCTTGTTCTCCTCTGCTTGCTCCCCTTCACTGCTTCATCCAATGCCTTCCTACTCGTATAGTGGGACATTCAACATTATATTGATCTTTAGTGATGCTTTTATACGTCGAAAAAGAATCTGTGAATTGTTGTCGTCATTGTAAAAAGCAAAACTAAAGAAAACCTGATTTTCATAATTGTTTTTGTTGCTACATAGATTCAATGTTGTAGCTGGGAGCCAATAACTGAACTCTTCGCTTGTCTTGTATTGTATTCTGGAATGTATTCGATTTCCTATAAGTTGGCAGCCAAACAACATAGAGTTTAGATGAAATCATCAGCAAATTTTTCGCATGACCACCTGTCCAACTGGGTAATTATTACTTTCATACACATACATATGTGAATAAGTAGTCCAATGTCTCACCACTTATAAAATGGCGCTTCTCAATCTACATGATTCAAATGTTCTGACGCACGTAGAAAGCTTATTCTAGCTTGTAACGTTTTCGAATGATATTCAGTGAATTAAAAACTACGAGACAAGTGAATTCTACCGGCGAATAGGTAACTTTCTTGGAATCCGTCTGCGAAGTGCTTTTTATGCATTTTCCGTCATCTCTTTATCAAGTACGATTTGGAGACAAACCGGTTTTCGCGCTGTGTCCTCTTCCGAAGACTAGCGCCTTTTATTCAAACACAAGTGCTACTGATTTTTAAGGTTAGCCGGATACAAGTTTTATTTCCTAAGATCCACCACTTGTTCCATACTCGTAAACTGGCCAAAGAAAAGTTCATTAGTTGGTTCTTAGCCAAAAAGCGCGAAATATAGCAAAGAGCAACTACAATTCACGTGCTGTACCATTAAGTGTATATGAGCAAAATTATGACTCATCAATAATACTTATTGTGGAACAGCAAAGAAGGAAGTCAAACAAACCGGGTTTTTATTATGAATGTAGCTACCCATATACGATGCAAATATACCTACTCAGATGCATATATATATCAAAAGCCTACTCATCTGCAGATTGGTAATAAAACTGGCTATTGGGTGCTGGTACATAAACCCGTAATATCCACGCGCGTCTTCATTGCATTAAATTAAACATAGTAGGTATGTACATATGTATGTTTGTATATGTATAAGCACAGTTTCTGTGAGGAACTGGAGCGCAACTTATGCGGTGGGCAAATAGTAGGCGACACTGGACATTTATGGATGAAAGCAATGAAGCTTGAAGAAAACCTGTTGTTGTCAGCAAGAATAATGAAATTGTGCTAAATGTAGATATATACGAAGAAAGATATATACATACATATGTACATATTTACATAGAAAAATATATACATTTGTATAACTGCAAAGTGTCATCAACTTGTCCACACTTAAGTCGCTTGCATAACGACCACGATACATAATTTCCTACAGCTGCCTCTGTCGTCGTCGTCGAGGAACGCCCTTTCGAGTGGAGCGCATTGTACTCAAATACATTTCCAACGTTTGCCAGACAAAGTAAAATAAAAAATAAAAATACTATAAAAGACAATGCTCGACTCTGTTCTGAGCTCATGCTTGTCTTCAGCCACAGAACTTGTTTCCAAACGTGTAACTTGCAACCGGCCGGCTGATGACCGGTTGACTGATTTGCTGCTGCATAGAGCCGAATGAGCTGCACCATCTTAATTGTATGACCACAAATATGATGACAGGAGCTAAAGATGTAGGTAGACTAGAACATCGGAAGCTTGAATTTGTTTGATAAAACATAAAAAATGTTTTTGAAATAGATAGTGTCGAGCTATGTACATATGTAATATCAAGATTAGATTGAATATTAGGTCTTTAGCTTGATATATATGAACAATGTACATATATAAAATAATTGTGTTAACACTTTTTAAATGCATTTTCCCAAGCCTAGAGCTAATTATGAATTTAATGAAAGAAAGCATACTGAACGAAGAAGCTATTTAACGAAAGCAATCATGCCACGAACCCCCTTTTTTTGAGTACGAGGTTAGGTTAGGTTGGCCCGATACAGTCATCCTTCACATAGGCCACATATTGTCCTTAGTGTTACCAATATCGTATTGGAGGCATTATATTAAACTTGGAGTACAAAACTTTGCAAGATTTGGTACTTTGTGTATTCTCTGAAGAGTATTTTGTATATGTGTGAAGAGTATTTGTTGACCACTAGATTCCACAACAGGGGTGAGAGTGCTCCTCCATGCAGGGTGCCCCTATGTGCCTTCCCTGACATCGTCGAAAGGTCCCACCCATACGCCTTCTTCTTCTTCTTGATAAGCGCTTAACCGTGTAGACTCTAGACGATTCTGGCCGAGTCCAACAGAGCGCGCCAATTGCTTCTGTGTCGTGCAGCATGGCGCCACTTGGGAACACCTAGGCAGGCAGCATCGCTGTCCACCTGATTTTCCCAACGCAGTGGAGGTCCCCTTTTCTTTTTCCTTTTTCTTTTCCACCCGTCACCGTCCGACAGCTCCGAAGGTCCTCGATCCAGCGCCGAATGATTTCCGATCCATTCGAGCCGCTCCAACAGCGCCACAACAGAGACGCTGCTAAAGGAACCCAAAATACACCTATCGCACTCCCTGTAGTGAAGGGCCTTTTTGATATGTTGTTGTTGTTGTGATTCATTATCCTGTTTATCCTCCATCAAGACAAGTATGAGTACTAATATCTTACGAGTTTTCATTTTATCTATATAGGCACTATCTATTAGGCAGTAAGTAGAGCTCTAGATACCCGGGTATCTAACAATTCGAATTGATCGGTTTTGTTTGAAGCCCGTTTGTTGTTCAAATGCTCGTACAAACATTCGAGCAGTCGAGCTTACAAACAAAAAAAAATGTGTATCGAAAAAACAAAAATAAAAACAAATACATATGAAGAAGAAAAAAAATGATAAACAAAAGAAAAAAACAAACTTCAAAATGCCCGAATTGTTCAAATGCCCGTACAAACATACGGGTAATAAACAAACAAACAACTGTTCGAGCATTTGAACAACATTTGTTCGGGCTACTCGAAAATGTTCAAAAAAAAATCTGGAGCTCTAGCAGTAAGGTTGAAAAATTTTTAGTTTTTAAAGCTGAAGCCAAGTTATTTCAGAACAGTCAAATCTAAGGAGAACTGGAGCTATTTTCTCATTACATATATTTTTTCTAATGAAAAGTAGATATCGCTAGCTTAGAGTGCAAACTGTGTAAGTCCACTTTTATTAAAAAGTGTATTTTTATGTATAACGCTAGAAAAATCAAATACGCACCGAGCTAAACAAGTCTGTGACTCTTGTCATATTTCTACTCGTTGTTATTCAGTGATACGCAAATTGTGTAAGTCCAAAAAGCGAAGAAAATTGTGTAAGTCCAAAATTTTACATGAACAGAAATTTTTTTTTTCATTTCGAAATTTTTTTATTTTTTGTTTTTTGTCTCTCCTACAAAGTTTGAAAAAAAGGAATTACACAATTTGCACTCTAAGCTAGCGATATAGCCTTCACGAGGAGTTCGAGATGATCGTACAAAACCTTCCTGCTTAGCAAAGATAGAGATTTCAGTAGACTGCTTTGGACAAATCGAAGGAAAGTGAAGTTGACCAATGCTGATAGTATTGTATAATATACATATACATATACATTTCATTGCATTGTTTTGAATTACCACTGCCAATTTCTTGTCCAAACAAAAACAATAATTTTCACTGGCATATTTAACCCTTCACTGTCAATTCATTTATTTAGAATGTTCAGGTAAAACACAGGTGCAGTGAAATAACGCCCGTGGAATTAACGCCCGCGGGCGTTATTTCCAAAAAAAAAGGAAATAACGCCCGCGGGCGTTTTTTCCTTTCTTGAAAAAGAAATAGCGCCTGCGAATAAAACGAAATTAAACCCGTGGGTTTTATTTCCATTCAGAAAGGGAAAGAACGCCCGCGCGCCCTATTCGGCGATGTGGGCTTTATTTCTCTTTCGAAAGGGCAATTAACCCCGCAGACGGGGTTTTCTTTAAATATGGTGTATTAGTGGGAAAAGCGCCGCAGGCCAAAAATTGGAATAAAAAATCGCGCGATGACACAGAAGACATGTATCCGAAATGGATTGTTCTGACTATGAAGAAACGGCGGACAATTTTTGCGAGAGTCAAAGCATGTTGTTGTGTGTTATTTGTTTTACCAAGCCACGCGGGCGTTAATTCCACGCGCGTTATTTCACTGCACCTAAAACACATGCCTGAAGACAATGAACTCGTCAGTAATTAAATGGCGCGAAAGAGGCTGAAAACAAAAAGTATCAATGCAATGAGATATTGGTACGGAACTAGAGAATGGAGGAGAGAACCTACATACATAAATATATGTATATGGAAATAAGTATGTAACACGTTTGGAAAACAAAGATGCTGCACTTCAATCTACCGAGTACGTTTGTATATATGTATAAATGTAGTAATTATCGAGCGCAGCGTGAGATGCAACTTAAGATTGCGTGAACAAAATAAAAAACAACAAAAGAAAGAAAAAAGGGAACGTATCGATAAGTGTGAGCACAGCTGCTGGCGATGCGGATTAATAAAGGATTAACTATACAAAGTTATATGTACAGATATATGTATAATGTATTCTTCATTGCTCACAACGCAAATCCGCCTTATCTCAAATTGATATCCACCAGTAACTACCTCAAATAGGTTTTTTTTGTAACTCATTGCCAAATACATACCTACTTGCTGCAGATAGTGTTCCCAAGCAAACGCTGGCTTCTAAAGCCGGCTGACCTGATTTTAAAATCAACTAGGACGCTAAGTGACAAAAAAATCATTAGAAACTTTTTTCGTGATTGTGTACTTACATATGTACATGGGTACAATGTACATATGTATGTACATATATTATTAGTCTGATTTTATCCTTAGTAATGCCCAGATAACGCCTTATCTCTCACCATATCAATATATTTTAGAACACGATCATTAGGTACGCATACTAACCTACCTAACCCGATTAGTAGACGTCCGGCTGACATCAAAAATCGGCGCACTCTTGCACGTGAACGCTTGACAAACTAAACAAGTAAGAGCGCGGCTGTCTTCGGCCGTACCGAAGACTTCATAGCTTTCATGAATGATTTTGTTTAATTTACACATATTTTGATATTGGAAATTCACGGACTTTAGAGTACGAAACGTCAGCTGGAACAAAGAAAAGAGAGGTTACCAGCGGCGTTCCACAAGGCTCAGTTCTTGGACCCTTGCTGTGGAATATCATGTACAACGGTGTTTTACGCCTAATATTTCCCGAAGGCGTGAAAATATTCGGATATGCTGACGACATTGCGCTGGTAGTTACGGCCAAACAAATAGACGATATACGTGCAAAAGCGGAAGAAAGTATAATCTGCATTCAAAAGTGGCTAAATGAAAATGGCTTACAGCTTGCAGAGCAAAAAACGGAGTCAGTACTCATATCAAGTAGGAAAAAAATACACAGTAAAAATTTTAGTTTAATTTTAATACTATTTTGGTATTTATATATAACAATGCCAAAAAGTATAAAATTAAAACCATTCTGGATTAAAAAAAAAGAAGAGAATATGAGAGAAAAATTATTCTTGGTGTCAAATTAATACTTTTTTGGAATTAAATAAAAACCAAATTTTCATTATTTTTAGAATATTTTTGGTATAAGATCTATCCGAAAATTGGAATAAATTCTATACTGTTTTGGAATTAAACATGTAGAAATTCTTATTTTATTTCATATAATATATCGTTGGCTTCGTGAGCAAATGTGCTAAGTCTATTTCTGGTAACTTTTCAGGAGAGACAAAAAACCTCCTAACTTTTTTTGTTGTTACTATTTTAATAATCTGAAAATGCAGTTTTCTTCCTCAGATGACCGTGCTAAAATACCAGTTATCGGCACATTTTAATATAAAGCTTGTATAAAGTTATGAACTTCTTTAGGACTTAGCACATTTGCTTTCTATGATTTTGTTTTTTTAGGTGGACTTAGCACATTTTTTCACAAATTATTATACTCAACTGTACGTAGTAAAATTGAAATTTTATTTAAATTGAATTTTAAGCGACGTCTTTGTCAAATATGAAGATAATTCATTGAAAGTTTGCGGCATGAGTCTAACCATACATATTTTTGAAAATGGGCGTGGCATCGTGAATCTAAGAGATTTCGGAGCCCATAACTCGACAAATAATTCAGATATTACGGCGGAACTTGGTGTAGGTACATATGTAATTTTATTACTTGTAGTAAAATTTTAGCAAAATGGATTTGTAACCACGCCTACTTAAAAAAAAAATTGTAAAACTCCCTTCGGAAACTTGTGACATGTAACGTGGCATCTTATAAAGGGATGAAATTTTGCACTAACAAGAATATTTTAGGCTGGGTCTGATGAGAGATAACACTGTTGATAATGGGTGTGACCACGACCACATTATGCTGTACCCTTTCTATAGAAAATATAATAAAATGTAAAATTGTATAATAAAAATGTAAAAAGTACCGCAAACTATTAACATTCTCAGTCCTAAGCCATGCTTATTAAAGCAATGTAGTAATAATTCTATATCATTCTACAAAACAAATTAAAAAAAATTAATAATTTCTTATTTTCACCTGGACTTAGCACGTAGATTTTTGAAAAAAAAAAATATTTTTTATAGTCTTAGCACATTTGCTTAACACTGCATTACACCATGAAAAACAGACATTATGGTAACTTATTTTTGGCAGACGATGTATTTTTAGTTGTACTATCTTACTGCATTAAAATCTCAATTTTGAAAAAAATTGGACTTAGCACATTTGCTCACGAAGCCAACGATATGTAATATTACAATGATACGAATTATCACATAGTCTTTGTTGTTTGTATTCCTCGATAATAGGGTGGCCTGCTCCCTTGTCGAATTGTACCACCGTCAGTAGAAAGACTGCTACAGCTACTGGCCTTTGCCGTGAAATTTCGGCACCGTCGCGGTCTTGCAGGGATATTGCGGTATCAGGAGAGACCATCAGCTGCCTCAGACTGCAAAAAAAAATAAATACAACAAAATTTACCCTCAAAATATTCACTTAATCTCCTGTATTACTTACTTGATACAATTGTTCCACCAGGCTTGTAAAATTCACTTTGCGAGTAATTTTTTCAATGAATTTAATTTTTCCATTGTACCTATTTCACATTTTGTATTTAAATATTTACATATTTTGGCAAATTGTTTCTAATATTTTTTTGGTTTTGATTTCAAACCAAAAGTGAGAAAGAGAGAAATTTAATACTTTTCAAGACTTTATTTTTAAACTATTTTGTATTAAATAAAATTGTAAAACTTCTCATAGTTTCAAAATAAGAATTTTTGGCATTAAAATTCGTATTTAATTCCAAGAATGATTAAATTAAGTACCAAATGATATTAGAAATAAACTATTATTTTTTACTGCGTAGAACATACTACAATAAAAATTGGAAGCCACGACATCGTCACTCTTCCAGCCATCAAGTACCTCGGGATTATGTTGGATAGGAGACTATCATTTAACAACAACCTTGGGTATGCAAACGTGAAGGCATCAACAACAGTAACAGCACTAACGCGCATAATGCTGAATTCGCGTGGACCAAAGCAGCGACGACGGCAGCTTCTTGCGACCGTCGTAAGGAGTCAAATCCTCTACGGCGCTCCCGTGTGGCACCACGCCCCAGAGCGTCAATCATACTTCCGGGGTATTAACTCCACTTACCGTCTGTGTGCACTGAGAGTGTGCTGCGCGTTTAATACCGTGTCAGATGAGGCTGCGCTTGTTACTTCTGGGCTATACCCCATAGACATACTGGCGGAAGAAGCTGCAACGATCGCACAAAACGAAGTCGACCGCTCAGAGGCGCGTGAGGCCAGCATACAAAGTTGGCAGTCTAGGTGGAACAACACCTCGAAAGGACGCTGGACACATAGATGTATACCAGACTTGAGATGCTGGTTGCTAAGAGCTCATGGAGAAGTCGATTTTTACTTGACTGAGTTCTTAACTGGGCACGGCTGCTTCAAGGCTTATCTCTACCGTTTTAAGCACGAGTTTAATCCAACATGTGACCACTGTGGAGGGCAAGCAGTTGAGGATGTGTATCACGTTTTCTTTGAGTGTCCAAGAGCCTACGAATCTAGAAGTAAGCTCCGCAGAATATGTGGAAGTGACTATTCACCTGAGTCGCTCGTAAAGCATATGCTAGAAAGCAGTTCAAAGTGGATTGCAGCGGGTGACATAATAGCAGGCACGATGAAAATACTGAGGAGTCTAGAGAGATTACGACGCACCAGCAGCGACTAAATATACCGGCGGTGTGTCAGATTATTCTGGTAATCATAGATACTTTGCGTGGAACGGATACGTACAGGAGTTCAGCCTCCTGCATCCGTCATATCTTGTGGGGCAGAGCTATCGCCTCCGCAGAGCAACTAACATTGACCACTTCGGGTGGAACGGATATGTACAGGAGCTCGGCCTCCTGCATCCGCCATCGCGCAGGCCACGTAAAAAATTTACCACTTCGAGTGGTACGGATACGAACAGGAGATTGTCCTCCTGCATACGCTGCGGATACGTACAGGAGTTAAGCCTCCTGCATCCGCCATCGCGCAGACCACTTCGAGTGGAACGGATACGTACAGGAGCTTGGCCTCCTGCATCCTTAGGGGATACGTACAGACGTTAAGCCTCCTGCATCCGCCATCGCGCAGACCACTTAAATTGACCACTTCGAGTGGAACGGATACGTACAGGAGCTTGGCCTCCTGCATCCGCCATCGCGCAGACCACTTAAATTGACCACTTAGAGTGGAACGTATACGTACAGGAGCTCGGCCCCCTGCATCCGTTGTGGATACGTACAGGAGCTAAGCCTCCTGCATCCGTCATCGCGCAGACCACTTAATTTGACCACTTCGAGTGGAACGGATACGTACAGGAGCTTGGCCTCCTGCATCCGCCATCGCGCAGACCACTTAAATTGACCACTTAGAGTGGAACGGATACGAACAGGAGATTGTCCTCCTGCATACGCTGCGGATACGTACAGGAGTTAAGCCTCCTGCATCCGCCATCGCGCAGACCACTTCGAGTGGAACGGATACGTACAGGAGCTTGGCCTCCTGCATCCTTAGGGGATACGTACAGACGTTAAGCCTCCTGCATCCGCCATCGCGCAGACCACTTAAATTGACCACTTCGAGTGGAACGGATACGTACAGGAGCTTGGCCTCCTGCATCCGCCATCGCGCAGACCACTTAAATTGACCACTTAGAGTGGAACGTATACGTACAGGAGCTCGGCCCCCTGCATCCGTTGTGGATACGTACAGGAGCTAAGCCTCCTGCATCCGTCATCGCGCAGACCACTTAATTTGACCACTTCGAGTGGAACGGATACGTACAGGAGCTTGGCCTCCTGCATCCGCCATCGCGCAGACCACTTAAATTGACCACTTAGAGTGGAACGGATACGTACAGGAGCTCGGCTCCCTGCATCCGTTGTGGATACGTACAGGAGTTAAGCCTCCTGCATCCGTCATCGCGCAGACTACATAACATTGACCACTTCGAGTGGAAAGGATACGTACAGGAGCTTGGCCTCCTGCATCCGTTGCGGATACGTACAGGAGTTAAGCCTCCTGCATCCGCAGTACGTTTTATAAATTAACAAATGGGTGAAGCCTTTTTAGGTAGACTAAGGGAAACAACGCGACCATTACAGACTCTGAGCCTAGTGCTCAACCCACCTCCCGACGGTAGCTTGACGGTCGCTGACAGTAGGAGGTTTAGTGCGGTTAGAGTCCCACACTGACGAGGTACAGGCTTTCGATGCTTCCTCCTCGTAAAAAAAAAAAAACAAGAAAAGGGCTATATACCGAATTTCAGTCAAATATCTCAAAAACTGAGGGACTAGTTTGCGTGCACACAGACGGACGAACAGACGGACGGACGCACATGGCTTAATCGACTCAGCTCATTATTCTCATCATATCGCTATATATTTTGGTGGGTCCCCCACGCTTCCTTCTGGTACTTTCAACAAAACTCTTTTGGCACAAAGTTATAATACCATTTCATGCTCATGAAAGGTATAAAAAAATGCCAAACCAATAGATCATGCGAAGAGAGAGAGAGCACATAAATCAAACGCTATTTATAAGCAGATATTTACAAAGTTTTCGAAACGATTGAACTCAAATAGACTATCAAAAAATACACAAACAACAACATAGCTGATAAGCGATATTTATACATATGTTAGCACGATCTAATTGAAAATAGCAACAGATCGTGCGGAATGCTCTTCGCTATGCACGCAACAATAGTAAACAATAAGCGAGCCATGAATAAATAGAACCATATCGACGGTTAAACATCATAACAGCCTAAGTGAAACTTTCATAAACGTCTATGTCAAAATTGAGATTTGGCAAAACTTTAACTCCTGGCGCACAGATCTATTGTTCCATACCATAAATTTGGTATTTGAAAAGCTCATAAAGGTGTATATTTCCTTCTAATATCCTTTTCAACTCTGAGGTCGTGCAGTTGAACGTCAGGAATGCAATTTTAATCTTTGGCACAAATGTCGATCAGGCGGTTATTAAGTTTAAACGGCGATATACATATAGGAATGTCATATATGAGAAGAAAATAAAAAACAAGAAAAAGAAAAATCATTGATAAAAGAGACAAGAGTATGTAATAGCCCAGTTAGTCGAGAACGTGTGGTCCGCTCGCTGACGCAAACGCCCGTATGCAATTTTTAGGATTTTTGGAGCCCGTAGCAATCAGCTGTTTTACTCACACATATTTACATATATATATAGTTTGTTTACATTTTGGCAGGGTTGCCATTTAGTCATTTTTGAACAAACAAGATTTTTACTAATCTTCAAAGTGTTATGCGGATTACTCTGTCGTTGACGACTTTTTTTTTTTATTAATTTAGTTACTTTTTTACGGCTTAGTTGGTAACACTACCCGACAAAAAAAATATCCTCTACATTTCATACATGATTCCTATGTAGAATTTTCCGCTGATTCCAAATATGTAATCAGATGGTTCAAAAGTAGACCAGTTTTCGAGATATTTTGAAAATTCTGTTTTTGAGCTAAGAAAAAAAAGTATGATTACTCATCTGTCAATATCTCCGCCATTACCGTTTCGATTTTAACGTTATTTAATTTTGTTTTGAGAGGATGAAATACCCTTTCCAGCAAAGCAAAAATATTTAAAATCGCCGTTAAAGTGACGGAGTTATGGCGAACAAAAGATTTTTTTTTATGAAAATTTTCAGGTTTTTTTCGAAATCCATCTTCTATTTTGTAATTTTTTTTTAAGAAATATTAAATATCCTCCTGGTTTCACATTTTGAGTCAATAACCTATTTCTTAGTGAACATTTTGGCACTTTCCGGATTATATTCTGTGGAAAAATGGTAAAGTTATGAGAGATTAAGTGAAGAAACCTATATTTATATTTTCATTGAACTTCCAAATCTGGCAAATGTAAACCACTATAACATTAACACTAGTTTACAGCAAAAAATACCAAGAAATCTGGGTATAGGGCAAAATTGGCATGGGCCCCGTGAGCTCAAAACTATTTAGTTTTATTTTTTGCACGGTTAGGCTTTTGAGATAACGGTAATTTTGTGTTTTTTGGTTATCACTTCATTCAAAAATGTTTTTCGCTAAAGTTACATGTGCGATAACAGCTAACAGTACCTCGTTCTAAACGTAATTAAAATACGCTTTTAACGACATACAACATGTGGTGGTTGAGTAAAAACTCACTGAGCCATAGCTGGTCAAAGTCAAAATTTTGTGGATTTTTTGCAATTTTTTTTTATTTTGATTTTGAAAATAGGTTTTTTATAAGAAGTTGGGAAAATCGGCAAAAGATTTATTTTTAAAACTTAGCCTATTAAATTGCAAACACTTTAAGCGTAATGTTACCAAGATCCCATTAGTACTTTATTTTTAGCGATTTTTTTCAGGTGAAACGAAAAGGATATTTTATAGACGAAAAACTTGGTTATGTGACCCAACTATGTGAAAACGACTGCATAGCTCAAAAGGACATTAGAGCGATATATAGAACTCCACCAGACTAAAATAATGACATATCAATTTTACAAATCGGATGTCAAATAAAAAAGTTGCAAAAAAAAATTTTTTCTTCGCGGTATTTCGCGGTGTAAAAAAAAATTTTCCCGAAACCCTCTCAACATAATCTTCATATATGTGATGACTTTTACAACGGTGAGCGTTCTCACGGAGAAATAAAAAAAAACATGGGATTGCGATATCAAGGCCATTGGAATGTCAGGGACATTGAATGATGAGCCATTTTTGCTGGTTCTTTCTTCGAGAAGAACAAAATGTACCAAAACGGCGAAAACTATCAACATTTAAACACTTTTAATATACATAAAAATAAAAAAAATGGAGGTTAAGTACAAGATTGTGATAAAAAATAAACATAGGTTTGTTCATTAAATCTCTTATAGTATTGTAATTTTTCTACGGATTATAATCCAGAAAGTGCCAAAATGTTCACTAAGAAATATGCTGTTGACTCGAAGTGTGAAACCAGGAGGATATTTAATATTTCTTTAAAAAAATTACAAAAAAGTATATGAATGTCGGAAAAAAACTGAAAATTTTCATAAAAAAAATATATTGATCGCTATAACTCCGTCAATTTAACGTCAATTTTAATTATTTTGACTTTGTTGAAAAAGGTATTTCATCCTCTCAAAACAAGATAAAATAACGTAAAAATCGAGACGGTAATGGCGGAGATATTGACTAAAAAGTAATCCTACTATTTTTTCTTATCTCAAAAACTGAAATTTCAAAATATCTCGAAAACTGTTCTACTTTTGAACCTTCTGATTACATATTTGGAATCAGCAGAAAATTCTACATAGGAATCATGTATCAAATGTCGAGGATATGAAAATTTTTGAAATTTTGTCGGGTAGTGTAATTAAAACACATTTTTCTTGCAATTTTGTTGCTGACCAATATATTTCCATCATACCTTGGTGATAGTTATCAAGGACTAAAATATAAAATAACAAAAAACACAGTCAGAAAATTAAATTTACAATTGAAAATCCATAAAAAAAATTATATTGGGAAGCAACAAGATTCTCACAAAAATCTGTGTTTAATTAAGAAATCTGTACTGAGTTTCTGTAACTCATATCTTTTCTAGTATAAATAGGTGGTGACATGGTGGTGTGGATCATGGTGTGGATCGTATTAGTGTGGCATCACTTTAATTGATTTTGTTACAGAAACTCAGATTTATTGTGGCAATTTATAACTTTTTAATGTAGAAAAATTGCAGAAGAAGAACACCAAGAGTTATAAATTAAGAAAATACAGCCACCATTGTGGATAAATACAATTTTTGCTTTAATTTTCAGTAATATCTTCATTTATTAGGAGTGTTCAATATCTCAAAATTTTTACGAATAGTTACGAATTTATGTTCAATAACCCAAAAAATTCGCAAAAGAGAGCCAAATTGAGAGAGTAAGACCTCGAGAGAGTTGATAAACGCTGCAAGTAAAATTTTCACTTGCAACTACTATAATAATAACTAGTATCGCCGGTGGTCGAAATTCGACCATGCAATTTATTTTTTCAACTTTGTATTGGTACAAAAATTATTCCTTTTCGCGGAGATAAGCAACACTTTCCAAATTCCAGTTGTACCGCAACACTGATTTGCCCTTTTGATCACGGTCCGACGCGAAATCATGGTCAAAATCAAGGCAGATCTAGGAAGGTAGGCCCGGTGGTGAGCGCTTTTAAATTAAAGCGACTCTTCAACTGTGTTTACGATATTTGTAAACACGTTTACGATATCCATTTATCTTAACTAAAAATTTTATTTATTAATTATAAAGAAATTAAATAATTTATAGAAAAAATTATATGCCTATGCACTGCTCCTGACTCATACGAACACATCCATATCAATTTTATGTGGATATGAGTATGTTAAATGTGCAAAACAGCCTGGCAATTGTTTGTATGGGAGAAATGTTAGCCTATTAATATATAGATAGTGGGCACATTTGCCAACGAAGCAAAAACGAAGTAAATCAAAAATGGTACAAAACTAAAAACTTTATTTATTAATTATAAAGAAATTAAATAATTTATAAAAAAAATTATATGCCTATGCACTGCTCCTGACTCATACGAACACATCCATATCAATTTTATGTGGATATGAGTATGTTAAATGTGCAAAACAGCCTGGCAATTGTTTGTATGGGAGAAATGTTAGCCTATTAATATATAGATAATACAGTGGCGCTATTATAACTCTGACGAGTTTTATGGCCGAGCTTCTCTCCCAATTCGAGGTGTGCTCCTTTTTGTTTTTCCTACTAATTGGGTGGACCTACAGTTTTATGCCGGTTCCGAACGGCGAATGCATTTTTTGTGAGAAGCTTTTTCATGGCAGAAATACTCTCGGAGGGCATGCCGCCCACTGCCGAGAGGTGACCGCTGCTCTTAAAAAACCCAATAATTGGATTTTTACTAATTAGAAAAATTTGTTTGGCTCGGACCGTGGTTTGAACCCGAGACCTCTGGCATAGCAGGCGAGCACTCTACCCACTGCACCACAGCGGCCACTACTAGCAGCTTTAAAAAAATAGAAGTGTCAAAAATATATGATCACAAAAATTTCAATTGTAAACATACAAACATTTTAAACGCAAATTTCTAATTGTGTACTAAATAAGTTAGCGCAAAAACGAATCTTGATGATGTTGTGGAATAGCCAAAGTAGAATTTTGTTTTCCTAATTCAGTTATTTCCATTCATTTCCAATTTCAAAAACTTCAATTACAACCTAACCTAAAAATCAAATTGTCAAAACAGCGTATCAGCTGTTTTCTTGCGAATGTTTACGATTTTGTGTTCAATTACTTTGGTTGATAATTTTCTCTTTTTCTCGTTTTTACTCTTAATTTGACATTGACGCTCTTTTTGCAAGTACTTGCAAGTAAAGTTGTTGAACAAAGCTATTATCTTGTTATTAAATTATATATATATATATATTTACATTTTGTTTGGGATTTAAAAAAAATTTATAAACGTTTTCTTTCCTTTCTTTTTAAAAATTAAAGTAATAATAAATGGTTCGTTTAAGTAGACATACTATTTTTTCCATGTGAACACATATATGTATATTCGATAACATTTTACAATCTTGTTGAGTTAGTTGTATAATGCTGTGAAAATTACTGTTTAAATATTTAATAACTAAAAATGTTCAACTGGCAACCCTTCTACCTTGAAACCATGCGAGCGATCAGCTGCCACGTTTTTACGTAAAAAATCAAAATGATTTTGATTTCTGCGGTACGGGCTTCTGCGTCGTACGTCGTTGAATAATCGGTTACATTCAAATCCCATTAAATAGGTTGGATCAGCTGACACGGTACACGGGTTTACGTTCTCGACTAACTGGGCTATAAGTTACTGATAATGCAACAAAGTTCTTTATCTACCCTCAGACGCCAACGCATGCCCGGCTTATCAACCGCAAAAAAAAAAAATTATGCGTGCAACCAAACTCGGCGTGTAGTACCTAAACAATATATGCAGAGCTCATATTTTCTCTCGCTCCACACACACACGCTGACTATACTACATATACTTTTCAGTATGATATTTTGGAGACCATTTTGCTTTATAAATACATCTCACAATTTTTTTGTAGACTTTCGTCGAAAACTCATGGGCTATTCTGCTCTTTGCGCTCCCAAACACTCAGCAACAGTGAAACTGGCTTTGAGAACTCACGCTCTCGGCTCATTACATCGCTTAAATTTCATAACCGCCTATGTGAAACTTTTATAAACGCCTATGCCAAACTTAACTGCTGGCGCCCAGATCTATCGATCCATATCCTAAATTTGGACTTTGAGGCGCTCGGAAATCTTTGTATTTCCTTCTAGTGTCCTTTTCAGCTGTAAAGTGGTAGAGCTGGACGTGAGGAATTCAATTTTAATTTAATTGGCACAAATGTCGGTTAGGCGGTTATGAAAGTCTCACTTAAGCGGCTATGAAGTTTAAACCACGATTATGCTCTTTACTTGACTTGACTTCTGCTCTTCCACCGTTTTTGGTTTGGAAATTCACTTGTTAACCACTGGTTGTTTGGTTGGTGCTGATGTCAGTAACAAAACGACCGTTAAAGCTCAACAACGTGAGGTAACGGAAAAAACGGTAAATTTTTGAGTGTGTATGCGTTATAACGGTGGATCGTTCGATGATAAATGGCGATCGTTTGGTGGTTGTGATCGCGCAACGTGAATGTTTTGTATGTAAGAGTCGATTGTTGTGAATGTTTATGCAAGTGTTTAACATTAATTTGTGTTCGCAGTTTTGTTATTAATTTTAAGAAATGAATGAAATTTGAGTAGTAAACAAGCAATTTTTATTAAGTGAAAAATATTAAATTATGTAAAATTCACTTGAGTCAATTTACCCTCAACAAATATGTATGGAATTGATCATAAAACAAAACAGTGTACCAGGCAAAGAAATTGTGCTGTTGTGAAGAATAATAAAGAGAAAATATTGTGCAGATGAAATGATGTAGAAAAGTGAAGTATTTATTCACTTGTGCAGACTTAAAAAATACTATTAAAATAAAAATTAAATGTCTTAATTAAATGTAAAAACATAGACGAAATTGGTTAGTGCCTAGTAGTGGGTACTAGTTAACACCATCTTAGTGAAAGAAAAACCGTGAATATTAGTTTTCTGAACTTTCAAGAATACAATTGAAAATAATTAAAAATATTCCACTTCCTAATTCGACATTTGCCGTGCTGTTCTGATGACCACACATCACTTGTGACTTTTTTCAATTGCAGTTTTTATTTTGATATTTTATTTGCTATTGCGGTCGTCAGGCATAAAAAAGATGTTATGCATTTGATCCACATCTTCAATTCAAGGGTATTGTAATACATTAATATTTGCCATTGAAGCATACATATTAAAGCAAGGGTAGTCAATCAACCGCTCTCTATGCCCAGCACCAAGATCACTTTGGCTCAGTTTGGTATCTAGGTTAGTTAATTGGTTGGATGTTTTGAGTGGCGAGTCCCATTGACCCCAAGTAGTGCCGATGCGCCGTTTTGTTACCACAACTCGTGACAAAAACCACTGAAAAGCAAAGGGAAATAATGAACAGTCCGGAAACCGGGACAGGCTCTGCACCTACATATATCCATCCCGTTGAATTTAAATATTTGAACAGCCCCTCGGGCCTGACATCCTTGAGTTCCGAGAGACTGCCAAAGAAAGGCTTGCCGAGGAACTTCATTCTGCCTTGGTAGTGCGAAGGACACTCGCATAGCAGGTGCTCCAACGTCTCCTCCGTTCCAGGAAGGTTGCAGCTGCGGCACAAGGTGTTGTGATCCCATCACGGTCGGGCTGCGTGTGTATCAATGCCCAATAAATACCGCAGTTATGCGGGAAATATCTCTTCTATCCATCTTTAGGATGGCTGAGGATCGCATCTCATTATATGAAGGCCACAGACTTCTGCAGACCGTTGCCATCTAGTTTTTGCCTCCCCGAACCAATGCCGAGAGATTCGATCATTGACAAATCCCAGGGGAGCAAGAACCTCCCGCGCCTCTGCGATATCAAGAGCCCGCCTGGCCAGCAAATCAGCCATTTCGTTACCCTTAATATCGCGGTGCCCCGGCACCCAGATCAGGGACACGTTATGTCGACCCGCCAAGCCAGTGAGCAATTCCCTGCACTTACCCACCAGGCTCGATGGCACACTTGCAGACCACAGCGCCCTCAGAGCCGCCTGACTATCAGAGAAAAATCCTATCCTGTTTCCGATCTCGGCACCTTCCGCTGCCAGTAGAGCCTTGCAGGCCTCCTGCATGTCGAAAACTTTGGATTGAAAAACGCTCGCCGTGTTCGGCAGCCTAATTGACATGGAACTGTCCGGATGAATTACGAAAACACCGGCTCCAACTCCGCATGCCTCCCGTCGTGGAAACTGAAACATCCAATCTATGAGCAAATTTGCCATGTCCCCAGTCTTTCCTAGATGGAAAGATAATCTCATAGTTTGTATCGAATACTGTGGTAGGACAAACATATCAAGCGTTGGCACCGTCATCGCGCACACAATCGATCGTATGGCTTCAATAGTCAAATTGCTTGACCATCCTTGTATTAAAGCACCGAAGATCGATAATTTTAATTTCATTTCTTTTTTTTTTTTTTGTAAAACAGTCAGTCTTCGTTATTCCATAAGTACATAGCTATCATAATCTAGACTTGTTTTGGTTTTGGATTTTATTGAAACGATATTGTCCTCGAAGGCATTCTAGGTTTCAGCAATAATTTTCTTCCATTTTTTATTCTTCTAATTAGATATATTTAGCTCAAATCTACAACATAATCGTGTAAATATGTGTGATCTCTTTCTTACACTCTGGCGGCGAAAATTGTGGTTTCTTTCAGTCTGAGCCTGGATGTCGTCCTTTTGTAATGGACAGATCTTTTCAATCGATTTTTGATGCAAACAAGAAATAAAAACAAACAAATTTCCTAAAAGTAGCACAATATCTATGGGTCATTAGAAGTGGTAGACAAACAGATTACAGGATTTAGGGCATAAAGGCTGGTATTTATGCATGTATGTATCTATGTATATTTTCCAGCTGATTTCAGTTAATCGGATTATCATGCAAATTTCTTGAAAAAGGAATAAAAATCTTGTGTACTTACCTGTAGGAATTCGCCTTTAGTTTTAATTCCTTGTCTAAATGCTCGTATTTGCCATCCTGCCTCATTTCAATGTAAAGTAGCAAATACAAGTGTATATGGCGCCACAGATTATCTCCAAATAAGTTCCAGCGCACCTTTTATAGATCTATGTAAAATGATAATACTATTATAGGTACTATATATTATATTTTAAAATTTGTTTCAAGTAGATACATAAGTTCTGACCCTTCAACCAGTCCCAAAATTGTTAAGATATGTTTGTATATGTTTATAAAGTATTTTGCTATTGCGACTGAACTTGTTTAAGATAGCGGGTAGATAAGTTCAATTTGAAGAATGCGAAAATCAATTTTGATAAGCATATTGAAAAACTTATTTAATTTCAATTTATATGCAAAAGCTAAGACTTGATTCGAAATTATTTTTAATCTAAAATACAACGTATTTTAACTTAACAGAAGGGGAATAACTTAAAGATCTCACAGGATTTTGTAGAACATTACACATTTCGGCATCGCCTTATCACTTTTCTTTTTGCGATCTTGCATATCTTCTCTCTATCCTAAAGGAACCAAATCATAAGTAAAGTGCTGCAGACATACTTCGCAGTCCCACTTACACTGTTGTTGTTGTTGTTGTTGTTGTAGCCACCAAGACACTCCCCGAAGGTTTTGGGCAGTGTAGGGGAAGTAATAGTCCTAAATCCGGATAAATCCGGTACGCTCGGGTACTAGTCCCTTCTGACACTAGCCCGACTGTCGTGCGAACGATTTTTTTTGGCCATTATCAACCTTCTGGGCCGCTGGATTTTAGTCGCCTCTTACGACAGGCATTCCTTACCACGGGTATATTCTAAGCCCCCTTACCCGCTGGGGTCTCCCACTTACACTCTCTCCCTTTGCTTTCATACCATATTCAATCCATTATTCCTATAAGTAGTCCTGCTCTATGAAAAACATCAAGTTCGTCTATAACGGAGATCATACCGTAGGATTTACATATTGGCAACCTTAAAACCCTTTTTCCATGCACCAAGGCGCTCTATATATGAATCTTATGTCTTCGATTGCAATGATTGAACTCTTTCGAAGCTGCATTTGGATGCAGATCCTCAAACTTGTGTCCCATATATCCAATATGGTTTTATGAACATGCTAATTTTTAGTATTTTGTTCATATCTTTGTTTCAATAGACTCAATGAAATCCAAGACATTGGTTAAATCTCAGTCCATTTGTTTTCATGCATTCTGCTTCTAGATTTCAAGTTAGAGTACCTTACACTAAGCGCCAGCACCAGCACCACGTACTAGTCGCACACAAGTGAACCAATGATCGTCACAGATCATCCAGTGATCTGCTGACGTGATCGCCAAAGAAGTAGGTACCTACTAAAACCTTGAACTGAACGGAAGTTTATGAGTAAAAACAAACATTGAAGCCAACGCAGACATACTAATAGACACTGTATCTCAGCTTGAAGTTAAAACTGAAAAAAAGTAAAGAAGGGCTTGCATGATCAGTAATCGTTCACACTTCTTTGGCTTGTATTTTTTGATTTCATTTTTATTACTTTTTTTCCATGGACGCCTTCGTTTTTTTTTTTTTTTTGTAATGATTCTCGGAAATGCTGCATATTCTGAAAAACAAGAAAAAAGTGAAGAAAATAAAACAAACGTGTGTAGTACGACTCAAACAAGCCGCTGACTGGCAACCGGTAATGATCGCCACTGATCATAATGATTACTTTTGCTGTTGCTGCTGCTGATGATCACACAGCACAATCATTGCTTATTCAATTTGTTTGTTTTACTTTCTTATTGCTTATGTACATACCATACGTTTATTCGTTTCTGTTGGGCAATACTCGTACAACAAATATTCCATCTCAAAGTTAAATGCTACAATAAATTCACTTCAGTTCGCTTTTTAATGACAGCCAAAGAGAAAAGAAATAAGTGAATATTTTAAAAATATAAATACACGCGCGCCATCTGTTGGAAAATAGCGGTGGTTGTAACCTAATCTCATTAGTAAATATGTTGCATATATTTAGGCAGCAGCTAGAAGTTACATACCCACATACATACAGGTGAAACTAATAAAAGCGTGTTAAAAAACCAAACGATCATTAAGCTGGAGTTTTGTCGGCGTTTGCAGTAGCACAAGTAAAGTCAAACAAAAATGTAATACAATGTTAAAGAAAGCAGCGGAAAGTGAAAAAAGAAAATGAATTCAGTACAAACAGAACAAAAAAAAAAAAACAAAACGTTTTGGAAAACTAAAACGCTCTCGTGCAAACAAAGCGACACGATCATTACAAGATCAGCAGCAACTGATCAACGATCGGCGGCGACTGAGGCTACTCAACTTCGCCAACACAATCAGGGATGCCACTTTTGGGCTTTTCTTACCAAAACTGGTAGGTTTTGATCCTTTTGGTAGGTTGGTAGGACGATTTGAATTTTGGTAGGTTTTTGCCTTCCTTCAACTAACATAATTGATTTGGTACATTTGTTCACTTTGCCACAACACTGTTGAGAAAACATGTCTTCTCATTAGAGTTTTGTCACAAAACTCTGCTAAATAGAAAGCTTAAAGTACACTTGCCCCCACAGACACAACTGGAGGAGATTGAAAACAGAAAAGCATCTGACATTATACGCTATATGAAGCAAACAAGAGGGGCATTTCAGTTATTACATCTGGGTCTGGGTTAAGATAAATTTTTACTGAAACAATCCGGCTCATAATGAAAATTGGCTGCACTTGAAAAGAACTAAAAAGAAGAAGAAACATATACAACATATACCCAGCAGTAAAAATCTGAAATGAATCCTTTATGAATCACTGATGAAATTCATCATGAGGAGGCATCAGTGAATGCTTTCATATAAAGGCTGCTGAATTTTTTCAAATAAATGGTTTGCTTTCCTAATGCCTATATGACTCCGTTCGGAGCCGGCATAAAACTGTCCAATGGTAGGAAAAACAAAAGGAGCACACCTCGAATTGGGAGAGAAGCTCGGCCATAAAACTCGTCAGAGTTATAATAGCGCAAAAACAATTATTCTGTACGTTGAAAAGAGACAAATACTCCCTCAAAAACAATTTGATTGACTTTAAACTTCAAACTAAATGAAAATAACTATTTCAAAAATTATTTTTTTGGAAATTTGAATTTAAATTACTGAAATAAATTATGAAACTCAAATGGCGGGATAGTTATGTATTCCATGTTATAAGGAGAAGCCAGTGCGCAGTATAATTTTCCTTCCGGACTTCTTCTTTCCCCTTACGGCCAAAGCAGAAGCTTACAAGAGGCAAATTTGAAATTTGTATTTCCATATATTTTTTATTTTAAATATAATTTGTTTTATAGTTGTCAAATTGAAAACTTTGTCAGAAAAGCTGCCGAATGTCAAAAAACCTACCGAAATACAAGCTGGCTCGTTGGTTTTTAACCGCCTAGATGGTATTTCGTTTGGTTTTTTCAATATAGCTTGCTCGCTTGCACCATCGCAAAACGATAGTGATGAATATTCAACAAAGAATCATCAATGGTCATTTTGCAGTGAAACAAATTTACTGTAGGGTATATGTATATATATGTATACATACACAAATGTCACTTTTCAGTTCTGCCAAATCAAAAAAGCAGTGTGCTGCCAAATCAGCACGGAAAAAACAAATCGAACAGGGCTGATCAAAAATTGAACCAGCAATTTATCTGGTTTAATCGAGCTGAAATCTTTGTTGTTGCATTTACATGCAAAAATTTTTATCTGGGTTAGGATCACCGTATGTGAAACACGGCTAAGGTTGTTCGTCTACATGGTGTGTAATAAAGAGCTCCATGTGGTATCACAACAGGCTATCAGACCTGCCTAGGTAGTAATGTGTGTGCTGTACCAAGTGGAAACAATGTCCGCTTTTTCCCTCGATAAATCTTTTTACGTTTCCTTCAGGATCAGTTGATTGCCCTCATTATTCCTGAAATGTTATTCCAGAAAATGTAAATTCTGATTTCCTCCGCACCGGGCGAACGGTGGTCGGTAACTGGCACAGTTACCCTAAATGAATTTGTTGAATATGGTTAAATCTCACTAAAAAAAGAAAATGGTAGGCTCGAAGCCATTTTGGTAGGTTTTTGGTAGGAAAAAAAATTTCTTAGTGGCATCCCTGAACACAATAAGGCAAAATAAAGGGCCTGATGATGCTGACTGAGCACAGCACGTCCAATAACCAACAACAAGAACAAAGATTTGGCGTAGTTAAGTTGTCTTGTCTGCCTGTGGCGGCGGTAGCGATCGACTACCAAGATCATTCTGTTGTCTCCAGAGACAGTGGCAATTTGCGAAAGGTAGATTGGTATGTAGTAAGAAGAGTATGTTGTTATTTCCCTTGTACTTCATTCCCACTCACATCACAGCCAACGCTTTTGCATCATTAAAATAATTTTTTGCAAACAGCTCCGTACAAAGTGCGTTTAGTTTATATATTTTGTTCTTTGCCTCCAGAGAGAGAGGAAGAGTGTGAAAGCTTAAAAAATGCACAAACAAGTACCTAAATAGTTTGTCAGTTTGCGGGGCAGTTAGTATGTACCTACAAATTTTCTTGTATACAGTAGGCGCATTTCTGTCGTACCCAAGCATGAAAAGAATACTCGCTTATTCATAAAATTACATTCAAAGCAACAACACCAACTCGACTATTTTTAAAATGTTGCTTTGAATGTAATTTTATGAATAAGCGAGTATTCTTTTCATGCTTGGGTACGACAGAAATGCGCCTAGTATGTACGTCATTTTGTTGCTGCAACTGTGGCGCGCTGGTAATGGCCAAGTATGCTTCCCTTGTCCAACAGACTTAAAGGCATGCGAAAGTTCTGTACCTATGTAGAAATATTTGGTGTCTGCCGCTTGAAGTGATCTTCCTTTTTTTTGCTGATCGTGTCTGCTTAGCGATCACTTCCCCGCAGCGATCCCATCTTCTCTGCGATCCCATCTTCTCTGCGATCACTTCTCCGTAGCGATCCCATCTTCTCTGCGATCACGTCTGCGCAGCAATCGCGTCATGTTGGCGTTCCCTATCAACTCGTGCGAGTGAGTAGTGCTTCTGGTCATCAGCGGTGGTAGCAAATCGCCCCCTTTGATTTTCATTCTTTTTGTTGTTTTTTTTTTGCACGTTTAAACGTAATTAGTGCTAAAAATAAAATGCTTTTGCACTTAGAGTAACTAAACATACCTACCACTGTAGGTACTACTTAGCTGAGAGCTGCAAAAAATGTGAGCATCACTTAAAAAATACTTACTTAAATGGCGACAATTGTGTAAAAAAGGGATTGCAGCTGCAGTAAAATATTTTAATGTTGCTTCTTCTTTTTTAAGTACTTTTAATAAGTAGTATAAAATAATTTTGCAGAGCTAACATTGCTAAAGTACTATTATTAAAGGCTAAAGAAGGATATTCTTTTTTATACTCAGCTGTACTAGTACACAGAGTATTATAGTTTTAATCACATAACGGTGGATTGTAACAGAATGAAATATCCGAGATAGATATAGACTTATATATATCAAAATGATCAGGGTGAAAAGAGAAATCGATTGAGCCATGTCCGTCCGTCCGTCTGTCCGTCCATCCGTCCGTCTGTAAACACTCTAACTCGCGCAAAAATTGAGATATTTTGATGAAATTTGAAATGCAAGTTGGTATCGAGACTGGGACGGTTGGTATTGAAAATGGGCGAAATCGGACCATGACCACGCCCACTTTTCCTATATAGAAAAAATCGGAAATTTGGTATCTCAGTCACTATTAAAGCTAGAGTGATGAAATTTTACCCACGTGTTGAGCTCAGACCCCTAAGAAGAAATTTGAGGAAATTTTGAAAAATGGGCGGTGCCACGCCCACTTATTAAGGGTCAAACATTGAAAGTTTTATATGTCATAATTCAGAAACCGTTGAAGATATATCGATGAAATTTGGTACGCGGAATTTACCTACTTAGGCAAACGTTTTGACGGAAAATTGTTAAAATCGGTTGACGGCCACGCCCACTTTCATATATGTGTATTATAAAGTGATCTAATAAAAACATTTTAAGCGATATCTCTGTCAAATATAAAGATATATCATTGAAGTTTTATGGCAGGAGTCCAACTATGGACAAAAAGCACAAAAATATAAGAAAATGGGCGTGGCACCGCCTCTTTTTAGACAAAGGAATATACGAGATTTCTGAGCCCATAACTCGATAAATAATTTATATATAATGACGAAACTTGGTTTGTACACTTTTATAACTTGTGTTAATAGACACGCAAAAATTTATTGAAATCGGTTTATGACCACGCCTATTTTTTAACAAAGATATTTCTGGAAAACCCTTCGGGAATTTGTAACGTGACATCTTTGTAATTGGAAGTCATAAAGGAATGAAATTTTGCACAAAGAATAATATTCATATGCTTAGTTGGATGACTGATAAAAATTTTGAAAATGGCGTGGCTACGCCCACTTCATGTAGCACTCGCTTTATTTAAATACACCGGGTTTCCATCAAACGCAAACAAACAATGAAAGCACACAGCTGAGTATCTAATGTTCGATTCCACTCGAACTTAGTCTTCCTTACTTGTTTTTTATTGAGTAGGCTTAGCAAGGCTGCTGAGTTGCATTATGAACAATTTGAGATAAATGTTTATATACATATGTGATAATATATATATATGATTTTATTTCACAAATTACAACAATTTTACCACAGCAGTCATAGCGCTCCTTACGTGCTCTGTTTAAGATCGGCAGCTTGTAGATGGATTCAAATTTTTTCAAAACGTTTAATATTTTTTCACAAACATAAAGGTTTTAATGACAAAAAAAAAAGAATTTGTTGATAATTACAACAAAAATAACAACAAAGTAACTACACAGAGAAAAAAATTACAAAATTACATGGAGGGTCAAAAAGATTGCTGAATTTAGAATAAAAAATCGGCGCTTTTGTTATAATAAAAAATACTTTAAGTAAATGAAAATTTGGAATTAGAAATCACGCGTCTATATGTTCAGCGCAGAATAAGAAGAAATAAGTAAATAAGGTCGTCAAATGTGCAATTTTGCTTTATTGCCCAATCGCCCACTGAAAAATTTGGTATTATTTATCAAGGCCCTGTGCGATAAAGCAAATTGGTATTATGTATTTCTCAATTGCGGGCGCAATAACACGAATTTGCTTTATTGGCGTTTGCTTTATAGCAGCCCACCATATGAAACCACGGCAACGCATGTAAACCACTTTATTTTATAATCTCTTTAACATGTTTTTGGGAAAATTTACTCAAAAGAAAGAAAATTTTGATTGAAGCGCGATTTAAAAATGAGGAAATATACATGTCTTTGAATGAAATACTTTATTAAAAAGTGGTTAAAAAAATTTAATTACAATAATTAAAAAAAAAATTAATATTAAAATAATAATAATATTTAATAACGTCAACATAAGAGCAGCTGCATTCGCAAGTTGAAATTCTTCTCAACAAAAGTTGATGGCAGCAAGCACAAAAAGAAATGAAAAAGTGTTGCGATTAAATAAAAGCAAAAGTATAAGCGAAATAAAAATGTGTAAAATATTTAAGTATAACAATGACAACAACAACCACATCATAAAAGGCGCGTAACAAAGAAATTTCTTTGTTGCTGGTGGTGGCTTGGTGTTAAACAATGAAAAGTAGCCAACAAAAAGTGAAGAAAAGAGGAAATAAATATGTACAAAAAAATGCAAAAATTTTGTAAAAAGTGAAGAACAACAAATTAAAAGCAAAAACAACAAAAAAATTAATAACAAATATAAAAAAATGCTACATAGCTTTGCCTATACAATTCACATCATCCTTACAACATTTAATGTTGCAGCAACATTAGCTGCGCAACATTCACTGTCAACAACAGCCATAGCCGTAAACGCAACATTGTAAAGCCGATTTACATACATACATGTGTCCTATATATGGAAAACATTCGTGAAGTAATACTATGTCAACATCAAAGGATAAAATAAATAGTACGTGGAGCTGTAATAAAACAACTGGACGCCGTTCTGGAAGTGGGTATAATAGCTGCAGTTTTTTAGGTAAAAATTTATCACTGCATGTTCATACATTCATTTGCAGATAGATTAGTCTTCATAGCTAGACATTAATACTTCTTTTCTTTAAGAATTTGTTCGAAGAGAAAATTTTTTACCATTCTCAACACATCTGATCTTGATTTAAAATATTCGCTAGATCTGTTGTTTCAAAGAGTCAGGTTTACGCTTTTAAAAACGCATTAAAATGTGCGTGTTTGAGAAATAGCTAAAGGTTTGAAAGTGATTTAAAAAGCTTAAGCTTTGAATGATTAAATATAGACCGAAAATATGTTAATTGCGTAAATCACTTGCCTTAACACTTTTCAGTCCGTTTAAGTAACTACAGAAGGGCTGCTAAGAATTTACTTAAAAAAAAAACACATTTGGAGGTAAAAATGATTATGATGCATTCGAATATTCTTTAAAAGAACTGGAATAGGTAGCTATAATGCCTGGATAGCTCCCTGCATGCTGCCTTAATCTTTGAGCTTTTGCATCTCGCAATACACAAGTCTCTTCTTCATAGCAGCATCAAAACATTTTCAGACGCTTGGCTGAAATAGATTTTATCTCTGCCATTTATTTTTAAGTTATTTGTTTTTGTATCTTCCTCCTCGCTATTACAAATTCCCATGCAATTCTTAGGGTCATTTAAATGGCAATTTCCGTCGTTGCGCTTTTTAGCTTCGCTTCCATGAATCTTTTCTTAGCCCGAGTTATTTTAATATGCCTATTCTACTGCATAGTCGTCGCTTATAGCAAAAATGGGAGTGACTAAGGGCTTTGGATTGCGTAGGCATGGCCATATACATACTAGACCTCTGCACAATACCATTTGCCTCTTCTATATTTTCGAATACTCCATGTATTGTACAATTAGTCACAGCACAATTTCAATGCAGATACGAATATAACCCAACCCATAACTTTTCATTTGGAATACAAATACTATTTCTATTTGCTCTGTTGGAGCGATTAGTGTACACTATTCGCCACGATAGAATAGAACATAATAATAACCATGTTATGAAGTATTCACAAAACCTTCTTGTTTCTTTGGTTTCTTTGTTTATTTAATGTGCATATGGCATTAAGGTGGACCAAAAAATAAAAGCCCAACAAACATATGTTCCATTTTTATACTCAGCTGTACTAGTACACAGAGTATTATAGTTTTGATTTCCTAACGGTGGATTGTAACAGAATGAAATAATCGAGATAGATATAGACTTATATATATCGAAATGATCAGGATGAAAAGAGAAATCGATTGAGCCATGTCCGTCCGTCTGTCCGTCTGTGCGCACGATAACTCGCGCAAAAATTGAGATATTTTGATGAAATTTGAAATGTAAGTTGGTATCAAGACAGGAACGGATGGTATTGAAAATGGGCGAAATCGGACCATGACCACGCCCACCTCCCCTATATAGTAAAAATCGGAAATTTTGTATCTCAGTCACTAATAGAGCTAGAGTGATAAAATTTCACACACGTATTGAGCTCAGGCTCTTATGAAGAAATATGGTGAAATTTTGGAAAATGGGCGGTGCCACGCCCACTTATTAAGGGGCAAACATTGGAAGTTTTATGAGTCATAACTCAGAAACCGTTGAAGATATATCGATGAAATTTGGTAGGCGTGATATACTTACATAGGCAAATGTTTGGACGAAAAATTGCCAAAATCGGTTGATGACCACGCCCACTTTTATATATGGGTATTATAAAGTGACCTAATAAAAACATTTTAAGCGATATCTCTGTCAAATATAAAGATATATCATTGAAATTTTATGCACGGTGTCCAACTATGGACATAAAACAAAAAATACAAAAATTTTGGAAAATGGGCGTGGCACCGCCTCCTTTTAGAAGCAGGAATATACGAGATTTCTGAGCCCATAACTCGACAAATAATCGATATATTATGACGAAACTTGGTGTATACACTTTCACTACTTCTAGTAATACATGTTCAAAATTTTAGCGAAATCGGTTGACGACCACGCCCACTTTTATATATGGGTCCTAATATAAAGATAATTCATTGAAATTTTGTGGCATGAGTTCTACAATAGATCGGAAACAAAAAATAGAAAAATTTCGGAAAATGGGCGTGGCACCGCCTCTTTTCAGACAAAGGAATCAACGAGATTTCGGAGCCCATAACTCGACAAATAATTGAGATATTATGACGAAACTTGGTTTATACACTTTTATAACTTGTGTTAATAGACATGCAAAAATTTATTCAAATCGGTTTGTGACCACGCCTACTTTTTAACAAAGATATTTCTGGAATACCCTTTGGGAATTTGTAACGTGACATCTTTGTAACTAGAAGTCATAAAGGAATGAAATTTTGAGCAAAGAATATTATTTATATGCTTAGTTGGATGACTGATAAAAATGTTGAAAATAGGCGTGGTTACGCCCACTTTATGCAGCACTCGCTTTATATAAAATACACCGTGATTCTATCAGACGCAAACAAACAATGAAAGCATACAGCTGAGTATCTAATGTTCAATTCCACTCGAACTTAGGCTTCCTTACTTGTTTAATGATAAGAAATGTTTTTCTTGTTCATTAAAGACTTTGAAAAAAATTATGTATCATCACTGATATAAAAGGAGAAAGAAATTTGGAGGCATTTGACGACCTCTAAATTTTAATATATTAAGGCAAAATTTTAGGTATAGATTTCCGTATTATATTAGCATGAAAATCGGGTTGTTCCGCGAATTTCGGGAGAACTTTATTTCCTTCATAAAACCACCTTAATATGCCAAATAAGTTTCCTAACTAATGCGGAAAAAATCAAAAGAATCGAAGTATTGGTTACCGAGTTATTTTAAAATATATAGAACAGTTGGAAATATGTAGATCGTAAAAAGCTCTGGTTCGAAATTTATTTTAGACATATGATTTCTTGGTCAAAAAAGCTTGAAATTACCCAAATTTTTATAATTGCGATGTGTCCCTGTTAATTTTTTTTTTGGCCTCTACCAATCGACCCGCCCTAGTATGTATGCATATGCACATACACACACTCACACTAGCAGCGTAATTTTGCCCCTGTAGGGAAAATCTCTAGTTCCGAACTAAGTCGCTTCTAGTGCATTTTTCGACACTACTAGTGCGAGCTAAATCTCTTTTGTATGTTATCAACTGGCGAATTTAACACGGCGATGTCCTAGGCGGTGTCAATTGTCACTCTCTGCATTACATTTTCGATAGTTCCGAACTAGTACTGAATTCTACAGTTTACACTAGTTCGTTTATTGGTACAATTTCGATAGTTCTGAACTAGCTACAAGTACCTACAAATTCTACAGTTTTACATCCGCCGCTTAAGTGTAGCCTTTGACACACTTCATGCAAGTGGCGCGATGGCCGACTGGCTAACGCATGTGCCTTTCAATCTGAGGGGCGCGGGTTCGAATCCTGTCGGTGTCAATGTGGATGATAATTTTTTTTTAACTAATATTTTTTTATTTATTTATTTATTTAATAAAAATTTACAATAATATTTAAAAAGTAATAAAATAAAAAAAATTAAAAATAAGCCTGAGGGATCGGAAAAGCTTAATTAGGGGAACATTTAATTTCATACTAGAAGCAAATAGAAAACTCTTTATATAAAATGTTTCACTAAACATATGAGAATTGCAGAAATGTACAAAGCCGACGGCAAATGGACGAACGAAAAAAATACATGAAATTTTTGTCACTTCGAAATTGCATACAAATCAAAGTGTGTCTTATAATGGTCACTCAATTCACTCTTTCTGAACTGGTGAGGGTCTAACTACAATTGATCTAGTTCCCTTTTGACACCTTTTCGCTAGTTCGGAACTAGAAATTTTGCTCACTAGTTATTGAGTTCCCTGCAGGGGCTGAACACAACGTCTGGATGTGTGTTTATGAAAATATGTATGTACATACATATATTTCGATTATATTCGAAGTATTCGCAAGTAGTGTACACTATTTGCAGAACCTTTTTAAGGTCATGTAATTGTCGCTACGAATAAGTAATTGTATTGGTTCTGTTTATGGTTGTGCTCTACTTGCGTTTATTCTAAAACGACAGAAACAAGTAGGTACTGTAATTGGACGGCCGCGAATATTTTGTTGGCTGTTTCGAATCCATTCGTGCAGCCTTCTAATACATACATACATACAGACCTGCACACTGAAGCAGACATAGATACATATGTGTGTATGTATTTTAGTTGCTTGCTCTTACCTCTTGCTTTTTTTAATACCTACATAGAGAATTTAAGAAGTCCTCACTAGCCAGACAAAAATCGTGTTGTTAATTTAAATGCAAAAATTTTTTCGCACAGTCATACCAACAAGCGTTTGCACTCCATTCGTGCACAATCAGCAGCCATGTTGCTTGGTCAGCAGCAATTCTACTACATACATATGTCGTTGTAGGCAATTTTTGAGGCGATGACGCAGCAACGTTGCGTCGTCGGCGCATGGCAAAGACATTTTTCACATACCAAATTAGCGTTGTTAATTTTATTGCGCTCTTTTCTGCCTTCTTTTTTTCTTCTTTTTTCTCCTCTTTCTTTTGGATTCGCAAAACAGTTGTCAAAATGTGTCTAGAAACTTACTAAATTGACTTTTAAAAGAAACGCTGTGCAGGTTTTAGTGTGTCACATACTACGTAGGCATATGTAATTAAGTTGTGCTGTTGCGCTTTGTACTCAATTTGAGACTTGCATGTTAGAAATTTGCATTTTTCTGTAATTCAGCGCGTGACAATTTCATAGTTGTTCATCAACTAAATAGTAATCTATGCATATTATTGTTATTCAGCTCAATTCAGCTTATTTATTTTGGATTTAATTTGCTTAATTTACTATTAGTAGTAGCTAATTGCATTTTTTCTGTAATTCAGCGCACAATAGTTGCATTCAGCGCGTGTCATTTTCATAGTTATTCATCAACTAAATAGTAATCTATGCATATTATTGTTACTCAGCTCATTTATTTTGGATTTAATTTGCTTAATTTACTGTTAGTTAGTTAGCTTAAGGTTTTAATACGAATCAATATTTACCTCTCAGACAGTTGTGCTATCGCATGTTTTGTTTTGCTACTTTAACATGTTCAGCGCTTCTTGGTTAAAATATTTTCTGTGTTCAGTCTTTTATGGAAATTCATTCGTATTTAGCAAATGTCAGCAAAATGTTGCTATTGCTTGCTTTCATGGATAACTGGTATACATATTACATAATTGATTACATTTATGTATGTATACGTTGATTAAGCGCCACTCAGTTGCTTCTGTGAACTGTTTTCAATATTTCATCATTTGGTTTTTGTTATCTTAATAAAGTTTTTTATTAAGCTTTTACTTAATAAATACCGCCTTAGACTATACATGTCAGCTCTAGAGTGTTGGCTTAGTATAAAATATGTATTTATATCTTAATTTATTGCAGCTAATTCTTTTTATTCACTTAAGGCATGCGGTAATAATATATTCAGGCGTAATTAATTTCTTTCATGTGAATTTTGATTCAATAAAAATTTACATCAAATAAATATGTAAGCTTAAAATAGTAGTGTATAGCAAAAATTTCAGAGCCTTCATAAATATGTACATAATAAGTACAAAATAAGACTGAACATTTGGCTATACAACACATTATTAGCATTAACAATGATTTAATTTTTTTTCATTTAGCTTTTCAATTCAGCTAAAAGTTTTTAATTCAGCGCCTGTTTTAAGATCGATTTCAAAAATTATTTGCTTGACTTCGACATTTCAATACTTGCTCCTTAAATTCAGCTAACATTCTTCAATTCAGCGCGTATATTGAGACATACTCAGCTTGCATAAGACTATTCTGCTTGCTTGCAATATTTCAATGTATTTGTTTTTGCAATTCAGCTAAGATCATGCTATTCAGCGCCTATTCTAAGCTTTGTTAGGATGAAAATCACTTTGCTGTTGTTATTTTGATTTACTTTTCTCAAATTGAAGCTGCAATTTTTGAATTCTGCGGCTATTTTGAGATTGATTTAATTAAAGAAAACTGTTTATTTTCGACACTTAAATGCAAAAATTCAAATTCCGCTATGATTATTTAATTCAGCGCTTATTTTAAGACAAATTAGAATTGAGATCAGTTTGATTTTAACACTTTGCTAAACTTTTTTCAAATTCAGCGGAAACTTCTGAATTCAGCGCATATTTATTGATCTATTTTTGGCAAATCATATGATGTTCGTTATTACTTTTCTTCCGTTTTAGTATAAATTGTTGCTTTTATATACTGTGTATAGGTATTATTTTACCCCGAAACGAATTTTCGAGTACCTACTTGTGCAACAATTCAGCGCGCCTTAACCCAACTCAACACCTATACGTACATACGTATGTATATACATATATTTCCACGAAATTCATTCAAATAAAGCTTCAACTTTCCATTATATTGCACGCTTGCACTTAGACTGTGGCGAATAACAATAAAATTAGAAGCGCTGAATACTCGAGTAACCGCCAAGAAGATACTCCTACGTACCTACCTACACGTAGCAAACTTAAAAAAAGGGGCAAAAACAAAAATTTGCACAGCTCAAAATGTCCCAAGGCTATAAAAATGCAAATACACATGTTTACATGTTTGTATACCTACTTCCTTATACATTTTGCGTTGCTTCGGTTTTTCGGATAGTGAAAAATAAGCAAAATGATATTTCAGTATATCGACGAAGGAGACAAGAAACCCGCCGCGGCGCAGACTATTGTCTCTTGCAAGACAAAAATTCGAACCGAAAACATCAACGAGAGAAAAAAAAGAAGCGACTAAAATATTTTGTGTTAAAAAAAGACCATAACAACAACGCTAATGTCTGCAGATAACCATTATAGATCTTGCTGTCGTTATGTTTGTTGGTGGTGATTGTTTTTTTTTTTTTGTTTTTATTGTTGGAGCATCTTCCTTCGCTTTCATTGAGCGAGCTGAGTCGTATACAATCAAATCGACTGGACATAATAAGTACACACCAGTGAACTGCACAAGCAGATTGAATTTTCAAACAGATTGTTTTGTACAAGCAAGCAACGAAACAAACAATCTAAGCGCCGCTTGTAACCTAACAATCACAAGCGCGCTTGGGATTGTTTGCATTTTTTCAATCTAAGCACTGCTTAGTTTGTTTAAAAGCAAACAAGCTCTTGCTTGTTTTTTTAAAAGCAAACCAAGCTAGCGGTTGCTTGAAAAAAAAAAATTCAATCATTTTCAAGCAAATTTCAATCAAAAGCAAGCAGGCTGGAGGAGATTTTCAATCAGCGTTTATTTCGCTTTTTCAAAAGCAGATTTTTAAGAAGATCTTTCAATCATTGGATGTGAAGGAATAGGCGCACAGAAATGGAAGATGAACTCAATTCTACCAGTATTTTTCTGCAGATAATTGTAAGAAAATGAAGGACAAAGCCTTTTGTACATATTTAAGCATGCATATACCCTGCAAAAATTCCTGGTTGTTGACAAATCAGGTCTAAAAAAGGTGTATGCTGGCAGGACTGCTTCTGTTATGCACTCACTCTGTCTACTCCTAACTTTCTAATACATGACATCAACAAAAGAAAATCAGCCTTATTTCAAGCCTTACGCCAAACAAATTTGCTACCTTTATAATTTTTTGGCCTTATTTCAAAGCCTTTAAATGTGCTGTTTAATTCTTAAATAAGGCTAAAATAGAGTGATGGGTATGTCCGCAAATTTTGCGACCAGCAGTTTTTATATGTAAATAGTCTTGTCGAAATGTTCAACATTCGACCCAAAAAAAAAAAGAAAATTTGTATGTATGCACATAAATGTATGTTTATGAATACGACATTGAAATTCCCAAAGGAACTAAGAAATTATGGAAACAAATAACTAGCGGGAATGTGACAAAAATGCAAGTAGCTTAATTGTCATTAGATTCTCACCAGCTTGTAAGTGGTCAATTGAGTAATCATTCCAATGAAACTACTGCTGTAGTATTATATAAGCAAATTCACTTTTGAAACATGGAATTTAAAGAAAATCTGCCATCATTGTACCTGAAAGAGTAGGCGCACAGAAATGGAAGATTAACTCAAATCTGATCTAGTATTTTTCTGCAGATAATTGTAAGAAAATAAAGGACAAAACCTTTTGTACATATTTAAGCATACATATACCCTGCAAAAATGCTGTTGTTGACAAATCAGGTCTAAAAAAGGAGAATGCTGGCAGCACTGCTTCTGCTATGCACTCACTCTGTCTACTCCTAACTTTCTAATACATAACATCAACAAAAGAAAATCAGCCTTATTTTAAGCCTTACGCCATACAAATTTGCTATGCTTATAATTCTGTGGCCTTATTTCGTTATTGGTGGGTATATCCGAAAATTTTGCAACCAATACTTTTTATATGTAAATGGTCTTGTCGAAACATTCAACAATCCACCCTTTTGTCTCCAAATAAAAGAAAATTTGTATGTATGCACATATGTACATATGCATGAGTGTGTTTTTATGAGTTTTTATGAGCAAAGTGGAATGTCCGGCGAACGTAAATATACCTGCAAAAAATGCGATTTCTCCGGGACGTGTCCGGGATCAATCGCAAGGGAGCATGCGACTAATACAAGTTTACATCCCTTTATATGGAGCGAATTGATCGTATTTATTCGAGCATGTCCTTTGAAGAGACTAATTGTTCAATTTGTATACCCGAACAGGTACAAATGTAGATTAATCGCTTTCATCCAAAGTAGTAAGCCAAGGCTATTTTTTATGAAAATGTCTAAAATTTATAAATTGTTATATATGTATATTAGAAGAAAGTTTATAGAATTAGCTTTTATCGTGTAGTGAAATCTTTTAAAAAAAATTAAGTATTTTCTGAAAATATTTTAAGTTTTGAGAATGCATTATGCGAGTGTAAAAGACATGTGAAGAATTTTTCAAAGTTGTTAGCCAAGGCTGTTTCTTATAAAATTTCTTTAAAAATTATAAATGTTCATGCCTATTTAAATATTTTACAATAAGTTTTACTTTTGTAAAAAAATCTATTCAATAAATTAAAAATTTTTTAAATAGTCAGTATTGAGTGTATAATTGTAATTGATTTTTCCCGTTCGGTATGAAAGGGATTAATTTACATTTATACCCGTTCGGAAAAATCGAGGCCTAATTGTGGACTCATTGTTCCCGAAAGAGATCAATCCGGGATAAATCTCTATCGGGATTATTCGCACATTTTTTTTCCGGGATATGTATTTTGGTCTGTTACAAAAGTAGGTAGAATGCCATACATGTATATACATACATATGTATATTTTGGTTTTTTAACAAAGTAGGTATAGAATACAAAAAGGTTAGAATATTGACGCCTTTGCAAATAGAGGATAGGTAATTACACAAGGCCATTCATATGTACATATTTACATACAAAAATATTTTCCTTTGTTGACAAAAGGATAAAATACTGATGCGTATAGAAAACAGAATGTATATATGTACATACATACATGTGGTATGTGCATACAGACAAATTTTCTTTTTTTTTGGGTCGAATGTGGAACATTTCGACGACAAGACCATTTACATATAAAAACTGCTGGTCGCAAAATTTGCTGACATACCCACTAAAATATTTTAGCCTTATTTAAGAATTAAACAGCACATTTAAAGTCTTCCGAAATAAGGCCAGAAAATTATAAGGATAGCAAATTTGTATGGCGTAAGGCTTAAAATAAGGCTGATTTTCTTTTGTTGATGTTATGTATTAGAAAGTTAGGAGTAGACAGAGTGAGTGCATAGCAGAAGCAGTGCTGCCAGCATACACCTTTTTTAGACCTGATTTGTCAACAACAAGCATTTTTGCAGGGTATATGTATGCTTAAATATGTACAAAAGGTTTTGTCCTTTATTTTCTTACAATTATCTGCAGAAAAATACTAGATCAGATTTGAGTTAATCTTCCATTTCTGTGCGCCTACTCTTTCAGGTACAATGATGGCAGATTTTCTTTAAATTCCATGTTTCAAAAGTGAATTTGCTTATAATAATACTACATACAGCAGTAGTTTCATTGGAATGATTACTCAATTGACCACTTACAAGCTGGTGAGGATCTAATGACAATTAAGCTACTTGCATTTTTGTCACATTCCCGCTAGTTATTTGTTTCCATAATTTCTTAGTTCCTTTGGGAATTTCAATGTCGTACTCATAAACATACATTTATGTGCATACATACAAATTTTCTTTTTTTTTTTGGGTCGAATGTTGAACATTTTGACAAGACTATTTACATATAAAAACTGCTGGTCGCAAAATTGCGGACATACCCATCAAACTATTTTAGCCTTATTTAAGAATTAAACAGCACATTTAAAGGCTTTGAAATAAGGCCAAAAAATTATAAAGGTAGCAAATTTGTTTGGCGTAAGGCTTGAAATAAGGCTGATTTTCTTTTGTTGATGTCATGTATTAGAAAGTTAGGAGTAGACAGAGTGAGTGCATAACAGAAGCAGTCCTGCCAGCATACACCTTTTTTAGACCTGATTTGTCAACAACCAGGAATTTTTGCAGGTATATGCATGCTTAAATATGTACAAAAGGCTTTGTCCTTCATTTTCTTACAATTATCTGCAGAAAAATACTGGTAGAATTGAGTTCATCTTCCATTTCTGTGCGCCTATTCCTTCACATCCAATGATTGAAAGATCTTCTTAAAAATCTGCTTTTGAAAAAGCGAAATAAACGCTGATTGAAAATCTCCTCCAGCCTGCTTGCTTTTGATTGAAATTTGCTTGAAAATGATTGAATTTTTTTTTTCAAGCAACCGCTAGCTTGATTTGCTTTTAAACAAACAAGCAAGAGCTTGCTTGGAAATTTTTCAATCAGCTTGTTTAAAAGCAAACCAAGCAAGGGAGAGATTGGAAAAAATTTCAAGCGCTTGAAAGGGCAAACAAGCTGCTTGTGCAGATCACTGGTACACACTGAAATTTAAGCCATTGTTGGGAAGTGCCTATGAACATACAGTTTAGGCAGTTTTTATTATTTTTATAGTGTTGATATTAATATATTATAAGGTTGAATAGGCTGCTGAATCGAGCTGAATTGCGCTGAATGGCAACTAACTTGTATTTAGTCTATACTACTTTCAGAAAAATGCAGCTAAATATAAGATAATTGAAATATTCAGATTTTTTGTGTTTATAGAGGTTCATATTTTAAACGTTTAAATAGTTTGCTGAATTGAGCTGAATAGGTACTTCTTTACTTAAGTCAGCGAAATTTTTATATTTAAATATAGATTGACTTTTGCTTTCACTAAGTAAAGTCACATTTAAGCGCGCTGAATAGCAAAAGCCAAGCCTTGCCATTCTAAAAAGAGCATCAAAATTAGAGCAAATATAAAATTTAAATATGTACTATTATTGTTTTTATAGTGTGGATATTAACATATTATAAGTTTAAATAGGCTGCTGAGTCGAGCTGAATTGCGCTGAATAGCAACTAACTTGTATTCAGCGTTGCCGTTTGGGCCACTAAAGTGGCAATTTGAACCTTTTTTAAAGCCAGGCCACCTGAACCCAACTTTTTGAAAATATGCAATATTTGAACCTTTTTAAAAATTTGGGCCACTTTTGGTCCTTTTTTACTTTCAAAACTATAATTATTAAATAATTTTTAGTTTTTTTTCTTAAATATAAGAACAAAAAACCCCATTGTTACTATTTTACTTTGCATTGGCAACTCTCCGTTTCGAAAGGTTCTTTATTTAATTTGTTTGCCAACACTACCCTTGAATACTTTGAAATTTGGGCTGTTCGTTAAGATAATGACAACGCACGGAGCAGCCCAGACACACACAAACACATATAGCGTTCGTTGATCCGTACGAAAGTGCAAGAAACGTAGGAATTTTACCAGAATTTACATTCTTTGCGCTCATTTTCGCTCTTTATTGATAAAATTCCAATGATCTTTGCACTTTCCTACGGCTCAACGAAGACTATAACAGTATTTTTTTTTTAATTCCTTGCCTTTCTCGGGTATTCCGTCTGCTCAACGAACGATCATATTAACGCTGCGTTAGTGTAGATAATATTTTAAATTCCATTTTCTTTAAGCATTAAATAAACCACAAAAAGATATGAAAATGTGTTTTAGCTAAAAAAAAAATTGGGGCCACTTTTTTTTAATTTTTTGGGCCACCTTTTGAAATTTTTGAGCGGCAACACTGCTTGTATTTTATCTATACTACTTTGAGAAAAGAATGCAGCTAAATATAAAATAATTGAAATATTCAGTGTGCTGCATTAAAATTTCAGTTTCGTTTTATTGTGTTAATGGAGGTTCATATTTAAATAGTTTGCTGAATTGAGCTGAATAGGTACTACTTTGCTTAAAGCAGTGAAATTTTTATATTTAAATATATATTCACTTTTGCTTTTACTAAGTAAAGTCACAAGTAAGCGCGCTGAATAGCAAAAACCGAGCCTTGCCAGTATTAAACACCCATAAAAATTGATGGAAATATAAAACTTAAATATTTACTATTAAAAAAAAGAGCTGAATATGGGTTTTTTTTTTTTTAAATTAACACTACTTTAGTTAAATGAACAGCTAATGGCGCAAACCAATTAAATTCAGCTTTTTGTGTACATACATATGTACATAATTGTTTGCAATTAAAAGGCTATTGAAATTTATGTTCAAAAAGCTTTGCGCATCACTGAAGCTTTTTTACAAATTACACAACAAGTCAGGCGCATGCGCGCACAACATTTTTTTTAACATCAGTTGTGTGTACATAGTATAAAAAATGGGAGAAGTGGGAGATGCCATAAACACAAAAACAAAAAACATAATAAATATTGACTAATTGCAAATTAGCGTAGCATATTAGGCACGTCGGCTATACATATGATTGTACATACCACAACCCTATTCACGAAAAGTAAAACTACCTGCCCAGCATCTTGTACCTATTTGTATTTAATATGTTGTTACGCACAAGCGCATTTGCATGAAGAAGCAATTGCAGTTGCACAAGCAAATGGACACAGCTGCGTGCCGAAAAATAAATACACATGCTGTGTCATAAGCAAATGTACATCTCTATGTGTGCTTGTGGTTAATGCAGTTATGAGTTTGAATGTTTCATGGATGCGTTTTTAAGCTTAATTACCTACACTTTTGCAATACGAACACATAATAATGCATTCAAATCTATATAAACAAAAGCAAAAGCAATAACAGCAGCCACGCAACAACAATCGCTACTAATAAGCATTCATTCAGCGCGCACTACAGTGGCGTTTGAGCAATTTGTTGCAGCTGCCTGGTGAGCCAGTGGAGAGCGTGCGCACCGGATGGTGGGAGTTGCAGCGCTTGCACATTAACTTGTTTTTAGCGCAGCAACAACAAACAAAAAAAAACACAATATACCTACTAGAGCTGATGATACCCGTGTACCCGGGTATCCGGGTAATGCCCGGGTACCCGGGTTTTTCGGGTATTGCCCGGGTACCCGGGTATTGTCCGGGTACCCGGCCCATTTACTACCCGGGCAGCCGGGTAATGCCCGGGTACCCGGGTACCCGGGCATTCTTGTTGATGCCGGCTAATGCGACAAACGCTGCTTACCACAATAGGCCGCTCGTTTATGGATGAACGAGAAATGTACATATGTAGCGATGTTTGGATGTTCAGACGTTTGCTTTTGTTCCTCAAAAACGAGAATTTATCGAGTTATCGGTCAAAATCTGATTGCACAAAAACCTTAACATTACCTTACAATATGGGTATCAAACGAAAGGGGATGGCCCCAGGTTTCATTTCAACTTGGATATATTTCTATAAATTTATCGATAACTGAGTTATCGGTCAAAATCTGATTGCACAAAAACCTTAACATTACCTTACAATATGGGTGTCAAACGAAAGGGGATGGCCCCAGGTTTCATTTGAACTTCGATATATTTCGATAAATTTATCGATAACTGAGTTATCGGTCAAAATGCGATTGCACAAAAACCTTAATATTACCCTACAATATGGGTATCAAACGAAAGGGGATGGCCCCAGGTTTCATTTGAACTTCGATATATTTCTATAAATTTATCGATAACTGAGTTATCGGTCAAAATCTGATTGCACAAAAACCTTAACATTACCTTACAATATGGGTATCAAACGAAAGGGGATGGCCCCAGGTTTCATTTGAACTTCGATATATTTCGATAAATTTATCGATAACTGAGTTATCGGTCAAAATGCGATTGCACAAAAACCTTAATATTACCCTACAATATGGGTATCAAACGAAAGGGGATGGCCCCAGGTTTCATTTCAACTTGGATATATTTCGATAAATTTATCGATAACTGAGTTATCGGTCAAAATCTGATTGCACAAAAACCTTAACATTACCTTACAATATGGGTGTCAAACGAAAGGGGATGGCCCCAGGTTTCATTTGAACTTCGATATATTTCGATAAATTTATCGATAACTGAGTTATCGGTCAAAATGCGATTGCACAAAAACCTTAATATTACCTTACAATATGGGTATCAAACGAAAGGGGATGGCCCCAGGTTTCATTTGAACTTCGATATATTTCGATAAATTTATCGATAACTGAGTTATCGGTCAAAATGCGATTGCACAAAAACCTTAATATTACCCTACAATATGGGTATCAAACGAAAGGGGATGGCCCCAGGTTTCATTTGAACTTCGATATATTTCGATAAATTTATCGATGACTGAGTTATCGGTCAAAATGCGATTGCACAAAAACCTTAATATTACCCTACAATATGGGTATCAAACGAAAGGGGATGGCCCCAGGTTTCATTTGAACTTCGATATATTTCGATAAATTTATCGATAACTGAGTTATCGGTCAAAATGCGATTGCACAAAAACCTTAATATTACCTTACAATATGGGTATCAAACGAAAGGGGATGGCCCCAGGTTTCATTTTAACATGGATATATTTCGATAAATTTATCGATAACTGAGTTATCGGTCAAAATCTGATTGCACAAAAACCTTAACATTACCTTACAATATGGGTGTCAAACGAAAGGGGATGGCCCCAGGTTTCATTTGAACTTCGATATATTTCGATAAATTTATCGATAACTGAGTTATCGGTCAAAATGTAATTGCACAAAAACCTTAATATTACCTTACAATATGGGTATCAAACGAAAGGGGATGACCCCAGGTTTCATTTTAACCTCGATATATTTCGATAAATTTATCGATAACTGAGTTATCGGTCAAAATGTGATTGCACAAAAACCTTAATATTACCTTACAATATGGGTATCAAACGAAAGGGGATGGCCCCAGGTTTCATTTGAACTTCGATATATTTCGATAAATTTATCGATAACTGAGTTATCGGTCAAAATGCGATTGCACAAAAACCTTAATATTACCCTACAATATGGGTATCAAACGAAAGGGGATGGCCCCAGGTTTCATTTGAACTTCGATATATTTCGATAAATTTATCGATAACTGAGTTATCGGTCAAAATGCGATTGCACAAAAACCTTAATATTACCTTACAATATGGGTATCAAACGAAAGGGGATGGCGATCTCATTTAGCGATGGCAATTTCTAGAATCCGGGTATTGGTTAACCACGGAATATTTCTGAGCAATATTGGTATCAAATGAAGGTTTTTACGGGACAAATTGTACGAATTTTTACAGTTTTCGATTTGAATTAAAGGCACACCAAAATGTTAACCAACAGAATATCTGGTGCATTATTACTGTTTGATAATACTCTTATTAAAAGCAGAAACTTGCTTTTGAAATATTCGTGTATGCATGCAAAATCTTAAAAAAGTTATGTGTTTGTACGTGATAGGACTGGTCTACCATGATCCTTGGTTTATGCAAACCAGGAGCAATTTTTGGCAAATTAATTGTATTCGATAAAAATAAAAAAGTAAATGTGGTAGCACTAATATCAAGTTTTATTCAAACAGAAAAAATATTAGAAATAAGTTTATTCCAAAAGAATTAAAAATGCTGTAATGCAGGGACTTGTAACGCGTTTCGGTTTCGGTTTCTGTTACACAGCTAAGTAACGAAACAGAAACAAAACCTCTTTGTAACAAAAGTCGTAACAAAACTCCGAAACGTTTCCAGCAGAAACAAAACCTGTAACGAAACTAAATTAATTTTGTTCCTTGTAACAGAAACAGAAACAGAAACGAAACTCCTTTGTAACAAAAGTCGTAACAAAACTCCGAAACGTTTCCAGCAGAAACAAAACCTGTAACGAAACTAAATTAATTTTGTTCCTTGTAACAAAATCCGTAACGAAACTAAATCCGTAACGAAACTAAATTAATTTTTGTTTCTCAGAAACAAAATTAATTTCGTTTCTCAGTATCAGAAACAAAATTAATTTTGTTCCTTGCAACAAAAACAAAGCCAGAAACGAAATTAATTTCGTTTCTCAGTATCAGAAACAAAATTAATTTTGTTCCTTGCAACAAAAACAAAACCAGAAACAAAATTAATTTTGTTTCTCAGTAGAAAAACTATATTTGCAGAACATTAGGATGGACTTGTTATTTTTAGGTATATGTATAATATACATACATATATATGTATGTCTGTGGTAACCAACTAAAGTATGGAATAAGACACTTACATTTTTTAAATATTATCGTAAGGGACATTTATTCAAATACGCTTATAAAAATTGAGAGCGAAATTATCGTAAGGGACAAAATTATGATTTTTTCGCAAACTGCAAATTTTTTCAAGAAAAAAGATAAGTATCATGTTCAAGATATTAATTAACCATATACCTAAACGCGTGTTCAATTTCATTTAAATATACCAGTAAAAAACAGTGAAAAAAAACAAAAAAAATGCTCTCCTGTAAAATTTGCTTTTGTCCCTTACGATAAAGTCGCACAAAGGGGTCGATATGAAGAAAAATACAACTGGGTGACTATTAGGGTTGTCTTTTTTAATTTTTTTAAATGATATATAAAAACGCTTCATATGCATAGAACAACGGATTGTGAAATGTATACATTAATTGTTATCAAGAAATATTTAATTTTCTAATAATAGCTCATTCAGACTACTTTGTAGTGCAATTTCTTCATCATCATGATTTTTATAAGACGTCGAAGCAGTACAGGATGCTTTGGCGGGTGTAATATCGTTTCGTATGGATAATGGGATATCCGACTTGCGTTTTCTTAATGTATTCCTGGCGATTTTTGCTTTGAATTTTTCATTGCACCTGATAACTAATATATCATTTAATATATCCGATTTCATATTCGTCCTTAGTGAGTATTACTATTTCAAAGAGATCTCGATTATCACCCACAAGGTTGACTTTTACCCAGTATCATATTAAATTTATTACACTATTGTAACAAAAATTGGCTATAATAAATAACAAACGATGCTCGCCCTATGCGAGTGAAAATTCTTTGGCATTTGGAAATGTTTATATAATTTGAAATTTCACAGCTTTTGCATGTCTACATCTACTTCCACACTTACCTCTACCTTCTAATCTACCTCTACCACGGAACCAACTAAAAGAACTTAACCCGACCTCTGTTCAAATCCAAAAATATCTTAAGTGAAGTTAAAAAATGTGTATTTGCTTAATTAATCAAGTATTATTACATTTCTGTCAATCTATAATTTCTCGCAGCCAATTATAGTCCGAAACAAGTTTCTAATAGGTATTAGTTAATAAAGCAAATTATAAGGGTTTTTTTTTTAATTTCGCCTTAGTAAATTTTGACATATTGTCCTAACTCCAGTTGAGTTAAAAAAAAAGGAAACGTGAGTAAGAAGTACTCATGAACATTGATGTGTAATCAGTTTCGAAATAGGACTTTTATTCCCTTTCCCTTATTCCTTTTTCACTGGTTTTCTATCGATTAAAATGCGACTATCGTTTTTATAATTTTTTGTTGCCATTGTCACTGCTACATTTTGTTGTTTTGTTTGTTTTGGTGTTTGGTTTTTGATTTTTAATTTTTGATTTTTGATTTCTGATTTTGATTTGTTTTGTTTTGTTTTGCTCAGAAACATGCAAGATCATTCGGATCCACGTTTGACCCATATCTCGGGGCTCCGCGTAGAAGGCCAGCTCAAAACCTTTCATTAGATACCAATATTACTCAGAAACACACAAGATCATCCGGGTCCTCGTTTTGACCCATATCTCGCGACCCGACCTAGGTATCATAAAGAATAGGGCTCCCTGTAGAAGCCCTGCCCAAAACTTTTCATTAGCTACGCGTAAACTTTACCTGTTTTTCGAAATTACTCGTAGCTACAGCAAAGATGTTAACACATCAAAATGCCACAGGTATACATATATATATTATATACCTAAAAATAATAAGTCCATCCTAATGTACGGCAAATAGTATTATAAAATTTTTTATAGTTTTGCCACTGAGAAACAAAATTAATTTCGTTTCTGGCTTTGTTTTTGTTGCAAGGAACAAAATTAATTTTGTTTCTGATACTGAGAAACGAAATTAATTTCGTTTCTGGCTTTGTTTTTGTTGCAAGGAACAAAATTAATTTTGTTTCTGATACTGAGAAACGAAATTAATTTTGTTTCTGAGAAACAAAAATTAATTTAGTTTCGTTACGGATTTAGTTTCGTTACGGATTTTGTTACAAGGAACAAAATTAATTTAGTTTCGTTACAGGTTTTGTTTCTGCTGGAAACGTTTCGGAGTTTTGTTACGACTTTTGTTACAAAGGAGTTTTGTTTCTGTTTCTGTTTCTGTTACAAGGAACAAAATTAATTTAGTTTCGTTACAGGTTTTGTTACTTATTGTAACGTTACAATCTTTTGGTTTCGAATTTAGTTTCTATCCTTTAATGTTTCTTGGAACAGAAACGCCAGAAACGAGAGTTTCGTTTCGTTACGAGTTTTGTTACAAGTCCCTGCTGTAATGTAATTTTTTACATTGTTTGTACGGGACAAATGGTTTAAATATTTACAATTTACCGACAAGCCAAAAGGTTATCAAACAAAGTTTTTGGTTCATCAATATTGTGTGGCTAATTTCTAAACAAAAGCAGAAGCTTGCATTTGAAAAACTGGTATATGTGTGAGAAATCGAAATGTTTGTACGGGACAAATTTACCATTTCCCATGGGATGCTCCCGAAAGGTGTTGTGCAGGGCTTTCACGTAGGATGTACTGATTATTATTCCTAGGTCGGGCAGCCAGATATGTATGGGTCAAAGGTATGCTATTTTTTGCGATTTGTCTGAAACCATAAGCGTTTTATTTGTATAGGATATCTTACTTCATTTTGGATTAATTTAACATGGTTTAAAAAATTTAATAAAAGCAAAACAAAGTAACAAGCTTAGACGTCATTTTACTTCAGATTTTTTCGTTATAATTACTCTTCGACCAGCCACACATGACGGCAGCAAACGCTCAGAACTTGGGCAGAAAGCCATAGAAACGCGCGTCTTCATGTGTGCCCATTGGCAGAAGTACAAGGAAATCGAGGGTTTTTGTAAAGCGGCGTTTTCTGCCTGCCCAAGTTCTGCGCGTTTTCTGCTGTCATTTGTGGCTGGTCTTAATGTAATAAGTTAACTTCCATCACGTGTACTGTGCTACATGCGGGTTTTTTTTCTCAGAACATATTTACAAAGATTATGATATTTCTGGCTGTATTATATAGGAAAGAGTTCAAATTAATATAGTACTGCTTTTTTGGCATACAATGTGCTTAGTTTATACAACAAAAGTATATAAAGTGACACAAAAAATTTGGTCGATATATCGTACAAAATTAGGTTTTTGACCGATAACTCAGTTATCGATAAATTTATCGAAATATATCGAAGTTAAAATGAAACCTGGGGCCATCCCCTTTCGTTTGATACCCATATTGTAGGGTAATATTAAGGTTTTTGTGCAATCGCATTTTGACCGATAACTCAGTTATCGATAAATTTATCGAAATATATCGAAGTTCAAATGAAACCTGGGGCCATCCCCTTTCGTTTGATACCCATATTGTAGGGTAATATTAAGGTTTTTGTGCAATCGCATTTTGACCGATAACTCAGTTATCGATAAATTTATCGAAATATATCGAAGTTCAAATGAAACCTGGGGCCATCCCCTTTCGTTTGATACCCATATTGTAGGGTAATATTAAGGTTTTTGTGCAATCGCATTTTGACCGATAACTCAGTTATCGATAAATTTATCGAAATATATCGAAGTTCAAATGAAACCTGGGGCCATCCCCTTTCGTTCGATACCCATATTGTAGGGTAATATTAAAGTTTTTGTGCAATCACATTTTGACCGATAACTCAGTTATCGATAAATTTATCGAAATATATCGATGTTAAAATGAAACCTGGGGCCATCCCCTTTCGTTTGATACCCATATTGTAGGGTAATATTAAGGTTTTGTGCAATCGAATTTTCACCGATAACTCAGTTTTCGATAAATTTATCGAAATATATCGAAGTTCAAATGAAACCTGGGGCCATCCCCTTTCGTTTGATACCCATATTGTAAGGTAATATTAAGGTTTTTGTGCAATCACATTTTGACCGATAACTCAGTTATCGATAAATTTATCGAAATATATCGAAGTTCAAATGAAACCTGGGGCCATCCCCTTTCGTTTGACACCATTATTGTAAGGTAATGTTAAGGTTTTTGTGCAATCAGATTTTGACCGATAACTCAGTTATCGATAAATTTATCGAAATATAACCAAGTTAAAATGAAACCTGGGGCCATCCCCTTTCGTTTGATACCCATGTTGTAGTATAATTTTAATGTTTTTGGGCAATAACATTTTGACCGATAACTCAGTTATCGATTAATTTATCGAAACATATCGAAGTCCAAATGAAACCAGAAGCCATCTCCTTTCGTTTGATACTCATATTGTACGATCTTTCTATACATACGGAGTCTTTAAAATTTCATTTCTAACAGTTTCGAGGCCGCGCGGGTACCCGGGTAATTTTTCGATGCCCGGCTACCCGGGCCGAACGGGCCTGCCCGGGTACCCGGGTATCTCATTACCCGGGTCAAATCATCAGCTCTAATACCTACCTAATCGCAACGCCATTTAGATAAATTGGCAATATATGTATGTAAATATGTATAAAACCATATAAATATATGTACATACATACATACATAAGTATATATAAACATAGCTAAGTGTGCAAATCGTGCACTGACTGCTTGCTGACAAGCTAACTTGCTGTATTTTAGCGCGCTGTGTCAATTTAAACTTGTTGCCATATGCAACATCACACAGCAGTCAGCAGTTCAACAACAGCAGTGGCGTCAAGAAGCTTGTTGTCAGCAGCATGTTGACAAACTGTATTTTTTTTTTTGCTTGGTCTATAATTTTTGCTGAATGGCTGGTTAAAGCCTCTGCACACGGGCATGATTTAAGGGTGATTTAGGCAAAAATCGTGTTTTCGGCGTTAATTACCCTTAAATAACGTTGTTTTGCCATACAAAAATGCCAGCTGAAATTACCCTTGAAATGCGCATTTCGGCGAAAATACTCACAAAATTACTCTAGAATCGGTCTCTTCTCTAAATTTTATCGATTATAATCGAAAACATCTTTACCCATCGCTAATATTTCACATTAGCTGAGTTTTATTTTAGCGCATATACATCTGCTCTAAAATAAAAACGGCTATTAAATTTGTTCGCGACGGTTTCTTATGGCGTTTTCGATTCTGACAAAAATGTCCCACTTATTCTGCATTTTTATCGGGCTGTCAAATTTGTTTGTTCTATTCCACATAGATTCCACACATTTTTTCAGGGTTGCTTGTTCTATTGACAAAAATGTCGCACTCTGCCCGACCACAGGGCAGCATTTTCTGCCCTTAATATGACCAAGGGGTTGCATTATTTTTGTTTCATACATCACATGAAAAGTGCAACATTTTCTTAGGGCTCAGGACGCATGTTGATAATGTTGCCTTGTAATAATGCAGCATTTTGGTTCAGAATCGAAAACGCTATTAGAAATATTCTCATTGTATATTGCATTAGCGATTTTTTAATTATAAAAAATTTAATTTGGTGGGAGTACATATTTTATTAATGATATTTTCATTTAAGTTGACCATGTACAAATTTTTATTTGGCGCAGGAACAGCGTAACTGAAACCCGACTAAATGAAATTACTCAAAAACGTGTGTGAATGTGCGTGATTTCGGAAAGTAATTTCGGCTAATCAACGTAATTTCAAATGCCGTGTGCAGAGTCTTTTACGTTTGTCTCATTCATGTTAAGCCATGTGAATGCATAAATTTGTGTGTGCATATTGTCGTTTCAACTTCATAAACGCTTAAGTGAAACTTTCAAAAACGCCTAAATGACACTTAGAATTGAATTGCTTATGCCATGCTTTACGACTTTAGAGCTGAAAAGAATATCTGATGGGAATATAGAGCATCCCAAGCGTCTCAAATAGCAAAGTTATGGTATGCTCCGATATAGCTGGGCGTCAGGTATCTATTCAAGCGGTTATGAAAGTTTCACTTATGTAGGTGGTTATGTAGTTTAAACGATAATGTGTTTGTAGGTTAATATGCACGCTTCATTGGAGCACTACTTGTGCAAATTTAACTTAATTAAACAAAAATACGGCTTTGCTGAATTGCGCTGAATACACTTCAAAAGCTGCTGAATTAAAAAAAATCATTGAATAAGCATTAGAAGAAAACTAGAATTGCGCTGAATACACTTTAAAAGCTGCTGGATTACAAAAAAACATTGAATGAGCATTAGCAGAACACTTTAGAAGTTAAATGTTACATTCCTTAGTGTTTTTAAACTGTGCTGAATTGCGCCGAATACACTTTAAGAGCTGCTGAATTATTAAAATCATTGAATAATCATAAGCAGAACATTTTAAAAGTTAAATGTTACATTCGTTAGTGTTTTTAAATTGTGCAAAATACACTTTAAAAGCTGCTGAATTATAAGAATCATTGAATGAGCATTAGCAGAACATTTTAAAAGTTCGGTGTTACATTCGTTAGTTTTTTTTTAATTGTGCTAAATTGCGCTGAATACACTTTGAAAGCTGCTGAATTATAAAAATAATTGAATACGCATTAGCGGAACACTTTGAAATTAAATGCTACATTCGTTAGTGTTTTTAAATCGTGCTCAAATGCACTGAATACATACTTTTTGGTACGTGACCAAACGATGGAAGTCAGTTACTATAAGTACTATCGAACTTACACAAAATAACTCAGAACGAAAAAAGACACTGAAGATGGCGCATATTAGCCGAAACCGGTTTGTCTCCAAACCAAACTTGACAAGGGATGACGGAGGATCGTTCCACAATATAGCACTGAATACACTTTAAAAGTTGCTCAAATGTAAAATCATTGAATAATCATTATCAGAACACTTTAGAAGTTAAATGTTACATTCGTTAGTGTTTTTAAATTGTGATAAATTGGGCTGAATACACTTTGAAAGCTGCTGAATTATAAAAATCATTGAATACGCATTAGCAGAACACTTTCGAAGTTAAATGTTACATTCGTTAGTGTTTTTAAATTGTGATAAATTGCGCTGACTACATTTTAAAAGCTGCTGAATTATAAAAATCATTGCGTAAGCATTAGCAGAACACTTTCGAAGTTAAATGTTAAATTCGTTAATGTTCTTAAACTGTGCTGATTTACGTTGAATACATTTTAAAAGCAGCTGAGTTATAAAAATAATTGAATAATCATTAGCAGAACACTTTAGAAATTAAATGTTACATTCGTTCGCGTTTTTAAATTGTGCTGAATTCCACTGGCTATATATAATTACAAATATTCGAAGATAAAAGTAAAACTTTACGCAGTCAAATAACTCTTTTTAGGCACATTTAAGGCTTTTAAAGCAAATTAAATTGAACTGAATTGCCCTGAATCTCAAAAATAATCAAAAAGTAAAATTTTAAGTCTCTTAGCGTTTTGTTTTTTTTTGGCTTGCAAGTTGAAATAAACCGTGCTGTATTGCGCTGTACACTAACATTATATGTGGCTGAATATAGAAGGTAACTCTATAATCATACCAAAAAGTTTCAAGTGATAGCTCAAAGGTCCATAAGAACGTCTCTGAATTACGGAATTAGCACTATAACAGTCTAATATTTGAGTTTTTGGTGAATACGCTTAAAAGGCGCTGAATACTATTAAATTCTCGAATATTGTATTAAATGTTGAAATTTTTTATAGATTTAGCTTTATTTGAAAAGTTGCTGTAGTAGTCAAGCCGCTGAATATTATTTAACAACAAAACATTATTTAAAAAATTGAAAGTTAGAAATAAGTTACGCTGAATAACATTTAAAATCAGATTATCATAACAACGCTCAATTCCATTAGCGATATAATTATTAAAATTTCCGCTGAATAAGCACTCAAGCTGCTGAATATGACAAAAGACGGAAGTACATAATTTTAAACTCAACGCTAATCAATATATATTTATGTACATCGTTAATTACAGTACATGAGCTTGATGTAAATTTGATAAAAAAATTAGTTTAATTAAGCGATTATAAAGTTCGTTGACGTTCAGCATTAAAAAAGGAAAATTTGTCTCAACAGTTCACGGCTGTTAAAATATATTTTAGTCATACGCTCAGTTAAAAATAGCCTTTACGTTCGAAAATCACTTTTTAAATGTCTTGCTAAAATTAAAAAAACAAACGCAGCAATAAAGTCAGCAGCAGGCAACCCAACCACTCAGCAGGTAATTCAGCTTTTGTTTGCCATACAAAAAATATAAAATATACAAGTAAATTCATATGCAAATCCACTCGAGTTGGCTCCTTCTCGGTATTAACTTTGTTTTGTTCATTCGCTAAGCTTTTTATCATCGCTCAAGCATATAATTCTTTGTATTCACAGACTTTTTGGCTGGCGCAGATGAGCATGAAATGTACTTTAAAAGATATTTGGCGTTTTTGAAAATAAATAAATAAACGAAATTGAATTAATACTTATTGTATTGAGATGAAGAATACTCATACAACATACTCTACATTTGTACATACATACACATTATCCTTTTAACGCTTCTTTTCGCAAGCAGCATCTGCGTTTTTTGCCTGAACTCATCTTTCTTCACAGCTTTTATGTTGTTTTTGTTATGGATTTAACAGTTTATTGTGTACAGTTGCACAGCATGAGATTTTTGATCGGCTGATAAATGAGTTTCACTTGCATAAAGAAATTTTGAAAGGCTGATGATGATCGGCGGTATAAGCGGTGTATAGAGAGATAAGTAAAAGCTTGAGCAGCTGTTTCAGAGTTGAAATAGCACCTATCTAAGTGTAAGGCAAAGGAAGACTCGCAATCTTTTTTTTCTGTCCGTAACATTTCAGACAAAATGGCAACGTATAGGGAATGCTCAACGAAAAGTGATGGCACATCGTCGAAATCTTTTTGTCTTCAAACCAAATTTGACAAGGGATGACGGAAAATCGTTGTACAATACACCTAGTCCCTATCCCTATGAAAGAAATACGGTCCGAGCAAAACACCAAAACAATTTTTCTAATTAGTAAAAATCCAATTATTGGGTTTTTTAAGAGCAGCGGTCACATCTCGGCAGTGGACGGCATACCCTCCGAGTGTATTTCTGCCATGAAAAAGCTTCTCACAAAAAATGCATTCGCCGTTCGGAGCCGGCGTAAAACTGTAGGTCCACCCGATTAGTAGGAAAAACAAAAAGGAGCACAACTCGAATTGGGAGAGAAGCTCGGCCATAAAACTCGTCAGAGTTATAATAGCGCCATTTTATTATTATTATTGTTATTTACTGAGATGTAAATACCTATTTAGTGAAAGACCAGATTTTGTGTGCATTTCATATGTTACAGATACACCTTACACTTCCCTACCCAGCCAGCCAGAGGAGTCCGCACGGTACTCCGTTAGGACTCCGTAACAGCTCCCAATCGAGTGTATCCGACGGAGAATAGTACCTTTTGAAATATATGCAAAAAGTGCACCATTAGGACTGCTTAAATTAGTGTTTTCGGAGTCCTTAAACGCTCCTTCAAATTATCGTCAAAGACCCCGTGCGGACTCAAACACTCCTTTGAGGAGCTCTTTCGGACTCCTTTTTCACTCCGCATTTGGAGCTCTCCGTCGAGGGATTGTTTTGGGAGTCCCATTAAGCTCTAATTCGTAGCGCTCCGTAATTGGTTAGCTGGGTATGTATATGTACAAATATACATGTAATTTAAAGCTTGACTCAAATTTGCCACTCCTCCAAGAAAAAAACATCACATTCAGCAGCGAAGATCAACGTAATTATTGCTGGCGCCAGGAGGTGGACTTGTCCTAAAAAAAGAAGATGGTGTATTCCTATGTGTGTATAAACTTTATTAAATGTTCATTTATGTACACCGAGAGAAAAGATACTGGTAGATCAACGGGATTACGGGTTAATACAACAAATTCCACAGTCAAATCACATCCAAAGAATATATCTGTTAAATTGACAGACGTTATTTTGTTTCAACAGTTTTATTGTTGAACTACTCTGAAAACAAGAAAACGCTGTGAATCCAAACAGTTTTGCTGTTAAATCAACCACTTTCCGCAGTTGAAATTTTGTCACTTAAAAATAAATCCCTTTGTGTTTCTACATGGCCGTTTATTTCTAACAATTACTTTATAATGTGTATTTTTAGAGCTATTGGCAAAGTTTTTTAAATCTTTTTTTTTTGCATTTTTCTCTTAATCCTCCCTCCATTCGGTTTCCAAGAACAAATGTGTAGCTTCATCTCCGCTTGTGTTCCATTGCGGCGCCTTCTTCGCCTTCACTGCTTGCTACATTGTGCTCTCTATTCTATATTCTCCTCCGATTTCAAACAATGACATCAACCTGAAATTCAATCCAACGGCATAATATGTATAGTGCGACATTCAACATTATATTGAATATTGAACTGTAGTTATGCTTTTTATACTTACCTTTGTTCGAAAAAGCATCCGTGAATTACAACTCACTCACGTAAGCAAAGCAACAATTCAGAACGGAGAAAGCTGGCAAAATAAACACTTTTTCTTTTGATAGTCAAAGTTGAATCAACAAATAAATATAAAGGTTACAGCAACAGATAATAGGGTTAAGTTAACAGTGACTCAGTTATATCAACAAAAATTTCTGTTAGTAATTGAAGATCAGTCCTGTTGAACTAACAAATAGGTTTTAATAGATATATTTGTTAAAGTACAAGATGTTTTCGTTTATATAACTCTAAATGTGTCTACTTAAACATATTTCTGTTAATTTAACGAATTTAGGTATTAACAGAAGAAAGCTGTTGATACTACTGTGATTATTTTTCTGAGTGTAGATAAACAGTATGTACATACGTGTATGTAGAGTACCTATATTAAGGTTTGGCATCACTGCAGCAGTGAATGGCACAATGGATCATTTTGTCAAGTTTATAGTCATCTTCTCGAGCACGAAAATTATCCAGTGTTATTCCCACAAATAATTGCCCAAGGAAGTATGAAAGAAAGCGCTGAGATGACGAGTTTGAGTTTTCAAAGTGACTTGAAACTGACATTAGTATTATATAAACAAGGTGCCACCAGAGATCTTTTGTAATTTGACCAAATATCTAGCCAATTCTTAAAGAGGGCAGTGAGCCCATAAAATTGCACTTTCAAATTTTAAGCGAACTGTGCTCGCTCTTATGACACCAGCAATGAATGATACATGGGATCATTAAGAGCCTTTCAGTGAAAATTTTTATTCATAACTTTTAATGGTAACTTCCTTTCTATCATTTACAAGAATTGTCTGTAAAGATTTATTCACTGTTCAACTGTCTTAGCAATACCTAATCCGTCTCCACTGCTTTCATATCTTTGGCAACATGGACGGCATTTAAGTATGCAAAGAATACGATTTTATTTAATAGGTTCTTCATACATATATATGTATATATATTGTTCTAAGATGGCTGTTCGATTCAGATTTCGTCTGCCAGGAAGGTGAATGATAAATTTTGCATCACCTTGTACGTATTCAGCAACACCTAGCAGATTGCCCGTCGCAACATGGCGTGTCGTTGAGTAAATGATATCTACTTTTTATGTTGATACATACGTAAGTACATACATATATACTATGTATGTACATATATAAATATATGCTGTCTACATACACATATATGTATGTATGAAGGTGTTTTTGTGAAAACTGTTTTCACACCAACAAATTGAAATAGTGTTTCGCATAACAACCAGCAATTATGCCATAAATGGCGGGCAAAAAAAAAAAAACACTGAAAACAACGCGAAATAATAATGCAGAATGAGCAGAAAAAAGCAAAATTAACAATAATAATAATAAACTACATATATAAATAAAAATGTACATGCATATGTGATAAGTGACTATAGGGACGCGATGTTTAAAAAAAAATAATAAATAGTAGTTTTCTCTTTCTGCCGACTTTGAAAAAAAAAAACTATCCAACTTGTTGAACAGCTACTTGCTTGCTTACTTGCCAGTTGCAACCCTGGTGTCAGCTGTCAAAATTAAATTTTGTAAACGAGCAAAATAAATAGATTAATAAATTTTGCATATAATACGTAAATAGAAACATATATTTTCATAAAGCCAACCAAAAACGAATGTTAAGCGAAACAAAACGGGTATTTCTGTGCCGTTAAATTAAAGTAGCTTAACTCAAAATATGGCGAACGGAGAAAAATCGATTTTTTGTCAAAATTTAAACTATTGGACCAATTGGGATTTTTAAAAGAGAAAATAATAGATTTGCAGTGTTAGAGAAGGAATAGTTGTGTACTACAAATCTTAAAGCAAAGTTAATAGCGAAAAAATTAACTTTTATAACTTAAGTGCTTTTATTGAATGCAATTTTTACGAAAAGCAAAATTAACTCCAGTAAATTTTTTTTGTTGAATTGAATTCTTTCCAATAAGCTTTTATATCCATTTAACTCGAGTTAAGTGTTTTTAATAAAATGAAAACGCAAATAAGTATGCCCACATAATTCTAGTTAGGACGTTTTAATAAAATGATTTTCATACAATACTAGACTTAAGTGCAGATAAGTTGCTTTAACTAATGCAAAATGTTTCTATTTGAGTTAGGATAATTTTTATATCCTAATAACTTTTTAATTATTACTCCGACTTAAATGGGGATAAGACAGATCGATGGGGGTTCTTCCAAAGATTAACACTATAACAATAACTCAATTTCGCTTTATCTCGAGTTAGGCTACTTTAATTTGCGGGCACAGATTTAATTATGCAGATTCAAGTGCTATTCACAATAGCTTGGTTCCGTTACTTTGCATCATTACTACTGTTCAGGTCGACAAAGTGCTAAGCGCTTTCAACTCAACTCACTAAACCAATCCAACAAGCTTAGCTTTTGTTGTTGCTTTGCATGTTATTCGCTAGCTAGTGTTTATTTTCGAACTTGCTTGTAAAGGAAAGCAGCTAATGTAAGTACATCGTACATAATGGGTTCTTTAAAAAATACATACACACATACATATGTATGTATTAATGTGTGTATTCATACATACATATGTACATTCCAAAAGATGAACTCCAGTCTTCAAAGCCAATTGAAGCTGAAAGACTCTCTGCGCCCCCATTTAGGCGCCAGAAGTGCATTCCGCTGAATTGACTTGTAAATTAAATTGTGTGCGAAACATCTGCACGTACAAATGTAGATACATTGCAAAAAAAAATTTAGATATATACCAGAGGCGGTCGCTTTATACAAGCCGAGAAGCCCGGCTTGCGTACACATTTTCGTTCATTTCATACGAAATTCTTTAAAATCTGGTCATTTTACGTTTTAAATGTGTTTACTATTTAAGTTCTCAATAATATAGCCCATACTGTAACATGCCCCTAAAAGCCTGCTAAGGAAATAGCGCAAATACACCACCAATCCACCTCACAATGTGTATTTTGTTTCTACAGCCACTCACAGCACAGTGAGCATGCTTCAACGTTTCCACACATTAGCTTTTACGTGGCTTTCAAAACAGAATAACATAGCTTGTTTTCTCGCTTTCGCTAAGGAGAAACCAATTGCTTATTTTCAGACTTAAATTGAAAAAAAAAACTAGCAAAGCACTTTTTTTATTTTTCACGTCAAATTTGTATGCGAATATGAAGCTGGCTTCGGCATTCAAAAGTTCAGTATTCACAGCCACATGCATATTTGATTTGATTTTCGTTTGCATGTAGGTACATACTTATGCAAATAATTTCTTACATCTGCATGTGCATGCAAACATAAATATCAAATACCAGATTATAAAAGGGTTGATTGTGATTTTTGGCGACTATTGGCACAATATCAAGATAATTTTAAAAAGCGGTGGAAATCAAATTGGATCTCAGTTTTTCAAACACTAAAGCACCCATTTTTTAGGCAATAAGCAAATACACTTGCTACTGCGTGGTATAAGGAAACTAAAAATACCTCTGCGCTTTCGTGTAAGATTTCCCTAGAGCACGTTTTTATATTTAATTAATTATGTAAATACGAAATTTTTTATTTTAAAAATGTTCAGAGTAAAATTGCAAAATCAAGAAAAAACAATTTTAATTTAAAAATGTTTATTTTTATTTTAAGCACTATGAGATTTTGAAGGAAAAACTTTCGTTTTTATTCCATTAATTTTAATTTTTAATTTAAACATGTTTCTTTTTGAATCCTAAATACATTTTAGTTTAAAAAATTTAATTTTTAATTTAAAAAATTTAATTTTTAATTTAAAAAATTTAATTTATAAAATAAAAATGACTTGGTTTAAGACGTGCATTATAAAAATAAAAATTTTATTTTTGATTCCTTTTCTCTGAGTATACAAACAAAAAAATGTGTCTCGGGAAAACAAAAATAAAAAATACATATGAAAAAAACAAAAAAAAAAAATAAACGAGAAAAAACGATTTTCAAATACCCGTACAAACATACGCGTAATAAACAAACAAACGAGCGTTCGAGCCACTCGAAAATGTTAAAAAGAAATCGAGAACTCTAAGGGCCGTTTACTCAACCTCTGATTAACGCTAACCGGAGGACAAAGGTACGGTTAAGCGATGGACTGCATTATCGACCACATGTTAAATGCTTGCTTCGATGAAGTCGATAATGATGTTTAACCGAACTTTAGCCGTGGTTAGCGTTAATCAGAGGTTGAGTAAACGGCCCTAAATCAAAGTCAATGACGGGACGCAATCAGACTTTTAAATAATACAGCAAAGGAAATTACATAAATGGCTAATGGTTATGCTTCACACATAGGCTTTCCCAGGCAATTTATGCTAGGTCCGCCACTGATATATACATAGTATGTCTGAGCGATTTACATATGTACTATATAATTGCATGCTTACATATGTATTCCAGTTTGCAAGTACTTTTCATAATATGCAGACTAGAGATGGCCGATCCCGTGATTTTTGAGGAACGGAGTGATTCGTGACTGTGAATTTTTAGTCACTGTGCATGACAGTGACTTTTAGGGTGCCTGACAGGAACCAAGACTTTTATTCACTTTTGAATAAAAGCAAATAAATGTGGTTAATCGAATTATATTTTTCAAGTACAGTTATAATAGCTAAGCTTGTACAGATGCTTTTTAGTGTGAAATAAAAGTTATTCCTAATAAATCAAAACAAAAATTTATATAAATTGGAACCAGTTTTGCTGCTCAAAAATTTCAAAAGGTGGCCCAAAAAATTAAAAAAAGTGGCCCCAATTTTTTTTTTTTTTAGCTAAAACACATTTTCATATCTTTTTGTGGTTTATTTAATGCTTAAAGAAAATGGAATTTAAAATATTCTCTACACTAACGCAGCGTTAATATGATCGTTCGTTGAGCAGACGGAATAACCCGAGAAAGGCAAGGAATTAAAAAAAAAATACTGTTATTGTCTTCGTTGAGCCGTAGGAAAGTTAACGAACAGCCCAAATTTCAATGTATTCAAGGGTAGTGTTGGCAAACAAATTAAATAAAGAACCTTTGGAAACGGAGAGTTGCCAATGCAAAGTAAAATAGTAACAAAGGGGTTTTTTGTTCTTATATTTAAGAAAAAAACTAAATATTATTTAATAATTATAGTTTTGAAAGTAAAAAAGGACCAAAAGTGGCCCAAATTTTTAAAAAGGTTCAAATACTTATTGCATATTTTCAAAAAGTTGGGTTCAGGTGGCCTGGCTTTAAAAAAGGTTCAAATTGCCACAGTGGCCCAAACGGCAACGCTGATTGGAACATAACTGCATTTTACTTAGTTCCCTACACGGAAACCCTATATGGATGTCACATATATGGATAATCCTGTCTGATCCATAAACTATGAATGTCACATCCACATAATGGATGCCTTTTCCATATTTCTTTATATATTAAAAATTTTGTTTGATGTGATACCCATAGTTTATGGATCAGACAGGATTATCCATATATATGGATGTGACATCCATATAGTTTTTTCCGTGTAAAAATGCGTTTGGAAATCTTTAACAAAATCAATTGAAGTCAATTTAAAACATTATTTAACAATAAAAAAAAACTATACATTTTTGAAATGTTCATGCTTTCAAAATACGTGATTTTGAAAATCAGTCACGGCGGTGACCAATGACTTTTCAGGAACGGTGCCAAAATCACAGGTAGGTACACCAAATATTTGCCATCTCTAATGCAGACATATGTACATATGTATAGGTAAATATGTATGTATGTAGTTGTTTATTTATTATTTATATATATACAAACATATACATTTTTATTTCTTACATTTTATGCTTTTGCAATAAAATTGCATGGCGTTACAAATTGATTGCGTTGTATACAAATCAATCTTTTTATGTGCACATCGTTATTCACACATAAATATAAGCAAATTTCAACTTGTCCGTGGTTTAACAGCACAGTTCGGGCGGCCATTAAAAAGCGATGCAAAGCTTACTCTGCTTGGAAAAGAGACCGAACTGAAATGAAATGGAGTTCATTTAAAGCAGCACGTAATGAGGCTACTTTCATTATACGGCGCGAAAAACGCATTTATTTCTCTAAAAAACTCCATCCCTCTCTACCTAACAATGTCCTGTGGCGTAATCTTAAGTCATTGCGTGTTCACGTTAGCGATAAGTCTGTTTGTACGCTAAACCCTGACACTTTAAATGATGTATTTGTAAATGGTGTAACCTCTTCTTGTCCTCGTACTTCCATGTCCAAAGCTAGTTCCTATACAACACCTTCTGGTCAGATGTTTGAGTTTAGTGCAGTGTCTGAATTTGATGTTGAAAAAAGCGTGTATAAGATACAATCTAACGCAATTGGAGAAGATGGCATACCAATAAAGTTTATAAAAATAATATTGCCAGTAATCTTACCAACCCTTACGCACATAATTAACCATAGCTTCACAACCTCCTGCTTCCCTGATGCGTGGAAAGTTGCCATAGTCATTCCTGTTGCCAAAAACAAGTCTGCTGCTAGTCCTTGTGACTTTCGGCCTATAAGTATATTACCTGCTCTATCGAAGGTTGCTGAATCACTTATGTCTGAGCAAATATATCGTCATGTTAATGTATACAATTTATTGTCACAGTTTCAGTCTGGATTTAGAGCCAAACATAGCTGTTCAACAGCTATGATAAAAATATTGGACGATATTAGAATCGCTTTTGACAAGAAATGCTTAACGTTGCTTTGCTTATTAGACTTTTCTAAAGCATTTGACACAGTTAAACATGACTTGCTTTGCCTAAAATTACGTGATAATTTTGGTTTTGGTGCGTCCGCGGTGCAATTGATGAGAAGCTATCTAACAGGTAGGTCTCAACGTGTAAAGGTAGATCTAAGGTTCTCTTCGCTACGTCCAATACTGTCTGGTGTTCCCCAAGGCTCTATTCTAGGGCCTCTTTTATTTAGTCTATTTGTAAATGATGTGTTCTCTGTATGTCAGCATTCTTGTATTCATGCATATGCGGATGATATCCAATTATATATGTCCAGCCCTCTTGAACAGGCTGTGAACTTATGCTCTAGCTTCAACCAGGATTTGTTTTCTCTAAAGTGCTGGGCTGTACAAAACGGCCTTAGTCTGAATGTCAATAAGTGTTATGTGTTACCTATTTGTAAGAAACGCGTGAAACCCTCAGATATCCCCTCCTTGTATATTGGTGAGCATGCTCTCAAAGTGGTGTCTAAAATTACTAACTTGGGATTTGTTGTTAATTCTGACCTCACGTGTACAGATCACATCAATGCAACGGTTGGAAAAGTGTACCTTACTTTGAGGAGCCTTCGAATATCTGCCCAATTCACGCCGATTACCATAAGACGAAAACTAGCTATCCAACTTATAATGCCTATAATTTGCTATGCGGAACTAGTGTACAGCAGACTAGATTCTCAGTCTGCTCATAAGTTGGATGTAGCTTTTAACCATGTCACGCGATATGTGTACGGGCTAGGGAGATTTGAACACATATCCGCTTGGAAGACTAACCTGCTGGGGTGTGAACTCGGTGAGTATTTGAAGGCAAGAAATTGCATCTTTCTTTTCAACCTCATGAATGAGAAAACGCCAAGTTATCTGTATGAGAAGCTGACATTTGCTAAATCCGCCCGAGTGCATGGCCTTATAATTCCAGAATATAACTTTCTGCCATCTGCTAGACTATTTTTCATCAACGCTATTCGTATATGGAACTCTGTTCCTACAAGTATTCGTAGTAGCGTGAACAAAAGCAATATTAAGACTGTCTTGTTGTCATACTTCCGTAATCAGTAGAGTAATATTATACACCTATATGTATGTTAAACCCCTAGATGTGCTATCTATAACTTTCCTTATCTTTTACTTTTGTATATTACTTTATTTATCTTATCTTACTACTTTCTATTCTTACTATTACATATAGTCATGATCTTTTTCTTTTTGGTCTAAGTCCTCTACCTTTTTCTTCTACTAGTTTTAAGTTATGTATCATAAATAAATTTATTACTTATAGTATTCTAAGAATCGTTGTACTACAAAAGACTTTGTTCTTATTGTACTGATAAATTATAATAAATGAAATGAAATGAAAATTTATATGTAGATATATCTATCTTTAAGATACAGTGTGTCGACATTATGCAGATACATATGTATGTACATTTGTGACCATATGCACTTAAGCATACAGTTAGGATAAAAATAAATGCAGTTTTGGCTGTCACGTTTCGTCAAAATTTATACTTGTTTCGTTCATAATATTCGCCTTAGTAAAGAGTTCCTCTGTTCTAGCTTTAATACGAGTATAAAGTACTAATTTAGCTCTACGCAGACAACTCAATTTATTCATAGCATTTTATGAATTGAAGTTAAAAAATTGCATGCTGTCTTATGCAGAGTTTTAATTTGAAACTCAACAAACTATTCTGAAACTCAAGCAGCTATTTAAAAAAAAAACTAGAGTGCTGCCCACTGTCGAAACTCTACAGTTTTTCTAGATGTTTTCTTATGACTATGGTCCAACTATAGTTTTTGTATAATTGTTTGTTGTTATTGTCACTGTTAGTATTTAGTTATTGTTCCTGTTGATGCTGCTCCTTTTGTTACTACTTTCACTGCTACCATTTTGTTGTTGTTGGTGTGGTTGTCGTTACTCGTTTTCACAATTGTCCTACCTAATTCTTTCCTTCTATTTCTGCTCTTTTATTTTCTCAATTTTTTTCCTACTTACTCTTTCTTATCCTTGTTATTACTTGACTTTGTGTTTCTGTTGTAGTGCTTTTGCTAATTCTCTATATTTCTACTTCTTTGAAAATACACACCACTTCCAGCCAAACATGTTCACAATTGCATGGTAAGTTTGGTGAGCATACACAAACTCACCTATGCACGGGCATTGCGACAGCTCTGTAGTGTTCAAAAGCATGCAACAACAACCACACGGGAATTTTCCAACGACGATTGCGGGCGCATTTTCTAACCAATTTTAATAAAACCTTTCCAATGGTGTTTTTAGTTTGAAAATCCGTTGAGTAGTTTCGACGTAGATAGATTCTCCTCTATAGATAGATTCTCCTCGCTACTGTATAGCTTTTCACTCTGTTGGAACTGCGTCTGTTCATGAATGATTTCTCATCCATCGTAAACAACAAGATAGCTTGTCTGAATTCTTTAATAATTGCGGCAATAGTTCACAATTAATATACGCATATCCACATAGATACATATGTACATACTTTTATGTATGTTATGTTATGTATTTTTATGCATGTAAAAAAATCCATACAAGATAATTGCAAGAAATGCTGCAAAGATTCACACTTCACACTCCGTACGCATGCGTTGAACTTTCAGCGAAAAAGAAAATAAATATGTATCTTTAGCGCCATTTGTTGTGGTACAAAGTATGAAAATTGCGAATTTTTGAGTTTAATTGGTTACATGTGATTGAAGTTGTTGGTATTTTCGTTGCGAAAACAAATTACGCTTTCTACCCATTTTACATGCATTTTTTGTAATTACTGAGCTACTGTTTTTATGTTGCATACGAGTTTTTGCACTTTCATTTCATATCCATACCCCGCAAGTACTTTAAAAAATAGATTAAGATAGGTACTATAATTTGTTTTTGCTAAGTTCAAAGGTAATGCAACAATGTAAGTAAAATTATTTTAAGCAACTTGCTCTTGAGTGCATTTGTGAAAGTAAGTACTCGTAAGAAAACAAAAACAGTTAGTGTTAATAAAATGGGCTTAGCAACAGCTAAATTCTTTTTTTTTTAAATTATAGGTATGTTAAATTGGTATGTAGTTTGCATACATATACATACATACATATTTATGTACCTATAATGACAGAAATCACAAAAAAAAAAAATAAATATACATCTTGGTACCCAAACAAACAATCAACTTTAATCGAGGTAATCTGAGACTTTGGCAGGCAGTAATAAATAATTTTACATTCCAAGTCACAATGAAGAAGGGCTTAAATGATGAAATGATGAGAGGATAAACAATATGACAAAAAAGATAAAGAATTAAAATAAGTGAAAGAAGCCATGAATTGACCCTAAACGCTGAATTCATATTTCGTGAGATGATTTTTCATGGCAGAAATACATGCACTCGGAGGGTATTCCGAACACTGTCGAGAGTGACCGCAGCGGATTTTTAATCAAAAATATAATTACATACGTAATTAATTTAATTTTGGTCCGCGATGATTGCCCGCGTGACGATTCTAACACGGGACTCAGTAACAGGGTTAGGATTTGCCTCATTTTGGCTCCTCACTCACACATGCCTCACTCTTGAGGTTGCAGCTGAATGTGCGAACAACTGAGGCCACCCAATAGCGCGAGCGCTCTGCATGTGTGGCAGCAGAGTACGCAGCCAAGAGGCGGCAAGTCAGCAGCGCTGCCTCTCCTCAGCTGCGCCCTCATATGTTACTCTGAGTGAGTGAGGAACATGAGCCAGGCCTCATAGCCTGGCAGCCAAACGTCTGTAGTGTGTGGTATGGAGAAATTTAAAAAGTCTTAAAATTCAAAAAAACAAAAAATAATTTTTGGTAAATGACAATTCGTTATCATGGCATTCATTTAAGCTTATTAACTTATTAAATTTAATATAAGTTTACTCCCAATTTGAAATTAAAAAAAAAATGTTTTTAAATTGAAAAAAAAAATAAAAAAAAAAAATTTGGTTGGACGAAATTTGCACATAAATCTAGCATTCATTTTTGCGTATTGAATTTCAGAGCCATTGATGCATTATTGACTGATTTTCTGCGCAGCGTCATCATTTACTCGCACGCATTACACCGAGAGCAGAGGAAACCTACGGCGGCTCAGCTCACACGCAGCGTGAGCCGCTCATTCCTACATCACTCATTCAAAATGAGTGAAGAAACAAACAAAACTCTCACTCTGCGTTCTAGATGAGTGCGAAACGCAAACGGTCACTCATCATCATGCCGTGAGGATGAGATTCCTCACTCACTCACTCATACTCTGAGTTTCTTGCTACCCTGCTCAGTAAGCGTACACTCTACCCTTTCTAAAGGCTTTTCTGGGGACCATTTCACCCATTTCGCAGAACAGGTAAAGAGTAGGTACATAATTTGAACTAAAGGAAATCGAACTGAAGGCAGTTAATGATAACTATTTCTAAAACTATGGGGAGGGCTGGAACAGCTGTCACTAATCCATTTTCAGCTTCTATATGTATGCACATTGTACATATGTATGCATTTTTGATTGAAACCCATAATGCAAATGTAAGGATTCACCCTAATGCACATACATACTATATGTAGGTGCACGTACACATTTATAAGGAAGTCGTCAAATTTCGCAAAAATACATTCTTCATGCACTTCTTCATTTTTTGATTTTTATTCATATTACTTACCTTTTTCGCGCCTCCTTGAACGCTGCATTTCGGTTGGGTTATTAAATCTTGTGTCGAATTGCATGCTGATACATGCATGCATATGCAGGTATACATATTAGCATGCTTTTGTATGCACATTAGGGTGGGGCGATTTGTATGGAGGGAAATTAATCGATATCGCGCCAACGAAATTCGGATTGCTTTCATTTTTTTTTTTGAGTAGAAAAGTCCCCCACGACTGTTTAGACCAGCAGTCTAAATATTTAGCACCCCTTCGAGTCGGATTGTCTAAAATTAATTTTGGTGTTACGGAATTTCTTTTTTATGGAACAAGACGGAGTTTTGAAAATAAAATTGCGCAAAAATCGACAACAAAAAAATAACCAGGCCAATATGCACATCGAATTGAAGGAAAATTTTATGCTGAATCCAGATATTAAATCAGAATTAAAGTCGGATGATCCGTTTTCGAGGTATAGCCTGATTTGCGTATATGGACGCTGAATGTCCAAAATCGCATATTTTCGCGATTATCTCTTGCTGTGTACCAAATATATCTTAAATTCTTTTGCGAATTTCTTAAAGATAAGTCAATACAATATAGGAGCAATGTTTCAAAATATTAAATTATTCGCCGTTATAGGAGAACTAGAATTCACTCTTTTTTTTATAGCCCAAAATCGCGGTATGGGATCTCTATGTTATAGCCATTCGATTTCGATGATTTTCGCTGACAGTGCTTTGTGTACAATAAATTCTCCATACCCCAAATTTCAGAATTTTCGCTTCAAAATTTGAAGAGTTATACCCCATATTGGTTTGGTTATTGTTTTTGTCGATTTTTGCACAATTTTTATTTTCGTCTTGGTCCATAAAAACCAAATTCCGGAACATCAAAATAAATTTTAAACAAATGTCAGGGAGGAGTTTTCTACGCAGAAAATGAGAAGAATCCGAGTCACGGCTGCACATTAACGTTATTTTTTATCAATAACCGAAAAAATATATTGTTTTCAATTCAACTTTGAAAAATTTTAACGTTAAGTGCTGAACAAAAAAATACTGTTTTGATAATTATCAAAAAAAATTATGAAAAAAAATTTCGTTTTGTTGATTATCAAAAAACAAGTATTGAAAAAATTTTGTTTCGGTAGCCAACAAAAAAAATTATCAAAAAAAATAACGTTAATATAAATTCAAAGTAAAATGAAGCTGTAAGCCCGAAACAAATTTTTATTATTATTTTGTTTTTGATAATCAACGAAACAAAATAATTTTGATAATTTTTTTTTGATAATCAACGAAACGAAATAATTTCAATAATTTTTATTTGGTATTCAACAAAACAACATTTTTTTGTTAATTTTTATTTGATATTCAACAAAACAAAATATTTTTGTTGGTATCGTTGTGCAGCCTTGATCCGAATGTCGATGGCGCGATACATTTTAGTAAATCGCCCCACCCTAATGCACATGTATGTATGTATGTATGTAAACAACCATACCTGACTATACCTACTTAGTAGCCTCTGCAACATAATACAAGAAGAAAGATGAGCATTTCTGCATTTCATAGCGTTTTCACATAAATTTAAAATATTCAAGGGACAACATCAGACATTCATACAAACAAATATATTTGCATGCAAACAAGTTGTCTGCAAATACCTTTTTTGGCGATTACTTGCTAATTTTTTTTCTTTTTGGAGGGGAAATGCAATGCAGACACGATTTTTAGTAGTCAGTTTTGTAGTTGTTTTAGCTGGTGGCGATGTTGCAACGCTCAATGCAAATGCCAATATGCACAATTTTATATGCAAAATATACCTACATATGTACATATGTATGCATATGTATATAGATTTTACCAAATAATAATTTATATTTTTGGCATGCTGTTGAATCGTGCCCCAGGCGACGGGCGCAAGCAAAACAGCAAGGATTTTAAATTGGCAGATAATGAACTGCGATGAAAAAAAAGTGAAGATTCGCAGCCAATCAGAAATTTTTGCATATGCAAGTGGCATGAGAAAATAACAATGTTTAATGTAAAGTATGAATGTTTACCTCAGCCTTGTCCTTGCTGCTGCTGTCTCGTCTGAATATCCATTATTTTTTATAATGATCAGTCAGCTGAAATTGGCACTTGGCAGATAAAAGTGTACGAGTAATTGCTAGAGAAACAATTTTTAAAAATCGCGCTACTTTTTTACACATTTCTTGGTTTCAAAGTTTAAGGATGTTAATTTGAATTAGGTACTCAAACCTAATTTTTAAAAAGTGTGCAAATAACAAATAATTGTGCAAATTACAAATTTTCCTTTACTTATTTCGTTTAGAAGAAAGTAGTTTCCATGAAAATGAAGAAATATTTTAGGAAGCATGTTTCTGGAACAAGTGTTAACGCAAAACTAAAAACAGAGCTCTTCTAAACACTACAGCTAAACTAAGCTTTATTTCTCAGGGAAACTGAAGTTCAAAAGATCAAAATGAAATAGTTAAAACATTTAATTTTTATTAAGCATGTAAACAACAAACTTTAACCGCCAACTTCCGGTCCCGTGCTTCACAGTTAGAAGTGAATAAATAAAAATAAATAAAAATACCAACAATTAACATTAAATAACAAGGCACACATGCCACAACAACAAATGAGAATACCTAGCATACATACATACATACAATATTTATCACAGATTATGCCACACAACACATTCCATAAATTGCTCCATCAAAATAAAATGTAAATACCATAAAAATGCAATAATAATAATCTGAAATGAAAATAGAATGAACATATGACATAAACATGCGTATATCTAATGAGACGATCTATGATTTAGTGGCAAGCATAAAATCGAATGCTATGAGTACGAAGAATTGAATGCTAAGAAGAGAGGAAAGAACTCATAAAAGTGTTGCTGTAGCGAAAGGAAAACTCTGAATGACAGCAAAGTTGGTGTCAAATTGAAAAATAAAATGTGAAAAGGAGCTTTGGATATGAATTGGCTGATAACACTGCTCTACAGCCAAAAAATACTCTGAACGCGACCATCCTTTCTATATGTAAAATCGGTCGCTGATTCCGAAAATCGGGTTCATTTTTAATTCTATGGGAAGATTTTTGAAATATCGGCAATTTACCGTTATTTGGCCAATGAGTCCACTTAATCCTGTATATCTCTTTAACACAGTGAGTTATCTTCCTTAGGGTCACACCAAACGAAAGAAAATTAAATTTCCTTTTCACGGCTACTATAACATTTTTCTCTAGTTCTTATAGTTTCTGAAATATTGACGATTAAATTTGAATTTTTTCGATTTTTTACGATTTTTTGAAGAAAAAATTTACATTGTCAGGCAATATCTTTAAAACCAATGATTTCACCTTCGGTTTTACTCCTTTGCGTGAAGCTCCATTCCATTTCCAAAAAAATAAGCTATCAACGAAGAAAATCCATGGTAAACTGGAAAAGTTATAGGCGATCAAGTAAATACAACCAAGTCGCGCAATGCCTCTGCACGGGTACATTCTATGCATATTGTACCAATACCTACACATCTGCAGTAGCAGCACATCCCTCACGGAAAAAAAAGTTAGTTGCAAAAATAAATATATTAAAAAGTGATTTATATTCAACTAATTTTAAAGTAGCTTTAAACAAATGCAGCGCGGGACAGTTTCTTGTATATGTACATATTTATATGTAAACACATGTTTTCAGATCTAAGTATGCCAAGATTGTTTTTCCATTTTTTGGTTACCGTTTTTCAGCTTCACTTCCCATTAAACACTGAAAACGAAATTCTCAAACGGAGAAAATATTGTTTCATATTTATCATTTGAAAATTAACATAAATTCAATTGTTTCTCAAATATTGTTTATCAACTTGAGAACGATTTGCGAAATTTGAGGAAAATTTGTTTCGCATTTTTACCATTTCTTGAATTTCGACATCAAATGCAGGATTCAGTTATTTATATTAAACTACAAATAAAGTAGTTGAAAAGAAACTCAAGATAAAGTTATTTATTTTAAACTACTAGTAAAGTAGTTGAAAACAAATGCAGGATAGGGCAATTGACTGCTTGCTATGACATCGCCGTGTTAAAAAAGTCAGTTCATTGCAAAGGAAAAAGTCACATTTTCAATTAGTTGCTATTGAAAATAAAGTAGTTTATAAAGTGATTTAAAATTAATTAAATTTCTTACAGGGATTGGCAGCGCAGTAGATACAAGCGCGTTTACGGGTATAACATGCATAGAATATACCCGTGCAGAGGCACTGCGCGACTTGGCTGTATTTACTTGATCGCCTATAACTTTTCCATTTTACCATGGATTTTCTTCGTTGATAGCTTCTATTTTTCCCAATAGAATGGAGCTTCACGTAAAAGAGTAAAACCGAAGGTGAAGACATTGGTTTTAAAGATATTGTCTGACAAATTCAATTTTTTCTTCAAAAAATCGTAAAAAATCGAAAAAATTCAAATTTAATCGTCAATATTTCAGAAACTATACGAGTTAGAGAAAAATGTTATAGGAACCGTAAAAAGGAAATTTAATTTTCTTTCGTTTGGTGTCACCCTAAGGAAGATAACTCACTGTGTTAAAGAGATATACTGGATTAAGTGGACCCATTGGCCAAATAACGGTAAATTGCCGATATCTCAAAAACCTTCCCATAGAATTAAAAATGAACCCGATTTTCGGAATCAGAGACCGATTTTACATATAGATAGGATAGTCACGTTCAAAGTACAGACAAAAAATTTCATTTTGTGATCCAGTGTAATGATAGATATTAGTTATGTAAGTCTCGAAAGAGGCGCTGAAAATCGGCTTTTAAAATCTAGTCTAACTATTCAGAAGTTTCGTAAATAACCTCGAAGCTTTATGCTTTTTCACATGAGGGTTTTATACACTTCACTCCATATTTGAATTTGTATTACAAGCTTGCTCTAACAGACATTAAAATTTTTCCTACAAAACCTCTCCCATATACCATCGTATTCAAGTGTTGTATTTTTGTGTACTTGCTCTAGGCACTTTAGGTTGAAGTGGCTGCCTTAGGGGCACACTTAGGCCAGTGCAGAGGCTGATTGTGATACCACAAGATGAAAAATACAAGTAGATTACTCCTCCCGTTTAAACCAGTTTGATAACCTAATGAAATTAAACGGGTCCTTTATGTCGGCATCCGCGACTTTACATAGGCTATCCAGAAAAGGTGTCTCAAGAAAGCGTCGCCTGGTGTTGTTAAGAGCGGGGCAGTGGCATTAGGCACTTTACACTTTATTAAAATCATCTTTATTTATGTCTATTATAAGCACTTAAATTGTGTTAAACTGTTCCGTGCAGTGCTGCTAACATGAGATCGCAACAAATCTCTGCTGATGCAGGACCAACAAATACTGAGATAGCGATTTGAGAATGACTCGAGAACTAGCGCTTTTCTCAAATGTTATGGAACGATTCGAGAAACTGACGAGAATCATAGCGTTCCCAAACTTTGGTATACAGGTGGCTTTGCTACCAAATGGTCTACATTACTATTAGAAATTTTCTTTGATGTTTTGTTATGTTATTTTATGAAAATGTATATAATTCTCATTTATTTTATTGAATATATTATGTATATAAATAGTAAGTGATTAGGGTGGTGGATGGGGTTGTGGATGGTTCAACAAGATCAACTATATCGGCCGCAGGTTAATGAATTTTTTTTTTTTTTTTTTCAAATGAGGCATGAATGGCGGCAACAACAACATCGTGAACGTCCGTCCGCAGCTTAAGGAAATTTTTTTTTTTGTTTTTTTCAAATGTTGCATGAATGGCGGCAACAACAAAATCAACTATATCGGCCGCAGGTTAATGAATTTTTTTTTTTTTTTTTTCAAATGAGGCATGAATGGCGGCAACAACAACATCGTGAACGTCCGTCCGCAGCTTAAGGAAATTTTTTTTTTTGTTTTTTTCAAATGTTGCATGAATGGCGGCAACAACAAAATCAACTATATCGGCCGCAGGTTAATGAATTTTTTTTTTTTTTTTTTCAAATGAGGCATGTATGTATGTAATTCACATATCCAGAAAATTATAATTCTCAAATCGATGTTAGTGTAGGTACTTAGTTCTGTAATGAGATTCTAATGAGAATTTGCAAATATTTATTTTTCTAATCAGTTTCCAATGGAATTCTAGTGTAGTTTTCTACCTTCACTTTCGATTAGAGAATAGATTGATAATTAGACTAGTTATATAATATAGTCACCACAAATTCTCTAACGCTAGAGATTGTGTTGTTGAGAGACTAGGTGTACAGATGCTGTAGAAGCTGCAAGAATAATGATGACTTGAAACACTCCTAGCGTCTGCCACTGTTTCCTTGTGGGATCCTTTCCTGCACAGCCCGGGGTAAAATGCAAGATATCGACGTAAAGGTTTTCATAAGCTTAATCAGGGTTTCAAAATGGTTCAAAAAGGTGGAGTAATCTGCTTTCGTGGTATCACAATGGGCCTTCGTACTGGTCTAAGTATCCCACTATTTCGGCAAATACCCCAACCTAACCTTACCTAAAATCAGCCCCACGTTAATCTCGTCATCTCGATATTTTAAGAATCATAAAGTTGTACATATACATCAGCAGACTGGGTTTTTCAGCTTTAGCTCTTCCAATACTACCAAATATAATATCTATTTTGCCTTATGTCGCCTATCATTGCATCAATGACTTTTTTTTATTTTTCATTTCTGCTTTTAACTTTTTAAATTCTTTTCAATTGCCTTGCATTTTATTGTTTGTTTCATTGCACATGGCATACCAACCAACACCATTTCTACAATCAAATTTTTATAGTGTTTTTCACTTAGCAGATATCATCGTTTACGATGTGTGTGAAGTGTTCTTTCACGACCCTTCTTCAGTTTGTTATGTATTTTTTTTTTTGTGGTTGTTGCATTTTTGTACTTCATTTATCTTTTAACTGCAATGTTATGAATATTTTGTTTGTTATAACTTTTGATCTTTTTTTGTTGATTTTACCTGTTTACTTGTTGATTGTTGTTGTTGGTGTTGTTGTTGGTGTTATTGTTGTTGTTATTATTGTTGTTGGTGTTCTTGTTGTTCTTATTGTTGTTGTCATTATTTTGTTCCTGTTGTTGTCACTACTTGTTTCTATTTTCAACAACATTCTGAGGCCCTTCAACCGTTGCTTTTCCTCTTCCTTCTTGCTGCTTTCTTTTTCTTATTCTTCTCTCTGCCCCAAATCATTGCTGTTTACAAGATACTCGTTACGCGTTCACCGTTGAGGGCATACAAGTGTTACAAGAACAATAAAATTAATATTTACGAAAAAAAAAAAATGAGCGAGGGGAGCTAGTGATGATATGAATGGGAAAGTAATGGCGCTATGAAGCCCAAGATACGTGGAGAGAGAGATAGTGGGGACGAAAAACTAAACGAACACATCTAAAGATGCATACATACATATTTTTTACCTGTCTTGTCCAAAAAGGTGGCACTGAACACCTTAATGTTTAGTTTACATTGTAAGTGCACTGTCTGTTATAGCTTATATTTATATTCACACATGAGTATGTATGTATATATTTTTTGAATTTTGTTCTGATTCGTAAAGTCATTACATGAGTTCACATTTGGTGGCTCTTTAGTTAAACTTTTTCCAAAAGTTTGTAAAGGGTGCCTCGAAAGTCAGGTTTCTCTTCTGGGTGCCTATATATTGCCATTTTAGTCGATTTTAAGCTTAGCTTAAACTGAGTGCAAATGCCCAATAGGATATATTAATTATCAGGTGCTTTAAATCTTAGTTCTTTTCTTAAAATATAAAAGAAATGTTTGTTGTCTTACCAAAACAGCCAAAGTTCCTACCATTTTTGAACTGAGGTTAGATCAGTGCTCGATTAAATGTTTAACTTCTTTTTCGAGGCTTCCACTTCGTCACTTGCTCTTTGGCATGAACACTTCCATTTAATAGAGCCCAAGATGGCAGCATTTTTTTGGTATTGGTATTTAATGTAAAACAACTCCTTATCTTTTTATTTCCAGACTCATAGTCTTTTCACTTAAAAAATTGAAAAGGCATACATAACTTCAGCTCCCATATCGAATCATCCTTTAACTCAGAACAGTGAATCGCTACCAGAGTAGTTACCTATACAGATATTTTAAATGTTATCGTTATTATTGTGGCTTTTGTTGTCGCTTTGTTATTGTTGTTGTTGATGCTCATCTCTACCTAACAAAAAAAGGTCACAGCAGTTGTTATTTCTATAGCTAATGTTACTTCGTATTGTTTTTCTTATTAACAAGATAGTAACTACTTATGTACCTACGTATACCGGTACGGTACGACTTTCGTCTGTCAACCAGTCAACTCCAAACATTGTCGGCTTTTTTGCTTATCACTTTTGTCTGAGCAACAAAACAAAACAGCTATTGTTATTTATTGTTGTGTCGTTTTGATTTTCCTTTTTATTAACTTTGAACTTCATTGCCTCGTTTTCTGTATTTTTTTATCTCACAAGATCAACTAAATCCGCTTCTGAGGGCGATAGAAAAAGGTGCTGGTTGTGCTGGTTGCGCGCATGCGCACTTAATTTTAATACTTGGTTTTGGTCTTCTCAAAATCTATATATATGTATAAAAACATAGGTATGCATTTAGGTATGTATTTATAAATCAAATAATCAAACAGCACATGTTTAAATTTATCACACATTCCAATTTGTGACTGGTAACTATGTATAGTAGACCAGAAATGATACATGTAGTCAGCCACTCAAGCGTTAGTCTAGTGTACCTACCTGAACTTTCCAAATACCTATACCGGTACAAGAAAAATATTGCAGAAATTGTTTTAGAATAAAATTTAATTACATTCTCTTTTCAACTTTTTAATTAAATTCAATTGGCAAACCCATTTTCGTAAATCTGAATACAGTCTACTTTTATTAAGGTCATAAACAAGTATCATTTGCAGAGCTCTATTACCTTACTATAGATCTGCAACGTTACCATAAAGTTCAGTGGTTTTAAAACTCATAAAAAGAAAATCATTCTAGTTTTGTTTTACTATGTTCTAACTGTATTAAAAAGAAAAGGCAAATGCATTCCAATCTTTACAAAAAAAAAAAATTAAGTAGCTTTTACGAAAATATTATATTTTTTATTGCTCGCTTTTTTCCTAAGAATCTTTCTTACTTACTCCATCCACTTTGTGTTTTTTTTTTTTTTTCATTAAAAAGTATAATCATTATACTAAAGCGTTAAATGAAATACTTAAACGGTTTTGGTAATTAAAAACTGTTCCCAAAAAAGCTTATAAGTAAGTAGCTGTAATAAAAGCAGCTGCCAATTGCGTTTACAGTGAAAAAGAGAAGTGATGTTAAGATAAAGTACCTTAAGTAGTTAAATTTAATTAAAATAAACTTGAGGTAGACTAATAAAAATATTTTATCTGATTGAATTGGAATTTCGGATGTACTTAAAAGCAGACTGTATGTATTGTACAATGTATACATATGTACATGATTATCATGATAGAAGTACTAGCTGGACCCGTGCGCATCTTGCGCAAAAAATAATAAAACATACGGCGCCAGTCGATATAGTTTCTGCTCTCACGCCCATTTTAAAAAACTTATATTTATTTGGTTTTATGTCTACAGTGGAACTTATGGAATTTTCAATGAATTACGTATGTATATGTTTACATATATTTTTATATATACAGATGTACATACGTGGTCCCTGCCGACTTGGGTAATTTTTTTTCCACACGTTTGCCTTGGCAAGCAAATCAGTAGTCCAAGCTTACTCGATTTATCTGTTACAGTTCTTGAGTTTTTACTTATAAATCTTTGAAAATTTGCTCCTCTTGGCCCATTTTTCAAAATTTCAGCACGTTTCCTCATAACGGCATAACGTCATTTCATCACTCGGGCTTTATTAGTGACTGAATTATCATGTTTTACGTGTTTTTCGAAATACACACATATGCCTTATTTTCAACCCCAACTTTCTCTGTTCCCATTAGAATCTGTGTACCAAATTTCATTAAAATATTTCTATTTTTCCGCAAGTTAGAGTGTATACGGACGGACATGGTTCAATCATTTTTTTTTTTATTCTGATCGTTTTGATATACTCGTATATATTAAGGTGGAGTGAAAATTTTTTTTGGAAACTCAATTTGTTCCAAAGCCAGAACGGCACCTTTCTAGCCCAGAAATAAGCCTGTAAAATTTTATTGACCTACTCGCATGTTTGGAGGTGCCCCCAGCCCCACAAAATTGAAAAACATAGCACGATCTGGTCAAATGTGAAATTTCTAAAATTATGAAATCAAAAAAACGCAGTATGAGGATTGATAAACAGCCTAAGTTGAGCATTAAAGTGATTTTTTTTTTTTTTGGAAACAACAACAACAAAAGTTATTAAAGGTCAAAATTTATATTATGCATTTTTTAAATTGCAATTACTTAAAAACTGCTTAACCGATTTCGAATGTTTGTATACCATTGGATAGGTATTTTGATTCCCTTTAATTTGATATACATTTTATGTGGGTTCAATAACACTCCCCACTGCGGTGGTCAACCCCCCTTTTACCCCCCTTACTTTTCATATAAAGTACCACGCCCAATAAAACACCGTTTCGCATGCATAGCTAATTAATACCTTTAAAACGATGCCTTACTTATTAATTTTGGTAAATTATGTGAGCAGAAAAAGGGATATTTATAAAACATCAATTAGAAATAATATATATGATGAATAAACAAATTTCTGCGCAAACTTTTGTAGTTTACTTCCGTTCAATTTTATATCGTATTTTTTAATCTTTTTTGTGTGTGAATAAATATTATCAGATCAAGTGATTGTCATGTGTAAATAAATAAATCACTCACGACATACTCAACTCAATATTTATAAGCATAACTAAATACGAGAAAATACGATTAACACGATAAGCAAAAGATAGGTGAGTCAAAAGAAAAGTCACGAAAGAAAAGCAAACATTGCAGTAGCTCATGACAAATGATCTTTCTTGTTATGAGTAACATTTAGAATATTTTAAAAACTCCCACGCAAATTAATCAAATATGAATATTGACATAAAATAAAATTATAAGTAGTCATGCTCTCGCGATGATGATAAATCGTAGATCAAACAGTTGTACTATGATCATAGGTAACTGGTTTTTTCTTCAAACTAAATTTAATAAGTGACGACAGAATATCATTACTAATCTTACATATTACGCCCACCTACACTGCATAGAAAGATCAACAATCAGAGTGGAGGTGTTTTTTTAAATCCTACAAGGCAAAAAACAAAATTACCTACGATAGCCAACATGAATATCGAACTTATTCGAAAAAAATGCCATTTTTTGCTATAGTATCTAACCAGGGGTCGATCGTAACAGTCGTAAACGTGTAACTCGTTATCTAAAATTACATATGTGTATCGCATTATAACTAACGTCAACGTGTTATCGGTATCGTAAATCGGTATGATTACAAACGTGAACGAGTACTCGTTCGTTCGAACAGCATTCGATCATGCATCCATAACTTCGTTCGCTTAAAGCCTCACGTAATTTATGATCGAACGATAATCGTTTCATTCACGAATGTTACGATTCGACCCCAGTCTTTTCCAAAATTTCAATCAAACGTAACGCCACTCTAATGCAGTGATGACTTCATACATATAATTTCAAATACTTTTAGGAATTCGATATGTGAACTAGTAACTTGCTGACTTCGTTCCCCAATGGTATGTAAATAAATTTTTGAAACAATATCTAGATGCCAGAAGTGCAATTGCAGCTACATACATATGTACATATGTACATTAGATACGTTTTTTTTTTTTAATATTCCCTCCGGCACCGGAATATGAAAATAGTGTGTTTTAGAGCAAGTAAACTGAAAAAGAAGTTGACTTTTCCAAAAACTGAATGGAGCTACACCGAAAACCACGCAAATTCCCAGAATTTCAAGGTATGTTTAGATTTATGTATGAAAAATGTTAGGATTTTGCACAAGAAAAAAATTGATATCTACTCATACGTAGAATTAACCGCTAAAGCGAATGGCGTACTCAGTTTTTTGGTACACTACCCAGGGAAGGTAATATCGCGGCCTAAAGTGATCATTTTCTTTTTTTTCTCATGAATCTTCAATTTCTTGCCCTATACTCTTCCTGAAAGCGGACATTATTTTTTAATTAAATCACACGGTGGGCTACGTTATTTAATACGCATTCGAGAAATGTATAGCTATTAAAAATCGGATAATATTTGGATGAGTTCATTAAGTTTAAGTGAAGTAAAGTTGGGTATAAAAGGGCTGACATGATTTTAAATTTCTAAAAAATTTCAACAATTTTGCTCTTGAAGGCGGGTTTTTGGTAAAGTGAAATTTTTCTTTCAGTTTACTTACTCTAAAACACCCTATGTTCATATTCCGGTGCGGGATGGAGGATCCGAGAAGGTTTTTAGAATCCCATACAAAAAAAACTCATCTAATGTACGTATGTATGAGAAATTCCGGTGGAATGCCACTGGCGCAATGTCTCATAATACAACAAAAAAGCAGAAAAATGTGACACACTACAGGAAAAAAAACTTACTGAAATATAAAACTAAATAAATGTTAAAAAAAAGAGAAAAGAAAACAAATTTAAAACAAAAATAAAATAAAAAAAATCATATAATTGCAAATAAATTAAATGTGCAAAGATGCGACAATGAAGCAACATACAGAATAACAGACAACAACAACAAAAAACCATAGCTAACCGTGTATGCGACCACTAAAGTGAGACAACACATTCGACAGCAAATATTTGCTAATAGAAAAAAAAAAGATAAAATAAGTAGGTACAAACTAGCAGTTATATACATATAGCTATGTATGTAGCTTCAAATCAGAACATCTAAGTTGGAGTCTATTAAAGGTGGTAGCAAATGAAAGTTCGAAAAAACTACTTTTTAGAATGTTGAATGCTCAAGTCGTTTCAGAAATACGTTAAAAAATTTGTACAACAGAAATACTGCTTTTTACAAACTAATTAATTTACTATTAGATATTGCCTCAAGTTTCTAAAATAAAGTGATTCGCTGAGAAAATTAAAAGTGCTCATCTTTTGCACTCAGAATCTGGAAGCAAATAACTCGTTCAGTAGTTCAAAAAAAATACTCACTGCCTCTGAAAAATTGATGTTTATATTAAACTAGAGATTATCACACCACGTGCTCTTACTAATATTAGCATATTGAGTTTGTTCTAAAAAGTTACATAGAAAAAATATCATTCTTGACGTTAAAGCTAGTTAGTTACCTTATTTTTTATTTTGTCCGTTGAGTATATAATTATCTCATATGCCCTCACATCAATTTTCAGTACTCTAATACAAATATTTCAAGAGGTATTCGCTGTGAAAATTTCAGTTTATATGGGATGTGCCCATCCCTGCTTCACCAAGACCTATCGCATTCATTCGTTGAGTACGTAATTATTTCATATGCCTCCACACCAATTTTCAGCACTCTACTGTAAATATTTCATGCGATTATCGCTGTGAAAGATTCAGTTTATATGGGAGGTGCCCATCCCTGCTACACCAAGGCCTATCGCATTCATTCGTTGAGTATATAATTATGTAGTATTCCGTTAGACCAATTTCCAGTATTCCACTAGAAATATGTACTTCAAGAAATATTACGAAATAAAGGAAACTTTTGTATGGGAGGCGGCCATTCCTGCTTTACCAAGGCCTTGCTTTTTATCTGTTGAGCACGTAATTATCTCATATGCCCCGCACCAATTTTCAGTACCCTTTATCAAATGTTTCAAGAGATATTCGCTGTGAAAATTTCAGTTTGTATGGAAGGTGCCCATCCCTGCTTTACCAAGACCTATCGTTCTTATCAGTTGAGTACATAATTATCTCATATGCCTCACATCAATTTTCAGTACTCTAATACACATATTTCAGTTTGCATGGGATGGAGGTGCCCATCCCTGCTTTACCAGGAGCTAGATTGTTTATCCGTTGAGTAGATATATAATTATGTAACATGCCTTCTAGTACAAATACTTCAAGAGATATTACGAAATAAAGTAAAATTTTGTATGGGAGGTGCCCATCCTTGCTCTTCAATGAGATTAAAAATATGCCTATAACCTTCACCGGATGAAAATACTTAGGTGTGCACAGTTTCGTGAGGATCCGTTCAGCGGTTTTCCGGAGTTTAAACACAATTTCCATTTCACATTTATAATGTAAAAATATTTTCAGGAACAATCCCATCCTCTTTGAGTTACTAAGTAGTGCCAACAAGCGAAAAATTATTAGTGCACTTCGTGTAAATTTTCTGAAACACTTGTTAATTGGAAACTATAACATTTATTTAATGGTGGTTAATGAACAGAAGATTTTATTTTATGTGCACTTATGCATGTACATTAAGGCCGTCTCGTGTTATATGGACCAAAAAAAAAAGTTCACCGTACGCCATTACATAGAGAAAAATATATTGATATCACATCAGTTTCATTTATAGCTTGAGTAATAGACGTTGTGGTGTATAACTTATCAAGTTAAAAAGCTAACAATATGAAATTAATGAATGGTACATTCATACACATGTACCGGCACGGTTGATTTTAATGAATATTATTCAGATGAATATAAGAATTGCCCTGCGGGTATTACGTCAACTCTCTGTTCCAATACGTTTGTATGTTCTAGATATGTACATATGTATATGTAAATAATTTCATACTGTGTCTAAATAAATAATTGTTTTTAAAATGTGCTAAAATGGCAAAAAGGTATATTTAAAAGCTATACCTTTATTTTACAAACATAAGTAGGTATACATATATGTACGTATTTGTTTACTCAGTTGCTTTTTCAATACCAATGAAATAATAGCTGACACGAAATAAAAGAAGAAAATCAAATATGTATGTATAAAAAAAAGCTTGTAAAAAAAGTTCAGTAAAACATTGTTATTGCCTTCATCCTCTTCTTCTTTTTTTTTTAGTGAAACGCTAATAAGCCACAAAGTGTGTGTAAATTATTGGTTATGGGTTATTGGTTGCTAATTGAATTGAACTTCGAAAATCCGTTGAAATCTATTGTTGGCTAGGCTAAGTTGTGCAGGTATTGTTTGTTGTGCGATGCTTTTGTTTCTATTTATGTATTTGTAGATTTTTTTTTTCAAAGCTTTACGGTATAGAATAGAACATACTAAGGTTGTTCTCTGTGTCTAATCTTTTTGCCGAGATATCATGATATCTTGAGAAATTTGCCACACAGAGAGAGCGCACCTTTAAGAAAATAAAATTCTAACTGACTTCATTGTGAACTAGCATGTTAGTCATATTCTTTCCACTCTTTATACGACTGTTGTCGCTTTGCTTTGCTTGCTTCAATTTCGAATTTATTAATTTTTTATCTGAATAAAATAAAATACTTAAAAAAAAGAACTAGAAACATAAATTCAAACTCACTTCTCATAGAAGACTATTGTGAATGTAATAACATGGTTGCATTTCCCGTGATATTTTTCTCATGATATCAAATATCACGGGTTGAGGTATGAGAAATTTGCCGAACCTCCAAATGTGAAAAGACGTGTATTTTGTTGTTGTGCTCGGCAAATTTATCACACTTATGTTATCTCGGCAAATTTGCCAGGCCAAAATCACACAGAGAGAACAACCTTACTGTTAAAGAGCTGTTGTTTTGGATAGATTATTTACCTAACAAAGTTCAAATGCTTGGTAGGTATATGTTTGTACATATTTATGTACCTATGTACCTTTGTACATATGTCAATGAAAGGCTTCCACCTTCTAGGTATATTTCCATTCGTTCATTCTCGTAGGGTGCACCAGCCGTTACGTTTCGTTCCGCTTGAATTATGCATGCATACATTAGTTCCAATCATTTATACACCCAACAAAAAATCTACGCCTTAGTTTAGAATTATTACAGCAGATTTAAAGGCTACCGAAATAAGGTCTGAAAATTATAAGGGTAGAAAATTTGTATGGCGTAAGCCTAGAAATAAGGCTGATTTTCCTGTGTTGATGTCATCAGGCTATAAGGAATACTCTCTCTCTCTCTGAGAGCACACCTTATTTATAAGGTTTATCCACCAGGAAAATAAGGTGTATTTAATGCCTTATTGTGGTCTGAAAATAAAGCCTTTTGTAGTGTATTTATACCTTTAAATGTTTTAATAATAAGATGTTTATTTGTTTAGCTGCATAATTCACATTTTTTGAGCGACTTAAGCGTTGCGGCTATTCAATAATAAAAACATATATTCTGTTAGGGTTGAAACTTTATTATTCATGCATTTATATATGTATATGTAGATATATATCAGAAAGAGATAAGCGTGCGCACTTAACCACACAACACTTGATTGCATGTCAGTTGAAAATGGACTGAGGCGAAAATACGCAATTTTTACGCTCGCCACACATTGTACTTGGCTCATAAAAACTCAAATCCCTTCCTCTCTCTTTGGTATATGGCAAAATGAAGTATTAAAACGTTTGGAGCAGAGAGAATGAGTGCAGCAAGCAGCGCTGCCAGCGTATTCCAATTTAACAACTTAGCTTCAGCTTAGGCTTATGAGTCTGTTTGCTGGGTATGTATGGATGGGTTATGTATTTAGCATTTACCGAGTGAATAAAAGCAATTTTCATTTCTAATTTATTTTCGTAATTTCAACCTTCGTTGCACTTGTGATATCAACTTGGTTGTTTGGTTGGAAATTACCTTTATGCATACCTATGTACATATGTACGTATGTATTAGGGCTCTTAAAATTATTCGACTATTCGATTATTCGGTTAACCGATTAATCGATTCATAACCGTTCACTTGCTAAAAAGTCGGTTGATGATATTCGATTAGTCGCCTTGCCTCAATTATTCGAATAATTGCTTTCCTTCGACTACTCGATTTATGTAGAAAATCGAATTTCAAAAATCGAATATTCCGTGAAAATTTTTTACAGATAATTTTAAAATATAAATATGCTTATTGTGTTTATACATACATATGTACATATCAAAAAAGATTTTTGATTCTTTTGAGAAATGAATCACAAATCAATTTTATCTTTGATTTGAAAATAGTTTGAATCACGAATCAAAGGGTATTTCTGCTTCTTTTGTGAAACGAATCACAAATAAAATTTATCTTTGATTCGAAAATAGTTTGAATCACGAATCAAAGGGTATTTCTGATTCTTTTTTGAAAGGAATCACAAATAAAAATTATCTTTGATTTGAAAATATTTTAAATCAAGAATCAGAAAATATTTTTGATTAGTGATTCAGTCAAATCAAAATCACGCAACCCTGCATAACTGCTTAATACTGTTTGCTACTGACATTTTAATTCGTTTTTTGTTAAAAATGACTATCCATGCCGTTATTTGTCTGCTCTGTCCTGTACGGCTGTTGCGCATGCGCTTTATGAGTAATCGATTAACTTCTTCTTAAGCAGTTTTTCTTGCTCGTTTCTTTTCTGTTTAACTTTATTCAAAGCTTCTTGTATTCTTGTATTTATATTCTCTTTTCTCGCACCTTTGTAAATACATATTAATTTTATGCAAAGTCATTACGTTAGCTTGCTGTTGCATATTAGTCATTTTAAATACTGTTTTTAGTTAATGATCTTATGATATCAGATTTGTTATGGAACACTGAAATTATGAGGAGCATAAGTGCAGCCATTCAAGTTGTTTTTTTTTTTTTTTTTTTTGCAGTTGCAGATCAGTCTTAATGATAGATTAGATTGACAGTGCAAGCACACTTTTCGAATTGAAACTCAGTGCCAACTCTCGAAGGCGATGGTTCCTTAATCATTCTTATGTTTCAGATCTATATCCATCTGTTGGATATACGTATTTATATATCGACGGCTGAGAAGAAGATCGCCCTATTTCAAAAATTGTTTCGAAAACGCCCTATTCCAAAAATTGTTTCAATAACGTCCTATTACAGACAATTATTCAAAAACGCCCTATTTCACAGAAATATATATGGAATTTTTTCTGAAATAGGTCGTTTTTGAAGCAAAATCTGAAACAGGACGTTATTGAAACCATTTTTGAAATAGAGCGATCTTATTCTCAGCCGTCGATATGCTGTTCGTATCATGTACTATTTTTCTGTCAGATTTATGGTATATCCAAGATCAAAGCCAAAGAACTAGTCATTGTCTTGAAATTTCTCATGGCAATCCCCGCGCGTGGCTTAATTACGTTTTCCACATTGTGCATATAAATTTAAAACGTAATTTTTTTAGTTGTATAAATATTTAAGTGCGTTGCATAAAAAATATTTACAATCGCTTCTTCGTTTACAACTATGTACATATGTATTTTTTCAATCCCTTTTAATGGATCTCTCATCATTAAAACTTTTACAATTCACATGTAAGAGAAAAGTTTTCGCATGCCCATACATATGTATGTACATGCTTTCATATTTAATGACTAATTTAGTTTGCCTTTCGCTTTGACAACTTTGTAATATTACTTCATATTTTTTCTTTCTTCCATTTGTCACTTCTGTACAGAAAATTTAACTCGGCAAATGCCAAAATGATCATAAAAATATTTTTATATGATCCGTCATGAGGTGTGGTCATAACATTGATTTATGAATCGTTTATGCTTCTTATTTTGGACTTGCAACGTTGCCACTAGATTGCTATTTACTTTCCCAACAGCTGATGGTCAAGCATTTTGTTGATTGGCTTGTGGGAAGTGTAGTACTAAAATGGGTTTTTTTTTGTTGTAAAATATAAGCAAGTTACTAACTATTTGATTTATGAGGACTTCAAGCCAAATAGAAGATACAGTGACTAGTGCCATCTGGCCAGCAAATTGATGATGCATCCAACTTTCTCTGTTGCTGTCATTTCAAGTAATCAACATTCACTTCGTTAAGATTTAGTTTATGATTGAAAGTAATATTAACTATTTATTTTTCGGCGATTTTTTGTTTATCGTAATTTAAAAAAATATTTATTTATTGGTGTTAAGCAATTTTTTGGTTTTTTTCTGTGCATTAAATAAATTGGCATTTGGGTGATGAAAGTTATCACTAATCATCAGATTTACTTATCTTGCTTAGGCACATTTTCACAACCTACGATAAAGCACTTAACCAGATATTATACTTGTTTAGTTCAGCAATTTATTTGACAGCTCACCATAGATTTACATCAACTTAACCAGCGATTAAATTCACTAGAGATCGTGAAAACAGCTCTTAATTCTCTATAAAGCCTAACCCTTAGCTACACAAAACCATTAACCCAGTATACTCACGCAAATTTCGAAGAACAATTTTTTTTTAAACTTCATAAATTACACATTAACTAAATGTACAACGCCTGCCGTGAAACGCGACTAATTAGTTTAATGCTGGTGAGCACTTTTTACGTTCCAAACGCGTGCTCGATGATGACGAAGACACCCGGTGTGGTCCATCATTAATACAAATAATAAATCAGAAACAAAGTAATGCGTATGAGCTTTATTTACAAATTTTTTAAGTCAAAAAACTTCAAAATTTAAGCTGCTTAAAAATCAGTCAGCGGTCATTAGGCGTGTAAGCCAATTTTTAGATTTTTCTTTTGGCAGGTTGACTTTAAAAGAAATGAACTCTCAAATTACACTGAAGTATATCTGTTTATAATAACATACATACATACATACAACAAATGCTCATACCAAGAATTATCTAAAGAAGGATATCGTAGTAGATAAGCTGATTGGAATTTTGTATGTATAGTAAAAAGTGTGAATGTCAGACAAAACGAATTGGCAAAAATTGTACATTGAAATTCATTTCTCTTCTCTTTCACGTTGACATTTTTAAAGAAAACACACACATAAAAACGGAAGTAATATAACCTCTATTTGGATAAGCCTTGGCTCATACGGAAATGATGTGCTTTATTAATCATTTAAACTTTTTTTAAGTGGAGCTGTCAAAAATGAATTGCTGAAAGATTCGTCATTGAACAAATAAATGCTTTTTAAAACATTAATTTTTTGTTATATTTTATGCGCTAACTTGTGCTTTAGTTTAAAAGACCTTCAATAATGAAGTAAATTAATACACTAATGATTTTAAAATAATAATAATCTAGTCAAAAAATAGTAAATGCGCAACTGTTAATTAACCTTTTTTAACCTTTTTTTAACACGCTTTTATTAGCTTCACCTGTATGTATGTATGTATGTATGTATGTATGTATGTATGTAACTTCATCCCATCCTAAAAGTTTCAACATTTAACTAAATTATTATATCTTTCAAACATTCACTTTTTTGTGTTCTCTCTATTATTTCTATTCTCCTCCGGATTCGAAACATGACATCAACAGCCCAACGGCATCATATAGTAGGACATTCAACATTGTACTTTATGCTTTATTGCGGCTTTTATGTTACCTTTCTTCAAAATAGCCTCTATGAATTTCAATTCACTCCCGTATACAAGCCAATAAGTAACAAGCTTGCAGGTACGCTCAAAAATACATTCTTCTCAAATCACAAACAAATGTTCAAAGAAAAACGTATAACCACTCAAATAGCGAGCGAACTAACGCACAACAGCCAGCGATCGCTCATAGCGATGGCGATAAACTCAATGCATAAATTCACTCAAAAATAAAGCTTGAAGCTTTCTGTTTTGGGTTTGTTGTATTTGCAATGAAATCAACCGCATGTACAATGTACATACATACGTATGCAGAGCAAGAACTGGTTTTGTGTTTTGTGTAACAAGCTTTCTGTTTTGTCGTTGTTGTGTTTGCAATAAAAACAATCGCATGTACATACATATGTATGCAAAGCAAGAACTGGTTTTGTTTGTAATTCATTTAATAGTAAGTGCTGAATCAACGAAAAGGAACCCTAAAATAGTAAGTGCTGAATCAACGAAAAGGAACCCTAATTACATTTTTATACAATGTTTTGTAAACGTGAGGTGAAAAAAATTTCTCTAAAAATAAAAAAATAAAAAAAAAAATAAAAAAAAAAAAAAAATAAAAAATGCGCCACTCGGGACTCGAACCTGAGCTCCTTGGTCCGTAGGCAGCATACCTCACCATTACGCTACAAACGTTTTCGGAGCTTTATTGTTTCTTTTTTTTTGTTCTTTTCAAATGCTTCACCTCAACTTCTCTTCACTTTCTGATTGTAAAATATAACAAAACGTTTGGGAAATTTTGTATTTCCAAACTAGTTTGGAAAACCTTGAATAAAAGGGTTTGGAAAATATTGCATAATAAGCTAGTTTACTTCACTGCATATTGGGAGTTTTGGTAGAAGTTATAAATACATATGTATGTAGATCTATTTCGGAGAACACCACATCCCATCAGACTTCTTTTTACTTTTATTCTTGCGTCCGCATAAAACATCCTTTAATGAAAAATTTAACTAAAAAGTCAAAAATAAATAATAGCTTAAAAAACTAAAAAACACGCTTTAATCTTAAAAATCGTACTAAAAATTGAGAAATAATTTAATTAGAAACAAAATGATGAACGAAAATATAAGTATTTAAGGAAAAGCGTGGGGGTGCTCAATAATATTTGAACATGAAAATATTCGATTCGTACAACTAGTACAAAAATATACCTAGTTGCGAAATTAAAGAGTACGATATATGAAATCTCAAAAAAGTCAAAATAAAATTATTAGTAAAAAAACACCGATTTTAAATATTTTTTGACATACTGAGCACCCCACGCTTTTCCTTAAATACTTATATTTTCGTTCATCATTTTGTTTCTAATTAAATTATTTCTCAATTTTTAGTACGATTTTTAAGATTAAAGCGTGTTTTTTAGTTTTTTAAGCTATTATTTATTTACATTTTATTTCTGACGTTGTTTGCGCATGGCTTCGTTAGTCAAATTAGTTGGCGACCCTTGATTTCAAACAAGCCTAACATAAACTTTCCATAATAATACGACTACAATGACGAATTTTAGCGACTTCCAAGGCAAACTAAAGTAGATACTTAGAATTTCTTTCTTTTTGTTGTTTGCTTTTTCGACAGGGTAAGATTGCGATGTATTGTGGAACGAATTTCCGTCATCCCTTGTCAAGTTTGATTTGGTTATAAACCGGTTTCCTTAGTATTTCTTGATTAATATTTTCATAAAAAGGGGATCTTGATAAATCTCTTCCTTTGGAGTCATTCACCAACATCTCTTCCAAAATACAGTTCACAAATATATTGTGTGAAAGTGTCAAACTTACTATTATTAAGTTGTCGAAGAGCTTCTCTGTCACGCATTACTGATTTGCTATGCAACGCACATTCGGCCATTAAAAACAGTGCAGTTCAAAGTGTTTGCATAAATAATAAGATCAACTTAAATTAATAAAAAAAAAAAAAACACAAAAAAAACTAAACTCATCAAAAACAATGCTAAACAAATTAATGCACCCTCCCATGGCGCTACCGAGTTTGTGCGCTTCGAAAAAAAAATATTTGAATCACTTAACAACAAGCTCTCCAACCAGTGTGGCCAGGTTAGCCTTTTCGAGGCTAGATTTGGCCTTTCTTTTTGTCCTTTAGCCTCATAATTTTCGTTTTAGCTTCGTGGCTTTTTTCTAGCATTTTTTACTCAAATGTTAATTTTACTAATTTGTACAACGAGAACTTGCTCTAATTCATTTTGTTTTGTACATATGCAACACCATGAATATGTTCTAAATGTAAAGTAATTGTAGCCATGAATGTGTTCTGACCGTAAGCTATTTGTAGCAACCTTGTGAAAATAGGCGTGTTTTAATTATTACACCAAGCTCTGGATCAAGCTAAACTGACTGAAACAATCGGGATCATTGTTATGTAAATGTCAGCAACACATGCACAATGTGTGAACGTGTTAGGTGCTATACATCAAAAAAGCTCTGGTAGCACGGAAGAAACAAATCGAAAAACCGGATCATAAAATTAACAAGAAATGAATGTGGTTCTATCGGACTCAAGTCGCTGTTGTTGAATTTATATGAACAATTTTTTATGTGGCTCAGGATCAGCGTAATTGAAACACGCTTAATGTTTTGCCCCAGAGCGCACCAGAGTAAAGAAGCTAAACCCTCTTCCCGGAGCGGAGCTGGAGCAAAAAATCACTAGCTCCCAGCTCCTTAATACCTACATATAAATATAATGCGCAAGTCAACTCGAAAAACTCCTATAAAACGAACCCGAAAGCAGAAATTAATATTTGCCATCGGATTATTATTATTATTATATTATATTATATTAAAGTATATACTTACTTCCTATGTCAATTTGGTAAGAAAAGCCGGCAAACGGCATCCCTAATCAGTGATAAACACAACAACCAAAAATAGGAGCATTTATTTAAAAAAAAAGTCAGTACTAGTCGAGAAAATGTGCCTGATATGTGTTCAAACATGAATAGTTCCTTTAAGTAATGTTTATAGTTTTTATATGCAAATGAACAAAACTTAAATAAATAAAATTTGAATGAATTTCTTAAAAAAAATGCTGACTTCTTTTTAGCTTCTTTTTTTTTTAGTTTCAGCCTTTTCTAACTTTTTTTTTTGCCAATCTAGCCTCGTTTTTCTTCATGACCTGGCAACACTGTCTCCAACAGCTGATGGCGCTTCGTAACGAAACAATGAAAAAAATTAAACATAAAATGATGGTGATAAATGATTTTTGTAATTTTTACTTATGTACACGTTTAATGTACGTACATATGTAGCAATAATAATAATACAAGTAATATCTAATACAGTGGCGCCGTTATAGAACTATGTAAAGAGTCTAACGGTGCGTTTATGTCGGAGCAATAGAAGAAAGAAAGATAGCAGTGGGTGATATATGTACGCTTATCGGAACAGCGCTATTGAGTGTTTATGTCGGAGCAGTGCTAAGAGCGAAGGTAGCGAAGAGGGCAATAAACGACGGTAATAGCGCTGTAAGACCAAAGCATATAGCGATATTGAGTGTTTATATCGGAGCTAAGCTCGCGAAGAGAGATATAGCTTCAAAAATGGCACTAATCAGTGATAGGCGGTTTCGGATGAATTTTTATTCAAATTAAATATGATTTTTTTTCTTCATTCTGATAATAATATAATATAATAGATTGGCGCTTTCCCGAATACGAGCCGATTATTTTTCCGAATACTTAACCGAATATTCTTTCTTCCCGTATCCGAACCAAAATTATTCGGAAAAAATTCGGTTCAAATTCGGGAAAGTATATAGCAAAATTCTATTGCTTATTCAACTAATTTTGGATGAAGAATATAGATGTATTCTTTATTCAAAATTATCTTAATGAAGAATAGAATTTTTTCTTATTTTTCGTTATTGAATTATTTAAATTTGGAATAATGCCCATACTTGGCACTAATGAAACTTTCTGTTTCCATATTGAATAGCGCTAATCGACTAAAGAAAATCAATGAATTAATTTTCTTCGCTCTTATACTTCAGTACGCGCTTATAGCACAGCCCCGACATAAACAGAAGTACAGAACTCCCATTTACAAATTTTCGTTGCTGGTATAACTCTTTCTTTTATTGATCCGACATAAACACTATACGTGATTTCCGTAAGGTATTTTCTTTGCTAGTATCTGTGATGAGTTTAGCGCTTATCGCAGCTCCGACATAAACAGAAGTACAGAACTCCCGGTTACAATTTTCTTCGCTATCTTTCTTTCTAACTTCTATTGCTCCGAAATAAACACACCCTTAGGTCGAGCTTTTCTCCCACTTCGAGGCGTGCTCTTTAATTTTTGGTTTTCTATTAATTGAAGAGACCTACAGTTTTATGCCGGCTGCGAACGAGGAATAATGAATTGCCATTTTTATTCATTGAAAAAAAAAAAAAACAAAAAAAAATTAAAGGTTATAAAATCAGTGAGGTTTTCAAGGGTGTTTTGTTATACAAGATCACTCTTGTTTAGTGCCTTAAAAAAGTCTCAGAAAATTTAATGTTGCTTAAAGAGGCGTTTAGTAAGTCTTCGGCACACAAAGGCTTCCTTGCTTGAATTCAAGTTGTTTGGAGTGTAGTAATAAACCTCATCTAAGTCATTGTTGTTTTCTAGTTTTGTTCCATGATTTTTATTAGTGTCAGGTATTTAATAGGTAGACAGGTATGGTTAAAGTGTTGATATTTTTCTTATAACAAAAACCTTTGCTTTGATTTTGTTTTAAAATTATATTTTATGTTATAACTCTATTAGAATTTCCAACAATCCCTTCATATTATTCTTTATTATTTATTACACAGACAATCACTTGTATTAATTAGAATTAATTAAAGTGCATAAAATCAAGCGCACAAAGAAAAAACCCAACACAGTGAAAAAGCAAAAATTCAATGCCGCCAGCCAGACAGCAAATCAATTAAATTTTATTTAATGTAAAACACGATTGAACAAATAAAAAAAGCGAAACAGCGAAGGGTGCTATTTGATAAAAAGAATGTGTGTTGTAATAAATATACAAAGAAAAGAAAAAAAATGCGCTACGCTCATTAACGATAGACAAATTGGCTGACGGGGCTAAATAAATTGTCAGCGGGGTAGGATACAGCGGAAAATAAATAGAGAATGTAAAAGTATAAAAATTCAATGCACAAGAAGGGTTAACAGCGCAGAGTTAGCGCGTTACTGTCACACGTCAATTAAAATAACAGAGGATTTGCAAAGAAATTACGTTTAGAAAAAAAGTTGAAACTATATACATACACTGAAAAAACAACTTACTCAAATTATCGAAAAGGGGAATGATTCGGCGCTAAAGACATATTTTTATTATTTTGCTATACAATTTTCTTCAAATTAAGGAATAGAAACCACGTTTTAAAGAAAATTATATTCAAAACAATGAAAATATGTCTTCTGCGCCGAATCATTCCCATTTTTCCATTATTTAAGTAATTTTTTTTTTCAGTGTATCTATAGTGTATATGTTGTGCCTGAATAGAATAATACCATGTCTCCACATAACGTGTTTCGCTCTTTTTTTCTGCATTTTCTCTCTCAATCTTGTTTCGACACGGAAACCAGTGCCGAAACTCGCCAATTTCCATACAAATTTCTGAGAGCGAGTGAAGATTGAAACACTGTTTCATTCTGAATCATCTTGCCAACCTCGATGATATCGATGTCTTCTCTAATTTTGTATCGAAAATCTATCGAAATCTCACACAGACCAAAACAAAAACGCGAAATATAAGCAAACATACAAACATTTAAGAAGAGCAAGAAAGAGAAATGTTAAACTGAATCACGATCAGCTACGTGGAGACGGGTTATTGAGCGAGATGTTTTGCTTCATGTTTCTCTGGTGAATCAAGTTATGTGGAGACGGGCTTTAAGCTGTTGTCCTTCATTAAGTGAGCAGGAAGAAATTGTCTATTAGGTACGTACGAGCATAGCGCCGGAAAGCGACCGTTAGACGTGCTATGATTATTTAAAAATTGTAAGCTTAACCTTTCTCTTAACTCTTGATTTATTCAAGCTTTTAGTGCTATTTTTGCTCTAATGTACCGTTTTTACGACTTTTTAATAATCATGTATTTTTTAGCGCTTTAACCTTGACTGATTTTTGTGTTTTGCTGTGTTGTTGTTCATAGACAGATGGTATTCAAACTTTAGTTAAAAAATTGTTAAATGGATGTAAAAAAAATATAAAAAAAAATTATTTAAATATTGTATATGTTTAAATTGTGTATTCACTGCGGCAATGAAAGGTGCTTAATCCGATAGTTAATGGCTAACTAATTGGTCGATAACTAAAAACCGCTTACAGACAGCTGAAAGGCCAATGAAATTTGGCTGATGATTTTCTGTAGTGATGAGCGTGTTTTTTTTATGTATTTAAAATCATTTTTTAGCGATTATTAATATTTATTTATTTATGTGTTTATTTATTTATGCATATGTATCTATATCTATATATTGTACATTAGGAATGTATTTAATATAGATATGAAAACATGAATATTTCAAAATGCACATAAATACATTTCGGCACAAGTAAGACGGCGGCTATTTTTCGTCGTGCCGAAGACTTCATAATTGTTGTGAATGGTAATATTCAATTGGGGAAGTTATGGTGGTTATGTCTGAATAAATGGTTGTATGGGGGGAGCAAACTGGCTGGTTCCAGCAAACGACCAATTGTCGTATTGAGTCCAAATAGACGGACAAATGTATGTGTATGGCTTAATCGACCCAGCTGCCAATCTTATCGGTATATATTGTGGTTGGTACAACTCTCATTGCCGTACTTGCAAAAATCGTGTTTTTAAACAAAGTTATAATAAGATTTCGTGATCATGAAATTCATAAAAATAACCCTACTATTTTCCCTGACTTGTCTACTAACTGAACATTTATTTTTATTCAATAATGAAGTAATTTACCACATCACAGTTTATACACATAATGTGTAATGCCATGCCGCGTAATTACAATATCTTTTGAAATGATCCAATCAAACTTGAAAGGTCATACATTTTTCTTTTTTTCATTGAACAGCAAATCTCTTTCAATAATTGACCTTTGTAAATAGTTTAAAAGCATTTAATGTTAAAAATTTGCACGCTTGATAGGAATTCATGTTACATACAGTATATTTATGCATGTATGCAAACAAGTGTTTAGCTTTAAAACATAATAGCGCTTCAATTAAGGCACATGGCCGGGTTCGGGCAACTACTTAAGTTAGGCGTGTGCGCAATAATTGTTTTGATTTATTTTTCTCAACAATCTGTTTAAAAGCATTTCATGGCTGCCTTTTCATTACATTATTATGTTTTTACTACATACATACATACCTAAATATAGTTCTAAATCATATTGCTTAAGTACATTGTCATACCCCTTCTAATCGCAATTCAACTATTGACCCATTAAATATACATATGTACATAAAAATAATAACATGCCACACACGTTCTGTCTGCTCGAAGTCTCGAAGTCTCGATGTTGTTCGTGTTGTTCTGAATATTGTTTTATTATTTTTGTATAAACTGATATTTGTAATTGATTATTCTCATATATGAACATATGTAATTTAGTTCAATTTTTATCAACAACAGCTTTGAGATTAACTTTTATTTGTATTATTGAATTGCTTTGCTTAATTTTTTATATTTAACAAAAGTGCATCGCACGTAATACTTGAGTTTTTTTATTACTCACATAAACAATAAATTGACAATTTAGTTGTAAATTTGTTTGATTGCTGATTGTAGGGAAATACTTTGCATGATCAGTGAACGTTTGTCGATTTCATGATTGCTTTATAAACCAATCTAAATATGTATACGAGGGTCACTGCAAAAGTTCGCGGAAAATGTAAAGAAAACGCAAACTACGTTATGTGAATCGCTTTTTTGTGGGTTTAGGTTCATTTTGTAACACCCACACAGTTGATTGCTGTTTAGCTTCAGGCTCATATGAATATATCCAAAACTCGTCACCTCTTGTGATGTTACACTCAAATAAATTTTGGTATAAATTTTAAATTTTTTGGTCGATATATAGGACACGACCGAAAAATTATTAAAATTTAAACTTTGAAAAGTTTAAAAGATTTTTATACTTTTAAGATTTAGATTTTATTCCAAATTAAAATTTATTTTAAGACTTTCAAAAGTTTAAAATTTAAACCTTTTTTGGTTTAAATTATAAAATAATGTCTGCTCCCAAATCCTCTTCATGCTTTTCCCTATTGTATCTTCTTTCCTATCCTCTTCTTCTCCTTTTCTTCCTTCTTCATTTTATCTGTTTCCATAATTATTTTGTGTTTGTTTGTTTCTCCATTCAAATTGTCTAATAACTATAAATGAGCTTTTTATATTGTTCATTTCTCGAAAAAGCAAGTTGGAATTTCAAATCAAAAATTAAAATTTTTTGTTGAAACCAAATTTTACGACCAATGAAAGTTAAAAAATTTAAACCAAAAAAGTATGAAATTTATTCCAAAAAATACTTTGAAATATTTGAACTTTTGTAAATTTGAATTTTAAACCAAAAAGGAATAAGAAACTTTTAAACTTTCGAAGGTTCAAAATTTAACCCAAAAAAAGTTTTAAATTTCTTTCAAACCAAATCAAAGTTTAAAAAATATTCCAATATTTATAACAGTGTATACACCGAATTTGAACGACCCTCTTCAAAATTCTCTAGCATTTCCCTGCACCAATTGACACGTGCCTGTTTTTGTTCTTCTTTCAAATTGCGTGGGAAGCCGACGACTGGAAAGCTTCCTGACATATAAAGGATCGTCCGAAACTGTTTACATTTATTTCGGCGCAATGCTCAAAGATGCCTCTATATCACTGTACGTGCAGCAATATTTCTCGCGACAACAAAGGAGAATGAACGACCTTCGCGAAGATCGCCATAAAACGTTGGTCTTCCACGCTTAAATTCTACAAACCATCTGTAAACCATAGTTTTGAATGGTGCTTCATCCCCAAATAACAAATTAAGCTTTTCCAAACATTGATGCGGTGTAAAACCGTATCGAAAATCATAAAATAAAATCACTCGGAAGTCAAGATTCGAAATTTCCATATTTCACACAAATACTATTCTTGTTATAACGTTTTTGAAACGAAGCTGAGCAATTTGAAATCGAAATATCAAATGAATTATAGCCAAAAAACGTAAAATTTTACGAATATGACAATTGCAGAACTCTGTCAATACAGGAAGTGCTTGATTCCGCGAACTTTTGCAGTGACCTTCGTATTGCGCTTCAGGGTCTTCGTTCTTCATTATCTATTCTTAGCTGACTTTAATCTTTGTTTTTGTTATTGATCTGTTATAATGGTATCTTTAAGTTCATGAATGAACTAATCATGACAAAAGTGTCAATAGAAAAACGAAACAAAAATTGATGTCACACGCAAAGAGACAACAGGCAAGCCAGTCTTTTATTTGCTCTACTGTGCTGCGATAATTTTTATGAGTCGTTGAGCAAGTTTAATTAAGAGGAGATTACGCGTCGGTATGCGACTTAATTATTCTTGAATTTACGCTCATTGTTTTATGAATATTTTTCAAACAAACTTAGGTACTGTTTGAATAAGTGAAGCCATATTTAAAAATTTTAAACCATTAAAAAATACTTGTTTTTTCCTTTTTTTTAATAAAAATTCTTAATTAAACCAGCAAAATCGAAGCTTTTTGTTAATACAATACAACAATAAACAGATTTTTTTTAGTAGGTACCCCATTTTTTGAACGGAATCAGCTGCTTCTGACAGAACGCGCTCTGTCACAACTGAAAGCTGTCGCTCATTTGTTTACTTACAAGCGTCACATGAGTTTCAAAATTGTTTTTGAAACATTTTTGCGCTTGAATTTAATTCTTGGTTATCGTCGACAATTTAAAAGGCAAACAAAAAATTTAAAATTTGATTTCTTATTAAACGCGCAATTTAGTGCCTAACTATAAGTGTCAAAACACAGCGAGTTGACGTGATCCACATAAAAATTTGTAATAAAAAAAACCGGTCCAATTTGAAATCACAGCGGAAAAAGTGGGTTTAGATTAGTGTAACAAAATAACAAAAAAAAAAAACAAACAACAACACAAAAGCAAAGAATTCAAGCAAAAGCTGCAATAAATAAATAAATTAAAAACACATTAAATGCACCGCTGCTGCTAGTGACGTATGTACTGTGTCTGTCACTTAAGCTGCGTTAGTCACACCAAGTCAATCAAAAGTTGCTTGTGCAAAAATGCGCGTACGAGTATACGTAGCAGAATTAGACAATAAAAAATTATGGTAGGGAAATACAACCAGCTTTTAAAATTTAAATCAATCAGTGATTCGTTTAAGTGAATGAAATGCCCACATTACTTGCGATCTATGGCATATATGTACATACAGTGGCTCTCAGAAGTATTTTGCATAATTTGCATTTATTAAGAAAACGTTAGAAATTCGCCTCTTTTTCGAATTCTTTTGCAAATTTTTTTAATGTGGTATTATAGGTGAATCTTCATACTACAAAAACACATTCATTAAAAAACCAAAATGTATTTCATCTTTTTTATAAAATTAAAGAAACGAAAAAAGTCATACATTTAAGCTCACAAAAGTATTTTGCATATTGGTAATTTTGGTGAATAAATGCATCTACAACCTGTTTAATATTTTTTATGATATCCGCTCTTTTTCGAAATGGCTTCCAAGAGTCTAGGGATCGGCTCTGCTAACTTTTGGCAAAATTTCCGGAGGTATTTTGTCCCATTGCCCGGTCAAACCCGCATTTGGGTTATATTTGGGGAAAATCTTCGATTTTCTCACATGATCTTCCAGACAGGACTAAAAATTTTGATTGGTTGTTATACCAGAGCTTTGAAAAAGAGTTTGAAAGTTTTTTTTATTCGAAAGTGTTCATATTGTAACATCATTAGCGGTATTTTTCGGATTATTTTCTTGTTGAATTAAAACCCCATTGTATATCATACCCATTTTTTTCTGCACTAGAATGTAGGTTTTCCCTGAAAATGGAAAATCGGGAATGCTCGTCCATCGTACTATCCACTAAAATAAGTTTTACAACTCACTGAGGTGATATACAAAGTCCCTGAGCATCGATTGATCACAAACTCCTACAGTGCTTAACAGTCGCTTTAATGTTTTTGATTTTCAGCTCTTAATTGGGCTTCCGCCATAAAACACGACTCAAAAATATTATAGTTGCTTTCGGAACTTAAAGTTATGATTTTAGAAATGTCAAATTATTTTTTATTTTGTGTTTGGTTTTTTGAGATAGAGAGTTGGTTGCGCAGTACTTGGCGGTGAATATGGGTTTCTCGGTACTCTGTGTACTGCCTCGTCCGATACTTGATTATTGAGTATTTGTTTTAGTTTTCTGTGTATTGTAGGAGTGTATGTGTGCGGTTTAGTTGATTTTCTCTCAATATTTCACGTTCTTCTAGCGACGTTCTTCTTTGTACTAACAACTGTTTTCCGAAAAATATCACTTATAATGTTAAAATGTCAACACTTTCGAATAAAAAACACTTCCAAGTTTGTGTTCAAAGCTTCGATATAAGAACCATTCAAAACTGTTGATCCTATCTTGAAGATCATGTGAGAAAATCGAAGATTTCCCCAAAAAATTATCCAAATGCTGTTTTGGCCGAGGAATGAGACAAAAAATCTCCGAAATTTTTTCCAAAAATTAGCAGAGCCCATCCCTAGATTCTTGGAAGCCATAACGAAAAAGAACGGATATCATAAAAAATATTAAACAGGTTGTAGATGCATTTATTCACCAAAATTACCAATATGCAAAATACTTTTGTGAGCAAAAATGTATGACTTTTTTCGTTTCTTTAATTTTTTAAAAAAGATGAAATGCATTTTGGTTTTTTAATGAATGTTTTTTTGTAGTATGAAGATTCAGCTATAATACCACATTAAACAAATTTGGAAAAGAATTCGAAAAAATGGCAAATTTCTAACGTTTTCTTAATAATTGAATTATGCAGAATACGTCTGAGAGCCACTGTACATACATATGTACATGCTACATGATATGTAACCAATATAACTTGCCGCGTATTAGGTACATATATGTCAAATTCAAACTTTGACTGCATCCGCCAGCTGTCAACGCGCCACATGCATATACATATGTACGTACATCAATTTACTTTACTTCATACTATGTATGTACAAACATGTGACAAACACGTAAATTGTCATTTGCACTGTACAATCGACGAAAGGAAAATTTTAAACATATTTAGCCAACCAACTTATTGCCATATCAGTTTTTTTTTGGACATCACAGCCATGCACATACAAATGTACGAATTGTTCACAACATCTAACTTTTTAAACGGTTTTATTTAGCTCACCCCGTTTGTTTTATTATTTATTCTTTATTCTTGGGTCAAATTTAGTAATTCAAATTTCACCCTCTTCCTGTCAACCGATTAATCTGAAATTTTGCACGCATGTATAACCCCGATGACAATGCAATATTATGAAAAAAAAATTCCGATAGGTGGCGCGTGGGTCGCTATATTTACAAAAATCGCATTTATGGTCCTATTTGGCTGAAATTCGGAACATGTATTACTACCATGAAAAGAAATATTTTCTTAAAAAAAAAAATTCCGCTAGGTGGCGCGTGGGTCGCTATATTTACAAAAATCGCATTTATGGTCCGATTTGGCTGAAATTCGGAACATGTATTACTACCTTGAAAGGAAATATTTTCCTAAAAAAAACTTCCGATAGGTGGCGCGTGGGTCGCTATAGAGGCGTTGGACTGCAATAAACTAACGGGCAAGAAACCTTGCAATAATGAAGCACTAAATGAATTAAACAGAATGCGAAATAAAAACTAAAAACTAGAAAATAAAAATAGGTAAAAAAACTTTTTAAGTTAAACGGTTTTATGTTATACATACATTGCAATGTTTAAGATAAATGTACTAAAAACCAAAAAATAATAAAATAGATACAGTCGTGGGAATTATAAACATTTGCATAGACTAGACTAAAATAAAACCGGGGGGCACGTCAATTGTCTACAAATTATCGACTTAATGTGCGATAGAAGAATCGTTTAATTCGTCGTTAGGCAGTTGGCCCGCAGACGGTGAGGAAAATACTTACTATTTTCTTGCTCATGGAAATTCCAATAGTTATACACTCCATGTTAATAAAAGAGATGTTGCAACTAGTTTATCGTTGGACATTCACACGAGGAATCATTTCACTGCTCGTAGTTTGTCTTTAATCGACAAAACATATGATAAAAGTACTACTCGCTCACCACTATGAAACCCTAAAACTCGTTTATAATCGAGCTTGCTAGCTTTTTTCCACATTCTAGCCCTATTTATCACACGTCCATCGTTGTCGGTTGAACAACTGCCTAATTATAGTGTAACATTACAAAACAAACATTTTAATCAACGATTGTAGACAATTGACGTGCCCCCCGGTTTTATTTTAGTCTAGTCTATGCAAATGTTTATAATTCCCACGACTGTATCTATTTTATTATTTTTTGGTTTTTAGTACATTTATCTTAAACATTGCAATGTATGTATAACATAAAACCGTTTAACTTAAAAAGTTTTTTTACCTATTTTTATTATTCATTCCTTCAACGCTCAATGGGTTGTGACAGCTTTTTGCGCCAAAATGTCTGCAACTTTTTTTTTTGTAAGCAACCGTTTTTTTAGCGCTAAATAAACTCCCCAAAACTTATGTCGTTTGTAATATGAGTTGATTGTATGATTTGCGAAGCGTTCGATTACAGCTTAATTAAAATGTTTTGGACTTTTAAGGCAGTTTTTGTATACATACATATGTAGTTTTTCTTTATTTCTTGTACCAGTAAATGTTTATTAGTGTCAGAGTTTACACTTCGACTCATCAAAAGGTATTCCACTTCATTATTTAACGAACATGATGCATTAGAATTCAGGTATGAATAGGCTGACCATCCGTTCTGTTTTTTTAGGGACCGTTTTGTTTTTCAGACGTCCGTCCCTCGTATTTTTGTTTTTTTCGGAAAACCTCAAAATGTTCTGTTTTTTTCCTAGTGTCCCTCATTTTTCCCTCATTTATTTATTTTGGGGCATATTCATAGTCTTGATAAAATCTGATTTTAAGTTAGTTAAAATCAATATTTTATTTTGACTATGAATATTCCCCTTTTTGTTTAAAATCTGTTTTATATTAAAAAGGTTGAGGTGGCAGCCCTTTTTCTCATCAGAATTTAAGTAGTTATCGATTATAACTACCATCCTCTTTGACTATAACTATGTTTGTTGGAATGTAATTTTTGTGGATGCTGTGTGGCAAATTAATTTGAAAGAAATTGGTAAATCGTATTAAAATTGATTTGTGGACATTAAACTAAGTTACCAAATTCTTTTTTATCGTAACATTATGCTTGCTTTATTGTAGATACCTATAATTAAACTTACAAATTTGCTTATTTTTGTTAAAACAAAAAGTCTGAAGAGAATGTGAATTACATATGTTTGTAAGCCTATTATTTGATAAATAAATATTTTTTACGATTTCAAGTTTCATAAATATATGTTCGTACTTATGTCATTTGAAATTTTGTCCCTCATTTTCAATTCATATTTATGGTCAGCCTAGGTATGAATAGTGTCTATATTCTGGCTATTTCAGCTTAAGTTGCCCTTCAATGTGGGCTGGGCTTTATTTATATGAGCTTAGCTTGAGCAATTATATTGTAGCAAATGTATGAAATGTGGCCGCTGTGGTGCAGTGGGTAGAGTGCTCGCCTGCTATGCCAGAGGTCTCGGGTTCAAACCACGGTCCGACCAAAATGCCAAAATAATTTTTCTAATTAGTAGAAATCCAATTATTGGGTTTTTTATGAGCAGCGGTCACCTCTCGGCAGTGGGCGGCATACCCTCCGAGTGTATTTCTGCCATGAAAAAGCTTCTCACAAAAAATGCATTCGCCGTTCGGAGCCGGCACAAAACTGTAGGTCCACCCAATTAGTAGGAAAAACAAAAAGGAGCACACTTCGAATTGGGAGAGAAGCTCGACCATAAAACTCGTCAGAGTTATAATAGCGCCATTGTATATAAATGTATGAGAAAGGAGATTTCGAAGCACTCAGAAGAGTTTTTTATTTTGTTGTTTAGTTCAAGAATTATCTGACAAATCTCATGCACTTTTGCTGTCTTAATATATGAGAAATATTTGAACCAAGTTCCAATTTTCATTCAAAGCACTAACTTGACATGCAAAGCATTGATTTGCCATTCGGTCATTAAAAAGGGAATGTGCTCATAAATAATAAAATCAAATTTAAAAAAAATTAAGAAATTAACGCATCCACTAGCCGGTATCTAGTTTGTATGTTTCGAAAACAAAAACACTTTGTAATGATTGAGCAGCAAGTTCTCAAACAACTGGCGCTTAGTCGTTAAACAATGAAAAAATTAGATATAAATTGGTGGTGATAAATCATTTTTATAATTTTTAACTAATCGTAAACAAGTTTAAAATCATGTAACACAATTGGATAACACAACTTTGAAGGTATTGCTCTTATTACAGCGATCTTTGTAAGTTGACCTTCATAATAGGCATGGGTAACACTGCGCTGCGCGGCGCAATTGCGCTAACACCAACCCTGGTGTTATTGCGCTAACTCCGATTTGGGAAATGCGCCAACTCAATGTAGCGCCAACTCAGTATTACGCCAACTCAATGTAGCGCCAACTCAATGTAGCGCCAACTCAATGATGCGCTATTGCAATATAACACTAGGCGCATTTCAGTTATTACATCTGGGTCTGGGTCAAGATAAATTTTTACTGAAACAATCCGGATCATAATGAAATTTCGCTGCACTTGAAAAGAAGTAAAAAGAAGAAGAAATATCAACAAACCATTTGTGATTTGAGAAAGTAAAAGAAAACAAAATAAAAAATCAAGGATCAAGAATTATTTGAGGCAAATTTATATATAATTTAATTATATGACCTTTATACTCATATTTTATGTGTTGCTTCCATAATTTGTTTTGTTTTTTCACGGCGTCTGAATGAAAAATATGGCCGACAGCTGCTTGTGTATATACATATACAAACATATACCCCGCAGTAAAAATCTGAAATGAATCCTTTATGAATCACTGATGAAATTCATCTGAGGAGGCATCAGTGAATACTTTCATATAAAGGCTGCTGAATTTTTTCAAATAAATGGTTTGCTTTCCTTATGCCTATATGACACTACGTTTTTTCTCTGGTATTTTTGGTTTGGAAAACCCACCGAAAGTCAAAATACAAAAACAATTCTTCTGTACGTTGAAAAGAGATAAATACTCCCTCAAAAACAATTTGATTGACATTAAACTTCAAACTAAATGAAAATAATAGTTATTTCAAAAATTATTTTTTTGGAAATTTGAATTTAAATTACTGAAATAAATTATGAAACTCAAATGGCGGGATAGCTATGTATTCCATGTTATAAGGAGAAGCCAGTGCGCAGTATATTTTTTCTTCCGGACTTCTTTCCCCTTACGGCCAAAGCAGAAGCTTACAAGAGGCAAATTTAAAATTTGTATTTCCATATATTTTTTATTTTAAATATAATTTATTTTATAGTTGTTGTTGAAAAATTTGTCAGAAAAGCTGCCGAATGTCAAAAAACCTACCGAAATACAAGCTGGCTCGTGGGTTTTTAACCGCCTAGATGGTATTTCGTTTGGTTTTTTCAATATAGCTTGCTCGCTTGCACCAACGCAAAACGATAGTGATGAATATTCAACAAAGAATCATCAATGATTATTTAGCAGTGAAACAAATTTACTGCAGGGTATATGTATATATATGTATACATACAAAATGTCACTTTTCAGTTCTGCCAAATCAAAAAAGCACTGTGCTGCCAAATCAACACTGAAAAAAGAAATCGAACAGGGCGGATCATAAATTGAACCAGCAATTTATCTGGTTTAATCGAGCTGAAATCGTTGTTGTTGCATTTACATGCAAAAATTTTTATCTGGGTTAGGATCACCGTATGTGAAACACGGCTACTGACTCAATTTCGTGCGCTAACACCAGCTCCAATATAGCGCTAGTGTAAAATGGCGCAACCACAACGCCAATAACAGCATCATAGTATATGTATACGTATGACAACGTCACAATTATGTGTGCTTGATAGTGATCTAAGTGACTCTAATTTCCAGCATATTTTCACATATATACGGAATATTTTTCCAAATGATTATGAAAATTAAAATTAATTGTGCCCTCGTATATGTAAGCAGAATTGCGCCAAAAGAAATAAAACGGGGATGGTAAACAGTAACAAGCGAAAAAATGTTATATATCGATTATTCGATGACAATTGCGCTAAAGGTGTTATTGCGCCAGTACCGTGAGTTGGCGCCACGGTTGGCGCTGGCGTTATTGTATCAGCGCCAAAAAAATTGCGCCATTACCCATGGCTACTTCATAATTAGTATTTCCGACTTTTATTTTTAGCTATTGAGCTTTATCATATTTCTTAAAATTATTAGTTTAGAAAGTTTTAAAATCAAATTTGTTCTAAGAAATCAGTTATTGCGCCACTTACGGTATCTGTCATTTGTGCCGTCAATCATGCTACCAACTGATTCCGAGACTATAAAAGACGAAAACTTTGGGTCTGTTGTTTTTTTTATGCATATGGGAGATATAGTGTTAGCGGGTCTCTATATCTATTATATAAAAATGAATGTGTCTGTGTGTCCATATGAACTCCCTAAGTACTCGACCGATCTTTATGAAATTTTCACAGTAGATTCACGTAGTATTGGCGCACATGATAGGGTATACATATTGGAGATGGGAACTATCCGGAATACAGGCCCAAATGTGGACCCAGAGTGACCCAGCAAGTCTTTGAGCAATATTGGTATCAAATGAAAGGTGTTGAGCAGGTCTTCACCATAGAGTTATTTTCATTGCGATGCCTAGGTAGAGGTAGAGGTAAAGGTAAAGGTAAAGGTAAAGGTAAAGGTAAAGACCGGTGTCTGCTAGTATTAAATAAAAATAAAAAATCTCGAGGATCGATCAAAACTATTTTGCTTTTGCAGACTTTAATAGATACTGAACACATGGATTACCATGTGCTCGCCAGCTATGCCAGAGGTCTCGGGTTCAAACCACGGTCCGAGCAAAACACCAAAACAATTTCTCTAATTAGTAAAAATCCAATTATTGGTTTTTTTAAGTGCAGCGGTCACCTCTCGGCAGTGGGCGGCATACCCTCCGAGTGTATTTCTGCCATGAAAAAACTTCTCACGAAAAATGCATTCGCCGTTCGGAGCCGGCACAAAACTGTAAGTCCACCCAATTAGTAGGAAAAACAAAAAGGAGCACACCTCGAATTGGGAGAGAAGCTCGGCCATAAAACTCGTCAGAGTTATAATAGCGCCACTGTAGTATTATTATCCTAATTGAAAGTAACGGTTTTAAGTAATACCTATTATTTTATTAACACGCTTTTATTAGTTTCACCTGTATGTATGTATGTATGTATGTAATTTCTAGCTGCTGCCTAAATATATGCAACATATTTACTAATGAGATTAGGTTATAACCACCGCTATGTACCAGCAGATAGCGCGCGCGTATTTATATTTTTAAAATATTCACTTATTGGATTTTATTTTATTTTGCTTTACTTCGTTTATATTCTTATTCTTTAGCTTTTTTCTTATTTGAACTCAAACTTGTTTTATTGTACTCTTTTTTAAAAACAGAAGCTACACTGTTTGACAATTGTGTAACACGCCAGAGTTATTACAAACGTCAAACTATCTTGCCTTAATTACCACGCACGAGTCGTTAAACAATTGACTAAAGCCTTAAACACAAGTTATGGATTTTGTGGGGAAGGCTTCCATTATGTGACACCCAGATGTTTCTATTAAATTCGTATCGTTGTCGTAATTTGGTGTTATCTTTTAGAAAAAGTTATTTAAAATAAAACACATTACTTATTTATTTATTTGTAAATTAAGTAACTGTCCAATTTTGTATTCAAATTTCAGCTTCATTGATTTTTCAATGCATATGGGACTTATTTATTTATTTTTTTGCTCTCATTCATTAGTGTAAACGGCTGTTATTAATTTATTTTATATGCAACAACAAATACACTATTATACGCCAACTATAAAAAAAAATCTCCATCCACTCAATTTAAAATACTCGACGCATTCATTCAACAATCTACTACATTCTATTCGTTTGCTCTACTCATTAACTCATTTACGCATTCATTCATTAATTTGTAAATATAAAAAAGTTGTTTTCTTCGTTTTTTGTCTGATCTCTTTTTTTCGCAACGGAAGTGCATTTGATTTATTAGCGTTGCGCTAACACAATTCAAGTGATCGCCGCCGTTCACTGGTGGGCTTTTGTTTGACGTTGTCGCTGTCGTGATCCACTTACGTATAAATAACTATTGAGATATGCATGCATGTATATAACTTGAATTATATACATACATACATATATCAAAAAGCTGTATCTTGTGCATAAATAAATATTTCGTATATCTCAAAGTTCATTTGTTTTAGTTTTCTTTACTTGCAGTTTATGTATGTATTTCCGGTGCGAAATGTTAAATACTCGTACCTACGCCGCTGCGTAGCGCAGCGCGTGAGCGGCTGTAGGTTTTCTGAACCTTGTTGATACACATTTAAAAAAAAAAAGCGTGCGAATCGGAAACAAATAAAATAAGATGAAACAAAATAAAATAAGTTCAAATAAAATAAGTAAAGCAAATAGACAAATTAAATAAAGATCTCTTTTTTTTTCTTCTAATGTGGGCGTTGTTTTCAATGACGATTTATTTGGTGTGATTTTTTCTAGCGTCTATTGCCGCACATTAATGACTTATTTATGAAGTGCTATCATTAGCTCTTGATCTTGTTGTGGTTTTGAATTATACGTACACATTGGCGCACTCGAGGGGGGGGGGGGGTTTAACCCCAAAATTTGACAACACCATACAAAAAATTATTTTATAAAAGATGGTACATGCACAAATATTTGTGTAAATGCATGTTGTAAAATCTATGAATATTCGTGGATGTACATTGCCAATGTTTGTCAACAACTACTGATTATGTTTATAAACAAGCAGTGTGGAGACATTTCCCTAAAAGTATGCTGTGGATATTAGCTAAGGTTTGTTATACTCAGCTGTACTATGTAGTACACAGAGTATTATAGTTTTAATCACATAATGAAATTTGGAATACAAGTTGGTATCGAGACTGGGACGGTTGGTATTGAAAATCGGCGAAATCGGACCATGACCACACCCACTTTCCACATATAGTAAAAATCGGATATTTTGTATCTCAGTCACTAATAGAGCTGGAGTGACAAAATTTAACCTAAGTATTCAGCTCAGGCCCTTATGAAGAAATATGGTGAAATTTTGGAAAATGGGCGGTGCCACACCCACTTATTAAGGGGCAAACATTGAAAGTTTTATAGGTCATAACTCAGAAACCGTAGCAGATATATCGACGAAATTTGGTACGCGTAATTTACTTACTTAGGAAAATGTTTGGACGAAGAATTTTCAAAATCGATTGACGACCACGCCCAAATTTATATATGGGAACTATTAAGGGGCATAATAAAAATATTTTAAGCGATATCTATGTCAAATATAAAGATATGTCATTGAAATTTTGTTTCATGAATCCAACTATAGACATAAAACAAAAAATAGAAAAATGTTGGAAAATGGGTGTGGCACCACCTCTTTTCAGACGAAGGAATCTACGAGATTTCGGAACCCATAACTCTACAAATAATTAAGATGTTATGACGAAAATCAGTTTGTACACTTTAATAACTTGTGGTAATACATGCTCAAAAATTTAGCGAAGTCGGTTTATGACCACGCCTACTTTTTAGCAAAGATATTTCTGGAACACCCTTCGGGAATTTGTAACGTGACATCTTTGTAATTAGAAGTCATAAAGGAATGAAATTTTGCACAAATAATAATATTCATATGCTTAGTTCAATGACTGATAAAAATGTTGAAAATGGGCGTGGCTACGCCCACTTTATGCAGCTTTCGCTTTATATAAAGTACACCGTGTATGTATTTGATGGAAATACAAACAAACAATGAAAGAATACAGCTGAATATCTAATGTTCGATTCCACTCGAACTTAGGGTTCCTTACTTGTTAGTTTTAGTTTAAATACAGATAAAATGCAATGAATTGAGATTTAAAAGGTGCCTTTATTTAATTTGTGCATACGTAGGTCCACTCCCCAAACATAAATTTAAGTAAAAATTGTCTGGACGAGTTTTAAGTATTTTTTTTTAATTTTCCGTTGGATATCGAAAACCCCCCAAAATTTTTTTCTGTGTGCGCCACTGTACGTACATATGTATGTAGGTATCTATAAATATTAGGTACACTGAAAAAACAACTTACTCAGATTATGGAAAAGTGGGAATGATTCGGCGCTAAAGACATATTTCCATATTTTGATGTACGATTTTCTTCAAATCAAGGAATAAAAACCACGTTTTAAAGAAAATTGTACATCAAAATATGGAAATATGTCTTTAGCGCCGAATCATTCCCATTTTTCCATAATCTGAGTAATTTTTTTTTTGAGTGTATATACATACATAGTATTATGGCCAGACATACCATATTAATTGAGTAAATTAAGCTTAAAATTGCATCACTGAATTTAGGTATATATTCAATTAAAAAATAGACAATTAACCCATTAGTGGTCAAAGCAAATCTACAATAAATATAAATATCATTGGGTGTTCCCAAATTGGCACAGCAACCACTAATGGGTTAAATAGGTATTTTATCCCAGCCAACCACTTTCGGTGCGCTCGAGCGGAAAAGGACTCCCGAAATAATTCGACGACGGAGTGCTCTGAACGTGGAGTGAAAAAGGTGTCCGAAAAGAAACCCCTACAGAATTGTTTATTTTTTTTTTTTTTATCTTTTAAGTAAAGAACGTTTTTATATTCAAAATAGTCGGTATGGTTTGTGCTGTCAATGAATTACCTACATATATGTTTGACAAAGATATCGCATAAAATGTTTTTATTATACCTATATAGGTAAATACATATGTATGTGCATTATATTTTTATATATTTTACATATATTTTTATGTATATATATGTGGTCCCTGCCGACTTGGGTAATTTTTTTTCCACACGTTTTCCTTGGCAAGCAAATCAGTGGCCGAAGCTTAATCGATTTATCTGCTACAGTTCCTTAGTTTTGCCTTATAAATCTTTGAAAATTTGCCCCTCGTGGCCCATTTTTTTTAAATTTCAGCATATTTCCCCATTACGGCATAAGGTCATTGCATGGCTGAAATTTCATCACTCGGGCTTTATTAGTGACTTAATTATCATGTTTTACGTGTTTTTCGAAATACATATTTGCATAAAAATAGATTAGATTCGATAAAGATTTCTTAATGTGTTTAAAAAATTTATCTCGAAATTTATTATAATCGCCAGAATTGTAACAATTAAAAATATGTAAAAACACAACCTCCTCTGATTGGTTGATATGCAGTTATTTTTATGAAATTGCACTTATCACTTAACACACTCTGAACACGCACTGGAACTCCTACTCAATTGACTATTAATAAATTTAAATAGTAAAGAGAGCACAATAGTAAAGTAAGCGCATGTCTAAACATGGTATAAATCATTATAATGTTAACATTTTCTTATACTTCACTCATTTTTGGTATTAATAAAGAAAACGAGGGATATGATAAGATCATCACCATTTGTGAATCAAATGACGTATTCTTTATTGGTGTAATAAATATAATAGATATTCAAAAGTTCGGCTATTTATTGTATCTACAATTTCAATGCGCATAAAAATTTATTTATAACATACATACTTACATAAAAATATATATATGACATTTGCATATATATATATATGTACATTTGCATGTAGATATTTACATACATAATTAGGTCAATGTTAAATGAGATTGACAGTGTTTGCTTAATGAAAGTTAAATTGAAATATGTAGATGACGCACAGATTGGAATGTTTTTTTTTCATGTCATTGCTCCACCTACACTCTTATTTAGAAATGTAAATATGTAGACTATATACCATATATATTTACAGCACAATTTACTGTTATTGGTATTTTTCCAAAAAAAAGTAAAGTGCGCCGATATGAAGATTCAGAGTCTAAATCAGGGCCGTAGCTAGACTTAAATTTAAGGTAGGGCAGCGTTGGTTTAAGGTAGGGCGGAAGTCAGTCTTGAGCGCTAGGTCAGTTTTGGCAATTGGCATGCATGTGAATAGAAATATAATTAATGGAAGATAGCGACCAACCGCCATACGCAAATAAGCGAGAAACAAAATTGAAGCCGAAAATATTATAAAAAATGTAATGCAACAAAAAATTTATTTTTTTAAATTTTTAATGCATATATTTTCTTTATTTAAAAACTGTGTAATAGTTCTTTTAATTCTCTGTAAGACGATATAAAGATCATCTAATTCATTTAATACGATATGATGAATTTCATATCAAAGGCTGAAAAAAAACGAACATTTTGAACCCGACCCCCTCAAAATTTTTTCAAATTTGAAAATTTTTTTTTCAGTGTAATATAGAATTTTTACAGTGTATGTTTTCAAAAGATGATTTTAATACCTTTCTAACGGTATAAAAATTTTTGAAATCGGTTGATTAATTTACGCGTGATATCAAAATATAAGAAAGCCAAGAGATGCATTTACTTAAATAAATTAAAAAAAAAAATAAAGAAAAAGGCCATTTTAGTTTTCAGATATCTTATATATATTAAATAGACCTTTCTAAAAAAAGTTCTTATTTTTCAAAATCGCTTGATCTTTGAAGTGTTTTTTCAGTTTCAAATTTTATTTTGAAACACATTTTTTTTTCAGTGTACTAAAACAAAAAAAAATTTTGCAGTGTATTTTTTTAAAGCTAATTTCAATACCTTTCTAATAGTATGAAGATCTTTGAAATCGGTAAAGCCATTCCCTAGTAATCACACTTTAAAGGTACCTATTATCGTCATTTTTCGAGTATTTTCGAATATTTTCGAATATTTCGATACCTTGCCACGCCCACAATTTTTCGAAAATGCAATTTCTAAAAATGAGGTTGTGTTTGTGTAGGTAAGATGTACCTCAATGCAAAATTTCATCAAATTCTGAGGGGTTCGGGTTGAACGCATATTTGGTTTGATATGAAATTCATCATATATGAGTTATTGGGCTTGAAAAAAATGCCTATGGTTAAATTGCAACTTTGGTTGCACAAAAGTGCAATAACTGATGCAGATACGTGGAAATCGTATATGAGAAAATTTTTCACCTATTCATTTTGAATAAAAGTCTTTATGTTGCTTTTTCACGCAGAATGACTATTTTCGGAGTTATAAAAAAATAAATGTGCAAAACCATATATCTGAACAATTAGTTGTATGGGAGCTATATGTTATAGAGACCCGATCTTGACAATTTTCAGGGAATAGATTAAGGTCACTACAAGTACAAATTCTACAAAGTTGCATGTCCTTAGCTGTTGAAATAGCGAAGCTATGTCCCAAAATGTCCACATCTGAACAATCGGTTGTATGACAGCTATATGTTATAGTGACCCGATTTCAATTATTTTCAGAAAAGTTAAGGTAATGCTAAAATATGGTCATGTGCAAAGTTTGGGCAATTTAACTCATAAACTGACTGAGTTATTAACAAAAAAGTCCAAATTGATGGTAATTTTTAAATACCGTTATCTCATAAACCGGAGCCAGTTTCGAAAAACTAATAATGGCATTGAATTTAGAATGCCCCAACTAAGTAAGAACAACCGTCAAAATCCTTACGCGGGAAAAGGGTTCAAAACCTAAGTAAAGTTTATAGACGGAAAAAAATTACCTTCAGAGCTCTGAAAGTTCTTTCCTAAATTTCTCGAAAACAAGAGCTGACTTTGGTATTCTACAGCCAAAAATTAAGTTTACGTGTTTCGGCGTTTCTCTGTGATATTTCAAAAGTTAAAAATTTACCTACAGCGTAATTGATCTCACTTGTTGGCCTTTTTAAGGTAGGGCATTCTAATTTTAAGGTAGGACATTGCCCCACAATGCCCCCCCCCCCCCCTAGCTACGGGCCTGGTCTAAATACTTGATCTTATTTGTGAATCGTTCAGCGTGTTCAAGTAGAATGCGTGGACGCTGAGATAAATGAGTTTCATAAGGCTTCAGATAATATTATGTTGCTGTTAGTTAGCTGAAACTTAAATATTTCCATTCCCATTTACTCTATATACACTGAAATTGTATATTTTCCACGTTAAAGCCCTCTCCACATAACTTGATTCGCCAACGAAACATGTAGCAAAACATCTCGCGAAATAACCCGTCTCCACGTGGCTGATCGTTATTCAGTTTGACATTTCTCATTCTTGTTCTTCTTAAATGTTTGCTTATTTTTCCATTTTTTTTGTTTTGGTCTGTGTGAGATTTCGATAGATTACAAAATTAGAGAGGGCATGCCCGGGCATAGATATTATCGGGGTTGGCAAGAGTATTGAGAACGAATCAAGTCTTTCATTCTTCATTTGCTCACAGAAATTTGTATGGAAATTAGCGAGTTTCGGCACTGGTTTCGAGGTCGAACCAAGATTGAGAGAGCGAATGCTGATCAAAAGAGCGAAACACGTTAAGTGGAGAAATTGTATTATGGCCAATAGAGTAAGTAATTCAAACAACAGGCAGTTATCATTCCTTTCTATTCGAATCTGAAAGCTCTGCAATGAGCATAAGTTCTAATAAGGAAACAGGCGCCTGAGGCCGCTTTTTTTTTTAGAGAAAAAAAATATGTTTGCTGGAAACGGTTGACGACTAATAGTTAAAAAAAGTTAACAAAAAAATTCCTCGAAATATGCCAAAATAAACACAAGTCAACAAAAAAAAACAGCTAAATAAACTGATATGCAAAACTTGCGCACAAGAACTCGTAAATTTTGCACGCCATGAATGACTCAAACTCAATGCCGCTTAACTTGACCATCAAATATCGCAAAAAAAACAAAAACGAGTGGTTAGACAACTAAATTACTTAGATATTAGGACAGACACTTGGCAAGCGGTAGGTACTCAGTTAAACTGAAAATAGGTCTTTGTATGAAGACAATGGAAAAAATAAGCGCAAAAATAAAAAATAACAAGTAAGGAAGCCTAATTTCGAGTGGAATCGAACATTAGATACTCAGCTGTATACTTTCATTGTTTGTTTGCGTTTGTTCGATATAGGGTGTATTTTATATAAAGCGAGTGCCGCATAAAGTGGGCGTAGCCACGCCCGTTTTCAACATTTTTATCAGTCATCCAACTACGCATATGAATATTATTCCTTTCATTCCTTTATGACTTCTAGTTACAAAGAAGTCTTGTTACAAATTCCCAAAGGGTGTTCCAGAAATATCTTTGTTAAAAAGTAGGCGTGGTCATAAACCGATTTCAATAAATTTTTGCGTGTCTATTAACACAAGTTATAAAAGTGTATAAACCAAGTTTCGTCATAATATCTCAATTATTTGTCGAGTTATGGGCTCCGAAATCTCGTTGATTCCTTTGTCTGAAAAGAGGCGGTTCCACGCCCATTTTCCGAAATTTTTCTATTTTTTGTTTCCGATCTATTGTAGAACTCATGCCACAAAATTTCAATGAATTATCTTTATATTTGACAAAGATATCGCTTAAAATGTTTTTATTAGTCCACTTTATGATACACATATATAAAAGTGGGCGCGGTCGTCAACCGATTTTGGTAAAATTTTGAACATGTATTACTACAAGTAGTGAAAGTGTATAGACCAAGCTTCGTCATAATATATCGATTATTTGTCGAGTTATGGGCTCCGAAATCTCGTTGATTCCTTTGTCTGAAAAGAGGCGGTGCCACGCCCATTTTCCGAAATTTTTCTATTTTTTGTTTCCGATCTATTTTAGAACTCATGACACAAAATTTCAATGAATTATCTTTATATTTGACAAAGATATCGCTTAAAATGCTTTTATTAGGTCACTTTATAATACCCATATATAAAAGTGGGCGTGGTCGTCAACCGATTTTGGCAATTTTTCGTCCAAACATTTGCCTAGGTAAGTACATCACGCCTACCAAATTTCATCGATATATCTTCAACGGTTTCTGAGTTATGACTCATAAAACTTTCAATGTTTGCCCCTTAATAAGTGGGCGTGGCACCGCCCATTTTCCAAAATTTCACCACATATCTTCATAAGGGCCTGAGCTCAATACGTGTGTGAAATTTTATCACTCTAGCTCTATTAGTGACTGAGATACAAAATTTCCGATTTTTACTATATAGGGGAGGTGGGCGTGGTCATGGTCCGATTTCGCCCATTTTCAATACCATCCGTTCCTGTCTTGATACCAACTTACATTTCAAATTTCATCAAAATATCTCAATTTTTGCGCGAGTTATCGTGCTCACAGACGGACGGACGGACAGACGGACAGACGGACGGACATGGCTCAATCGATTTCTCTTTTCACCCTGATCATTTTGATATATATAAGTCTATATCTATTTCGATTATTTCATTCTGTTACAATCCACCGTTAGGAAATCAAAACTATAATACTCTGTGTACTAGTACAGCTGAGTATAAAAAAGTACTTCCTACTCGCATGCGCACTTAATTTTTTGTATTTTATGTGCTTAAAATAGTTTATGCCAAATGTTTTCATTTCTTTAACAACCATTTTCTATTTACTACTTAGTATTTATGAGCTGGCCGACAACAATGAAGTTGGCAAAAAATCGTGAGATTTTTACATTTTGATGTGCTCATTTCGTGCTTGCACTAAAATTAACTGCCGTGACCGTAAACGCAAACAAAACAGAAAAAACCGTTGCAAATTTGGATTTTTTCGCTTTAGCGTTGCGCCATCGGAAACGCGAATGAAGTTAGTTGGTAGAGAAGCAAAAAAGAAAAAAAAAAACAAAAAAAAAAAAATAAAAACTAAAATGCATTCCCGAAGGGACAAGCTTTAGTCCGATTAAGTCTGCATGGTTGATTTGGTGAATAACATTTTATTTTGGGTATTTTATAGTTCGGTATGTCATTGTTTTTGACAGTTTAACGGGGTGTGATGTTAGCTGTCAGATTTATTGCTGGCGAGTGTAGTGAAGTCTTTATTATTTTGGATTGAAATGTTAAAGGGAAATAAAATTGTATTTATTTGTGTTTGCGTAACTTTAAGTATAGCGTGGATAGATGGAATTAAATTTTATAAACCTTATTCACATTGCAGGAGTAAGCAATAACCATAGTGTAAAAGGATGACAATAACTGCACGTGGTATGTAGCAGGTCCATTTGGATTAGGACAAAAATAAAGGCAAGACTTGTAATATGAATTGAACGAAGGCAGATCTGCCTTGAATTGAACTTATCTCCACCCACTCTTACTATCAGATGGCTAGGTGGGGTACATAGTTTCCCTTTTCCACCTTATTCACACAAATAGTAATTTCTTTTCATATTCCACTCAGTGTTGCATTCGATGACAGAATGCGTTGGCGCGCATTTAATGAACCAAGACGTTCTGCTAACACACCCACAGAGTAGTTGTCACGCTTTGACGGTACAAAAACCTCTTCACATATCTACTTATGTAGATACATGAAAATTTACCATGTCACTTGCACTCGAAACTCTATGAAACTTGCTGACGCGTCGCCGACGCAACTACCTGTACCTGTGCCACAAAGCGCCAGTGGTGAGATTGGTTAGCGATAACGAGTACCTAACCGCATGGCATAAGCGAACGCGCGCCGTAAATTTCTCATACACTCAGGGAAAAACAGCATTTCAAAATCAAAAATAAAATTTTGGTTTTCATAATGCACGTTTTAAACCAAACCATTTTTATTGTGGCCGCTGTGGTGCAGTGGGTAGAGTGCTCGCCTGCCATACCAGAGGTCTCGGGTTCAAACCACGGTCCGAGCAAAACACCAACAAAATTTTCTAATTAGTAAAAATCCAATTATTGGGTTTTTTAAGAGCAGCGGTCACCTCTCGGCAGTAGACGGTATACCCTCCGAGTGTATTTCTGCCATGAAAAAGCTTCTCACAAAAAATGCATTCGCCGTTCGGAGCCGGCATAAAACTGTAGGTCCACCCAATTAGTAGGAACAACAAAAAGGAGCACACCTCGAATTGGGAGAGAAGCTCGGCCATAAAACTCGTCAGAGTTATAATAGCGCCAGTGTATTATATTATTATATTTTTATTTTAACAACGAAAATTTTTAAATTAAAAATGAAATTTTTAAATTAAGAATGAAATTTTTGAAGTAGAAATGCATTTTGAATTTAAAAAGAAACATAGTTAAATTAAAAATGAAAATGAATGTCGATTCAAAAACTCGCTCTTTATTGAAAATTTTTTTGTGAGAAAATATTTTTTTGTGAGAAATCCGACAAAAACAATAATGAGAATCGATTTTTTTTAATTTTTTTTTACAATGGTTCATATAATTCATGGATTCTTTTTTAGGAAAAGGGAAGTATAAATAGGTTATTACAATTTAATATAATGTTTAATATGTGATGGTGTTGGATTGAATTTCAGGTTGAATCCGGAGGAGAATATAAAATAAAGAGGAAAAAGAAGAATAAGGAGAATAAGAAATAAAGATAGCAAACAGTTAAGGCGAAGTAGAAAAAAAGAGAACAACAAGCGGAGGCTACGTTTTTGTAGTTGGGACTCGGATTGAGAGAAGATGAAGAGAATGCCGTTGGATACAATTTCGAATCCGGAAGAGAATATGATATAGAGAACACTGCAGCGTTTTTTTTTTTCTCATAGTGCTTAAAATAAAAATAAACATTTTTAAATTTAAAATGTTTTTTCTTTATTTAAAAATTTTACAATGAACATTTCTAAAATAAAAATGTTGGTATTTACATCACTTTTAAATACGTTTTTGCCCATTTTAAGCACGTTTTCATACGTTTTTATAATTTTTTTCCCTGAGTGTACATATCAGCATTAGCGCAAAAAAGCCCAGAATTTGAAAGTTGCGCGTGCGAACGCGTACAAAAATGCGAAATTGTAAAATATTTGGTGCAGAAAGTTGTGAAAATTTATGAGCGCCCATTAAGGCGACCATCAACACCTTTTGCGAAATCGTAAATTCTAGCTGAATGAATAATACAGATATGAAACTCTAAATAGGCCATGAAGAGTGGCAGTGAAAGGTAGATAGGACAGTGAGAGATAGAGAGTGCAAAGAAATAGAAGAAAAATGGAATACAAATTTAAAGCAAACACTCTATAACGTAACCGATCGTTATCAGCAAGTGTTGTTCGATCAGTCACGCCTTATTGCCAAAAGCGTAAAGGTGACAAACGAATAAATATGTTTATCAATCACCTCACACTTTCGGCTACCGCAACCGCCAAGTCCAAGCAGTAGCAATGAAAGTGGCGGCAATAAGCGTGCGATAACCGGCAGCTTTTTTTTTAGCATTCCCAGCCAATTACTCATTAGGAGCGGGCATTACGATTGCTAGCAGCGAGATAAAGCAAGCATGCCAACAAGCCAATGGATACAGTGGGTGAGGGAATGGGGGTGAAAACAAAATTTGGCGCGATTGGCGTTGCGGTAACGCGCTAAGAATTTGAGAGTGCTAGCCTTACTGCGATCGCGACAAGTGTTTGGCTGTTTTCTTTCTTAGCTAATCCGACGCTTATGCTTTACGGACGCGTTGAAAACACGGCTTGCTGTTAGACATGATCTATTTCAATTCTTTGATGAAGTAATTTCTTGTGTGTATCTTTCTTTGGATTTTCTTTTTATAAAAAGCTCACTGGCACAGGTGACCCAACGTTCATATACAATGTAGACCTTACATAAGTGAATGAGCTTTTGTATTGCGACCACGTTTCATATCTACGAAAGATTTAGATCGGCCTTTTACGTGAGTCATTTCTTTTTTGACAAAAAAAAAGTGGGTAATACCATTTTTATACTCAGCTGTACTAGTACACAGAGTATTATAGTTTTAATCACATAACGGTGGATTGTAACAGAATGAAATAATCGAGATAGATATAGACTTATATATATCAAAATGATCAGGGTGAAAAGAGAAATCGATTGAGCCATGTCCGTCCGTCCGTCCGTCCGTCCGTCTGTCCGTCCATCCGTCCGTCTGTAAACACTCTAACTCGCGCAAAAATTGAGATATTTTGATGAAATTTGAAATGCAAGTTGGTATCGAGACTGGGACGGTTGGTATTGAAAATGGGCGAAATCGGACCATGACCACGCCCACTTTTCCTATATAGAAAAAATCGGAAATTTGGTATCTCAGTCACTAATATAGTTGGAGTGATGAAATTTTACCCACGTGTTGAGCTCAGGCCTCTAGGAAGAAATCTGATGAAATTTTGGAAAATGGGCGGTGCCACGCCCACTTATTAAGGGTCAAACATTGAAAGTTTTATATGTCATAACTCAGAAACCATTGAAGATATATCGATGACATTTGGTACGCGTGATTTACTTATTTAGAAAAACGTTTGGACGGAAAATAGTTAAAATCGGTTGACGGCCACGCCCACTTTTATATATGGGTATTATAAAGTGACCTTATAAAAACATTTTAAGCGATATCTTTGTCAAATATAAAGATAATTCATTGAAATTTTGTGGCATGAGTTCCACAATAGACCGGAAACATAGAATAGAAAAATTTTGGAAAATGGGCGTGGCACCGTCTCTTTTTGGACAAAGGGATATACGAGATTTCTTAGCCCATAACTCGACAAATAACTGAGATATTATGAGGAAACTTGGTTTATACACTTATATAACCTATGTTAATAGACACGCAGAAATTTCTTGAAATCGGTTTATGACCACGCCTACTTTTTAACAAAGATATTTCTGGAACACCCTTTGGGAATTTGTAAAGTTACATCTTTGTAACTCATAAAGGAATGAAGTTTTACACAAAGAATAATATTCATATACTTAGTTGGATGACTGATAAAAATGTTGAAAATGGGCATGGCTACGCCCACTTTATGCAGCACTCGCTTTATGTAAAATACACCCTATATCGAACAAACGCAAACAAACAATGAACGCATACAGCTGAGTATCTAATGTTCGATTCCACTCGAACTTAGGCTTCCTTACTTGTTTTTTTTGCATAAAATATGTTTAGGAAGTTTTGTGCATTGTCATATTTTTTTGGAAATAATAAAAAGCTGCTTATTAACACGCTTTTATTAGTTTCACCTGTATGTATGTATGTATGTATGTATGTATGTATGTATGTATGTAACTTCTTGCTTAGGTTATAGCCACCGCTATGTTCCAACAGATGGCGCGCGTGTATTTATATTTTTAAAATATTCACTTATTAACACGCTTTTATTAGCTTCACCTGTACGTATGTATGTATGTATGTATGTATGTATGTATGTAACTTCATCCCATCCTAAAAGTTGTAACATTTAACTAAATTATTATATCTTTCAAACATTCACTTTTATTGTGTTCTCTCTATTATTTCTATTCTCCTCCGGATTCAAAAAATGACATAAAAAGCCCAACGGCATCATATAGTAGGACATTCAACATTGTACTTCATCCTTCATTGCGGCTTTTAAGTTACCTTTCCTCAAAATAGCCTCTATGAATTTCTATTCACTCCCGTATATAAGCCAATAAGTAACAAGCTTTCAGGGTACGGAAAAACTCACTCACGAACGCTCAAAAATACATTCTTCTCAAATCACAAACAAATGTTCAAAGAAAAACGTATAACCACTCAAATAGCGAGCGAACTAACGCACAACAGCAAGCGATCGCTCATAGCGATGGCGATAAACTCAATGCATAAATTCACTCAAAAATGAAGCTTGAAGCTTTCTGTTTTGGGTTTGTTGTATTTGCAATGAAATCAGCCGCATGTACATACATACGTATGCAAAGCAAGAACTGGTTTTGTTTGTAATTCATTTAATAGTAAGTGCTGAATCAACGAAAAGGAACGCTAATTCTATAATTGCATTTCACGTTTGGAAAGCAATTTTTATACAATGTTTTGTAAACGTGAGGTGAAAAAAATTTCTCTAAAAATAAAAAAAAAAAAAAAAAAAAAAAAATAAAAAAAAAAAAAAAATGCGCCACTCGGGACTCGAACCTGAGCTCCTTGGTCCGTAGGCAGCATACCTCACCATTACGCTACAAACATATTCGGAACTTTGTTGTCTAAATTCGAATTTATTCAAACAGGTTTCTTTTTTTTTGTTCTTTTCAAATGCTTCACCTCAACTTCTCTTCACTTTCTGATTGTAAAATATAACAAAACGTTTGGGAAATTTTGTATTTCCAAACTAGTTTGGAAAATATTGCATAATAAGCTAGTTTACCTCACTACATATTGGGATTTTTGGTAGAAGTTATAAATACATATGTATGTAGATCTATTTCGGAGAACACCACATCCCATCAGACCTCTTTTTACTTTTATTCTTGCGTCCGCATAAAACATCCTTTAATGAAAAATTTCACTAAAAAGTTAAAATAAATAATAGCTTAAAAAAACTAAAAAACACGCTTTAATCTTAAAAATCGTACTAAAAATTGAGAAATAATTTTGTTTCTAATTAAATGAATGAATGAAATGATGAACGAAAATATAAGTATTTAAGGAAAAGCGTGGGGGGGGGGTGCTCAATAATATTTGAACATGAAAATATTCGATTCGTACAACTAGTACAAAAATATACCTAGTTGCGAAATTAAAGGGTACGATATATGAAATCTCAGAAAAGTCAAAATAAAATTATTAGTGAAAAAACACCGATTTAAAATATTTTTTGACATACTGAGCACCCAACGCTTTTCCTTAAATACTTATATTTTCGTTCATCATTTTGTTTCTAATTAAATTATTTCTCAATTTTTAGTACGATTTTTAAGATCAAAGCGTGTTTTTTAGTTTTTTTTAAGCTATTATTTATTTTAGAAATCAGGTCTTTCGTTATTGTATCAAATAAATGGTCATGTCAATGCGTTTCTTTTGTCGCTCTAAAGCAGAAAAATCAACGAATTTTCTGTTTATACATATAAAGGTCTTACACCGACAATAAGAGTTTGTATGCAAAATCTTACCAAAAAAGTTAGGTTAGGAAAAGGTTGTCAAAAATCCGCGGAATATAGACACATACGTATATATGTATAATACCTTCCATATGTATAGTAACATAGTATACAAATTTTCATATAAAAGCTATAAATTTTATTCACATGTGCCTCATTGTAACTAAAATGCGCAAAAATAAAATAAATAAAACAAATATTGAAAACATGAAAAAATTAACTTGCAAACAAGTCACTTGCATGTCGTGCAACTGTCGTCCATTGACATATGTCATTGCCAGATCGGGATGTGTCGTGCGTCGGCGCTGCGCGGCGTAAAGCCAAAGTCATAAAACTAAAGAAAAAAAACAACAAAAATTTTAAATGCAACAGCTACTCCACTTTGAATACATTTTTAATGAGAAGGGAACGTCACTTGCTGGGCTTTGTTCAACGTGTATGTGTGGGTTGGATTGCCGGTGGTTGATGGTTGGTACGATCGACATGCAAATTTTAATTTATTTCGTGTAAATTTCAGTTCAAGGACTTAACTTGCGCTCCTTGTAGACAAGAAAAATGCATAATAAATAAATGTGGCTTCCTTAAAATTACAACGCCACATGTCATTTGACTCGTCTGCAGCTTTTGCAAGATGTGTTAATAAGAAATTGCGCGGCAATGGTGATTGGGGTTGACAAGAAATTAAGAACTTGAAATGACCGACATAAAATTAAAGGCAGTAGACTAAAAGGACAAATTTCATACTTACATATGTACATACATACATACATACATATGTATATGCATAAATTGCATGTTCTTTTTATGGCTTTTATATGAAGTCGTCATTCCAAATGTTTTACGCAGCTTAGAGAACTGATAATAAATGAAATGCACGCATACGCAAGACTTGTGAACTTATTGTTTGAGCCCTTAACTTTTCTTAAAACCTGAACATATGTTATTTTCAGTGGCGGACCCAGCATAAATTGTCTGGGCAAGCCTATGTGTGAAGCATAACCATTAGTCATTTATGTAATTTTCTTTGCTGTATTATCTAGAAGTCTGATTGCGTTCCGTTATTGAATTTGATTTAGAGCTCTCGCGTTTTTTTAACATTTTCGAGTAGCACGAATAAATGCTTTTCAAATTCTCGAACACTCCTTTGTTTACTTATTACCCGTATGTTTGTACGGGCATTCGAACAATTCGGGTATTTGAAGTTTGTGTTTTCTCGTTTATTTTTTTTTTTTGTTGTCTTCATATCTATTTTTTTATCTTTGTTTTCCTGATACACATTTTTTTGTTTGTACAATCAGAGAAAAGGAATTAAAAATAAAATTTTTATTTTTATAATGCCCGATTTAAACCAAGTCATTTTTACTTTAAAAATGAAAAATTTTTAAATTACAAATTGAATTTTTGAAATTAAAATATATTTAGGATTTAAAAAGAAACATGTTTAAATTAAAAATGAAAATTAATGGAATAAAAACGAAAGTTTTTGATTCAAAATCTCATAGCGCTTAAAATAAAAATTAATATTTTTAAACTTAAGATATTTTTTCTTGATAGATATAAAAACGTGTTTAAAAATAATGTAAATACAATACATTTTTAAATTTAAAAATCTTTATTTTTATTTTAAGCACTATGAGATTTTGAACCAAAAACTTTCGCTTTTATTCCATTCATTTTAATTTTTAATTTAAAAATTTTTATTTTTAAATCCTAAACACATTTAATTTAAAAAATGAGGATGATAAAGAATTTTTAAGTTTTTATATACAATGAATATTATGAAGATATGTAGGTACATATGTTTTTGACTTTTGGTATTTTAGCTGTAGCTACTTTAAGTCAGCATATCAACAAGCCTGGCTAAGTCGAAAGTAAATTCAAGTTTTTTACCATCAGAATTATCTACAAAAGCAGAGGAGAAATTATTAGAATAAATTGGGAAGAACTCAATTGAATTGATTGATGACGCCAAACTTATTAGGAAATCTCACACGAAAGCGCAGAGGTATTTTTAGTTTCCTTATACCGACGGAAATTTTAGTAGTAGCCACTTGCTACACTTTGCTTATTATCTAATATCAAAAAAAAAATGGGTGCTTTAGTGTTTGAAAAACTGAGGTCCGATTACCAAAAGTCGTGAAATTTTATTTGATTTTGATTTCCGTCGCTTTTTAAAATTATCTTGATATTTTGCCAATAGTCGCCAAATATCACAATCAACGCTTTTATAATCTGGTATTTGATACATGCACATGTAAGAAATTACGTGCATAAGTATGTATGTACATGCAAACGAAAATCAAATCAAATATGCATATGGCTGTGAATACTGAATGCCGAAGCCAGCTTCACATTCGCATACAAATTTAATGTGAAAAATAAAAAAAGTGCTTTGCTAGTTTTTTTTTCAATTTAAGTCTGAAAATAAGCAATTGATTTCTCCTTAGAGAAAGCGAGAAAACAAGCTATGTTATTCTGTTTTGAAAGCCAGGTAAAAGCCAATGTGTGGAAACGTTAAGGCATGCTAACTGTGCTGTGATTGGCTGTGCAAACAAAATACACATTGTGAGGTCAAAGAACGTAAATCTATTTACGTTCTTTGGTGAGGTGGATTGGTGGTGTATTTGCGCTATTTTCTTAGAATACTTTTAGGCACCGTATGTTACAGTGGGGGCTATATTATTGAGAACTTAAATAGTAAACACATTTAAAACGTAAAATAACCAGATTTTAAAGAAATTCGTAAAATGAAATGAACGAAAATATGTACGCAAGCCGGGCTTCTCGGCTTGTATGAAGCGCCCGCCTCTGGTTATTTTCTACATTTATGCCATTTGTATGCAAATTTCATTGCAAATGAGCAAAATTGCAGTACATGTTTGCAACAAAAAGGCGTAGCTATAAGACGTGCTGTGCCACAAACAAGTACATAGGTCAATTGCCTTGAGCAAATTAGCCGGCTGCCAGCGAGGTTAAGAAAAAACGAATAAAGAGGGCAGAGTGTAACTCTTTCGAAAATTACATGTACCTTCATTATAAAAATATTTTCTAAACACGAGCGCAGATAATTTATTGTCACTTATCTAGTGCAGCGATGCATAAAAATGAGCGGAAAATTTGTTGCAAGGAAAATGTTAAAATAGCAACAAGCGCTAGATAAAGATCTTTTTTTTTTGAAAAGTAGCTTCGGTTATAGCAGCTGCAAAATAATTGCATTAAATATCGTTAAACATGCAGGGGGTCGCTGACTTGAGCTTCTCACTTAAGCATTTTCATTACTTCTTTTATAGCTGAGAACTTCTAGCATAAAGCGTTTGAGAATTTTAAAACAGCTTAAATGAAATAATGTGAAAAATTTGCAGTAGGTACAGCTTTAAGTGGCCTTTTAATGTTTGGTCACAGTAAAATCTTGTTGATAATATGTACAAAAATTAAAAATTAACTCCGAAACTGCCGAAAGGGTATTACCTGATTGAGTTCGTCCACCATCGAAAAACGGGAAAGCCACTTAGCGGTCTGAAAAATCTCTCTTTGTAACCCAATTGTATTTATTTACAATTAAACCTCACTTGAACTTTTTAAATTAAAATTACATTATGAAACACTCCGAATCTTCCGAAAAGGCGTTAACGAAAAGAAAACCTAGATTAAGAAGAAAAACTTTCCTTTAACCACGTATACATGTTACATATTGTAAAGGCTGATAAAAACCAGCAATTTCCGCGAAAAAAAATATTAAAAAATTACTCCGAAAAGGCGATTTACAGCTGAAATTGCTAACTTTAAAAGCCGAAAAATGTGTTGAAAATGAAGACTTTGGTTAACGGTTGAGTTCATCAACGTACTTTCGAAGTTCTAAATAGCTTATGAGTGTTTAATACAATACAACCTTGTCGGAATGAACTCAAAATTACGACTGAAAAGTTCATATGCTATCTGCATAATCTGGCAACACTGGCAAGACATGGCAGGTTGTTGTAAGAGAAGGGACCATAATAATATGGTCGTAGCAATCAAAACAGAAGCGTAATTCTGGAATTGGGAATTGAAAAAAACCAATTCATAATTCCGAAAAGAAATTAAGGCTGAATTCCTAAAACGCAATTCCCGGAGAGGGCGCAAACGCCAGCTATTCCATGAATAACATGTGCAAGAATGTAAAATCAACAACCTACAAAACAGAAGGAAGAATAGCAACTTATATTGCTTTCACGATCGTCATTGGGCCATAACAACAACTTCAAAGTCAGCTGATCTCAGCTCTTCGACCGAACTCTTTGACACACATCCCAGAGTCATCTTACTTGTACCTATTCACAATGGTAAAATTGATGAGAATCCTGACGGAGATGAACTGCAAGCAAACACTGTCGCTCTATTGCTGTCCCATTTATCGAGCTTAAACTGTGCTACATCACACTTCAGCTTTTGGTAAGCTGTCTTAATTGCACATAATCCCAAATTTATGCAATACTCTGCATTCGCATTGATCTCATTTAATTTCCACGCTTTTTACTAGCTTTTTTACATTCCCCGCCACGACAATATCTGCATATGTATGTTTATCCATTTTCTACATAATTTTCGCTTCCATCGCCAATTGTTTGCTCCACTTTCACGCCAACACCATGTGCGAATGCTTAAATTCATCATCAACTAATTTAAAAGAAAAATCTCTCACATTCTAATGCAAAAAATGCAAAAAAAAAGAAAAACAATCAAATTATTATGCGGCCATTCACTGCATTATAAAGTGACTCTATTGAAAAATTGCGGAAATGGCTTGCTTACATAATAATAAAGTGTAGAAAAAACATACATATGTATATGCATGTATGTTTGTGAATGTGAGTTTGCGTGGCAGATGTAAAACAAAGCTAAATAGAGCTGGATTTTGGCACAAAAGTAGCTTACCGCACAAAGTTGCATATAAAAGTAACAATGGAAAATAGTGAATTTATACAAAAGTGTCAGAAACGCCTCTGTGTACAAATATACATATGTAAATGTCCTCAATTTGAAACATAAAAAACAAAAAAAAAAACAAATAATAAATCAACGCGCGAAAATGCGAAGTACGAAAACAATTGTCAATAAAAGCGACATAATAATAACACTGCTCTACAGCCAAAAAATACTCTGAACGCGACCATCCTATTTATATGTAAAATCGGTCGCTGATTCCGAAAAGCGGGCTCATTTTTAATTCTATGGGAAGGTTTTTGAGATATCGGCAATTTACCGTTATTTGGCCAATGGCTCCACTTAATCCTGTATACCTCTTTAACGCAGTGAGCAATCTTCCTTGGAGTGACACTCAACGAAAGAAAATTAAATTTCCTTTTCATCGCTGCTACAACATTTTTCTGTAACTCTTATAGTTTCTGAAATATTGACGATTCAATTTGAATTTTTTCGATTTTTTACGATTTTTTGAAGAAAAAATTGACTTTGTCAGGCAATATCTTTTAAACCAATGTCTTCACCTTCGGTTTTACTCCTTTACGTGAAGCTCCATTCTATTGGGAAAAAGATAAGCTTTCAACGAAGAAAATCCATGGTAAAATAGAAAAGTTATAGGCGATCAAGTAAATACATCCAAGTCGCGCAATGCCTCTGCACGGGTATATTCTATGCATGTTATACCCGTAAATGGGCTTTTATCTACTGCGCTGCCAATGTGCTGCTACTGCAGATGTGTAGGTATTGGTATAACATGCATAGAATATACCCGTGCAGAGGCATTGCGCGACTTGGATGTATTTACTTGATCGCCTATAACTTTTCTACTTTACCATGGATTTTCTTCGTTGATAGCTTATCTTTTTCCCAATAGAATGGAGCTTCACGTAAAGGAGTAAAACCGAAGGTGAAGACATTGGTTTAAAAGATATTGCCTGACAAATTCAATTTTTTCTTCAAAAAATCGTAAAAAATCGAAAAAATTCAAATTGAATCGTCAATATTTCAGAAACTATAAGAGTTACAGAAAAATGTTATAGCAGCGATGAAAAGGAAATTTAATTTTCTTTCGTTGAGTGTCACTCCAAGGAAGATAGCTCACTGCGTTAAAAAGGTATACAGGATTAAGTGGAGCCAGTGGCCAAATAACGGTAAATTGCCGATATCTCAAAAACCTTCCCATAGAATTAAAAATGAGCCCGATTTTCGGAATCAGCGACCGATTTTACATATAGATAGGATGGTCACGTCCAAAGTACAGACAAAAAATTTCATTTTGTGATCCAGTGTAATTTATGCACCAACGAGGAGTCTACAGTGTGTCAAAGGCTTGAAACTACAAGTTGAAATATTTGAAAAAAAAAAGAAAACACTGAAAACATAGTGTATCTACATAGAAGTTTTTAACGGCAGCCAATTATATAATTTTCTGGTATTCAGACAGTTAAATTTTTTTTTAAATATTGGGTAAATTTTAGGAATTTGGCATATTATTGCCCCAGACAGTTTTTCTGAAGCTTCCACTAACGCAATATGATCGTATCAAGACTCATTATCACGCTTATTTTCATATTCATATTCATATTCATATTCATATTCATATTCATATTCATATTCATATTCATATTCATATTCATATTCATATTCATATTCATATTCATATTCATATTCATATTCATATTCATATTCATATTCATATTCATATTCATATTGGCACTAGCTGTACCCGGCCAAGCTTTGCTTTGGCCCACTTCCTATTACAGGCATTAGAAGCGAACAACGGCACACTTTAAAATAAATTGTATCTAGAAACCGAACATTCCTCGGGCTGCCGACCTCAGCAAAAGTCAGATAAGTTTAAAATAAAGTGAAGGAAAAAATGTCATTATCCCTTTTTTCTGCGTACCCACTTTCCCTATATTATTCCCTTTCTCTTTCCTTTCATTTCCTGTTCCGTTTTCTTTTTCCTTTCCCGTCACATTTCTACTTCCCTTTCCCTTACTCTACCGCGCTCCCTTACCTCTCCTTTTCTGTCTTTCTCCCTTTCATTCCCCCTCCTATCCCTTCACCCATTCCCTGACTTGCTGTCTCTTCCCCCATGCTCTTCATTCCATTTTCATTATATTCTCCCTCTCCTCATCCATCGCTTTGCTATTGACTTTCCCATTTTCATTAACCTTCCCCTTTCCCTAGGGAATCAGGCTTAGCATAACATACTTAGCCCTGAATTCCGCTTCTGATTTGATACCATCGTTGCTTAAAAACATTCCGTGGCATCCGGGTCCAGTCTTTTAGCCATAATTGAGTACCGGGCCTAAGAATCACGGCTCTATGTAGCAGCCCTGTCAACACCTTTCATTTTAATTCAGTATTGCTCAGCAGTATCCCGGGTCCACGTATTGACACACATCTGGCGACCCGACCTAGGAATAATGACATCTGGGGACCTGGCCTCTCTTAGACTTTCACTCCCTTTCCCTATGCTTTCTTTCTTCCTTTCCCTTACCCCTCCTTTTCTCTTCCCCTCCTATTCGTTCCGCCTTTCGCTCTCCCATTCCATTTTCGTTTCTTTCCCGTCCCTTTCCCATTCAATTCCATTTGACTTTTCTTTTCTCTATATTGAAACCATGATTCCTACTTTTCGGTTTCATTGGGGTCCTCGTTTTGGGGACCCGGCCTATATATCACAATTATAATATGTGGAAGTCCTCATCAAGACCTCTCATTTGATACCAATATCGCTCAGAAATATTCGAGGGTCATCAGCTCCACGTTTTGACCATATCTGGGAACCTAGGAATCACAATGAGTACTATTCTATGTAAATTCTCTGATCAATACCTTTCAGTTGGTACCAATATCGTCCAGGAATATTCAGGGGAAAGCCGGGTCCACGTTTTGACCTTTGGGCCTATATCTAGGGAACCGACCTCCTGATTTGAAAAAAAAAAAAAAAAATTCATATAAACCATCTAGGGCAAGGTACTCAACTTGTGTGTAAATTTGATCAAAATCCCTCCACGCAAAATGGCAAGTGAAGAGCAACTTCTGTAGATTCACTTGACTCTGCGAATCTCGGCTTAGTGGTTCCGATTCACAACTGATTAGCTTTATAGGTCACAAAACCCCAGCTCTTAAGTAGATATTTATTTTTCATTTTTTCCACACCAACAATGACCCATTTTGCCTAAACTTCCCCACAACAAACACTGACGCTTAGCAACTGGAGAACTTGTGAACTGTCGCCTGTCAATCGTAGTGTAAAATTATGCACCCAAGCTACTGTAAGCAAGCAAATATGTATGCTTATTCATGCAGCAAGCGCTAAACGCCTGTTGGTCTGCCATACATAGCCAGCAACCAGCCAGCCAGCCAGCCGCGCCGCGCTTTTTCTGCCACCAGCGAGCAGCTCCTTTCCGCCCTACTATACCACAAGTCGGTCAAACTGACTGTTGCTTGAATGCCGGTATGCGCGCCGGTCACTGCGTCTGCCGCACTGTCTACACATAATCACATTGATAGCGTTATGTATGCATTCATGCAACACACAATTTTTATGCCGCGCATTTGCTGTCACAGCAATGAGAATCTAATTCATTCAGTAAGTCAAGCGCGCCACAGATTTGATTCGCAGATTTATTTGTTACGTGCAAGAATGGGTTTTGAATTATAACTTTGGTTTGCCTCGATTTTGGTTTTTTTTTTTATTGAATTGAATTTTCCGCTTCGTTTGCGTGGTATGTATGCGCGTATGTACATATATGCAAGTATGCAGTTGCAGTTGCTGTTAGCACACTAGCGACGCGCTGCGGCTTTCCTAATCTTACTACGACGCGCATGACAGTCAGAGCAGCGTGGCTCAATGGCCTACGTGTAACAACGACCCACGTTGCAAGCATCCGTGATGGTTGATTTTTTTTTTTTTACAAAATAAATTAAAACAAAAAATTTTAGAATTGCTGCCTGGCACGTCTTGTCGCGGCGACGGCGGTTCAATGCGGCGCGTAGGCGTTTGTCGGCTGCAACGCGTAGAGGTTGAGGTTTGTCGTTGTTAATTTTCGTTGCGGTTTTTCGCGAACAAAATTCATTAAGTGCAGAAAATCGTAGGACATGCGAGACAACACATTTGAATATATGTATGTATGTAAATATATAGATTAGGGTGGTCCCCAAATGTATGGAGATATAAATTGTGTATCATATTTCGTGAACCCCACCTCTAGCTCGATGCTATTACAGTCGAAGACATCACATATAAATTTTTGTCCCGATCGGAGAGCACTTAGGTGTGTCGCACAGGGGCAAAGTTCTGAAAACTCTATGGAGGCTGAAAAAATTAAATTTAAGTTTTTGTATATGTATCTAATGCCCAAATATCGATAGCCCTGCACTTAAGGATACCAAATATAGATTTTGGTCCCGATCGGAGACGTTTAAGAGGCCTTCCGCGGGGGTCAAAGTTCATTTTACTATACATACACATGTGACCCCTGTGCGGCACCTCTTAACCGTCTGCCGATCTAGGGGGTGAGATCGAAGAAAATCGCTAATTTGATTTTTTTAAGCACCACCCTAATGTAGAAGCATGCATATTTTTTTTAAACAAGGTGTCGCAAAACGTAAGAAATTGTTATTTTTATTTTATTAAAAAAAAGAAGTATCTTGAGATACGGTCAAAACTCATGGTATTTTATAGGCTTGACAGACGACAGCGATAATCCCGATTACCGCAACACTTAATTCGATTTAAATTTTACACTGACAGACGGCAATTATTGCGGATTAACAAAACAGCTGAAGGAAGGTAGGCGCAGCGGCGAATTCAAAAACTTCTTTTTTTATTTCCAAAGGTATAGTGTAATGTCAAAATCAAAACGAATTCACATCATGGTCAATAGAAATGAGCGAGTCCCAAGCGAATTCAGATTTCAACCAAGGCGAAATATCATTTTGACATTACACTCTACCAATTACAATAACAAAATACATTGGAAATTTGTGAATTCGCCAATGCGCCTACCTTCCTACCTTGGATTCAAGGCAAATTCATTCATATGGTAATGGTAAGTGAACAGCTGACTTCTTCTTCTTCTCGTTTTTAACTCGCCGTTTATAGAAGAATACAGAAGAATGTCACACAAAGAAATATTTGACTTTGAGTTAGACATTCTGATGGACAAAAACTTAAAGCGAATCGAGGCGAATATTGCCGAATTCGCCCTGCCATTACCATAATGAATTTGCCTTGCTTGGATTCTTCTTTTTCTGCACTCTCATTCACAATAGAGATTTTTCGCCAGAGATGTTATTACGAAATGCCCTAATCCGTTAAAATTTTGAGGATTAACTCAAGAAATATTTCGGATTACCTCCAGTTAATTCGTTAAGTTAACTCTGAATTAGCTAGATATTCCTTATTATCGCTGCCGTCTGTCAATGCTATTAAACCAAACAACGAAATATTTCCCCGTGGCACGGTCGAAGCACTTATTACGTGCTGCATAAAAAAAGTAGCTTCGGAAACCCGCTGATGACTTTTGCGACACCTTGTTAGTTTATACATATAAACTTTTTTGTTCTTCATAAATTTAGTTGAAATTTTACACTCAAGAGCTTAAGAATTCAAAACCACGCCGGAACATTACCTACAGCCCACAAGTGCCCACTGCCTGCTGGCGGGCTGCTCGAACATCACAATGTGGCGGCTTTTGTTGCATGTCAGGCATTTTGTCATAATTGAATTTTGGAGTTAAACCCAACAAAAAAGAAAAACAAGCCAAAAAACCAATAATCACAAAGCAAATTGCTTGCATCCTACAAAATATCTGTAGGAACTTAATTTTTTTGCATTTCTTTAACGCCTCGATTTGCATTAAATTGCTTGTAACAATGGCAAAGCTTCCGCCTGCCACCCGACGACCTGCAACTGTTGCGAATGCTGCGATCATGAGTAACTAGATACATATACATATAAGAAAAGGCATTTCACATTCTCGGATTCTCAGCTAAATTTCATCATTTGCGCTTTGTACGCTTGCCAATTTAAAATGCCACTACGCAGACGCCAACGCGTTGCAATGCGCTGCTGCGGTGTCCGCAATGTGGTACTCATCTTCATCGGTATATGTATGTATTAGGGATTCCAACTTTTCCGATTTTTACGATCCCGGGATTTTCGACATTTGTTTTTATAATCCCGGGATCCCGGGATTTGGACCTTAATTATTTTCCCACATTTTGGGGTTGAAAAAAGTAAATATATATTTCGAGGAACGCTACAACTTTAAAGTGCAAAGAAAAAATTGATTTTTATTGCCATTTTTATTATTTAATTAGTAACAAAATAAAATAGGAACGTAAAATCATGCGTATTATTTAATAATAAGAGTTACTTTAAAAAACGCAACCAACAAAGAAAATTACATACAAAACATTTGCCTTTACAGTTGGTACTTTTAGGATATTAATAATAAAGCTTGTGATCATTTGATAATTTCCAATACAAATTTTTAGAATTTAATGACGTACTTCGTTTAAGCGAATATTTCCAAGCTTGCCGAAAAATACTGAAAATTAATACAACATTCGGAAAAAAATTAAAAATCGGATGCAGAAATTTTGAGATGAATTCCGAGTATACAACTGCGTATTTTATTTTAGTACGTAATGTGAAATTCTCAAATAAAATTAAACTTTTCCTGGTTTTTACTAATTTTATTTTTGAAATTTTTTTGCAATTGCTTCCATTATTTACTTTTCTTGAGAGGAAATTGCAAAAACCTTTGAGAAATAAATGGCCAAAAATCAGGAAATAGAAATTATCAAATGAATTTTACCACAAGAATTCTAACGATTTTAAAAATACCTAACGTACGTTTCCTTACAACGCGTATTTCACAACAAAAAAAATTTAACTACACTAGTTTATAGCCAAAAAATATCTAAAAATTCAGGTATGGGGGAAGATAGGTATGGGACTGCTGTGCTCAGAACTATTTTTTTTTTTAATGTTTTGTATGGTTAGGTTTTTAGATAACGGTAATTTGGTGTTTCTTTGGTTATCACTTCACTCAAAAATTATTTTCGGAAATCACAAATGCGATAACCACAATTAAGCAGGCTAATTTTTAAAAGAATAAAACTTTCCTGAATTTTACAACTTCCTACAAAAATTTAATTTTAAAATCAAATTTTTTTTAAATATCGCAAGTAGTTAATAACATTTTGATTTCGACCAGCGAGGTAATGTCCAATTACTACAAGTTGTACATCGACAATTTTAATTTTCTTTCGAACGAGGTACTGTACTGCTTGTGATTATCCCATTTGTGACTCCCGCGAAAATAATTTCTCAATGAAGTGATAACCAAAAAAACCTAACCATACAAAAAATTAAAAAAAAAATAGTTCCGAGCTCAGCAGGCCCATATCTATTCTCCCCCAAACCTGAATTTCTTGGTATTTTTTTTTTAAATTATTTGTAGTGTTATTAAATCAAAAATATTAATCCTTACTTTGCTTTTTTTATTCTGGCAAAAATGTCAAACTTATTCTGCATTTTCTTCATACAGTCAAGTTTTTTTATTCTCTTCCACAAAGATTCCACACATTTTTTAGGGCTGTTTGTTCTATAGACAAAATGTAAAACTGGCCCGACTAAGGGGCAACATTTTCTGTTCTTAGCACAAAAGGGTTGCATTATTTTTGTTTCATTTATCACATGAAAAATGCACCATTTTCATAGGTCACAGGGCATATGTTGATAATGCTGCTATGTAATAATGCAACATTAGTATACATATCTGAGACCAATAAAAATTATATAAAATACAATTTTTCTTTGCTATAATAGGGGAATATTCTCTCTTTATTTTATCCCGAAAATCCCGGGATGAAATTCTAGTAATCCCGGGATTTCCGGGGAGTCAAAAAGGGCGGGATCCCGGGATTGGAATCCCTAGTATGTATGTACTAGCCACATGATGTTCGTTCGTACGCATAGGAATTTATTAAGCAGTCGGTTAGTCAGCTAAATTTGCTTCCGCATTGCTTGAAATTTGCATAGCAGCTAAGAATTTTGTTTGCAATTAAGAGATTATGAACTTTTTTGTAGTTCTCAATTGGTTTATGACAAACTAGGCATTCAATGTTTCCCTTGGCACATTCAGATTTTGCTTGCAACTTTGAATTAAAGCACAATTATGTTACCTTTTTGAATGCTTTTTCACTCCTAAACAAGGCTACTTAGATAAATCTTGAGGCATTGGACCTAAGTATATATGTACCTATCTTGGCTTGCGAGGGGCCATCTTTCACCAAGTATCCCATAAAATTTTCTATGAGAAGCTATTTCGCTTAGCGCGATTTTCTAACAAATCTTAGAGATCGAACTCTTTTCATACTATGAAAAGAAACCTCGTTAGGTAAATATTTTCTTTATTCGGCCACAAGCGCAAACTCATTGAACAGACCTTAGGTTAAAGTAGACTGATGAAATTGCTTCCACAATTATCTGTTTCTTTTTCATTTTCAAGGCTGCCAGATCACTGTAGTCTTTTTCAGGCAGAAGTATTAGCGGCAAGGGGGGCAGCGAAGGTATTAGTCTGTAATTCCTTAAGAACAGCACGGATAAATTTGTATCTAGATTGATTTAGGCGGCTATAAAGTCGATACTGTCGCACAGAAACTCATCCAAGTGTGTAGCGGACTATAAGGAAGCCTTAAGGGTAATATGCATTGATAGTAATGCCCATTTATACAGGATACCGGGCCACAAGGGGATAGACGTGAATGAGAAAGCTGATGAGCTGGCAAAGAATGGAGCAGAACCCTCCATGAACGTTCCGATGTCACTCAATGAAACTTAGCATAGGTACTATACAGGGCCGTGCGCAGGAATTAGCCTTGGGGGGGGGGGGGGGGGGGGTTTAATTTTGGTTTGCATTCGCATACATTTTTCACTAAGATAAACATATTTTCTGAAACAGATATCCAGACCCATACATCATAAATTTAAATGTTCTCTAACTTTTCTGAAACTCATTCTGATTCATCAAAACCTAGTTAACCAGGTCCTGAATAGTACTGATTACAGTACTTGTTAATTGAAACTGCTCACTGTTTTCACAATATGAAAATTTTTTGTTATCAGCACAATTTTTTGAAAAATGCCAAACGAACATATCGAGCCGTATGCGCCGGAAAGATGTAAAATCCATGATATCCGATTTTAATTTTTTTGTAGATATGGCTTACTTGTCATCACCCTCACCTTCTCCAGAAATTTTATGCCTGAAAAATGTATCATTATAAAAAGCAATTTTGATGTAAGTACACAATTTCAGTTTGTTTATTTTTTTTGTGAGTGCAAAGTGGCTCTTACATCTTTTTTCTTTTTCAAATTATTGAAGACTAGTGACTAATAAACAAATTTAACGGCTTTTTGTTGGATTTTAACCAATGGATTTATCACTTTGAAGCCTTTTACTTTATATTTTATTACATATTGATGACCAGTAGGGTTTTATTTCATTTCTTGCATTTACATCTAGATAATTTCCCTGCACACTTAGGTGCAATATCAAGGACCTTGGAACAAGAATATGATAGGAGGCAATCATACGTGAGACAAATCCAGAAAATTACAAAATAATAGTCAAAAGTACTTACATCCCCGCTATTTATCCTCTCCTTAAAATCGCTAAATGCAATTTTTATTGAATTAATTTTATATCCTATCATCGCTATTTTGAGAGACATTGTGCACTTCAAAACTGATAATAAATTGAAAGAAATAATACTAAATGCTACTCCTTAATAAAATTTTATAATGAAACCGAAAATTTTGGGTTAAGGACTTTCAATAAAAATAGGTTAATATAAATACTGGTACATCCGATTATTGCAAAGGTAGTGTTAAAATGTTCACATTTAAATTCTCTATAGGATAGGTGGGCTAATTTTTCTCCCCATACAATTTTTCGGACTTTAGGACAGTCGAGCCTGAAATTTCTTAAATAAAATTAGATCTGTTTCCATTTTTTTCCATTCGTTTTGCGATTGTAACCGAACTACTTGACCAATTTTTGAGTGTGGAGGCAAAAAATGTTTACTGGAATTCCTTTTACCAGTTCTTCTTAGATGTCAAATCGCTAGGATGACGAATAAAATTGTTTGATGCACTTATGTGACGCAATGTCTTGCGTATATGGCTTTTTCTACTTTTTTACCGATATCTCAGAAACTGAATCTGCCACAAAAAAACGGAAATGATATTCGAAATCAGCGTAAAATTTCCCTTTAAAAGAGTATTTGGTGGTTAAAGTTGATCAAAAATTGTCGAAAAGCGAAAAACAAGAAATCGATAAAGAAATGAAACTAAAAAAAAATTATAAAAAACCTTCTCCTGAACATTTTTGAATTTGGCTTTTACAACTTTCCGACGCATACGGCTCGATATGCTACACAACTTTGTAATTTCGGAAAGCTCCAAGTGCAATTCAAAGTGCCGAACTTATGTATTGGCCAACCTTATTTTTTGCAACTTTCACCAATTTCTTCTTCCGTAAAATTATTGTAACTAATTTTGTCAAAAATTATGAGTCAAGATTCAATGCAAAATTTATAAACTGTATTTTGAAAATTTTTGCAAAATCATTGCAACTTAGATTTGGCCATGGGGGGGGTTTTAACCCCCAAAACCCCCCCCCCCCCCGTGCGCACGGCCCTGGTACTATATATATATGATGGACCATGCCGATAAGGCGTGGGGACAATCATAGTGCTGTAGGGTCTCCAAAATTAAGTATGTGTAAATCATACGATCAAAAGCTAGCTAAATGGCTGCTATGGACTCCAAACTCACCTTTAACCTCCATATAAACTCCACTGTCAACAAAGCTAAAGCTGTCTTTGCATTTATAAAGCGATGGTCTAAGGAGTTCAATGATCCTTACGTCACAAAAGCTCTATTTACAAGCTTAGTTAGACCTATCTTGGAATACGCATCTATTATTTGGAATCCCCACTACCAGTGTTTTTCAGATAAAATAGAATCTGTCCAAAAGCAGTTCCTGCTTTTTGCTTTGCGGAACTTTCGTTGGGACTCAGATTACATTCTTCCACCTTACACTTCTCGTTTAAAACTCATTAATTTGCCTTCACTTTCTAGTCGTAGAGAGATGCTTGGTATAGTTTTTATGGTTAAATTAATCACTGGACTTATAAATAGCCCATGCCTTCTAAGTGAGTTATATTTTAACGTTCCATGTAGAGTATCGAGGCATTTCAAGCCACTATTTGTGAAACCTTGCAAAACAAATTTCGAATTAAATGAACCATTCCGCCGCTTATGCCATGACTTTAATAATCACTCCAGCACGTTTGACACTTCAGACTCGCTTTTTATTATAAAAAAAATAGTTCTAGCCTCACTTAATAAATGATATACAATCAGCTGATGAATTTTGTTCTGTAGCTGAATAGTTTTAGATCTCGACACCTAACAAACCCCTTCCTGTACGACTCGGCACAAAAAAAAAAAAAAACAAAAAAAAAACATATCCGTGCGTCATGCGGATTGGCGCCCCTCGCGTCGGTCGGGCGGGATATGGAGGGTAAACCGTTGGGTATTATTATTATATCCCTGAAAAGGGATAAATGTAGACTTATCATCGGGATGCTAACACGACACTGTCTTTTAGCATTACATAGGTACGTTCAAAATTGGACTAGTTGGTGAAATATGTAGATTGCAGGGTATGCGGATTGCATGATGAGACGGTAGATAATGTTCTCTGCCCCTGTCATGCTTTTTCCAGGCTAAGGTTTAGGCTACCAGGGCAAGTCGGACTTGGTGATTTCAATTCGATATCCGAAATAGTAGTAAAGAAACTCTTGGTATTTGCCAAAGGAACGGTGTTTTTCTTCAGTCTGAACCAAGGCGTTTAGTATGGAGGAGCTTTCATGTTCGAGAACTTTTCTGACAACACTGCGGACTCATTCAGTCTATGTGAGGCTCTTTACGGTCAGCCAGTCAAACCTAACCTAACCTAACCCCAACCTAACCTAACCCCAACCTAACCTAACCTAACCTAACCCCAACCTAACCTAACCCCAACCTAACCTAATGCTAGAGACACACATCGTAGTATAGTAGAAATATTGCGATCTATACCACATATGTGTCACTCTCATATTGTAGTTTAATTGAAAATTTTCATAGTAAAGCCAAATCATAGTATTGATATTATAATATTTCTACCACATGTGTGTCTGAGGCATAACCTAACCCATTAGGCAGTAGTCCGTTCTGAGATCAACTACTAGACCTATGAGAGAGATGAATTTAATGGATTTGAGATTATGATTTTCTTTTTGTTTTACGAAAAATCACACTTCTTTTTAACGATAAACCAAAATTCCTATTTCTAATGCAGCCTTTCCTTTTTGTAGGCGGATATCCGTTCATCTTAAAAAACTTGCCTCAAAAATTTCTGAACTCGACTGATATTTATTCTCTTCAGTCTTTTAGTGAAATTTGATTGGTAAATAATTGATCTGATTACTGCAGTGGAAGTTGCAGTCACCGATATACGTATGTATGTAAATCTAGGTCATTCCTATACTTTGACCTAACTGCTGTAGGAAAAGAATCCTACTGTTATATTCTCTTGTCAAAGTTAAAAGTGTTCTCTGCCGACATCTCCTATCTAAAAACTGCAGAAACTGCATACACAAGTGCTTACGATACCAAATTTAAACCTCATATGCAGTTTTTTTTTATCGACTTTTTAAAATCTTCGCATGTGTCAATTGTTTCCTGCGTCATTGAAATTCCGCACGATTAAAAAAAAATGGCATAACCACAACAAAACAAAACCTGCACACCCACTAAAACTTGAGCTTTTGTTCCAAACGCATTATGCCGTAAGCAGTGGTGGGAGGGAAACCTTAACCTTTCAGCATAGTAATTTAAAGATTTGTGTGCAGCAAAGCCCGCATGCATAAATGACATTTGCAGACCACAAAGCAATGCATGAAGAAGCAATTGTAGAAAAAAGGCCATATTTAAAAAAAAATACACAAAGCCGCAGGCGATGTATGTAGATAGTGTATGTATTTGGCAGCAGTTGCTAACGTACATACATATTTGCCATGTAAATAACCCAAGCATTTGCACTTGTGCCACCACCATCACCACACGAAACACATAAACTACACCAACAATAATGTGTGCAAATAATAGGTATGCAAAAAGAAAAAAGCATTACAATCGACAAATGGACTTAACAAATGCACTTAACAATGTCCTCTGCCCTGTGGCAATGATCTGCCGATGGATATGCAACTACACTATCATTCATCTGAAGATTTATATCGTCGTTTAAACTTCATAACCGCCTAAGTGAAAGTTTCATAAACGCTCGTGCCAGAAATGATATTAACCAACCCTGAACTCCTGACGTACAGCTCAAACGATCCACACCATAAATTTGGGCTAAATTTAGGAAGCTCGTGAAGCTCTATGTACATATATCTCCTTCTAATATCCCCTTCAGCTCTGATGTCGCAGAACTGAGCACAACTGTGGGTTAGGCGGTTATGAAGTTTATACGGCGACAGTGGCGGATCCACGGGGGGGGTTTGGGGGTTCAAACCCCCCCTTGTGGTTTATCATAGATCCCAAATTAATGCCCTTATAGATTCTGCGCCCAAATTTCCCAAACTGATCAAGGAAAACTATCATTCCAAAAGCAATGGTTGGACCACATAACATCCAAAATATGTACCTACATGCGAAAAAAGTGCATGTAGGTACCTTTGGACGCACGTGCATAAAATCAAATTTGTCAAATGCTATTCGCAAATTGCCAAATCGCAAATTTATTTTCTTTTTTTTCTTATCCCTATTTTTATCGGGATTGTACAGAATTAATTTGGCCAGAAATGTCTGAATCGTTGGAGAAATTGCCTTTTTCAGAGGCATTTCGCAATTCTTGTTTAAATTAATCTTTTAAAAATTTGAGTATATAAAAACAAGAACAAGAAAAATTCTATTAAAAATATAAATATAACCAAAAAGTACTACATACATATATTCTTATTTATTTTGGCTTTAAATGCAAGGGTAAGTGAAATTGATGATCAATTTGCCACCAATACCATACGATACTCATTCGCACGTACCAATGCAAAAATATACATACATACGTTATACATGTTATTTAGAACTTCAATTGAAATCTCCTGCACTTTATGTGATGACATACATATTGTTAATTTGGAGGGTTTTGAGTTTGGTGTTTTTAAGATGCGGGAAATGGCGCAACTAGTATATAGAATAATAATAGTAGGTGGTTTTAGTCCATATTTTCACCAGCGCACATAGGTAGATTTTCAAGTTTTATGCGGCCAAAAATATTTTATTGTCTACATCTATTCAAAATTGCTTGTTTAATGCAAAATTTTAATAATTTGAGTTAAAAGTCGATTTTATTGAAAAATATATACAGTGACTCAAAAAAAAAATCATACGCCAAAGTTTTTAAATTTATTTCAAAGAGTTCTGTCGAAAATTTTACTTTCTTATTTTAGTTTAAAAATATAGAAAATTTTTCAATAAAAATCGTTTTAAGCAGGATTTCTGAGCTTATAGAAAAAAATCTGAAAAATCGTAGAAATTTCTGAAAGTGGATTAAAAATTTCAAAGCAAGGCCATAATTTATAGAAGATTTTGAGGAGATTTCTAAGAGTACTGTTATGTAGCCAACCAATTTTAGTGCAAAAATTAAATTCTCAATGCTGTGAAAAATTCCGTCAATTTTAGAAGTTTTTTTCTGTAGGGTGTAGGGTGAGACCGTTCCAATTAAAATTTCCGAAAAGCCAATGAAAATTTTCAAAAAGTTGAATGTTGCATATTGTTATATTAAAACTGAATGAGCTGCAAAATTGCATACTCAAAACTCTTCTAAAAAATGTAGCTTTAGGATTCTTAGCCCCTTTTTATGATAAGTATTTCCTTGACTTTGAAAAATTGGAAACACTAAAAATACGAAAGCAGGTAATTTTCCAAATAGGCCAATTTTTAATCCATTGTTGATAATTTCTGGCTTTGCATTTTTCCGTAGAGAAATTGACGGGTAATCGATCGGAGGCGATAATATAACTAAATTGCTTTTGAATTAAAAAATTAACAATATTTTTTCAAGAAAGGCCGATATGCTTAAAAGCTTCAAAATGGTGGGTCTTTTATTATGCTAGGTTGACGATTTCTTCAATAAATAATGATATTTACCTGAAGCACACGAATCCATGATGTTTACTTTGATAACTGTCTTAAAACTGAAAATATTGACGTTTAAAAATGGGTTACTTAAAATACGTAAAAAAAAAATCGAAAAAGTGAGAGAATAATAAGTTTCGACTAGCGGCAGGGACACCCCCGTTTTCTATAAAAGCCGAGAAGACCGGTTTATTATCGCCCGGTCTATTATAAACGTAGAGCGATTTTGGATTTTGTATTTGCACCAATTTTAAAATTTTCAATTTTGGCCGCATAAATTCGTAAAATCTACCTATGTGCAGCGTCTGCCCTTAAAAAACATCTTCCAAAAAAAGAAATTTTCAAAACCCCCCCTTGCCGAAATCCTTGATCAGCGCCTGTACGCCTTATATGGACAAAAAAAAAAATCCACCATACACCCTCCTCCCATAAGATGTCTTTTCGGCAAACATTTCCGGAAAACATTTTTTAATTTATTTTGGACGCAGCTAGATGTCGCTAAAATTTTATTTTTTTTTTTCAAATCTTCCGTATTTATGACATTAAAAATACTATTTCTTCATGAATTTAAAAAAAGGGGTCAAAATAACCCTTTCGTGGGGATGTTAAGGGTTTAAAATGTTCTAGAAAATTATTCGTCATAAAATTTCAGTAGAGTTCTCTCTAGAAAAAATCTTTCTAATATTAACCTAAAAGACCACAGGAAGCGAAAAACATACAGTCAGTGTCAAAAGAAAGTGTAAGTACACATCTCCGATGTAAAAATGTTAGTTTTTTCGAACACTATTGAGTATTAAAATAGTTCATTTTGGTATTTTTGAACTAGATATTTAATGCCTTACAAATTGTTAAAAAAAAAAAAGAAAACAAAATTCCTACAACAGCAAAATGATGAAGATAAACGTGACAATACTCCATATAAGTATTTGGCGTCAAAAGAAAGTGTACAAATGAAAAATATGTTACAAAATAGAGTTTTCTGTACTTTGTGTGCTTTCCATTTGCTTTAATTTCTGTTTGTAAGTGACGAGGCATTGATTTTACAAGATTTTCGGTTATTTCTGATGCAATTTTCTGCCACCTCTCTGCAGTAATATCTTTGAGCATATCCTTGCTGCCGATACTTATTTTCTTGATTTCTCTGCGCAGTTTCTGCCAAAGGTGGTCGATGGAGTTGGTCTCCGATGATTGCAGGGGGTTGTCTAATTTCTTGGGGACGTGATAGATCATCCATAACTTTACATTTTTGGCAGTGTCCTTAAGAGAATTGTCCTGCAGCAACACCTACGACTGATCCAAGCGCAGTTTTTCGCCAAATTGTTCTATGAAATACTTAGGTAATCAGTTCTATCAAATACTTAGGTAATCAGTTTTTTCATGGTTCTCGGCATGTAAGTGAAATCCTTCCATAAACTAACTACCCTTGCGAAAGCAAAAAAGTTAGATCCTCTAGAGTGTAGACGCTGGAGATGAGCTTATGTAAGTGTTTCTTACTCATTTCTTTTTCTACTGGAATGCTTTGTGGTATGCTTACCCTGGGTAGCTGCGTAGGTATACAAAAAAATGTTTGTTGCTGTAATTATGCACTTCAAAAACTTGCATAAAACTTAAAAGGGAAAAAAATCAGTCTGCTTTTTTGTGTTGCAAAATTATAATATTTTCCCTATATATCTTACTGCATGGAGGGCTACAGCACTTTTCGCTCAGCGTCCGGTTGTGATGTTGCACGCTGCACACCACTCAGATAATGCACGCATGCGCTGTAAGATAAAAGCAGCAACAACAGCAAACACATACATACATGCATATGTAAGTACCCTGCAGGCAAAACAACTAGTTGCATACTACAATTCTACCAGTTTGAAAATGTCGGCATCTAGTTGCCCAACTATCCATTTTACTTGAAAGCAACTGGTAGTTTTAACGTGGCGATGGCCTACGAGATGGCAATTGTCTTCCCTTGCATAAGCTTCATACTAGAAAAATACCAGTTAAGGATATACTAGAAGAATACCAGTTAGAATAATACTAGAAAAATGCCAATTCGTCTAAGTGAAAAATAGCATTTTAGTTCATTTAATAAAGTTCACTTTAATTAGATCAGTACTTTTTAAAGTTACATTTAGTACATATTATATACAGTACACGCAAAGATGTATGATAATGTAGAATAATGGCTTCGTGTTACTACGGCAGTTGGCTGATAGAATCTCCGATTTGGATGAAACCAAATCAATTAACTAAACTCTTTTAAACTCTTCTTGCCAACTGCTGCAAACATAAATGTATGTATGTAATTGTTCTTGTGTACCCTTGCACAAAAATAAATGAAAAGCCTTAAAAATATTTATTTTGTGATAAATGTTTGTTCCTTTTTGGCGAATTGGTAATAACTATTCTGACCCTTTTGTTAAATAATAGCGTAAATTTACTTCAAAATCGCCAATAAGCTTAGTTTGTGATAGAATTTCACAAACTGCTATATTCAGTTAATAAATAAATTGGTATATTACTAGTAGAATACCAACTAGTATTATTTTGTCTTTTTAAAAGCGGTTGATCAACTAGTAGATAGCGAACTAGTATAATTTTGTCCGTTTCATACCAGTTGATCAACTAGTAGAAAACCAACTAGTTGATTTTTTTCCTTTACATACCAGTTGATCAACTAGTTTATTTTCATATCAGATTAATTTTGCCTGCAGGGTACATGGTAAGCTGTTGAATGAATTTCGTTTGCGTTATGTGAGTGCGCGTATTTTGTGCGATTCCGAGCGTGGGCTTCATTCATGCATTTAAGTACTCGCGAAAAAAAATCGCAATTGAATGAAAAGCTAAAAGTAATGGAAAAAAATAATGCAATGATTGAAAAAGAATGAAAATAATTATAAAACGTTTTGCAAATGTTTTTGCCTTTTTTACTTTTATACAATTTTTTTTTTTTTTAAACGGTTTTATTTAGCTCACCCCGTTTGTTTTATTCTTTATTCTTGGGTCAAATTTAGTAATTCAAATTTCACCCTCTTCCTGTCAACCGATTAATCTGAAATTTTGCACGCATGTATAACCCCGATGACAATGCAATATTATGAAAAAAAAATTCCGCTAGGTGGCGCGTGGGTCGCTATATTTACAAAAATCGCATTTATGGTCCGATTTGGCTGAAATTCGGAACATGTATTACTACCTTGAAAAGAAATATTTTCTTAAAAAAAAAATTCCGCTAGGTGGCGCGTGGGTCGCTATATTTACAAAAATCGCATTTATGGTCCGATTTGGCTGAAATTCGGAACATGTATTACTACCTTGAAAAGAAATATTTTCTTAAAAAAAAAATTCCGCTAGGTGGCGCGTGGGTCGCTATATTTACAAAAATCGCATTTATGGTCCGATTTGGCTGAAATTCGGAACATGTATTACTACCTTGAAAAGAAATATTTTCTTAAAAAAAAAAATTCCGCTAGGTGGCGCGTGGGTCGCTATATTTACAAAAATCGCATTTATGGTCCGATTTGGCTGAAATTCGGAACATGTATTACTACCTTGAAAGGAAATATTTTCCTAAAAAAAACTTCCGATAGGTGGCGCGTGGGTCGCTATAGAGGCGTTGGACTGCAATAAACTAACGGGCAAGAAACCTTGCAATAATGAAGCACTAAATGAATTAAACAGAATGCGAAATAAAAACTAAAAACTAGAAAATAAAAATAGGTAAAAAAAACTTTTTAAGTTAAACGGTTTTATGTTATACATACATTGCAATGTTTAAGATAAATGTACTAAAAACCAAAAAATAATAAAATAGATACAGTCGTGGGAATTATAAACATTTGCATAGACTAGACTAAAATAAAACCGGGGGGCACGTCAATTGTCTACAAATTATCGACTTAATGTGCGATAGAAGAATCGTTTAATTCGTCGTTAGGCAGTTGGCCCGCAGACGGTGAGGAAAATACTTACTATTTTCTTGCTCATGGAAATTCCAATAGTTATACACTCCATGTTAATAAAAGAGATGTTTCAACTAGTTTATCGTTGGACATTCACACGAGGAATCGTTTCACTGCTCGTAGTTTGTCTTTAATCGACAAAACATATGATAAAAGTACTACTCGCTCACCACTATGAAACCCTAAAACTCGCTTATAATCGAGCTTGCTAGCTTTTTTTCCACATTCTAGCCCTACTTATCACACGTCCATCGTTGTCGGTTGAACAACTGCCTAATTATAGTGTAACATTACAAAACAAACATTTTAATCAACGATTGTAGACAATTGACGTGCCCCACGGTTTTATTTTAGTCTAGTCTATGCAAATGTTTATAATTCCCACGACTGTATCTATTTTATTATTTTTTGGTTTTTAGTACATTTATCTTAAACATTGCAATGTATGTATAACATAAAACCGTTTAACTTAAAAAGTTTTTTTTACCTATTTTTATTTTTAAACGGTTTTATTTAGCTCACCCCGTTTGTTTTATTCTTTATTCTTGGGTCAAATTTAGTAATTCAAATTTCACCCTCTTCCTGTCAACCGATTAATCTGAAATTTTGCACGCATGTATAACCCCGATGACAATGCAATATTATGAAAAAAAAATTCCGCTAGGTGGCGCGTGGGTCGCTATATTTACAAAAATCGCATTTATGGTCCGATTTGGCTGAAATTCGGAACATGTATTACTACCTTGAAAAGAAATATTTTCTTAAAAAAAAAATTCCGCTAGGTGGCGCGTGGGTCGCTATATTTACAAAAATCGCATTTATGGTCCGATTTGGCTGAAATTCGGAACATGTATTACTACCTTGAAAAGAAATATTTTCTTAAAAAAAAAATTCCGCTAGGTGGCGCGTGGGTCGCTATATTTACAAAAATCGCATTTATGGTCCGATTTGGCTGAAATTCGGAACATGTATTACTACCTTGAAAAGAAATATTTTCTTAAAAAAAAAAATTCCGCTAGGTGGCGCGTGGGTCGCTATATTTACAAAAATCGCATTTATGGTCCGATTTGGCTGAAATTCGGAACATGTATTACTACCTTGAAAGGAAATATTTTCCTAAAAAAAACTTCCGATAGGTGGCGCGTGGGTCGCTATAGAGGCGTTGGACTGCAATAAACTAACGGGCAAGAAACCTTGCAATAATGAAGCACTAAATGAATTAAACAGAATGCGAAATAAAAACTAAAAACTAGAAAATAAAAATAGGTAAAAAAAACTTTTTAAGTTAAACGGTTTTATGTTATACATACATTGCAATGTTTAAGATAAATGTACTAAAAACCAAAAAATAATAAAATAGATACAGTCGTGGGAATTATAAACATTTGCATAGACTAGACTAAAATAAAACCGGGGGGCACGTCAATTGTCTACAAATTATCGACTTAATGTGCGATAGAAGAATCGTTTAATTCGTCGTTAGGCAGTTGGCCCGCAGACGGTGAGGAAAATACTTACTATTTTCTTGCTCATGGAAATTCCAATAGTTATACACTCCATGTTAATAAAAGAGATGTTTCAACTAGTTTATCGTTGGACATTCACACGAGGAATCGTTTCACTGCTCGTAGTTTGTCTTTAATCGACAAAACATATGATAAAAGTACTACTCGCTCACCACTATGAAACCCTAAAACTCGCTTATAATCGAGCTTGCTAGCTTTTTTTCCACATTCTAGCCCTACTTATCACACGTCCATCGTTGTCGGTTGAACAACTGCCTAATTATAGTGTAACATTACAAAACAAACATTTTAATCAACGATTGTAGACAATTGACGTGCCCCACGGTTTTATTTTAGTCTAGTCTATGCAAATGTTTATAATTCCCACGACTGTATCTATTTTATTATTTTTTGGTTTTTAGTACATTTATCTTAAACATTGCAATGTATGTATAACATAAAACCGTTTAACTTAAAAAGTTTTTTTTACCTATTTTTATTTTCTAGTTTTTTTGTAAGCAATGTTAGCTTTAATGCACACAACCACTTTAGCATTTAAAAGTTTAAGTGCGTTAAAAGTAAAAAAAATCTATTTTATTTGGGGTTGCCAGGTTATACGAATATATGTATGTATATATAAATAGGTATGTGCATTTGTATGCAGAAATTGCAGGCGTTAACGACTTTTGCTGTAACCAGTTGTTGTTTTTTTTACTCTTTTTATACTCAGCTGTACTAGTACACAGAGTATTATAGTTTTAATCACATAACGGTGGATTGTAACAGAATGAAATAATCGAGATAGATATAGACTTATATATGTATATCAAAATGATCAGGGTGAAAAGATAAATCGATTGAGCCATGTCCGTCCGTCCGTCTGTCCGTCTGTCCGTCCGTCCGTCTGTAAACACTCTAACTCGCGCAAAAATTGAGATATTTTGATGAAATTTGAAACGCAAGTTGGTATCGACACTGGGACGGTTGGTATTGAAAATAGGCGAAATCGGACCATGACCACGCCCACTTTTCCTGTATAGAAAAAATTGAAAATTTGATATCTCAGCCACTAATATAGCTAGAGCGATGAAATTTTACCCACGTGTTGAGCTCAGGTGCCTATGAAGAAATTTGGTGATATTTTAGTAAATGGGCGGTGCCACGCCCACTTATTAAGGGTCAAGCATTGAAAGTTTTATATGTCATAACTCAGAAACCGTTGAAGATATATCGATGAAATATGGTATGCGTGATTTACTTACTTAGACAAATGTTTTGACGGAAAATTGTCAAAATCGGTTGACGGCCACGCCCACTTTTATATATGGGAACTATAAAGGGGCCTAATAAAAACATTTTAAGCGATATCTCTGTCAAATATAAAGATCTATCACTGAAATTTTGTGGCATGAGTCCAACTATGGACATAAAACAAAAAACACAAAAATTTTGGAAAATGGGCGTGGCACCGCCTCTTTTTAGAAGCAGGAATATACGAGATTTCTTAGCCTATAACTCGACAAATAATTTATATATAATGACGAAACTTGGTGTGCACACTTTTATTACTTGTGGTAATACATGTTCAAAATTTTAGAGAAACCGGTTGACGGCCACGCCCACTTTTATATATGGGTATTGTAAAGCGACCTAATAAAAACATTTTAAGCGATATCTTTGTCAAATGTAAAGATAATTCATTGAAATTTTGTGGTATGATTTCTACAATAGACCGGAAACAAAAAATAGAAAAATTTTGGAAAATGGGCGTGGCACCGCCTCCTTTTAGACAAAGGAATCTACGAGATTTCGGAGCCCATAACTCGACAAATAATTGAGATATTATGATGAAACTTGATTTATACACTTTTATAACTTTATTTATTGAAATCGGTTTATGACCACGCCTACTTTTTAGCAAAGATATTTCTGGAACACGCTTTGGAAATTTGTAACGTGACATCTTTGTAATTGGAAGTCATAAAGGAATGAAATTTTGCACAAAGAATAATATTCATATGCTTAGTTGGATGACTGATAAAAATTTTGAAAATGGGCATGGCTACGCCCACTTTATGCAGCACTCGCTTTATATAAAATCCATCAAACGCAAACAAACAATGAAAACACACAGCTGAGTATCTAATGTTCGATTCCACTCGAACTTAGGCTTCGTTACTTGTTTCTTGTATTTTTGTCTGCATTAGATTATTGCGTGGGCCGCAGAACATGCGCTCTGTACGCGAACCGGTTGAGACACTTGAACAAATAACTAAAAAAGTATAAAAAAGATTTAAATTTTATTGCATATAATTGCATAAAAAATTGCGCGCAGTCAATAAGTCTGGCTGTGAACAATTTTTTGACGGCATTTATACAAGTTTTAAGTTTTCTTTTTTCATTTTTGCAGAATTGCATTTCTGTCTAAGATTTCCTTTACAACTTTGCGAATTAGCTAATTGGATTATGCGCTTAATTCTCAACACATTTCCACAGCCTACACATTGAAAACTTGAAAAATAGCATTATTTCTTTTAATACGATTGATTTAAGTTTTTTTTTTTTGTAATTCTTTCCGCAGGAAGTTTAAATTTGGTTTTAGGTAAATATTTTTGTTTTTAATCTAATAACTTAGTTTTGTAAGATTTGATTTGACTTCTTCCACATAAACGTACATAGAAATGCTATCTATTCCATAATGAGACCTTAGGACTCACTTTTCTATAAAAAAAAAAGTATAATGGTGCTTTCAAACTTACGTGGAAGAATACATCAACTCTGTATTTATTTCATTTAACTAACTCGAAATATGCATATGCATAGACCACTCTCAAAAGTGACTGTGAATTTTTCATATTAAGCTACAAATTAGAAAAAACTATTACGGCCTCAAGCTCTATTTTATTTGAATATTTTATGTTATTACCTGAAAGCTTAGTCCCTACGGAATTAAGGGCTATAAAAAAGTAAAACCGCAATATGACATATGTTTGCAAATTCAATGCTAAATATTTTACATACTTAGCTACACAATAGGCCTAAGGATCTACAAATCATCAATACTTTCCTCATTACATTTCCTTTAGAGAAGATAACAACTTTCATGACTATGCCCCATGACTATCGCGCGGCCATGGCTGCCTTCGCATGGGACTTATGTATCGAAAAAAGCAATAAAGTGAAAGCCTCGGATTTTCATTCCAAACTGCATGCTTTTTCCATATGGTCGTTATTATACTCTTGTTAGGTATCCATTCAGCATGAATTGTAACAGTATTGTAGTGCTGATTGTACAGCTGCCTAGTTAGTTTTGAGACAGTATTTTGTCACATAGCTAGTTTTGAAATTGAAATGCATAATAATACGGTTCTTCTTACAAACCCTGCCTCCTCCGCTCGCTTATAATAATAATATGTAATAATAATACAATGGCGCTATTATAACTCTGACGAGTATTATAGTCGAGCTTCTCTCCCAATTCGAGATGTGCTCCTTTTGTTTTTCCTACTAATTGGGTGGACCTACAGTTTTATGCCGGCTCCGAACGGCGAATGCATTTTTTGTGAGAAGCTTTTTCATGGCAGAAATAAACTCGGAGGGTATGCCGCCCACTTCCGAGAGGTTACGAGATCTCCACTACGCTACGTTGGGAAGATCGGGCAGAAAGCGTCTTTGTTTCGCTTGGTGTTTCCAACTGGCGCCAGGCATCACGAAACCGAAGTGAATGGCGCGCTTTAGTGGACTCGGATCAAAATCGTCTAGACAGTTACGCACCAATTAAGAAGAAGAAAAATATTATAATACCTTCTTCTAAACAAAGAGTTGTCACCAGTGGGTTAAAACATGGACATTAATGTGTTAATATGCTTAACATTTACTGTTTTAGTATAGATCAAGCGATTCTGGTGGAAGTAAAATGGTTTTAGAATTTTGAGCGCGCCTTAAATTAGGCCACGACAGCAATGTGTGCCAAGGTGTATGAATGACCTACATATTTTATATAGATACTCTTGAAAGTATTTATAATGAAACATAGAGACTTTTGAAAGTGTATAAATGAAACATAGAGACTTTTGAAAGCGTATTTTTTATTTCATGCTTTTTTCAGAATGCGGAAAGATTTTGCAATAAATTTTTAATGGACATTGTACATCTTCAAATGCTGGTATAAAATCCATCAAAAACTCAATATCGAAAAAAAATTCACATAGACACTTTTGAAAGTGGACTACTCATATACATACTTGTTAATTATAGTCTTTATAGCTTTTCTCATTTCCATTGAAATTCTTACAAATCTGTTACATATATCGACGGCTGAGAATAAGATCGCCCTATTTCAAATATTGTTTCAAAAACGCCCTATTTGAAAAAATGTTTCAATAACGTCCTATTTCAGATTTTGCTTCAAGAACGCCCTATTTGAAAAATTTTTTCAATAACGTCCTATTTCAGATTTTGCTTCAAAAACGCCCTATTTCAGAGAAAATTCCATATATATTTCTCTGAAATAGGGCGTTTTTGAATAATTGTCTGAAATAGGACGTTATTGAAACAACTTTTCAAATAGGGCGTTTTTGAAACAATTTTTGAAATAGGGCGATCTTATTCTCAGCCGTCGATATGTACTTTCAATTTTATTTAATCATCTTCTTTACTTCGTCTTCTTTCAGATCTCCAATCGATTCGTCGTTTATTGGAGCATGACAGTAGCGGTACAGTATGTCCCAGTTGTCGTATCTCATTCGACAAGGGCAAACGCCGAAAATTGATCGACACTTGCGGTCATGAACGTTGCTATGCTTGTATGTTTCGTAACGATCAATGTCCGATGTGTATGAATAGTAATAGTTCATTGTTGAAAGGTAAGTAAAGAAAAATTAAAAGATTAGAAAATGTTATTAGAACTTTATGAAGCAGGGTATAAGTACTAAGTGTTGAGACGTTAGGCCAATTACAAAAAAAAACAAGTAAGAGCGCGACTGTCTTCGGCCGTACCGAAGACTTCATACCTTTCATGAATGGGGAAATGAAAAGTTACCTATGCACATAGCCTGATTTAGTTTAATTTATAATTTCAATTCTGTCGAAGTTATACCCCAAAATGTGGATATCTGAACAATCGGTTGTATGGGAGCTATATGTTATAGTGGTCCGATCTAGATAATTTTCTGTAACCTTATTTGGGTCCATATGGGTACAGATACTCCAAAGTTTCGTACCTTTTCGTTGTCTAACCTTTTACCTTTTGCTATAAATCCATTACATTTAATTAAATAACGATCTATAAACATTTGCAAATTACAAAGTGCAAATTGAGACGATCCAATAACACAGCAACAATAAAATCCTAGTACGTACAATATCTTTCAACTTACACTAAACTCTCTTCTGTTGTATCTACAATCTACAAGCTCTAACAATATCTACAAATGTCGCCGCCAAAGAGAAAGGCTTTGTTGACATTTTACGACATTTGCAACTGATTTAGATCCTGTTGTTTTGTTTTCCTTTTCACTGTGAAATGATTTCCTTTTGTAATAAAAATGCATAAACATCAACATATTGCGTAAAGTGATTGGAAATTTTAATGGGATGTCGTAAAGTTAGAGGCGGGAAAAATTAACAAAAAGTACTCAGTTAGTAAACGAGAATATGAAATTGATCTAATAATAAAAGACCAACTAAGAAGTAAAACTGAGAACGAATGGCAAGTAGCAGGTACCGAAAGTAACAGTGAGTGTGTAAAAAAAAAATAAAAAAAAAAAATTGCGCTGTAAAAGTCGCTCATCGTACCCATTGTTCAGCGGCTGCAATAGTCGATTTTTTTATTAAGCGAACGTGAAAAGAACGCTTAACTTGCTAAAAATTAATTTTAGTTTTATATAAGCACTTGTGGTTAGAGGGCTTCGGACGGATTCGAATTTTTGCCATTGGCCAGCAGAGTTCGGTTGTGCTGAGGTAGTTAACGCTAGAGTGCGCTGGTGTAGCCTCTGTATAAAAGAATACGATTGGTTGATATTTATGCTATTGGTTGATGTTTACACTGAGAAAAGAATCAATCAAAAATTGGTTAATAGTACTATTTTTATATTAAAAATGAAATCAACCAGAGTTTTGGTTAAAACAAAATTTCTGATTTTATGCAATATCTCGTTTTAGAAACAAAAAAAAATAAACCAAAATTGATTCATATGGAATAAGTTTGAGTTCAGTTAAATATTTCATAGTTCAATTTTTCAATATTTTGATTTTAATAAAAAAAAATAAGCATTGTAATATTTACCAAAAATCTGGTAGATTCTTTTTACATATGAAAATAGTACTTTCTTCTCTGTGTATGCTGCAAGATCTATTACAGTGGAATTTACTATTCACTATAACTTCATTATTTTACTTGGCAACACTGCTGTTCAGCTCGACTAACAGCTAAGCAGGAGAAGTGGGAGGTCTCCACTCTTTTGGAAAGGCCAAGTGAAGAATGGCATGCCTCTGTTGGTGTTTTCGTTTAGATCAGCGCCAATTAAGAAGAAACAGCACGCCTTGGCAGCCACATCACTGTTGACAGCTACAAATTCGAAACTGTTAAGGACTTCGTCTATCTGGGAACCAGCATTAAAACCAAGAATGATGTCAGCACGGAGATCCAACGAAGAATCACTCTTCCCAATAAATGCTACTTTGGACTAAGTAGGCTACTGAAAAGAAAAAAAGTCCTCTCACGACGAACAAAAACCACACTCTACAGGACGCTCATCGTTGCAGTCCTCATGTACGGCGCAGAAGCATGGACAATGTTAAAATCAGATGAGATTGCGCTTGGAGTATTCGAGAGGAAAGTTCTTCGGAAGATTTTTGTAAACCTTTGCGCGTTGGCGAGGGCGAGTATCGACGGAGATTTAGCGACGAGCTTTACGACGAGACATCGACATTGTTCAGCGAATAAAGATCCAGCGGCTGCGCTGGGTAGGTCATATCGTGAGAATGGATGAAGGTGCTCCGGCCAAGAAAGCATTTCTATCGAAACCCGCTGAACGCAAAAGAAAAGGGAGACCTCCACTGCGTTGGGAAAATCAGGTGGACAGCGATGCTGCCTCCCTAGATGTTGCCAAGTGACGCCATGCTGCACGCAACAGAAGCAATTGGCGCGCTCTGTTGGGCTCGGCCAGAATCTAGACGGTTAAGCGCCAATCAAGAAGAAGAAGAATTAAGAAGAAGAGTATAAAAAACATCTCAATGATTTTGTAATACTAATGGTCTCTGGATAAAAGAAATCCGGTTAATTGTCAGAGCATAAAAAATTACAAACATGACAAAGCTTATGTTACAAACTGTACGAAAACAAGTTTGAGATTAAGGCTCGTCATAAAGGGAAATCAGAATCAATTAGCAGGAATACAGTACTAAAAATATTTATTAAGACAATGGACATTTTTGGTGGAGAAATATCGCGTGTGCTTCGAAGAGGACTGTTGCTTAGCGCTGGTGTGAACTAAGAAAAAGAACAGAAAAAGGTGCAGGCTTGCACGGATATTTTCTGCAAATATTTGAGTAACAATTCATCTAATTTACACAAATAATACTTATGGCAGTTCTTGTTAAGGGGCGCTTGCCTTCATTTATTTATTTTTTTAATAGTTTTTTTCCGCAAAAAGTTATTTAAGACCTTGGAATACTTCCAAAAATACATCCACTAAATCGATAAATATCTTATTTAGCAGTATGTCTAAGAAATATAAATTAACAACATCTTCGGAACTCTTTTTTTCCACTTAGGCTCGTTCCCCGAAAGACTTCTAAAATTCCAAAAAAAAACCTTCACTTTCAATTCACTTCTCACTCACTCAACTTGTGCTGCGTTCCACTTTTAATTTACATAATAACCAACAACCTGTTACTATCAAGTAATCTATCACGTTTCAAATGGAGCTTAAACGAATGAAATAAAAATCTCATTAGAACTGGTATAGTCATTAAAACAATCATATTTTAGCCGCACCCGCATAATCAATTTTATTTTTGCGTTTCTGTTAATATGTAGTCAATTTTATGTATAATTGGCCAACAAGCAGTAACTAGTAATCGATACTTGTGTAAATTACAAATGAGTAACAACAAAAAATCGCCAAACCAATCAATAATCGTTCATTACAATGGGCAGTGATTAGGAAAATGCTTAGTAGAATGAACGTGAACGTTTTTTTTAATGTGTCTCGAAAAGCGCTCATTAAGGTTTTTAACAAGGTGACGCAAAATGTGAATATCCGAACGTAAACATTTTAACATGCGCAACAATTTACTAAGTGTGAGAGTTACCACGACAATTTTAGATCATACGGGATCGGCAATAAAACAGTGAATCAAAACAGTATCAAACAAGTAAGGAAGCCTAAGTTCGAGTGGAATCGAACATTAGATACTCAGCTGTATGCTTTCATTGTTTGTTTTCGTCTGATAGAATCACGGTGTATTTTATATAAAGCGAGTGCTGCATAAAGTGGGCGTAACCACGCCTATTTTCAACATTTTTATCAGTCATCCCACTAAGCATATGAATATTATTCTTTGCTCAAAATTTCATTCCTTTATGACTTCTAGTTACAAAGATGTCACGTTACAAATTCCCAAAGGGTATTCCAGAAATATCTTTGTTAAAAAGTAGGCGTGGTCATAAACCGATTTGAATAAATTTTTTCATGTCTATTAACACAAGTTACAAAAGTGTATAAACCAAGTTTCGTCATAATATCTCAATTATTTGTCGAGTTATGGGCTCAGAAATCTAGTATATTCCTGCTTCTAAAAAGAGGCGGTGCCACGCCCATTTTCCAAAATTTTTGTGTTTTTCGTTTTATGTCCATAGTTGGACTCCTGCCATAAAAATTCAATGACATATCTTTATATTTGACAGAGATATCGCTTAAAATGTTTTTATTAGGTCACTTTATAATATACATATATAAAAGTGGGCGTGGTCGTCAACCGATTTTAACTATTTTCCGTCCAAATGTTTGCCTAAGTAAGTAAATCACGCGTACCAAATTTCATCGATATATCTTCAATGGTTTCTGAGTTATGACATATAAAACTTTCCATGTTTGACCCTTAATAAGTGGGCGTGGCACCGCCCATTTTCCAAAATTTCACCAAATTTCCTCCTAGGGGCCTGAGCTCAACACGTGGGTAGAATTTCATCGCTCCAGCTATATTAGTGACTGAGATACAAAATTTACGATTTTTTCTATATAGGAAAAGTGGGCGTGGTCATGGTCCGATTTCGCCTATTTTCAATACCAACCGTCCCAGTCTCGATACCAACTTGCATTTCAAATTTCATCAAAATATCTCAATTTTTGCGCGAGTTAGAGTGTTTACAGACGGACGGACGGACAGACGGACGGACGGACAGACGGACGGACGGACAGACGGACGGACGGACGGACATGGCTCAATCGATTTCTCTTTTCACCCTGATCATTTTGATATATATAAGTCTATATCTATCTCGATTATTTCATTCTGTTACAATCCACCGTTATGTGATTAAAACTATAATACTCTGTGTACTAGTACAGCTGAGTATAAAAAAAAAATTTGGTTTCTTCGGTGGCAAATTAAATTTTTTTAAATTTAATAATCACACATAGCTTTATAGTCTAAGATACGATAGAACAAATATATCCCCTCATCTGTTATTTACCAATGGACAGTGGCAACTGACAGATCCTAAGGCACATGGGTTGCCTAGCTAAAACGCGTACGAAAGGTACTAAATATTTAAAACAAAAACTAAAATTTTTAGGTATACTCCCCTCATCTGTTATTTACAAAAACGATACACCAGACGAAAGAGGGCAATGAGGAGAGTCCAAAAAACATGAGTTGCCTATCAAAATCTGCGGAAAACTGGAGGGTTGCCAGCTTTGAAAAGTGCCTGAGTGATTTCTAAATAAAGGAAAAAAGGGTTAAATACATGTCGTAAAGAAATATGTTGTTAGGAAACATATACTTAGTAAAATTTCACGACTTTTAATTACGTGGAATACTTTAACCCGCTAACGCCTCCACGAAAGGGTCGTTTTGACCCGCCCCCCCTCTTCTTAAAGTCCGAAAAAAATACTATTTTGAAGGTCGATAGAGGGTTGAAATATTCTAGAAAATTATTGGCCATAAAATTTCTCTAGGGGTCCCCTTAGACAAAATCTTTGTGTGAATAACCCAAAAGACCACAGAAAGCAAAAAACATATTCCTTTGTAGTACTTCAAGTTTAATGTTCCACTATGTGATGCCGTTCTATTAAATTTCAGGTTGATGCCATGGTTTGAATCCGGAGAAGAATATAAAACAAAAAGTATAATAAAGAGAATAAGAAATAAAGATAGCAAACAGTTAAGGCAAAGAAGAAAAAAAGAGGAGAACAAGCGGAGGAGGCTACATTTTTGCAGTTGGGACTCGGATTGAGAGAAGATGAAGGGAATGCCGTTGGATTCAATTTCGAATCCGGAAGAGAATATGAAATAGATAACACTGCAGTGAAGCAGCGTTTTTTTTTTCTCATAGTGCTTAAAATAAAAATAAACATTTTTAAATTTAAAATGTTTTTGCTTGATTTAAAAATTTTACAATTAACATTTTTAAAATAAAAATGTTGGTATTTACATTACTTTTAAAAACGTTTTTGCCCGTTTTAAGCACATTTTCATATGTGTGTTTTTATAATTTTTTTTTCCCTGAGTGTAGAATATGCAGAAGTAAACAAATTTGTTAGCTTTTGAAGAAGAACAAGAATTCAGCTGATCTGACGAAACAACCTGTTTAGTGAACCCAGACGATAATGACATTACTCTGTTCATGACATTTCATTTTGCTTATGAAAAAAAGCTTTCTAACAGGGTTGCATGCAGAATTGTGTATCATTAGAAAATTTCTAACGAAGCATTAACTTAGCCAATTTTTGTATGGTAAAGTGCGAATCATTTGGCTTGAAAATTGCGCGAAAGCTCTTAATGTTCAATTAAAGTTGTGTTTGAACATAACATTGCGTAAAATAGCAAGAAAGCTACTGTGATTCGTGCAGAGTTCCGTTTTTTTTTTTTAACACAGAGAGATTCCACTGCTGTGGTGAATGGCTCAAACAATTTTTGTCGATTCAAAGTATCACTCATTTTGCGCCACCTTTTATAAACCATTTTAAAATCGAAAGGGAGCAAAAAACACAGTTATCTACCCACTATTTATAAACATACATAGTTAGTTAGTTAAGTACTGTGAATTATTAATGTTTGCAAGATGAAGAATTTTTATGTTTTTACTGGATACAAACAAATTGGCAGACATTAGCATATTACTTATACATGTGTATGTATGTATAAATGTAAGTATTCCGTAAGCATGCAGTGACCACCGAGCTCCATTTGGAAAAAAAAAAGGTTAAGTGCAGCAGTTTTTCCAAGTCTTGAGCCCCGAAGCGATCGCACACACAGCGTCAGGTCAGCTCGACAGCTGGCGATCAAACACTCACGCCACCAACAACAAAGACTGTAAGCACAGAACAGAACAGATAGACAGACAGATAGACAGACAGACAGAAAGAAAGAAAGACGGACAGACAGCCAGATGGACAGACAGCTTCAGCAGTTGCCATTGCAGTTCTATGCCAAAGTAGAGTCGAAAAAGTACGTACAAGTTAGAAGAAAATCTGGCAACAAATAAAGCACGCAAGCTTGCTGGCTGCCAACTAGGTATGTACTTTGCTTGTTGCCGATCATTTGAATTGCAGATCGTTTGCACAATCGTTCGATCGTTTGTTCGATCATTTGGTCGTTTAGTGGTTTGATCGTTTAGCTTTTTGGGTATTTTGGTTTCTTATGCGCTATTGGGCATTTGATTTTCACTTTTTTATTTATTAACTGCAATTTTTGCTGAGTTCTTTGCGCGCCGTCTTCTAATGCAAATTTCCTGCAGCTGCGTGCAATTTGAAATCGATCTGCTTCATTCTGCAACGTTTGTTCGTTTCACGTTTGTATTTTTTCACTTTTTTCTTGTTTTTTTTTTTAACGTCTTTGCCTTTTCTGCTAAGCGGGAGTTAGCCTTTGAGCATAAAATACACTTTTCGCAATTTGCATATCGTAAATTTGCATAAACACGTTGCAATTTATATCGTTTTGATATTGTTGCTTTAGTTTTTTTATACTCAGCTGTACTAGTACACAGAGTATTATAATTTTGATTTCATAACGGTGGATTGTAACATAATGAAATAATCGAGATAGATATGGACTTATATATATCAAAATGATCAGGGTGAAAAGAGAAATCGATTGAGCCATGTCCGTCCGTCCGTCCGTCCGTCCGTCCGTACGCAGGATAACTCGCGTAAAAATTGAGATATTTTGATGAAATTTGGAATGCAAGTTGGTATCGAGACTGGGACGGTTGGTATTGAAAATGGGCGAAATCGGACCATGACCACGCCCACTTTTCCTATATAGAAAAAATCGGAAATTTGGTATCTCAGCCACTAATATAGCTAGAGTGATAAAATTTTACCCACGTATTGAGCTCAGGCCCTTATGAAGAAATTTGATGAAGTTTTGGAAAATGGGCGGTGCCACGCCCACTTATTAAGGGTCAAACATTGAAAGTTTTATATGTCATAACTCAGAAACCGTTGAAGATATATCGATGAAATTTGGTATGCGTAATTTGCTTACCTAGACAAATGTTTTGGCGAAAAATTATCAAAATCGGTTGACGGCCACGCCCACTTTTATATATGGGAACTATAAAGGGGCCTAATAAAAACATTTTAAGCGATATCTCTGTCAAATATAAAGATCTATCACTGAATTTTTGTGGCAGGAGTCCAACTACGGACATAAAACAAAAAGTACAAAAATTTTGGAAAATGGGCGGTGCCACGCCCACTTATTAAGGGTCAAACATTGAAAGTTTTATATGTCATAACTCAGAAACCGTTGAAGATATATCGATGAAATTTGGTATGCGTAATTTGCTTACCTAGACAAATGTTTTGGCGAAAAATTATCAAAATCGGTTGACGGCCACGCCCACTTTTATATATGGGAACTATAAAGGGGCCTAATAAAAACATATTAAGCGATATCTCTGTCAAATATAAAGATCTATCACTGTATTTTTGTGGCAGGAATCCAACGACGGACATAAAACAAAAAGTACAAAAATTTTGGAAAATGGGCGGTGCCACGCCCACTTATTAAGGGGCAAACATTGAAAGTTTTATATGTTATAACTCAGAAACCGTTGAAGATATATCGATGAAATTTGTTTTGCGTAATTTGCTTACTTAGACAAATGTTTTGGCGAAAGATTACCAAAATCGGTTGACGACCACGCCCACTTTTATATATGGGTATTATAAAGTGACCTCATAAAAACATTTTAAGCGATATCTCTGTCAAATATAAAGATCTATCACTGAAATTTTGTGACATGAGTTCTACAATAGACCGGAAACAAAAAATAAAAAAGTTTGGAAAATGGGCGTGGCACCGCCTCTTTTTATACAAAGGAATATACGTGCCTATTACTCGACAAATAACTGAGATATTATGACGAAACTTGGTTTATACACTTTTATAACATGTGTTAATAGACACGCAAAAATGTATTGAAATCGGTTTATGACCACGCCTACTTTTTAACAAAGATATTTCTGGAACACCCTTTTGGAATTTGTAACGTGAAGTCTTTGTAACTAAAAGTCATAGAGGGATGCAATTTTGCACTAACAATAATATTTATATGCTTATTTGGATGATTGATACAAATTTTGAAAATGGGCGTGGCTGCGCCCTGTTTATGCAGCACTCGTGTCATATAAAATACACCCTATATCGAACAAACGCAAACAAACAATGAAAGCATACAGCTGAGTATCTAATGTTCGATTCCACTCGAACTTAGGCTTCCTTACTTGTTGTTTTTATTATTATTACATACAATTGCTTATTGCATTCATATTTGCAAATATTTTTCTGTCATTTGTTCGTTTAACATTTACACAATAATTATGTATGTATGCATTTTTCGTAAACGCTTTTTAATCATCTGATGATGATAATGATGATGATGATGGTTAGAATACATATGAGGGCAAGTCACGGAATTGTAATAAGTATGAAATTGTAAACTATTGTATAATGTATGAGTTTCGATAACGATTGTTATCTCTTTCACAGTAAGAAGCATAAAGACAGAGCGGATTCTCTTAATAGCGATTTGTGAAGGTTGAGCAGTTCGAAGCCAAATTTCCAGATCTAATACCATAAACTAAAATTTGTGATGAAACCAAATATTCAATGTAATGAAATCACCATGTACAAAATAATATGCGGACCCCATACTACACCATTTCCAGATGGATTTTAGAAAGCGTAAAGTGGATTTTAGAAGAGACAATTGGATTTTAGAAAGAGAGAATTGGATTTTAGAAATGTCAATTGATTTTAGAAAGGGGAAATTAAATTTTAGAAATGTCAATTGGATTTTAGAAAGGGGAAATTGAGGCTTTTCCAAAATCCAGCTGAACCATTTTCAGAACGAAACCTTAACAGATACCAGCAACTCTAAGGCTTAACACATGATTAACTCTACTCCAACAACAACTTATGTAGTTTTTTCCGAATTTTGTGAACATAGATGAGTGTTGGCTGAAAAGTTTCGAATACTGAATGGTTCCCCCACGGATTACAACTCACAAATAGCGGTATAGTTGGAATAATCAAAGCACAGTTAATGCTCGAAATATTATTCCGCCTCTATGATCACTACTGGGTCTTTCAGGCTGAGTTTTCACACTACGAAAGGAGGTTGAGTAGTTAAAAACAAACCAAAGACCAATCCAATGCAGTGAGATCTCCTCTGCGTTGTGGCGAACAGCTGAAGAGTGACGCCACCTCCCTGACAGACTACATCTGTCCTACAATAGTGTTCGATACAAACTATGAGATTATCTTTCCATCTAGGAAAGAATGGGGAGATGGCAAATTTGCTCATAGATCGGATGTTTCAGTTTTCACGTACGGGTCAAAGATGGCATGCGGAGTGGGAGCCGGTGTCTTCGTAACTCATCCGGGCATTTCCATGTCAATTAGCAGCGTTTTTCAATCCGAAGTTTTCACCATACAGGAGGCCTGCAAGGCTCTACTGGCAACGTAAGGTGCCGAGATTGGAAACAGGATAGAATTTTTCTCAGGATAGGCTTTTTAGTCAGGCGGCTCTGAGGGCTCTGGGATCTGCAAGGATGTCATCGAGCCTGGTGGTTCAGTGCAGGGAATTGCTCATTGGCTTGGCTGGTCCACATAGCGTGTCCCTGATTTGGCTGCCGGGGCATTGCGGTATTCAGCAGGGTAACGAAATGGCTGATTTTCTGGCCATGCGGGGCTTGGCTGTTGATGTCGCATAGGCGCGAGAGGTTCTTGCGCGCCTGGGATTTGTCAAGTGCCGAATCTCTCGGCACTGGTTTGGGGAGGCAAGAACTAGATGGAAACTGCCCTCATATAACGAGATGCGATCCTCAGCCATCCTAAAGATGGACAGAAGAGACATTTCCCACATAACTGCGGTATTTACGGGGCATTGGACCATTGGTGCGCACGCGGCTCGATTGGGATTGAACCACAACACCTTGTGTCGCAGCTGCAATCTACTTGGGGTCAGTGGGACTCGCCATTCGAACCAACCAACCAATCAGGTTAGGTTAAGTTAGGTTGGGCGGACACAGTGATCCTTCACATAGGCCATATATGGTCCTTAGTGTTACCAACATCGTATTGGAGGTGTTATACTAAACTTGGAATGCAAAACTTTGCAAGTTTTAGTATTTTGTAGGTATTTGTTGACAACTAGATGCCACAACAGTGGTGAGAGTACTCCCCCTTGCAGGGTGCCCTCCTTGATATCGCCGAAAGACCCCACACACCCGTCATCGTCCCACAACTCCAAAGCTCCTTGATCCAGCGCCGAATGTTTGGGGGTATTTCGATCCATTCTAGCACCTCCAACAGCGCCGCAGCAGGGACACTGCTAAAGGCACCTGAAATATCAAGAAAGACACCTATCGCACTCCCTGTAGTCAAGGGTCCTTTCGATATGTTGTACAACGTTGTGATTTTTTATCCTGTTTATCCTCCATTACGACAAGATAAATGCATTTTATGCCTTCCGCCAGGCACCTCGAACCATGACTGAGGCCGTCTCGTATCTCCCCCATGGCTCGTGTGCCTTGAGATGACCTACTCGACCGGACAACAGCCTTTGCTAGCCTTCGGCGGTCTCCCCCCGCAGTCCACCCTGGCACAAACACCAGGAACAGGCTTTGGGAAGGAGAGTCCATTGTCCAGACAGCAACCTCTTGTAGGTTTCAGCCGAGGATTTTTGCCGCGCTTGTATTTAAGTAAGCCTTAGTAAATTATGAACAAAAACTTATAAACTACAAATAATGCGCAATTTTCAACGTTGATCGAATGATGCATGGTTTGCACTTAGAATATAAGACACAGCACGTTTCTCGATAATGCAAGACTCAACTGTGTATATCCACAATGCGATAATAAATAACTCATTAGATATGTATATTTTATTCGTCTATTTATTTTTCACAATCTTCATTTGTTTATCTAATTTCATTTTAACACGCTATTTACTCAAGCTATCTTCTTTGTGTCTCTCTCTCTATACCATTCTCACAGATGTAGATTGCAATAGCAATGCTCAAGGCTATGACACCGGCATCGGCGGTTCGACATCGACAATTGTTAGCCCATTGGGCTCACCGCAGCCACAACTAAGATCCCAAGTGCAGCAACAGCAATATCAGCAGAAACAACAGCAACAACAACAGCTACTACAATTTCAACAACAACAACAACAACAACAACAGCAACAACTGCAACAACAACAACAACAACGTACAAATGCCGCAGCGCTGGCGCGTTATATGCAGGTGAGTTGTTCAAAAAAAAAAAGTTGCAAGAGATAAACGAGTAAATACGAAAAGTAAATATGCCAACTGCTGATAAATACCGTCGTATGTATGTTTGGCTTTGGGAGCTCTAAATCACATAAAATCCATATATATCATGCTAGGTGTTCAATTGCTGTGTATAATTTGTTATCTCATTTTGCGCAGAGATCATCGCTTGCCGCCAAAAATAATTGAATGGAGTTTGCAAATAGTGCCTGGAATAGAGACTATCTATCGTGCATTTGTGCATTATCAGCAAGGGTTAAGTAATACTTTTCATTCCGCGACTTACAGGTTCATCTATGCCATAAGATGAATGACAAATAGAACTTCATACAAGCCTTCTCTTCTCAATTGCTTTGAGCTCTATCGCTTTTGTGCAACTCAATCAGTTAGTGCTCGTATTTGCATTTCTGGTTCGACCGTCATTTCTGGCTACACTCGTATGCAGCGGAAGTCAGTCAATCATTTCATCACTTGTACTTTTTTAGGGTTTGATGCTTTTTTCTTTTATTTGCTATCGCATTCATCATACAACTTGATTACTCACTTAATTGCTTGATCGGCTGGTCGATTGCTTTTAGATGATCTTGTATCTGATCTTTAATCCCCGTTTATTGCTTGATTTGCCTCACTTTGATGGCGTATTTATTTTTAGTTATTTTAATATCTTTTATGAATATCAAATGGTCAAAATACGAATCTTATAAGTACCAGAAGGAGATGTGATGGATCCATCCAAATATATATCTAAATTTAAGATCACAATCATTACTTCGCCTTTAAATGAAATTTCCCCATACAGCAAGTAATTTGGTTCTAAAGTCTGTTAATCCTAGAACACTAAACCTCGACTCAGAGGCGCAGCATTTTCTTTTTTTTTTTTGTGATCATTCACGAACGCATTGAAATATCAACTTGAGTGTTAGTGCCAACTCAGTAGACTATTACGAGAGCTTGTGTGCTCTCACAGAAAATGCATTCGCCGTTCGGAGCCGGCATAAAACTGTAGGTCCACCCAATTAGTAGGAAAAACAAAAGGAGCACGCCTCGAATTGGGGAGAGAAGCTCGGCCATAAAAATCGTCAGAGTTATAATAGCGCCATTGTATTATATTATACTAGCTGGACCCGTGCGCATCTTGCGCAAAAAGTAATAAAACATACGTGGCGCCAGTCGATTGGCAAGCAAATCAGTGGCCCAAGCTAATCGATTTATCTCCTACAGTTCCTGAGTTTTTACTTACAAATCTTTGAAAATTTGCCCCTCTTGGCTCATTTTTCAAATTTTCGTCATACTTCTTCATAACGTCCTATACGGAAAAACCCCCATTCAGCGTAGGTATGAATACACACGTGTAATGTTTACATACAAACATACAGCTGAAGCTTACAAAAGTGTTTTAAAATATACACGACTTCTCAAATGGAGCGACATCTACATTTGTATCTAACTCTGCACTCCTGTTAGAATAAAATAATTCTGAAGGCATAGTTTTAGCCGCAAATCTTTTACTTTAAATTTAAACATTTTATTTTTGCAAAAAAAAACTATTAAAAAAGTACCACGCCCAATAAAACACCGTTTCGCATGCATAGGTAATTAATACCTTTAAAACGATGCCTTACTTATTAATTTTGGTAAATTATGTCAGCAGAAAAAGGGATATTTATAAAACACCAATTAGAAATAATATATATGATTGTGTGCTTAGGTTAATCGCGTGGTGTTTCTTTCAATTCGGAGATATAGATGGTCGTATCGCCTGGGAGGCGAGGTTTAGTGTTGATGTTAATTTTTTTGCATGTTTTCATTTAAGTTTCTGTTCTTAATTACGATTTATTTTTAATTTTTAAAGCCCATTACTAGGAAACATTTTATGAAACACCCAAGGAGAGATTTGTGCCACGTTTGGTGCACTATGAGACTAAAAGGAAGACCCTTGTTACAAAAACGGGTTTGTGAGGCCAATGAGCCTTGACCGAAACTTTTGATGAGTACGAGGTTACAGAATCAGAAATAAAAAGGGGAAAGGGCCTGCATATAAACTCTGACCAACGAGTATGAGGTGCTTGAGTATAAATTATTGCTCTAAATGCAATAAAAAGTATTTCTTAGAGCACAAATCACCAAATTTTTATGAGTGTAATGTACGGAAAAAACTCAGATTTTATTTTCGCGTGCAAAAAAAAATATAAAATGCATTGAAAAGCTTTTATTTGTTTAATAAACTATGTACGAGTACGAATGAATTTTAATAAAAAATTAAGTTTCTAAAATTTTATTTCATATGTTTTTATAAGTTTTAAAAAATTAGCTTTTTGTTGAAAAAAATGTAGAATACTTAATTTTTAATGTGAATTTTCTTTTTTTATAAACAATTTCAAAGAATCACCTCTTTATTTATATTATTTTGATTGTATTCCTTTGGAAAAGCATTTTTTTTAATAAAATATTTAACAAAAACAAGAAAAAAATTTCATTCTATAAGAAAGGCGAGGTTTAGTGTTTATGTACAAAAAAAAGGTTTAGTTTTCTAGGGTTAACAGGAATTCAATAAACTTCTTAGGGAAATAATTTCCTAGAGTATTTTTTTTTTTTGTTTTATTTCCGACTGGGTAGGATACTTAGGTGATAAAATGGCATATTTATTTCAGCAGCAGAACCTTATATTATTTAATTTTCGTTTCTATCGTACACTTGAATGGTTTCCGTATCACATTTTTTTAGGCTTCTTTATTTTACTTCTTTTTGCTCTTTCAAAATAATTTTAATTTTTAATACTTGTATATTTAGCACAAGTTTGTATTGCTTATGTATTTATAGGCAAACTTTGTATTCTTCATAACCTTTACTGGCAAAGCTTTTTTATTTTTTGCTTATTTCTTTGTTTGTTTTTGCTTCTGCAAAATTTGTTAAATGTCAAATTGATATTTTAATACCGTGCGCGTAATATGATACTCGCATATTTTTATTAACTTGACTAGCGAATTATGAATGATACGCGAGGGTAAGGTAAAAGGTTGGGTTTTAGAGTAGTGTTGCCAAACTTTTCAAAATTTTATCAATACACTGCAAAAAATGCGACTAATCCGGGCTGAGTACGGGAACACACGAAAACGAGCATGCGACTAATACAAATTTTGGTCTCTTTGTATGGAATGAAGTGTTCTCTTTTGTTTGAGCAAGTTCTATGGAGAGACTAATTGTACCCTTTTATACCTGAACGTGTACGAAGGTAGACTTCTGCACTTTGATGCCAATCGGATATCGAATGGAAGTTGTACCCTTTTATAGCTGAACAAAAGCATATGTATTTCGAAGTTCGTTTATAACCTTTTGAGTACAATTGTCAACAATTAGTCTACATTTTTACCCTTTCGGGTACAATTGAGCAGTAATGGTAGACCAATTGTATCCGAAAGAGAGGAATCCGGGACACATGTCTTTCGAGACTAATTGCACAATTTTTATACACTTATGTGTCGAATGCTTGACTTTTATTAGCGCAAGTAGAGGAAGTTTTCCGCCCTGAGAAGTGTAAGTGCAAAATTTCGCCTTCTATATTATAATGGTTTTTTGTATAAATTAAAAAAAAAAAATGAAAAAATATGTGACAACTATATGCAACGTGCTTACTCATCTAAAATATATGCTCTTCGTATACATACATATGTATTTGCAAAAAAAATTAGTAATTTTTTCCACAGCCAGTCATCAACATCACGACATTTAAAAATGCTTACAACCGGCTTACATAAAATTTAAGTCTACAAATGTAGGCATATCAAATGACACAACAACACACAAAAAAGCGCGAAACAAAGAAAAAAAAAAAGAAAAACAAAAACAAAAAATGTAGCAGATAAAAATGTTGCACAGTTTTTAACCCCAAGAAGACTTCGCCGAGAGCAGCCTGTTTTGACATTTTGCTTTCGTTTCGTATTGTGCACCTTTTTAAGGTTTGGATGCGTCGTCGTCGCAGTTGACAGCAAAACTTAAATGGCTGCAGCGAGGAACCACATACATCCATACTTAATACAATGTATGCATGTAAAGCTTTGGTCTTACCTGCGGTAATATGAGGCGCGGTAGATTGATTTTTTGTATTTTCGTTCTTCTTTTTTGTTGTTCTTATAAAATGATAAAACTATCGGCTATGCTGTTTCATATTTGGCTAAAATGGACGAAGGATTTTTTTTTTCTGATTTTGTTTTTAAATTTCTGTAGCGAATTTTTGTGCCTTTTAAGTTTATTTAATTGACTGTTTGAGAAAAATTAGGTCAGAATTCGTGAAATGGCAGAAAAAGGGAACGGTTAAAGGAATATTTTTTTAAATTCAGATTTACACCAGGTACTAATACATACATACATATTTACCTGCATTTATATATAGATATGTATGTATGTATATGTATGTATGTTTGTATACTACCTTTTTTCAAGTACCACATTGGGACAGGAGTTCGAAAAAATTGTCCAAAATATTGATTTTACATGCAGACAATTTGGGCTAATAATTTTCACCAAACGCTCAAAGTAATGTTTGACTTTTGGCGAGCCATTGTCTAGGTTAGGTTGGTCGGATATGGTCCCCCGTGTTACCATCATCGTATTGGAGGCGTTATACTTACTAAACTTGGAATGCAAAATTTCCAAACAGTATTTTGTGTATTTATGAAGAGGTAAGCCGATCCTGTCGCTCTCTCTGTAGTGAAGGGCCTTTCCGATATGTTTTTGTACTTGTAGTGATTCTTTATCCCCCATCACGACCCCTTGTGGGGTTGCCCTATGTGCACTCCTTGACATTGTCGAAAAGCTCCGCACATCCGACAACTCCAAAGGTCCTCGATCCAGCGCCAAATGATTGCGGGTATTCCGATCCATTCTAGCCCCACCAACAGCGCCACAGCAGAGACATTGCTAGAGGCAACCGAAATATCAAGAAAGACACCAATCGCACTACTTTCGCCTTTTCGATCTGTTGTTGTTCTTGTAATAATTCTTTATCCTCCATCACGACATGATAAATGCGTTTTATGCCTTCCGCCAGGCACCTCGAACCATGACTGGGGCCGTTTCGCAGCTCCCCTGGCTCGCGCCTGGAGGAAACCTACTAGACCGGACAACAGCCTTTGCTGGGCCTCCGCGGTCTACCACCATAGTCTGCCCTGGCGCAAGCACTAGGAAGAGGCATAGGCGAGGAGAGACGGAGGTCAAATGCTTAGGCAGCAACCTCTTGGAGGTTTCAGCCGAGGATTTTTGCCGCCCAAGCCATAGTCTGAGGTGTTGTATGAATGTCTGTGGGAAATATGCTCTTTATTTATTAAAGAAGATGGCATAAGAGCTCAGAGTCCCAAATAAACTAAACTTCTCTCTATGTATCTTACTTTTACCAGCTATTCGCTTTAGTAGTATACATATACATATGTAATTAATATGAAGCAGATGGATTTTTCTATTTCCTCTCCTTAAGGTTTCTCTATCAGTATTTTGTTACTTTGTTGCTTTCATGAAAACCGAAGAGGTCAGAAAATTAGTAAAAAAAAAAAAAATTAACGAAGCACCGAATCGTATAGTAAGCGGCTAAAATTAGAGTTTGGAGATGGGAAGTGTAGATGCCAATTAAATTTAAAAATTGTATGCCCGTACCATTATTTTGTAAGCTCTTCCTTCCAACCTTTCCATGTACACTCAAATAAATTCTGGTATAAATTTTAAACTTTTTTTGGTCGATATATAGGACACGACCGAAAAATTATTAAAATTTAAACTTTGAAATGTTTAAACGATTTTTAAACTTATAAGGTTTAGATTTTATTCCAAATTAAGATTTATTTTAAGACTTTCAAAAGTTTAAAATTTAAACCTTTTTTTGGTTTAAATAAAAAAAAATGTCTGCTCCCAAATCCTCTTCATGCTTTTCCCTATTGTATCTTCTTTCCTATCCTCTTTTTCTCCTTTTCTTCCATATTGTTCTCCCCCGAACATGCCTTCCCCTTCATCCTTTTCCATACTGTATCTTTTTCCTATCCTCTTTTTCTCCTTTTCTTCCTTCATTTTATCTGTTTCCATAATTATTTTGTGTTTTTGTGTGCCACACATTCGTTCATTCAAATTGTCTAATAATTATAAGTGAGCCTTTTATATTTCATTTCTCTAAGAGGCAAGTTGGAATTTCAAATAAAAAATTAAAATTTTTTCGTTGAAATAAGATCTTACGACCAATGAAAGTTTAAAAGTTAAACCTTAAAAGTTTAAATGCGAAAAATTTTAAGATTTAAACCAAAAAATTATGAAATTTATTCCAAAAAAACTTAGAAACATTTAAACTTTTGTAAGTTTGAATTTTAAACCAAAAGAGAATAAGAAACTTTTAAACTTACGAAAGTTCAAAATTTAACCCAAAAAAGTTTTAAATTCCTTTCAAACCAAATCAAAGTTTAAAAAATATTCCAATATTTATAACAGTGTACTCATCAGCAAAAAAGCCACTCACAATTATTCCTACTACCTAAAATGATATTCGACTTACAGTTCGAATCTCTGCCCCACTGTGCACGCATATAACGGTAATGCGCGAATTCATAGCTGTCACTTGCAATTTCCCGCCTATTATATTTATTATTTACAGCAATTTTTTGTTAAGCTATAAAGCAAATACCTACAATTTAACTGCTTAAATTTATTACTTTTTTTGATGTTTCTGACTGTTTCGAGTGCATCAGTACGCTACAGCAGTGTATTGGCCGTTGGCGCATGCGCCTGTGCGCATCAATTTTTTATACAGTTTCTTATTTATTTATTTTTTGCTTTTTTTTGAATTTTGCTTCTCATTTGACACGTGACATGGGATTTCACTTTGCATGTCAGCGCATATCAAATTTTCTTTGCCTTAGCTTAAACTTTAAAACTCAGTCAAGCGCATGCAACGGCTGAACGCACAGAGCTGCCGGACTGTGCTGAGCTTACACTTTACGTTCAGACAATAAAGTGGAGCTCAAGTGTTATGCTGCTCGGCTGCAGTTCATAACGTGTTAGGCAAAACAAACAAGCAAAAATCAAAAACAAATAAAATTAAACAAAATCGGGGGCACATGTCAATTCAGCACATCCGCCGCAGGAGCTGCGCCAGTCAACTGAGACGTGTCAGTGAGATGCAAGAAAAAGCAATGTCAAAAAAGCAATGCCAAAAAAGTGCAAAAAAAAACTGCTGCGCATACGTCCAGCTCTGCCCTGAAGCACAAATTTTCGTGTCGGGTGGTCGCTGGCGCTGATTGACTTGGCTAAGAGCCACCAACTCGAGTGGCTATTTGCTGCATGCAAACAAAAAAGAAGTCATACAAGCAAACATACATACATAACTACATGCCTTCAAGTGCCTGGATTATCGAATTTCCCAATCATCCACTTGATCACATACATTCATACATACATCCTACATATACACAAATCTACGCGCTATATCATGCAGAGTTGCATTCATTGCAGAATTGCGTTTATTATTTTCCATTTGCCATCGTTTTGTTGCCGTTTTGTTGTCTACGCGTGCGCATGCGCGGTTTTGCGTTACACACGTAAATTGATTTTTAATTGTCGCCATATTTTCATTAATTCACAACCATAAACTCCATATAAATGCTTTTACACACAACGCATTAACCATTAACCATGTATTATGCGCTGTTTTTCCTCTTTTTTTTGTTTAGACATCAACTAGATATTCCCACTGAATGCATTTGTGGCATATACAGTGTGTCAAAATCCAAATGAAACAGTGTAGCTTTTTGCAATATATTGCGACAAAAAAATTGCTTGGACGAGTTTTTTATGCCGGTTTATATTCAAAAAAAGAGCTTTTTTTAAAAGAAACCATACGATCAGCTATTTAACATACATACATATATGCATGTATGCAAGCTAGTGATGTAAGATTTCGATATCTATGGCCATCCCATATTAACTCTATGCCACTGTACGCACGCATATTAACTATTTTATCGCATTTTGTTTCATTTCTTACTTTCTCGATGATATTATTTATGTACATATGACTGTTTTGACAGCTAAGTAACATAATGTTGTTAGCTGTCATGTATCTAAGTAGACAGTTGGACTGCTGCTGCTCCTGCTGCTGCCGCTTTCTTCTGACTTCTAATGCTCACGCGTTTATTTTCTTTTAAATTTTATGTTATTCATGTAGTCAGTGACAGTCAATGCATTTGCGTAGATTTGTATACATATACATATATGTATACCCAGCAAAAAATCTACGCCTTATTTAAGGATTATTACAGAAGATCTAAAGGCTTTTACATACGGCCTGACAATTTTAAGGGAAGCTAAATTGCATGGGCAAAGGCTTAAAATAAGGCTGATTTTGCTGAGTTGCTGTCATCAGGACATAAGGAATACTCTCTCTCTCGCTCTCTCTTATTGATAAGGCTTATCCGCATGGTAAATAAGGCTAATTTAAGATCTTAGCATGGCCTGAAAATCAGTCATTATGTGTTGCATTTAGACCTCATAGCTAGATGTTTTAATAATAAGGTGTGCATAATTCACATTTTTGCGCAATTTAAGCGTTGCGGCAATCTAATAATAAACAATATTTTCTGCTAGGGTTGAAACGTTATTATTCGTACATTTATATATGTACTAGCTGACCCGCCAGATGTTGTTCTGCCTAAAATTTATTCCAATAAAGCCTAAAAAGTCTTTGTTTACCGTGTTGGTCACCATTATCTTAGAAACCATAGTAATGACTGCGAATACTAAATAATTGACACTTTTCTTAATAAAATTTATATATGTACATACTTTCCCTATCTCCTTCCCTATCCCTATCCCATATCGTATAAACACTTTCTAGGGTGACCCCTGGTCTACATTTTGGTCGATATCTCGGAAAACGGGTCGCATAGGGTCCTGAAAATCACCTCTTTTTTAAATACTCACCAACACCTTTTTTTTTTTTTGATACCCATTTTGTAGAAAACCCGTCTGGGGTCACACCTGGTTCATATTTCGGGAAATACCTCGAATACGGGGTCTTATATGGGACCAATAACTACACCATGTTCGAGCACTCGTCAACGCCTTTAATTTGAGGCGACAATACGCAATTTTTACGCTCGCCACACATTGTACTTGGCTCATAAAAACTCAATACGCATACATAATAATTAGAGACCAACCACCACCAATAGCTGCAGAAGAACTGGAGTTGCCCAGAGAAACCCGAGTTACCCTATCACAATTAAGGTCGGGCTTCTGTAGTAGGCTTAATTCCTACAGGGCCAGAATTGATCCAAACATACCTAACGTATGTCCGACATGTGGAGAGACGCCGCATGACACACAGCACCTCTTTGCATGCCACCTTAAACCAACCAACTTAACACCCTTGTCCCTCTGGACAAGCCCAAAAGAAGCTGCAACATTCTTGGGCCTCCCGTTAAGTGAAATTGATGACAATTTGTGAGCAGAACTCGTTGGCTAAGCAGGGCTTAGTACCGCTACAACAACAACAACAACAACAACAACAACAACGCTTTCTCTCTCTTTGGTATGTGTTAAAATGAAGTATTAAAACGTTTGGAGTAGGGAGAATGAGTGCATAGTGAATGTAATACATATGCATAGCAGCAAGCAGCGCTGTCAGCGTATTCCAGTTTAACAACTTAGCTTCAGCTTAGGCTTGTGAGTCTGTTTGCTGGGTATTTACATGTATACATTAAAAGTCGTCATCCATCGTCATTGACTACATTCTACATGCGCAATCATTGTTGGCCATCAAACTGTCATTTGCGTTTTTTCTTCGTATAAGAAAGTTAATTTAACAATAATATTGACAAGTCTAAGGCAAATACTTACTTACGTACTACTCAGATTTCTTTTCTAATGAATATTGATGGGCCACGTATTGTACATATATTCATATATTTGTGTTTATAGTCTTTGGTATCGGCATTAGAACATGCTTTGTTTTGCTTTTATTGGCATTTCTCTCTTTATGTCAGCTACTAAATAGAAAGAGTTAATGCAGTAGAAGGTCATAGGAATAATACGGAAAGTGCATAGACCTATTTATTACATGTTTGCGATGCAAATGGTCTCATATAAAACAGCGATTTAAGTCTGGTAGTCTTAAGATTGTTTTTAGCGCTTCTTTCCCTCGATGAGTGTCTTATTGAAAGAGGATCGTCCTCTTCCTTCCTTCGGTAATTAAAGCTTGAACTCCAAGATTCTCCTCACTTTCATTAATCAACGAGTACCAGTCTAAGGGCCGTTTACTCAACCTCTGATTAACGCTAACCGGAGGATAAAAGTCTGGTTAAGTTGTGAACTGCATTATCGACCACACGCTAAATGTATGGTTGGATGAAGTCGATAATGATGTTTACCCGGACCTTAGCCGTGGTTAGCGTTAATCAGAGGTTGAGTAAACGGCCCTGAGTATTCCCAAATTAAATGTTCTAGCCAGAGTTTCCCTGAAATAGCAATATCCTACGACCATCTTCAGAATTTCACACAAAATGGGTTTACGGAGATCTTAGAAATATTAACTTCTTTTCCAAAAGCAGCACTTTATTAATTTCCAGCCTCTTGTGATCCACTAATACATATTTGGTTTTGCATAGGTCACAGTGCTCAGCCCTTTCTCACACATTAAACCATTTATATGGTTTCAGTCGCTTTAACAATTCGTTCAGAAGCTCGAATATCTTTGCAAGCAATTTAACTGAACTCTTCTTTCTATATGTTTGTAAGGGTCAAGAACTAACCAAGTCTGTATACGACACGAAAATATCTTCTATAAATTGCGCTAATCTCAGAAAATCCAAACCACTAACTCATCTTAAAAGTAGACAACATTGTCACATATACGAACTTCTGGTCTTATTAAATATAGCAAAAAATTACATAAATTTCACATACAATTTTTGCAGCTATCTGCCCCACTTTTATTAAAACGATCTGAATGAATAATATTCGGTAATATCCATTTATTCATTTGCTGTCATTCACTGTCAACAATTTTGTTTTGCGGTGTGCAAGGTTTAGTAGCTTAATTCGTATTAAGTACGTTCGCGCGCAACGATTTCAACACCTTGCAATTTAATGCTATTTTATGTTTTTATAGCATATTTGGTTTTTTTTTTTTTTTGCTTGTGCACCAGCAAAATGCATATTGACAGCTGTCAATCAACTATAAAAATTTATGCAGAAAAAAATATGCATTTTTATGAGGGATTTTTCGCTTAAAACCGCACAATAATAAATGCTCAATCGAAAATAATTTGGTCAAGAGAAACATTAATTCATAAAAGAAACGTTAATCCATTTGTGGTGCGGCGAAATATGTACATAAAAACATAGATTAAGAAGTACAGTAGTGGGCGGAATAATAGGAAACCTTGCCACTTTTTTTAGTGCTTACGTATTTTATTATATTTAATACTCTAAGTGGCTTTTAAACAAACTTTCATAAAGCTTTCTGCCAAATGTGTAAACATTAGCTTGAAAAAGACTTTCTTACGCTCTTATATTAATTCACACATTTTTTTCGTGCTTGATGAGCCCCTGTAGAACTGTAGAATTATCTGCTTATAAATTTCATGCAACATTTTAACCCTCTAACTGTCTTTTTTAACAATCCCTCGCTATTGCTGTTTTGATCATGGGTCGAAAATAACCATTAAAGTGCACGGAAAGAAATTTGTATGCTTGAATCAAGAAAAATGCTTTCTTGAACTGAATTTAGAAAATTGTTAGAGAAATAAGAAAAATTTACTTATTTATTACTAGAATTAAGAAAATGAGTTTTCCAAAAATGAGACAGTTATTTTCTTAATCAAGAACACTCACAAAATCTATAGAAACAAAAAAGGTTGAAAAAATGTGTAAATAAATAATAAAATCTTTTCTTATATTTACTTAAACGAAGAAAATCTTTTCACTAATATGAAAAAGAATTAAAAAAAAAACTTTGTTTCAATGAATTAGAACTACAAACTACAGCAATTGAAAATAAATAAGAAACGGTCTCCTAAGCGAAGTAAAATATTTCTTGCTGAATTTGCATCGCCAAAGTTAGTTGTATTTTTTTCATTTGCCATCCGGTTTGCATATTTCTGCAATTCTCAGATTGTTAGTGAAGCATTTGGTATAAGTACTTCACTATTTCCAGCTTCATTTATATTAAATGAAATGTTGTCATTTGATTGAACAAGTCCTCGGAAAATACTAGTTGACTAATTATGCTTTTCTGATCCCTCAGGCTTAGTTTTAATTTTCCTTACTTTTTACTGTTTAAATTTTTATTTATTTTTTTTTTTTTTTTTCATTTTATTTAATAGGAATGAGTATGCTAAGTTTAGAAAATATTTACTTAATTTAAGTAAATATTTTCTTATTTACTTCAGCTTGTATAAGAAAAGTTTTACTTGCAACAAAAAAAGTTATTTAATAATTATTTATTTCTAAAAACAAGAAAAAACACCGCAAATAAATGTTTTCTTATTTGTTCCAGCTCACATAAGAAAACTGTTTTCTTATTTATTTACAATTCAATTTTATTCATGTTAAGAAATTATTTTCTAAGTTCAAAATCAAGTCCAATTTTTCTTATCTCGGCATTGATTATATTAAAAATTCCTTTCCGTATGGGTATTAGAGCGTTAAAATCTACATTGTTCATTAAATTACTTATACTGAAGAGGACATTTCGAATCGTTTTATACATAACTAGAGTGCTGCCTACTATCGTAACTAGATATTTTCTTATGACTAAGGTGCTACTATAGTTTTTGTATAATTATTTGGTGTTAATGTCACTGTTACTATTTTGTTGTTGTTCCTGTTGATGCTGCTACTTTTGTTGCTACTGTCACTGTTATTATTTTGCTGTTGTTGTTGTTGTCATTACTCGTCTTCACAATTCTCCTACCTACTTCTTTCTTTCTATTTCTGTTCTTTTCTCAATTTCTTTCCTAATTATTCTTTCTTATCCTTCTCTTACTTGACTTTGTGTTTTTGTTCTAGTTCTTCTGCTACTATCTTATGTTTCTACTTCTCTGAAACTACACACCACTTCCAGCCAAACATGTTCACAATTGCATGGTAAGTTTGGTGAGCACGCACAAACTCACCTATACATGCGCATTGACACAGCTATGTGGTGTTGAATACATGCAACAACAACCACACGGGAATTTTCCAACGTCGATTGTGGACGCATTTTCCAATCAATTTTAATGAAATAAAATCGGTTCAGTAGTTTCGACGGAGAAAATTTATGTTAGCGTATTAATAATATAGATATTTCCATCTTTAGATAATATGGTAAAACATTAATCCCACCTTGAAACATAAAATCAGACACACTGTACTACAATACTGCATTCGCCAAAGTTTTACAATTACTTATTAACAATTCTTCGTGTCGAGTAACCACTGACAGTGTTAGTGCAACAAGCAAAAATATTTAAATCTTGCCACCAGTGTACCCACATCTTTTTTCAACAATTGATCAACAGTGCATACCAAACCATAAAAATTTAATTGTAAAAATTTAAAAACATCACAAAAGTACAAAGATATGCGCATAGATACCGCTAATAAACGCTAATTAGTGTCAATTTAAAAACTTAACAAGTTACAGCAGTCAAAACAATTGTAAGCAGCTGGGAATTCATTGAACATATGTACAAACAATATGTACAAACAAAAAGAAAGAGACAAAAATTAAGGAAATAATAACAAAAGCATTAATCATGGTATAAAAAATACAGGTATGTGCATTGTCATTTTGACGCTGTCTTTTTGATTAAAAAGCAGATTTTTGAAGTTTAATCTTATGTCAGTTTTGCAATATAGCGATGCCAGACTTTTATTTTTTGAATGCGTAGATTTTTGTTTGAAAGTTTGGGTATTTCAATAATCAAAGGACAGAAAGAGAAAGCAGATTTATGGAACTTCCGATAGCTCCTCTTCGCTCACTCCACAAATCTTCATCCACCCTCCGCGAATAAAGGGTATCGTCGGAAATTGGAAAAATTGTATATCACCGTCTTTGCAGCCATATTTGGTATTATTGCACCGCAGAAATAAGCAGCTCATATTTTTAAAATCTAGGTTACATATTTTTTTGTAATTGGATTGGACGTACATATGTACATACATACATATATAGACTGAAAAGCTCACTTGGTATGGTGGTGTACATACATATCGTCGTTTAAAGTGCAAAACCGCGTGACATTTTTGCCAAAAATGAGATTTCATCAAAAATACGTTCTTGGCGTCCGTCCCCATCCATTCATGCAACAATTTTGAGATTCACACAACGCAATTCCAAATAATGACACAGTTTCAAAACCGCTTTTTTTAAGGAAATTTTTCGAACCAATATTGCGAATAATAGGTGTTATTGCTTTATAACTGTACTGTAATGTACTAAAGTTGATTATACTTTCATAAACACGAAACGGATTATAACTTTGCTTTATTGAAGAAAAGTTTTTACGTACGCCTGCAAAACCGCCTATACGTCACTATTGAACAAAATAAAAGACGCAAAACCGCTTATAAATACATATGTAAGTAAGCCAATAACTGCACATTTAGGGCCGGTTTCACCATCTCTGGTTAATTTAATCGCTGGTTAGTTTGACGTAAATTGTATGGCGAGCTGTCAAATAAATTGCTTAACCGAGCAAAAATCTCTGGTAAAGTGCTTAACCGGAGATGGTGAAAACGGCCCTTAACTGTTTTTCGCCAAAATGATATTTGGATTAAGAATATAATCCAAAGATCTACCTTGGTTTGGATGTGGGTTTGGAAAATTCCGAACCGTTTTGAATTAAAACAGTTTTTACTGCCTCCTGTAAAATTTGGGTGGTAGCGGATACGCGGTATTGCACTTTATGCGACGATATGGAGTTATAATAGATCAATCTCCAAAACCTCCCCAAAATATATACCAGAGTGATCACAAAGCCTAAATTAAAAGTGATCGTAACTACTAAACTAAATTAAAAACTCACCGAGAATACCGGAAAGGGGCTACTTTGTAGTACGGCCAAACTGATATTCCGCGAAGTAAAAATCCGAAATGAATCTTTTATGAATCACTGATGAAATTCATCTATGACTGAGGAGGCATCAGTGAGTACTTTCAAATAAAGACTGCTGAATTTTTCATATAAATGGTTTGCTTTTTTCAAAAAAAAAATAATAATAATAATAAAAAATTGTACTCAGAAGAATCATCAATGATCATTCAGCAGTGAAACAAATTTACTGCAGGATTTGTAATTTTTTCAAATTGAAAAAATTTCTTTCAATTCAAATTGAAAAAATGCGTTACTATGAATACCATGGTTACAATTTATTTTTAAAACAAAGCAGTGAAAAATAATATTAATGGAGGATTTTTATCATTGAGTATGGCAGCACGAAATGTCATAATCTGCTTAATTGTCAGGTGGTTAATATGGCGACGAAAACTTGACGTTTGTTTTACCTGGTATACTTATACCATGAGCATTAATCAAAAAATGACACAAAAAATATTATTTGTAAAAAAAAACACAAAAAAACACAAATCGACAATTGTAATCAAATAATGCAAAAATAATTAACCGCAACGAAAATGCGATAATAACAAAGCATAATACTTGATATAGTATGTGTTAATGCATTTAACCTTAATTGTGCATTAAAAAATATTGTACCAAATTATGCGCAAATGTATGTATGTATACAAATCGAATAGGCTGATGGCATTTTTCCGTTTTCCGTTTTCCTTTTTGTTTTTTCTCTTTTATTTTTTTTTTTCCTTTTTTCACGCTTGTGAAGCCCACTTTAACTCCCAATTGTAGCTTCGGAAATGTTGTCTGCGGCTGAGTGACGTCGAAAACGCTCATTAACTAACGCGTGTGTGCGCACACCTTAATTCACCATTGATGATAGTTTGTCGGTTGTTTTGATTGATGCTGTCAATTTATTTTTTCTTCTTTAATTGTCTGGCTGAAGCTTTGCGTCCACTAATGTGTTTTGAGAAGTGAGTTAGACTTGGTAGGAAAATTAGGAGCGCAGTGTTTCAGAATTTAAAAAGGTTGCTAGAGAGCGAAACTCTTTTCTTTTGGCACACGCTATTAGGTAGGATATTCGTGTGACTTCTTGACTGGAAAGAAAGAAGTAGTTTTGCTTATACCTTTCTCAAAGAAAACAGTTCTCTCCGTTTTTGTGAGAAAAAGCAGTTTTGTTTATACCTGCCTCAACTAAAATGAGGTGTGTATTTCTCTCTCTTTCTTCATAGTAGTTTTTTTTCTCGCATTTATACATGCTCAGAATTTCCGTTGCTCCATAACAAACTGTTCTACATTTCCTTCCAAATCAGCTGACTGACTACTCACGTACATACATACATATTTACTATGTACAACAACTTCATTTGTTGACTACTTAACTGCAACTTTTAAACTCAAGATACAAATATCAACAACTTTTTTCGCCGTAAAAAAAACTAGTCTAGACTACATAGTAAATTTAGCGCAAAAATATAGGCGAAAAACAACAACTTAGACACTACCAACAATGATGATTATTTAAGATGGCAACAACAATTGCCGCTCAACCCAAAAAAAGCAACTTTAGAGCAAAACGTGTTGCAAACAAAAGGTCATGACTGGAAGCAACCAGGTTCTCTATTTAAAACCATAAACTACAATACATGAAAGAAAGAAAACCGCAAATGAATCGCCGCGCATCAGACACTCGCTACTCTACTCGCCGCCACGGTGCTCTTTCTTCTTCAATGTTTCCTTGTTATGCCAACAAAGGAAGTGAGCCAATTGTTAAGACGTCAACTGACTGTTGTTGTGGTAGCAACGTGTTGTAGCACTGTAGCATTTTGAAATGGAATTGTATCATCAGACGTGATTTTTATTTATAGTATGTAGTTCACATGTAAAGTACATGTTTTCATATATTTTAATATACATATTTACACATTAAGACACAACTATGCACATAATTGTAGATCACTTTTTTAGTGAAATAGGTACATAATTCACACTGATCTATAAAACATAAAAATGTTCGTCGCTACTTCCGAGAATTTTGTTAACATTTTACGCAGAAAACTGCTTTGCATCTATGTACGTACCTACGCTAATGTCAGAGTCCTGCGCTAAACCCAACACAAGAAGAAATGCCAGACTGTCGTTGTTGCTTTCTTCTCATAAGTAATACCCACTCTAATGCAAAAAGCATTTAATATTTTATATATTTATGTACTTAAATGCTAAGGGGAAATGGTGAAAAAAATGTATATGTATTATGGAGCAAGTTGCGGAGAACTAGTTTGTTTGCTTCATTTATTTTTATTATTTTTATTTTAATTATATACATAGATACTCTCTTTTTCTTTTGATTTCTTGCCACGCAATGTGTAGCTTCTTTTGGACTCGCAGTGGTGAAGCAACAACTAAGATGCTAGTTGAGCTTAAATGTTGCAAATGTGCTACCGTTGCATGTTGCCTTTTAGCTTTACTCAAGTGTGTGCTTGTTTTAACCAAAGTATTACATTATACATACGTACACAGTAAAAAATGATAGTTTATTTCTACTATCATTTGGTACTTAGTATAATCATTCTTGGAATTAAATTTGAATTTTAATGCCAAAAAGTCTTATTTTTAAACTATGAGAAGTTTTACAATTTTATTTATTCCAAAATAGTTTCAAAATAAAGCCTTGAAAAGTATTAAAATTCTCTCTAAAGAAGTTCAATCATTTATGGTTTAAAAACAAATCCTCAAAAGTATAAAAAACTTTCTCTTTCTCAATGTATATTACTATCAAAGCTCTTTTGGTTTGAAATCAAAACCAAAAAAATATTAAGAACAAATTTTCAGAAAAAAAGTCAAAATAAATAAACAAAATTTTTCTAAAAGTACATTGCGAAGGAGTAATTAAATGGACGAATCGAATTTTTTACGCCTGATGAAATAATTGTATCAAGTAAGTAATTCAGGAAATTAACAAAATAGCATGAGGGTAAATTTTGCTTTATTTTTACAGACATAAGGCAGTTGAAGGTCTCTCTTGCAGTATCACTGCAAGAACCGCGACGGTGCTGAAATTTCCCTGGACATCTCCAAAATATTGGTGTAAAAGTTGACAATATGTATATACATATATCGAGTCCTAACTACCATAAAAGTGTATCCAGCAAAGTTATCGATTTCAGCTTTTTTATGGAAATCAACAATTTATTATAACATGCATCAACTCCCAAAAATTTCATAGCTGTGCAATATGCAGTTTCGAAGTAAGAGGCTAAATATGTAAGTTTCAAGGCTACATACAAACTGTATGCAAAACAAATTAAAAAAAAAAACTGAGCCCCGTAAAATTTAGTTTTTGTTGGATACACGTTTATGGGGATTGGGGCTCGATAAATGCATAAGGTACTTTAGTGTTTGCTGCTCATGGAAACTTAGGGGCAAATGTTTGTTTTGGATTTTTATGTACATAAATAAACAATGTTAACGTTATTCAATTTCTCATTAATCTTTGGGATAAAGGGTTATTAGCGGTGTATCCACTGAAAATTTTATGGGGGTTTATTTTTAAATCCAAAAAAGTATAAAATTTATTCCAATTTTCGGATTGATCTTATACCATTTCAACTATTTTTAATACCAAAAATATTCTAAAAATAATCAAAATTTGATTTTGATTTAATTCCAAAAAAATATTAATTTGACACCAAGAATAATTTTTGTCTCTCATATTCTCTTCCTTTTTTTAAACCAATGGTTTTAATTTTATACTTTTTGACATTGTTATATATAAATGCCAAAATGGTATTAAAATTAAACTAAAATTTTTACTGTGTACTTAAAAAATGATGCACGAAGTAAAATGGGCTTGTGCTGATTTTATTGTGCGAGTATTTACGGTACATATGTATGTACGTTTATTAAACTAAATACACGCTTAGCTCAAAACTAACGATTTTTCTGTTTAAACTTTAAAGTCATGAATTGAAGGATTTACAGCTCACGTTGTTGTACTCTAAAAATATTTTTCATAAGAAAAAATATTTTTGTCAAAGCTCTTATAATTTTCGCTTAATTAAGTTCATCCTCATCGCCGAAAGTCGAAGATATCAAAAGCTGATACATTTTTTCATTAACTGCACTGCCACATACTTTCTCAGCTCTAGAGAAAACGAAACAAATATTTTCGGTTTTATACGAAACTATAACTGAATATTATTTCTCATATTTAGTATGTAATTTTTTGTTATTTAATGATCAATGAACTGTGACAAAGTGAATACATCTTTTATTATCTAACTTTTATTTATCTCATTTTACAATTTTCAAGTAATTGAAATGAAAGTTTTCCCATACAAAAATTATGCATGCATGCATGTTTATGAAAAGCAATTTGCATTGGCTATATCCGAAAATAATGAGCTAATAAAGGCAAATTGCAATAAAGGAATCTTACATTAATATCATGTGAAATATGTATGTATTTTAGCAACTGGAAAGTAGAGATATTTGAGATTCGATGAAGAAAAGAAAGAAATTAAATATGTTGATAATGTCCAGTTTAAGATCTAATATGCACAATAGCATCTTATTTACATATACATTTACTAATTCAATTGGATATAAAGTTATCTCAAATAAATAATCATAATGAGTACTAATTCCATCATATATGTACATTGGGGTGGTCCAAAACTGTATGAACAAAATAAAGTTCTCCCGAAATCTGCGGAACAGCAGACTGTACTACAGAAATCTATACCGAAAATTTTGCCTTAATATATTAAAGTTTAGAGGTCGCGCAAATGGCTAAAATGTTTTTCTGTTTTTACATCAGTGATCGTAGGTAGATACATACATAATTTTTTGAAAAGTCCTTAATGCACAAGAAAGATGTTTTTTATCATTAAAAAAGAAAAAATATATACTTTACGGTAAGAATAGAACAATGGCATATATAAGGCAAAAATCCAACAGCTCAGCAGGACCATCGGTAGCCGCGGTGCTTAGCGATTCGCTAATATTCGACTACTGATGGTTGGAGCGTAGATTCAAAGCCTGGTGTGCCCCAGAAAAGATGTCTGATGATGAAGAAAGTGGTTTTTCTTCGAAATAGTTATCACATCTACCATCTCTGTATGAGCTAATTGGATTTTCTGCTTATCCAAAAGTATAAAAATTAAAATTAAAAATAATAATTTGTGCTAGACACTAACATACATAATAAGGAAAAATATAAGCTGAGTTCCCGTGGCGGTGATCCAGATCCGGATAAAAATATTTGCATGCAATTGCAACAACAATTTTCTGATGCTGATATTTATCTGGATCAAAAATATCTATTGAAATCTATACGGATCCGAAATTGATCCAGATAAATATCAGGATCACAAAATTGTTGGTGCCTTTACATTCAAAATTTTTATCCGGATCTGGATCACTGCCACGGGAACTCAGCTATATTGTTTTAGGAATAGTAGAATAAAAATAGCCTTGTACCGTAATGATTTTTTCGGTTTTAATTTTTTGAACCACGTTAATGTATATGCGTACGTATGCTTAAATATGTCGGAGCATGCACTCATTGTTACACCAATAACACCAAAACGGTCTATATAATAGCCTCTCTATGTTACATTACGAAACATTAAAATAATCATCACAACACCTTATATTATATCATATCATACCATATTACATCGCATCACATCACAGCAGATAACAACATCAGATCAGGTCACTTCACATAATATCACATCACATCACATAACATAACATCACATTATACCACAATAAATCATAACAAATAGCACATCGCATTTCATTACATATTACATCAGAATTTTCATAAAAATATTAATTGATAATTATCACACAAATCAAACATATATGTACATATCACATCAACGCATCGTTTTCATATTAAAATATTATCTCGGCATATCATCATCAAATCACATATGTAATCTCAATATCACACCGTATCGCATTACACCACTAAACTTTAAATCACACCTTCTTATTATGCAACTCTGTTTCATTATTTATGCTGCTGTGCATACTTTTTTATGCTTCATAAAATGTGTCTCTTCAAAATTGAGTAGCTACGCAAATAATACAAATTAAACAATAGAAGCTTAATAAGATTATTAAAAGTTTTACATGAACATACATAATTGCTTTATTAATTACCTCAAAATCAAAGCTTTGTTGCTTTAATGAAGAAATTGCATCTTTTACAAACTTATGGTAGCTGAACACAAACACAAAAGATCATTGCACTGGAAAGAAATTAAAATACATACGTTGCGCATAAAAAAAGAAAACAAATTGAGCAAGCACATACTAGCAATTAAATAAAAGAAATAAAAACATACAAATGGAAAACAAACAAAAAATGTTAATTGACAACAGAAAGTAAGTAATTTCGTGTGTGAAGTAAAAACTTTCCCACAGCGCACGATAAAAAAAAGCAAAAAAAAAAAAAAAATATAAAGCAAGCTCGTGCAACAAAGCGGCACATAATGTAGGCGCATCTGATACGCTCTGCGATAGGTGAGGCGAGGATTTTGAAGCTGTCAATGCAAGCAAATGCAGTGCAGCTCTGCTTCGTCTCATGCCGCTTTTGCAGCACTTACAAATTAAGTAAACCGCATAACGCCAATGAATTGGAAGCTTAGCTGCGGGCGTTGAGAAAAGGAGTTAAAAATTTCAGTAAGTTAATTGGAAGGAATTGATTTTGCAACAGCTGCAATGTGCAAGAGTTGTATAAAAAGCGATTGACCGCAATAAAAACAACAAAACAAGCAATTGCAACGCTAAAAGAACAAACGAAATAAGAGCAAACAATGTATGCGCAGCAAAAATCTACAGATTCAAGATTTGTCAAGCGATTAAGTTGCGGTGGCACGCAACTTTTATTTTTATTTTTATTATTTTTTTTTTTTTAATTAATTTTTATGTAAATTCACTTATTTTCTGCTCAAGTGTGTAAATTGAAAACTTGGCGTGCATACCAATTGACCAAATGACCGGCTGTAGCTGCGCGCTGCAAGTTGTCGCGCGAACTACTCAGCTGGTCAAGGCATTGTCGTCATTGAAGCTGAAAATTAACCCAATTTTCTTACAACATCGCAACGCATTGCTGTTTTACACTTTTATTTATATTAAACCACACTTTTTTTCTCGTCGACTTTTAGCCAACAACCATGATTGATGGAATACATGCATTAAAACGCGAGTGGCTGAGCGACGCAACGGCGATACGCATGTATTTTTGTTGCGTGCAGTTTGATGCGCTAAACGATTTTTTTTTTACCAAAATATATACATATGTATACATACTCTTTTTCAAAATGCAGCAAAAATATTTAACGCTTAAATGCAATCTCTCCCATTATTTCAAATTCACTGCAGGCTATTTACGATTGACACTAGCAAGGGATCATCTTGTTCGAGCATTTGCTTGAAGTTGTAATTTCAGTCAAGCAATTGGCGTTGATGAGAGAAAGGCAACGGCGTATTTAAGTGTTAACGGTAGAGCAGAAAAAAATCCCAAAAATGTTGTTGTTAGCAAACAAGCAAAAAAACTGCAAATAAACAAAAATTATATATTTAAACAACAAGCTGCAACAACAAATTGACATAATGACGGACAGGCCGCCAACTAGCCGACAAGCCGCCAACAAACCGTCAAGCCAATAGGTCAGCACATACATAAATCGTCTGCAAAAAAAAACGCAGTGTCTGCAGCGTTGAGCAATGCGCAGGCGCATCAGCTTAATAGCTTTTTCGGAACCTTTCACTTTCACAGTTAGGTGGAAGTTACCTATTTTATGTACATACATATGTATGTATGTAAACATGCGTACATGTCTACAAATAAGAAATAAGCTGCATTTGGCTGTTTTGTAAGATGTGATGTTTTACAAGCATACACAGTGATTGACTAGGCGGTATGAGCTTTATTGTTGTTTTCTATGTTGTTGTTAAACTATGGTCATGACCTAAAAAGCGTTTTGCTGAAAATCAATGCAGTCGAGGAGCTTGTCAACTTTTTACTGGATTGTACTTTTTCCACATTAACGATTTTCTCGATTGTTCAAACATCTCGCAATCACCCATCACTAGTAATATATACATACATATATTTTCAAAGAGCAGAGTCCTTGTAGCCGCTGTGGTGCAGTGGGTAGAGTGCTCACCTGCTATCCCAGAGGTCTCGGGTCCACACCCCAGTCCGAGCATACACCAAAAAAAAGTTTTTCTAATTAGTAAAAATCCAATTATTAGGTTTTTTAAGAGCAGCGGTCACCTCTCGGCAGTGGGCGGCATACCCTCCGAGTGTATTTCTGCCAAGAAAAATCTTCTCACAAAAAATGCATTCGCCGTCCGGAGCCGGCATAAAACTGTAATTGGTAGGAAAAACAAAAGGAGCACACCTCGAATTGGGAGAGAAGCTCGGCCATAAAACTCGTCAGAGTTATAATAGCGCCATTGTATTATTATTATAGAGTCCTTGCCTCATATAAATTTACCAACTTTTGGTGTCATATAACAACTAAAGGACTTTCGAGCTGATGGATTAAATGGTAGTTGATGAGGTTCAATATTTATGTATATCTCATAGCTGTTGTTATGGCTGAACTTCTTTTGGTGGTTCCTCAGAAACAAGATACTTAAGATGGCACATCGCCGAAACCAGTTTTTAGCCAAATAAAACTTGATAAAGGATTACGGATACATTTTGATAATTCTTTGCTTTGGATGAGATATCTTATTATGATACGCTAACTCGTCACACAGTTCAAACTATAAATGCAACGCATTGAGTAAAGAAAGAGAGTCGATTGATGTAACATCCTGTAATATAATCCAAGAATAGTTTCTGAAAAAATTGGTTCCCAACAAAAATTATGCAACTACATACATACATACATACATATGTACCTATTTCTCTTAGTCTACCTTGCATTCTTGACCAACTACCAAACATCTGGCAACGCCGCCGTACTTATTTATTTATTAAAAAAAACAGGTGCAATTGAGTATCTATGGAAGTTGGTGCGATTTTATAAATTCGACATGACCGCAATAATTGCGCAGTTTGTTTTTGCAAAGCAGTGTCAATAAATAATTGAAATAATATTAAATTAAGGCAACAACAAAAGCAACTCTTAATTAAAAAATTTGCAATATAAAAATTCGGAATGGGAAATATTAATAAGAGTTCATATAACAAGAGTAGATGGCGAAGACATTTTTGTTTCTTTTATTTTTTTTTGTTATTACTAACCAATAGACATTGAGGCAGACCAAAAGTCGACTTTTCTTATATATAAATACTTATGAACATTCACATATATACAAACAAATACATATACATATATATATATATTATATATGCTTTAAAATTCCCCAAACAACGTTCACAGTCAACCTGTACATGGGTACGCTACATTAGCCAAATGGCAGCCCCAATTGTGATATTCGCAAATGCACTATCGAACCATTAAAAGACGTCCGCAACAAAGATTTATAGCGCATACGAGAATGACTTTGACGGTATTCGTATTCATGTTGCTACATTAGAGAGCTGAGCAAGCGCAGTGCATTGTAGGAGCATAAACATTTCGATGGACTTGATTCAGATAGAAAATCAACACAGCTAGAATTACTGCCATAGCCATAGCCATACCCATAGCTACAAACTCAGCCTCAAAAGCAGCAACACAACAGCACCGGATGAGAGATGAAAAAAAAAAATTATAATAATATAACTGGGGGCGAGAAGCATTTTGAGTAGAAAAAATTGGTATAAAAAGAAAAACTATATCAATACAAAGGTGAACCGGTCGAAATCGACAAGTTGGAAAAAAGGAGGCGAAAACAATTAGATTGGGTGCAAAAAGAAGCATGCAAAAAAAAAAAAACAAAGCGTTGCAAAATTGTCATTTGGTCAAAGAAAAATTATAATAAAAAAGGCAAAAGCAAAATTTTAAAATAGAAAACATGCAAAGCCTGCGGGAAAATCAATACTCGCCATAATGTTATGTATGTATGTTTGTATGGACGTGACATACGTTTGCCGCCGAAACGATTAAATAGCTAAATAATGAACTTACGAGTTGAACACTTACATATTTAGTTACTCGTATCATGCGAATATTTTTTGGAGCATACCCGCTTGCTCGTTTGCTAGGTATTTGTATTTGGTTTCTTGTTCGCAACTAGGCAAAGACGAAATACATATTTTTTTGCTTGTTATATCGAGTTGTGCTATTCTTGGATATAGCATTTTCAGGTCCAATGAAACTTTTTTCAAGTCAAGTGAAACTTTTTTCAATTGAAACGAAACCTTTTTCAATGGAAATGAAACCTTTTTTAATGGAAATGAAATTGAAAAAAGTTTGATTTCAATTGAACTGGATAAAATTCATAGCATTTTCAGGTCAAATGAAACTTTTTTAAAGTCAAGTGAAACTTTTTTCAAATCAAGTGAAACTTTTTTCAAGTCAAGTGAAACCTTTTTCAATGGAATTCAAACCTTTTTCAATTGAAATTTAACCTTCTTCAATTGAAATTAAACCTTTTTCAATAAAAATGAACTTGAACAAAGCTCAATTTCAATTGAAAAAGGTTTCACTTGACTTGAAGAAAGTTTCACTTGTGTTGAAAAAGGTTTCACTTGACTTGAAAAAAGTTTCACTTGAGTTGAAAAAAGTTTCACTTGACTTGCAAAAAGTTTCATTTGACCCGAAAATGCTATATAGTTATGTAGTTCGTAATGTTTTGGCGATTATTTCAATTAGTGACCAATCGCGACTGGATTCGAATAGGCGGGAAAATTATCGAGAATCAGCGAGTTGTTTGAAAAATCAAGAAAAACGAATATTGCATCTCAGACTCGCGCAACACTAATTGACCGCTGATATCTTTGAGCTGTTAAAAAAGCATTGAAGAAAGCACATATATGTATGTCTTTAACACTGAAAAAATTCTATTCATACACGCTTTCGCCTAAAAGTATGCAGTGTTTACATACAAACATACAGTTAATAAAAGCGTGTTAAAAACTAAAAATTTTCCATTGACCTGCTACATCCAAAATCACAACTGGCTATAAAATGTGTTCAACTTCATACAAAATTTAAATTTATCTATACGTTTTTTATTATCAAACGCCGGCAAATGTTACACACGGCACAGCAGACATGCTGACACCACCAGCCACAGCAGCAACAGGCCAAGCCAACAAAAACTGACAGTCCAACGGCAAAAGCCAAATAATGTAAGCCGCCGCCGCCGCCATCGCAGCATACAAACGAAACTTATCAACTACCGTCATACATAAATACCCTGTAGCGAAAATCTCTGGTTCCGAACCAGTTCGCTTCTAGTGTATTTTTCGGCACTACTAGTGCGAGCTAAATCTCTTTTGCATGTTATCAACTGGCGAATTTAACACGGCGATGTCCTAGGCGGTGTCAATTGTCACTTGCTGCACTATATTTTCGATAGTTCCGAACTAGTACTAAATTCTACAGTTTTCACTAGTTCGTTTATTGGCACAATTTCGATAGTTCTGAACTAGCTACAAGTACCTACAAATTCTACAGTTTTACATCTGCCGCTTAAGTGCAGCATTCGACACACTTCATGCAAGTGACGCGATGGCAAAATGGCTAACGTGTTTTTTTTTAAGTAGGGGGAAGCATCAAATGCCGACAAGTGCGAGACTTCAACCCGCTAAACCTAACCTACCCCGCCCCAGACAATACTCCCACGGACCATCGGACAAGGTATTACTTTCTGGGAGTGGGGATTAGACGTTTAAGTGTCCAGAATTTAATTGCGGACGGACCGACGCCTACGTTGAACTATTAAACGCAGTTGGTTCATAATTGAGGCTGAGACCTCGCTAACTATATCCCATATAGCAGAGGACTGGCACATCAGTGCAGTCAAATTTTCCACCGTGACAGCTGTTCCTGATATACCCTGTATTCGCCTACGTTCTGCTAAGAATCGAGACATTCAAAAAAAACACATGTTCTGCACTTTCTACCTTCCCTGGACATTCAGGACAAAAGGGAATCTCATCTAACTTGAACCTATAAAGGTAAGCCCTAAAGCACCCATGTCCACTAAGGACCTGGGTGAGGTGGAAATTGGGTTCGCCGTGCATTCTATCTACCCAATTGCTAATGTTCGGTATTAGCCTGGCTAACGTGTGTGACAATCAATCTAGCGAGCGCGGGTTCGAATCCTGCCGGTGTCGTGGCAGATGAATTTTTTTTTTTTAATTTTTTTTTATTTATTAAATAAAAATGTAAAAAAAATATTTAAAAAGTAATAAAATAAAAAAAAATTAAAAATAAGACATACATACGTGAAATTTTTGTCAATTCGAAATTGCATACAAATCAAAGTGTGTCTTATAATGGTGACTCAATTCACTCCTTCTGAACTGGTCAGAGTCTAGCTACAATGGAGCTAGTTCCTTTTTGACACCTTTTTTGCTAATTTGGAACTAGAAATTTTGCTCACTAGTTATTGAGTGCCTTGCAGGGTACATACACACGTGTATGTATATATATTTGTAATCTCATGGCACTCATATATCGGTTAATGTGTAAGTGTACAAGTTATGGGTTAAAGATTACAACAGGAGTGGTATTAATGCACATACATACATACATACATAGGACTAGGGATGGCAAAAAAAATTTAATAATCGATTAACCGTTTTTTAGGTTAATCGAAAGGGTTCGATTATTAATCGCGAATAATCGTAGGGAATTAACCGATTATAACCGTTTTTCGATTACAATTACTGATAAATTAATACGTAGTACCCCAAGAGGACAAACAAGCTAATTTTTATACATACTATGTATGTGTGTTCGTTTTTATTATAATAATAAAAAATCGTAATTTCAGCGAAAAAATCGTCAATACTAAAAACACGTTATAAACAAAAAAGTGTCGGCTTTCCACTAAGAAAGCGCACCACGAAAAAAAAATTACTTTTTCAGGGGCTCTCAGATATCTCAAAACTGAAATCTAAACTTGCAGGAAGTTTACAGTTTACGAGATAATTGTCGTTAAGGTTAGATGGATCCATAGATATTACCCCAGAGAATTATGTCGGCTGAGGATTATTTTTTTTAAAGCGCGGCTGAAGGCCGCCAACGCAAAATATTGTTCTGCACACATACATATATGCATTTTCTCGTTTTAATACGTGCTTTTATCTCGGAAATAAATCGTAGTTTTCTTGTTTTGTTTGGTAAATTTTAAAATCTTAACAACAAATATCTTGTAAACTACAAGCCTCCGGAAATTTTTGATTTCAGTTCCAAGTCCTGTGAGAGCCCCTCTACCCCCCTGAAAAAGTCATTTATTTAGGGGCGTTGTTCCTTAATGGAAAATTTTCCCAAAAACAATTTTAAGGAGGTACGAATTAATACAAATTCGTATATAAATGAAATCATATTTAAAAAAGCTGTGCACATTTATCTGCACATTGCGCTTACTTAAATAACATCATCAATCATTCATTAATTCTAACATTTTTCCTTGAAAAATAATTTACAAAATATAAGGATTTATTTCATGAAGATAACCATTTAATTATTGTACTGAGATGGTTTAAATTTTTAATAATGCCACTTTCCTTAAAAAAATATACAATAAACGAAAAAATCGTCATTTATTGAGAAAAATCGTCAATACGGCAACGCTGGCTGGAGGGAACGTATATTGCGATTTTTTGGATATACTCACAAAACCGTAGGTAACTGAATTCGGACTCGAATGAAAAGGCGGTAATTCTCGATTATTTCCTTTCGATTATTTTCGACTTTAGAGGAAAAAGGTTAATCGAAAAAATAATCAAAAGGAAAAAACCGATACATTTTAACCGTTAACCGAAAGAAATTAACCGATTATAATCGTTTTTCCGGTTATAGTTGCCATCCCTACATAGGACCAAATGTAGGCTATGGATGCAAGGTTTGCAATTCTACTACGACGCATGCAAGTCAAAAAAAAAAAAAAATACGCGACAAGTGAAAAACATTTGCAGTTGAATGACTGCATATAATAGTTACACACCTGAAAATGAAAATCGGCATTCAAATGTTGTTTAGGATATTTATACATGCATGGAGTATTTGTTAGCGATATATTATCGCGGCTAGGCCACCACATGTTGTTTGTTAGAATGGCTTGAAAGGCAAGTAGCAGCTAATGAAATAAAATATTTTAGCTGTTTGGTTTTTTTTTTTTTGGTGGTGGCAACTCTAAAGCGCTGACGCGGGCACCAAAAGATGTTTGTTTATGTTTTTGTTTTTGTTTTTATTTCTATTTTTATTTTGTTTTCGCGTTTTAATGTCACATAAATCTCAGCTTCAGCAATGATTGCAAGTGAAGTGCATCCAGCACAGGTTGAAGTTGGCGCAGCGATGGAGAGGTGAACGGGGATGCACCGGAGAGAAGTTGTTTTGAGAAAATGTGGCATGTGAAAAAGGAAAAGTTCTCTACTATGCTACGTAACAGTTTGAAACTGAAAAAACAACAACAAAAATTAAAAAATATTTATCCGCGTTCTGCAAGTTGTTTCTTCGAAGGGTTGTCTGGTTGTTAACGAATCCTGAACCTAAACTTTTTCATATAATAATAGCCTTGAGATTGTTTCATGGTCAGAATCGAGCGGTGAAAGCTTATTTACCAAAGCTCTCTTATGCTAGAGACACACATCATAGTATAGTAGAAATATTGTGATCTATACCACATATGTGTCACTCTCATATTGTAGTTTATTTGAAAATTTTCATAGTAAAACCAAATCATAGTTTTGATATTATAATATTTCTACCACATGTGTGTCTGAGGCATTAGGCCGCATTTCAAGTTGAAACAGCCAGACTATTTCATGCAAAGTTTATACTTTATTTTATATTTTGACTCCTTGAAAATGCTACAAAAAGTAATATTTTTCAATACGGTGACATCCCACATAGCATTTTATGAGATTATTGATCATATTCCAGTCTTTTTCAACCTCTCTGCTCTTTTAAAATAATCATAAATGCGTTCATTTCCTGATCATAAAAGAGTCTTTTGTCGCTAGAAAATTGTGCCCTCCGTCCGACTCTTCTTGGGACTCGTTTTCGAGCCATATTTTAATCGTATTTTAATCATTTTCGAGTCCTTTCGATTTTATTTTTTCTTTTTTGAATCTTAATTTGGTCATTTTTGAATAGTTTTCTGATCGTTTTTGAATCATTTTGGGGTCATTTTTCTTCGCTTTTCTGATAATTTTCGCTTGGCTTTCCAATCTTTTTGGGTAATTTTTCAATCGTTTTTCTGATCATTTTTGAATCGTTTTCCGATCGTTTTTGAATCTTTTTGGGGTCAGTTTTCTTTGCTTTTATGATAATTTTCGATTGGCTTTCCCATCTTTTTGGGTCATTTTTCAATCGTTTTTCTGATCATTTTCAAATCTTTTTTGGGTCGTTTTTCAGTAACTTTCTGATCAATTTCTAATCATTTGTTAATACTTTTCTACTGATTTTCCTAACATTTTTGGGTAATTTTACAACCGCATTTCTCTCCCATCTTCTATCCTCTTACATATATAAACCTTAGCCCTACCTTCACCAATATTGCAAAAAGAACTTCCATGGTCACCCTAAGTCCACATTTTGGTTTAAAATTCTGAAACAGATTTTTAGCTTACTTAGAAAGACATACATTGTTCCTGATCTGCAACATTCGCAACCATCAATACCGAAATCTAATATAAAATATTCTTAAATTTTTTCTGAAAAATTATAACTTTATGCAATAAACAGGCTAAGGAATATTTTTTCTAAAAAAGCAAAGTAAACGATCGCATTTCGATCTTTAGCATGATCAATTTGTGATAAATTCTTTTTTTTTATCATCAAAGGGGCTCAGTTAGGCGATTTTTATATGATAAAAAATAAAATCACTTTTCAATCGCTGGTGCTACTCATTTTCGAGTCTTAATTACTGATTAATCTGTTTTTGATCATCAAAGGGTATCGAAAAAGACCCAGTATAGTCAGTTTTCATAAAACAATCTTTCAAATGCTATGTGGAATGCGTATAGTGAAAGACAAGAAAACTGGTGAAGCCTGGGATATACAGGAACAAGAAGAAAGGCATCGCAGTTTTACTATTAGGTTTAAGGGATGCGAAATACATCGTGTAATATTATCGGTCCCACACATAAGTCAACAAAAGGAGACGCTCCTGTCGGAAGTTTCATCTATAATTGCCAGTATCACGCGAAAAATTAGTGGAAGAGTATTAATATGGCAAGCCTCATTTTAACGGTGAAATCAAAAAAACCCACAGTTCACACGGCGCTACACACAAAATGTGTTGAATCCTTTACAGCGAAGAAAGTGTTAACGACTTTGCGCTCACATATCTAGTAAGTCTGCATTATCAATGTCGAAAAAACTCAGATAAATCAAATGAAATTGAAACTGCGAAGCAAAAGAGAAAAAAGACATTTCAGGCACGTCAAATAAAAGTCTGAAAATATCATTAGTGGGATAAAAAAATGAAAAACAGGTGAAAAGTGAAAATTAAATGTACGCAATGCCATTGAAACCAAATTTAAAACTGTATGTACTCGTATTTAGCTATAAATCGCATACGAAACTAACATGACACTGCCACTGTCGGCGCAAGCACAATAAAGCACAAAAGCTTAAAATGTCATATGGTGACATTATTATTTTGTATGTATGTATATCTAATTGAATCAGCGTTGCCGTTTTGTGGGTAATCCCCAAAATTTGGGGAATTTTTTAATATTTGGGTAATTTTTGGGGACTGCTATGATTTGGGGAATTTTGGGGAATTCGCCTTTTAATAGTTTTATATGAATAATAATACCTATAAAAAAAATTAATTATTTTCATGAGTTTCTATTACATTCGCATTGTGTGAAAGTGTGCATGGGTTTTTGCAGCATTTATTTAATCTTGAATTGCCGGCTGGTCGAACATGTACAAGCAAATTTCATAACCCCATTAAAGTAAGAAGTTAGCCAGGAAAAAAATAAGCAATTGTATACCTTTCATGATCATGAAATGGTATTATAACATTGAGCCAAAACAGGTTTTTCGAAAGTTCCAGAAGGAGAAAAATTAAACCCATCAAAATATATACCGATATTATCAGAATCATGAGCTAGTTCCTCAGTTGTTAAGATAATAATAATAATACAATGGCGCTATTATAACTCTGACGAGTATTATGGCCGAGCTTCTCCCCCAATTCGAAGTGTGCTCCTTTTTGTTTTTCCTACTAATTGGGTGGACCTACAGTTTTATGCCGGCTCCGAACGGCGAATGCATTTTTTGTGAGAAGCTTTTTCATGGCAGAAATACACTCGGAGGGTATGCCGCCCACTGCCGAGAGGTGACCGCTGCTCTTAAAAAACCCAATAATTGGATTTTTACTAATTAGAAAAATTTTTTGGTGTTTTGCTCGGACCGTGGTTTGAACCAAGGCTGCAAAATAACGTTATTTTTAACAATTAACAAAAAAAAATGTTGTTTCTGTAGAAATATTCGATTTTATAAACGTAAAAGGCATAACAAAATCCATTTCGTTTCAACTGTTATCAAAAAGAAAAATTAACAAAATTTCAAATTTAAACGAAAAAATTGACTTTTCAATAATTTCGTTTTCTATGAAGAAAATAAATTTTACATGAATAAAAACAAATACAATTTTTGTTAATTTTTTTGATATCAACGAAACAAAATTATTCTGATTTAAGGTTTATTGATAATTTTTGAAACGAAAAAATTTTGTTTCTGATAATTAGCAAAACAAAATAATTTTTGGATATTTTTTATTGATATTTTTTGAAACAAAATTATTTTGTTTATTTCGTTGAGCAGCCTTGGTTTGAACCCGAGACCTCTGGCATAGCAGGCGAGCACTCTACCCACTGCACCACAGCGGTTGTTAAGATACGCTGATCATTTGTCGGAATCGGCCCAATTGGACCATTATAACATATAGCTCCACTACAACCAACCATACATTTTGGGGTAAAACTTCTCCACTTAATTTGCTAAGATCATTACAATATTTTTTTATAAATATTTGCATAAACAACCTACAGAATTGGAGGTACCTATTAATTAAAGAAAATCGGACTATTTAATGTTTCATTTCTCTCTAACTTGTTTTATGTTTCTTTATAACTTTTTTTAACCACACATATAAATACATATATGCACATAAATTTAAAAATACAAACCGTTATAAAGTAAAATAAATTTGAAAATATTTCTTTATTGGAAATCTCTTGATAACACTACCCGACAAAAAAATATCCTCGACATTTGATTCCTATGTATTCCTGCTGATTCCAAATATGTAATCAAATGGTTCAAAAGTAGAACAGTTTTCGAGATATTTTCAAATTTCAGTTTTCGCACTAAGAAGAAAAGGAGGATTACTAATCTGTCAATATCTCCGCCATTACCGTCTTGAGTTTTATTTTATTTCATTTCATTTTGAAACGATGAAATACCCTTTCCAATTCCACATAAAATCGACGTCAAAGTGACGGAGTTATGGCGGACAAAAGATTTGTTTTTATGCAAAAAATAAGTTAAATACAAGATGTATAAAATGTCGAGGATATCAAAATTTTTGAAATTTTGTCGGGTAGTGTAATTTGAAAATTTGTATGGGGAATTTTGGGCAATTATGGGTAATTTGAATATTTTTTTGGGTAATCTCAAGAATTTAAAACGGCAACGCTGAATTGAATACTAGGAGCGACATAACAACTTTATATAATTTTTTACAATCTTCCAACAACAATATACATATATGTACATAAATTTATGTATTTCACTCATGACATAAAAACCGAGAATTTAATCCAAAACACGTATGCAGCTATTAAATTATAAACACACACATGAGCGAACATTAAATTTGCGAACGGCAGCGTGTCGGATAGTTAGGTGCGAGGCAACACCTACCAAAAAGTACGCTAAAGAAAAAACACAGCAAAAAATTTAAAAAAACAAAAAACAAAAAACAAAAAAAAAGCAAAAAAAAAATTAATAAAAGCCAAATTTGCCTCATTTATCATCTACTTGTAGTATGTATGTATGTTGCAAGGGTTGGTGGGGTCATGTGTAAAAGCTGTAACAGATCCAGTTTTAGACTGTCAAAAAAATATCGCAAAAAAGCGATACACAAACAAAAAGTGCATGCAAAAAAACATACATACACACATCCGACACACTCAAATCCATTCATTCATTAATTCATTATTTGCAACGCAATTTTTCTGCTCCATGCAATTGGGCCTCATAGTGACTTGGTAGCGTATGGTGTGCAGCACTTGTAAGCGTACATATATGTATGTTTCTATGAGCTTACAGCAATGCAAAATGCATTTAAAAACAAAAACAAACACAAAATGTTCATAGCTGACGGAAAGTTGTTTTTAGCTGGAGGTGTATACGAGTACATAGTTTAAATGCTTACGGTAGCATAAGCAATAAACAGCGCTGCGTGAAGTGAAGTTTTTATTATTAGTATACCTATGCAGTCAATTTTTGTTTGTTTTTTTTTTTCTTAAACATTTTTTTGTTCCTTTACGAGCTGCACAATTGAACCTGTTTTGTTCTTTATGCGTATTTAATTTATGCAGTGTGCTATGTAGGTATGGAAAATATTCAGATTCTCTAAAAAATTTCGCAACGGAAGTATGGATTTGATTTTTATATCTTCGAAAAAATGGATGGCTTGTTTTTTCTGCGAAATTATTCCATGAACGATCTACCTATATTCGAACGATCTGGCGAGCGGCAACTGTTATTTGCAACTGCTAACAAAACTGCGATCAAAATTGGAAAGAGGGCGTTTTTGTATACATATAAGTGGAGTAAAAATGAGTCTTAGAAGCCTTTTATCAAACATACATATCGACGATTCCAAACAAAACTGTACTAAGTCTGAAAACTGTGTTTTGCAGGAGAAGCTCTCAAAGTTTAAACTCGACATGAAACTTCAGTTGTATGCGACCGAAAATAAAAATTATTATTTTTTTCGATGCTATAAAACTCCAGGGCTAGATTTTGTCCTTGGGCAAAATTATTAACTTTATTTTCATCCCAGGACCTCCAGGATCAATAACCTAGGCTCTATTAATTTTACTGATTTTTTTTAAAAAGCACCATCTATAAAATAAAAATATGGCGTTTTATTTTTTAAGGGCAGCGATAAAATACAAATTTGGTGTTTTATTTTTAGCACCAGCGATAAAATAAATATTTTGTGTTTTATTTTTTAGCTCCATCGATAAAACAAAAACCTGGAGTTTTATTTTTTAACTCCAAAATAAAACTCCAGGGCCAATAACTAGCGAACCCCTTAACCGAATTGCATAAATTTGGTATCAGATGAAAGGTATTAATTCAGTAAGCTTTTTAATGGTGCCACCCATGCCAAGGTTACCACTCAAACAAAGGTTGTCACCTATTTTTTGAATTTTTCCCAATTTAGTATAACACACTTCGTTGGTTGCGTGGAAGACTAGCATTCTTCAGTTCTCTGCGTGGAAAACTATCATAATTCGTTGTTCGCGTGGAAGACTAGCATTCTTCAGTTCTCTGCGTGGAAGACTAACATGCTTCACTTGTTTGGGTGAAACAACGAAGTATGCTAGTCTTCCGCGCAGAGAACTGAATCATGCTAGTCTTCCACGCGAACAACGAAGTGTGCTAGTCTTCCACGCGAACAACGAAGTGTGTTAGTCTTCCACGCAAACAACGAAGCGTGTTAGTCTTCCACGCTAACTGAACCCTGCTAGTCTTCGTTGGGAGCGACGATATGTAGATCAACACTTTTCTCTACCAAAAGTGTATGAATATTATGGATTTGCCGAAAAAGCCTTAACTTCCACTTCAAATTGGTTTGGTATGCAATATTATCTTCAAGCTTGCGCTTAATAGACTATTAACGGTCTTTCTGCAATTTACGCCTTAATTGAGCTCCTTTTACCATACAAAGAACTTAATTTATTAAAAGTCTATTATGCATGTATAAATTCACCCGATTTAAATTATCGGACTGAGAACACAGAATCGTCATCCTCAAACACTTCTCTGGAGTGTTTTTTATTCGGGCTTACTTTTCATTCCATATTCAAAGCAATTCGTCATATGTGTATTTTAGTCCTAGTTTCGCTCATACGTTGGATCACAAGCAAAATGTTTGGCTGGGACATAATAGTTAATTGAATATCTGTGAGGCACCGCCAAAGTCAGTGATACAATTTAATGCTTAGTTGATTTAATTAATTTGACATTTCTGAATATAATATTATATATCGAGTTACATACATACATACATATGTTTGTATTTCTGATTTTTCCTAAAATTGCCAAATTGCCATTATTTTTATTTAATTTTTATTTCTTATTCAAATGCAGCTCACTTATAACAAGTAAGGAAGCCTAAGTTCGAGTGGAATCGAACATTAGATACTCAGCTGTATGCTTTCATTGTTGTTTACGTTTGATGGAAACACGGTGTATTTTATATAAGCGAGTGCTGCATAAAGTCATCCAACTAAGCATATGAATATTCTTTGTGCAAAATTTAATTCCTTTATGACTTCTAGTTACAAAGATGTCACGTTACAAATTTCCAAAGGGTGTTCCAGAAATATCTTTGTTAAAAAGTAGGCGTGGTCATAAACCGATTTCAATAAATTTTTGCGTGTCTATTAACACAAGTTATAAAAGTGTATAAACCAAGTTTCGTCATAATATCTCAATTAGTTGTCGAGGTATGGGCTCCGAAATCTCGTAGATTCCGTTGTCTAAAAAGAGGCGGTGCCATGCCCATTTTCCAAAATTTTTATACTTTTTGTTTCCGGTCTACTGTAGAACTCATGCCACACAATTTCAATGAATTATCTTTATATTTGACAAAAATATCGCTTAAAATGTTTTCATTAGGCCCCTTTATAGTTCCCATATATAAAAGTGGGCGTGGTCGTCAACCGATTTCGCTAAAATTTTGAACATGTATTACTACAAGTAATAAAAGTGTACACACCAAGTTTCGTCATTATATATAAATTATTTGTCGAGTTATGGGCTAAGAAATCTCGTATATTCCTGTTTCTAAAAAGAGGCGGCCCATTTTCCAAAATTTTTGTGTTTTTTGTTTTATGTCCATAGTTGGACTCCTGCCATAAAATTTCAATGATATATCTTTATATTTGACAGAGATATGGCTTAAAATGTTTTTATTAGGCCACTTTATAATACCCATATATAAAAGTGGGCGTGGTCGTCAACCGATTTTGGCAATTTTTCGTCCAAACATTTGTCTAAGTAAGTATATCACGCCTACCAAATTTCATCGATATACCTTCAACGGTTTCTGAGTTATGACTCATAAAACTTTCAATGTTTGCCCCTTAATAAGTGGGCGTGGCACCGCCCATTTTCCAAAATTTCACCACATTTCTTCATAAGGGCCTGAGGTCAATACGTGGGTGAAATTTTATCACTCCAGCTCTATTAGTTACTGAGATACAAAATTTCCGATTTTTACTATATAGGGGAGGTGGGCGTGGTCATGGTCCGATTTCGCCCATTTTCAATACCGTCCGTTCCTGTCTTGATACCAACTTTCATTCCAAATTTCATCAAAATATCTCAATTTTTGCGCGAGTTATCGTGCGTACAGACGGACAGACGGACGGACGGACAGACGGACGGACGGACGGACATGGCTCAATCGATTTCTCTTTTCACCCTGATCATTTTGATATATATAAGTCTATATCTATCTCGATTATTTCATTCTGTTACAATCCACCGTTAGGAAATCAAAACTATAATACTCTGTGTACTAGTACAGCTGAGTATAAAAAAAATATATATCTATCCGCTTTGCATATTTACTCATTCATTTGCAACAACAATTTTTTGCTAATAATTGCTCATAAATCATGGCTGGAAGACATGAACAACATGGCTCATGTCGATATGCAACATTGTTTTGCAGTCAAAATAAAAAAATAAAAATAAAAATATAAAAAAATACACACACTAGATATTCTAAACACGTGGGTAGCCTTCTGAGTTTTGTGCCTTAAGCCGCGTATGAGTTAAGTCAAACTTTTGTACACTAAAGAAAAATGCTTAGGAAATGCTCAAGGAACTGAATGTAGTCCCGTATCTTTTTTTGGTTTGTTTTTATTTTTGAAAATTATTAGCAGCAAACTTATTTAAATAAATATGCAAAATATTTACCTACTCTTTTTTTTAAAGGTAGCATTTAGTCATAATAAGAAGAATGGTAATAGAAGGGGAAAGACAGCGAAGAACCTTTCATTAAGCCTATGATAAAACTATTCAACAGTGATTACTGAACACAAACAAATCAATACCAGCTTTAATAAGTACGACATTAGTACAGTGAGGATCTCAGTTATTTTAAAGAAGGTTTTAAAGTTTTAACATTTTGGCCAATTTAGCAGCGGGTTCGCAAAAACTGTGCTTAGCAGACGTGGAACACACATTAACTCGTAACGACTAAAAAGTAAACGACCAAATCCACTAGTAAATAAATATTTATGCATGCATACATACAAAGATATTTAAAAATTGCGCGTTTTTTACTAACTTTGTTTTTGTTCACATTAATGATTTACTCATGAGCCATTCACAAATTATGTACATAGTCGCATTTTATTCGCATTGCTGCTTAATGATTTTGCACTACTTCCATACATAAATATAAATAACTAAATAAAGTGTTTGCTTGGCATTGTAAAACATTATTCCAAATTCACAACTGTAATCCATACCAATCCGTTACGATTGCTGTTTTTTTTTGCTTTTGGTTTTTATGTTATTTTCTTTTAATTTATGCAAAATCATGATTTATGTTTTATGATCTTTTTGCATAAATTTCGCTGCAATGCAGCAAACAGCCATAAAATAAAAAATGTTAATCATGTTCTGCATTCTTTGTACTATTTTTAAAACGCCAAAGTATTTCATAATTGCATACACTTGCATTTATTTATTACAATACCCAGCAAGCAAAATTAGCTTAAATAAAGTTTTTTTAAGCTTCTAATAATAAACATTAAGCTTACAAAATGTTGATTTTTTGTTTACAAAAGACTTCAAAGTAAGCGTGTTATAAATGAAATTAGACCTTGGTTGTAAATGTTCGAATATAAATTTATAAAAAATATTTAAGAGGAAGTTTTTTATAAGCATAAGAATATAAGCTAATTGTAAATGTTTGAATGAAACCTTTTATAAGCTTTCGAATGTAAGCTTATTGTAAATGTTCTAAAAAAGGCTTTTAATAAGCTTTTGAATGTAAGGTTACTGTAAACGTTCCAAATAAAGCTTTTTTGAGCTTACCAATCTATACCTTTTCCAAATTAAAACAAAGCACGTCATAAACAGTTTTTTAATCATTTATTTTGACGATATTTTGAACTCGTGGTAGCACATATGTACATTTGTTCATACATAAACAAATTACATACGTATGTACATTAGGGTGTCCCGTTCAGGTATGGAAAAAAGTTTTTTTCGAGCTACGCTATCGCAAGAGGTATCAAAAGTTGCGTAATTGAATACAGATCACAATGAAAGTAAAAAACCCGCAATTGAATTCGATCTTGAGGGCTCTACCGAGATCTGAAATTTTGTTAATTTCATATATTTAGAAACCTAAACTTTAGAGCTAAAATAATAAAAATGTCATACTCAAAAGTTATTTTATTATTGAGATTAACCATATACATAAGTACAGAGAAACAAATTTATTACATTTAATTAATTTAAAAAACTTAGAATTCAAATATACTTTTCTGTCCAAATTTTGGTATTTCTGCTTGAGATTGCGACTATTTGAACCAGTGGGGATATTTTTGGCTTCCGTCCGCGTGTTTCGTCAATTTCCCGGCACAAAAAACACTTCTTTTGGAGATTTTTTCTTTTTGCTATCAGTTGAATAGTGCAGGGGTCTCCTCGACCCATTCTGAGTCCCTGATTGTATTATAGGGTTAAAAACCTAGTATATTATAAAACTTTATTTGATATTCAGTGAATTAGTTTTTTATTATCTACAAAAATCTCCACCCTTTCGAAAAAAATTTTAGTTGAAGTTTGGTGTCCCTATTATTTTTCACAAGCTGAAACGAACTCCACAAAATCATCAGCCATTATCAAACGACGCAAAAAATGGCCGATTAAATAACTTTCCTTACTTCTGAGACATCTGAGCAAGAAATTAATGTATAAGTTTTGACCATTGTTTAGAAATTGAAGCAGGATCGATCTTTGAAATATTTCAAGGCAAGTGTCCCTATTATTTTTCATATGACTGTACTACCTAAAAAAATTAATTGAATAAAGAATTTTTAACTGAATTATTTTTAAAATTAAAAAAAAAAAGTGCTGCAAACCTATTTCTGTGTTCAGGGGATTTTTGTTTATCTGATATGACTTTCGTTTAAATAAATTAGATTAAATAATTTTAACACAATTCGTTTTAGTAAAGTACATTATTCATATAATTTTAATTGCGAATTCTGTAAGGCTGCGAAAGAAAAATTTGTACACTTATTTTAGTGTCAATATGTGTATATTTGAATTTGATGGATTTTTTTTTGCATGTTAGAAATAATAAAAAATAACATATCGTTATGAAGTTAAAGCATTTTATTTTATATGAAGTTTTAATAGTTTTTCTCTGAGATGATACTTAAAAACAATATACATATATTGTTCTGTTTTTACGATCCAAATTTTCTTGACCTCGCGGGAACACTGAACGTATGAAAACCCATTTTGCGGTGACAACACTGCATACTAGTACTTACCTTCGCCCAGGGCTTGTAGTCTCTTCTAAATCTTTTCTGATACCAGAATATTCGTAACGTTATAAAATTAAACTTTAGGCAAATAAGAACTTTATGCTTTAGTTAAAGAACCGTATTGTTGTTTTTTTTATCGAACTGATTCTCCGCGATTGAAAGGCAAATAAAATGCAGAAGCCGAATCAAACCCATTGTAGAAAATATGTGTATGTACGAGTATTTTCATTGCAACTACATGGAATTCAGATTTTTGAACTTAAAAGTAAGTTGCATAAAAAATTAGGCGAATAGGACTTATAAGAACGAAAAGAATTACATAGTAAGCATGCAAACAATATGCGGATGTAATATATGTTGTGGTGAGTGGGCGTTCTGCATGAATGACAAAACCGCAAAACTTTAAAGATCGGTAGAGCCCTGAAGATCTATTTGTATTTAGTTTTTAAAACATGTTTCGTAATTTGCGATCAAACCCGCAAATTTTGAGGGGTCTTGCGTTAAGGAAATCCAAAAAAAATATTTCGGGACACCCTAATGTACATACATACATATTAAAAATAGTACAACAATAAAATCATAAATGTATTAGCTAAATTAAACATGAAACACAAAACACGTGCATCAGATTTTAACTTCATACGATTGTTGGCAAATTGGAAAAATGCTTTTGAAGCAGCTCATGTACAAACGTTTCTGAAAAGAATTTAAGAAAAATTTTAATTACGTGTGTATGTATAAGTAACCAAAGTATATAAGTTTCTCCATTTTGTTACCTAAATATAATAATAAATTACATACGAAACAACTGTATGTCACGGCGTATGAGTAACATTTTATCTGGGCTGATTATAAGCCACAGTGTTCTTAGCAAATTCGGATTTTGGATCAAATTCTAATAAAAATAGTAATCTAGACATGCCTCTAAAACATAGATGGCCATCCCATAGGCACGCGTGCCAATTTTTTCTCTTCTGCTTTCACACGTACACAAGATAAACTTCACTGCTAACGCACACATATAAGCATTTTGTATGAACCAGTGATGCCGACACTACGGGTTTGTTGTGATCGTGCTCATTCGACGCGCTACTTTCAAGTAATCAGGTTGCTGCGAAAAATGTTTAACTTAAATTGGGAAACACATTTCTTAGTAATTAGCAATGGGGAAAAGGGGACAAAATGTTTGGTGTGTCATAGTGAGATCGCCCGGGCGACCAAATTTTTTGTCGGACGCCATTATAGGACAATTCATGCCAGGGATTATGATTGCGTATTAAATATGTAGAGAGAAATGAGATATGTGTACATAGTACAAACCGAGCCGTATTTTCGAGTGTATCCTTAGCGATGATTTTATTAATTTTTTTAATAATTACGGAAACCATAACCATATATGTATGTATACAATTTATATAAAATAGTAAGAAAAGGATGAATAAACTTTTTCACAACTTATTATTTACTTTTAAATCATATTTTAATAGATATGTACGTTAAGCCGTTTAGCATTACGGTCGAAAAAATTTACTTATCGCACTATTTGCATTATAAAAAGTCCCTTCTACTTAAAATTCCCTTTTCCGCATAAATTGGAAATGTTGGCAACATTGTTTTGACAAGACGCGTGAGCGACTTATTCTCCTCATTCTCTCATCGCTTCATAAAATAAAAATGTTTGAATGTGATAGTTTTGGCCATCTATGCTCTAAAATCAATTTCGAGCATGCTCCAGACAACTTTTTTCATAGAATTTAATGCAGAGTCCGAATTTGCTAGCAACACTATGGCTTAGAAAATTTATACAGCCTAGTATATATACATATATATGTTTTACTTATAAAACTTACCAGCTGACGAAGCTTTTCCTCGTCCCGCTGAATTTCTTTTTCATATGAAAGTAAATTTTCTAGGCTGCTAAATGGTTCCTTGGGCAAAGCGATTGGATAACCTCCTGGCATGACTTTCCTAAGCTCCCCTACTTCTCTCCTTAGCGCTGTTACTTCTTCTAGTATCCATAAAAGGACGGCTTTGTTTTTTTTTTCCTCAACTTTTGCTACAGCACAGCCAATGAGAGATTGGGATGCTATAAAAAAAGAGATTAATAGAAGGTGCAAATTCATTAGCAATTAAACTGAATACTCACCTAATGAGTTTTCGCGCGGTATATTGGACTCGCCGCCATTAACTATTGAGCATCCACACGTATTTTATTTAATTTTTATTAATAGGAAAATTTTTCTTACGTCAACTATTCAACACATACAATAGGTTTATTTAAAAAAGCTTAAAATAAACTTAATATTGTAAAAGCTTATTTAACTCTTCTTTTAGTAAACTTACTTCAAGCTATTTTTCAAACACTTGCATTTCACTTTTAAAATTAACGGTTTTATAAACATGCGCTCTCAATGTTTACAAAAGATTTATTTGAAAACAGATAAAGTAAGCTTAAGAATGTAAATGCTTACAAAACACTTATTGTAGCAAGCTTACTTTAAGTTATTTTCAAAAACGCTTACAGGAATGCTTGTTGGGTATGTTTACACAGTTGTTGTCATAGCCACAATTTTTCATTGGCTTTTCCGTCAATTAATTGTCAATTAGATTTAACTACTGACCTTTACATAAATCACGTTAAATTTGGTTGGTTTTGGGTTGTTAATTGGATTGCTGTTAAAAATAAATGTTAGCCTTGATGTGCATACATATGTATGTATGAATGTTCATACAGAGTTGGTGGTAGTGGTGGTATTGAAGTTCTTGTTGTTCTTTATGTTTAAACGATTTTTTTGCTTCAATTGACTATAATGCAAATTCTTGCTACCACACTCAAAAAAAAAAAATTACTCAGATTATGGAAAAATGGGAATGATTCGGCGCTAAAGACATATTTCCATATTTTGATGTACAATTTTCTTTAAAACGTGGTTTTTATTCCTTGATTTGAAGAAAATCGCACATCAAAATATGGAAATATGTCTTTAGCGCCGAATCATTCCCACTTTTCCATAATCTGAGTAAGTTGTTTTTTCAGTGCAATAAGCTTCTGTAAATCGAAGAGATATCACAGTTGCGAAAAAGAAATCCTCAAAAATAAGCAGATAAATTTGCATATCACACTAAAAAATAACAAATGAAAACGCACAAAAAGCACCTGTTCACGATTACGGTTTCTACTTCTTACATGCATACATATACATACATATGAACGTGCGAATGCTTGCTGTTATTTGGCACCATGTTGATAGCAGCATTTACATACATACATACCTCATCTACACAGTAGCTAACTAAAAACAAACAACCAAGTGTTTACCAACAACATCCGTTCGCTGGTGCATTTGACAGCTGGTTGTCCCAGCTTGACAGCTGCGCTTGCCAGTTACGCAGCATTTTCTCTCTTTTCTTTCACTTTGTATGTGCGTTTGCTAAGCTCAATTTAGCTGTTTGTTTTTTTTTCTATTTTATTTCTTTGCTTTGATTTTATAGAAAGTTTGTAATATATATTAATTAATTTAAATATTAACTATATACACTACACTGGCAGGCACAACAACTTAATCTACATTTGTTATGGAGGGGCCATTTAAAATGCCACCTCAGGCGACAAGCAACAACATGCCACAACATGCAGCAACATGCAATGTGCAACAGTGTATGCATTTACATATGTTTGTATGTATGTATGTATGTACATGACTAGATTTTAATGGTTTAATGGACAACAACACAATCGTAATTATATAGATAGCGCATATCTGTACATATATATGTATGTTGCTTAATAGCATCAAACTGATAATGCATAAAACAGGATAGCAGATCTTACACTGTTATCCACATACAAACATATCTATGCTTATCGGCTACCGTCCCTGCAAAAAATGCGATTAATCCGGGACGTGTCCGGGATCAATCGCAAGGGAGCATGCGACTAATACAATTTTACATCCCTTTATATGGATTGTGGCCGCTGTGGTGCAGTGGGTAGAGTGCTCGCCTGCTATGCCAGAGGTCTCGGGTTCAAACCACGGTCCGAGCAAAACACCAAAACAGTTTTTCTAATTAGTAAAAATCCAATTATTGAGTTTTTTAAGAGCAGCGGTCACCTCTCGACAGTGGGCGGCATACCCTCCGAGTGTATTTCTGCCATGAAAAAGCTTCTCACAAAAAATGCATTCGCCGTTCGGAGTCGGCGTAAAACTGTAGGTCCACCCAATTAGTAGGAAAAACAAAAAGGAGCACACCTCGAATTGGGAGAGAAGCTCGGCCATAAAACTCATCAGAGTTATAACAGCGCCATTGTATTATTAATTGATCGCATTTGTTCGAGCATGTCCTATGAAGAGACTAATTGTTCAACTTGTATACCCGAACGGGTACAAATGTAGATCAATCGCTTTCATCCCGAACGGGTACAAATGTAGATCAATCGCTTCCAGCACGAACGGGTACAAATGTAGATTTTTCCAAGTTGTTCGCCAAGGCAATTTTTAATAACAATCTTTAAAAAATTTTAAATGTTCATGCATATATAAATAAAGATTAAATAATGTTTTACTTTTGAAAAAAATCTAAATAAATAAATAAAAGAAATTGTAAGTTTTGAGTATGCATTATATGAGCGTAATGTAAATTCTTTCATAGAATATTTGAGGCAACATTTTGTTAAAATTATTATTCATCATTATTATTAAAAAAAAAGGGTGTTCAATTCGTTTTACCGGCTGTTCTACAATTTTTGAAATACATTGCATATTTTTGTAAAATTTCTACATTTCAGGAATCTAGATTTTTACCCGTTCGGAATGAAAGTGATTAATCTACATTTGTACCCGTTCGGGATGTAAGCGATTGATCTACATTTGTACCCGTTCGGGATGAAAGCGATTGATCTGCATTTGTACCCGTTCGGAATGAAAGCGATTAATCTACATTTATACCCGTTCGGGATGAAAGCGATTAATCTACATTTATACCCGTTAGGGAACAATTGGTCTACATTTATACCCGTTCGGGAACAATCGGGGACTAATTGTGGACCGATTGTTCTCGAAAGAGATCAATCCGGGACAAATATCTTTCGGTATTAATCGCAAATTTTTTTGCAGGGGTAGATGACACTTTACTTTACTTAGACAAAGTACACTTGTGCGCAAAATTAAAGACCAGCAACAATGAGAGCTACATAGTAGCTTTGCTGAAAAAATCATAAGTAAGAGCTTTTAGTTAATTTTTCAGTTCTCTCAGTTATTGTACGTACGTACTGTTAGTTATTGTACTGTGTCATGTGTGCTTAAAAGTTACTCATACGCCTAGTGGCACCTCTACAGATTAGTTTATAACTTTCAGAAATAGATACAAATACATATACATAATAAGTTTGTATGTATTTAAATTAAATGAAGAGTTAGTGAGATCTTTAAAGGGTTAATATGTAGGAACTGAAAATGAAAAATAATATTCACAGCTATTCTACAATCCCTCGGAACTCCGATCGCGGCGACGTCGACTGCTACGACAAAACGAAAATTGGTATTCTGGTTTACGACGTTTCGAACATAAGTGTTGTTAAGTGTTAAACTATGTTCGAACCAGTGTTAGATAGCGTTTATGCGAAATAATATGTATTTTTTGACAGCACATTTGTGTTTTTGACAGCAAATTTATATTTTCAGCAAGTTTTAGATTAAATTTTCAGAAAGAATATATTAAATGGTTAAAAAATGGATTCTATTGCTGCAGCAGCTTTTTTAGTGGAAAAATAAATGGAAGAACAAAGGAATTTGGACATTAATTTTAATTCATTTTTTTTAAATATGGCTTTCTATTATAAAAAAAAGTGCCAACATATATGAAAACGGCATTTGTAGAATACTGTTACCAAGATTCATGTGAGAATACAGTACGGAAATTAACACCAGCTAAGCTTGGATAGAATGAACCAATTTTGTTTACTTACAAACTACTGGGAATTTTTCAGTGAAACTTTCAGGAAATATTCTTTGGATAATAATTCATCTACCTTTAACGCTTTCAACTATTATTAAATTATAATATTAAAGTTCTCCAAAAGGAGAATTCTGCCGGCTGAGGTTTTTTTAAAGCGCGCCCAAAGGCCGGTGACACAAAGAAGTCTTCTACACACACATTGCTTTAACAAGGAATATCTCTTGCGCTATAATCGTCCGCGGGAGCGACTTTTTTTATGATCCGTGATAGGATCGTGGTTAATTATATACAAATTCTCCTTTAACACCAGTGGTACATTATTGCGATTCCCACCTTAACTATTAGTAATTTTAAATTATGAAAAAACTGGACTCCATGAACTCAATGGCAATGAAAATGCCAACTTTAGTGAAAATAACATTTAAAGCTTATTCCCACAAAGTTTCATGCGAAAACCTCATGCAGTTGGTTTGTTTTACACTATGTATTTATAGTAATATGTTATATTGATGCAATCCATGGATGACGCTCTACACTGTTCGCATATCAACAAGTTTTTATGGATCGCAAAACATAAAAGCAAATTTGAGATCCAGGTTGCGATCAATCAAATCATGAATATGTACATATCGTGTAGCAGGAATTTTGTGACTCGCCAGGACGCGTTGAGCATGAACGGATATAGAAAGTGAGCACGTTTCTTCGATTTGTTAGTTTCTCGTGCAAATGTTTGTAAATCATGTTGCAAGGCGATATTTTAAATCTTTAAAAAGACACAGTCAGGCAAAAATGCTTAAAGGAGTACATCTTGGCACAGAAATTATGCCCGACTTGCGCTACCCACTCATATTACATGATCGTAGTAATAATACACAATTAAAATTATTTTCAGAAGCTTTTATTAAACAATAATATATAAATATTGCTAAAAAGGATAATAAATTTTATTATTAAATAAAAGTTCAATACGTTGCAACTCCTTGTACTTATTTCCCTCTATTCAGTCTATTGTACTAAAGCAGATTCCTTTTGTTCACTTATTTTGCAAAGAAAAGGCCAGTAGCATAGCTAAACCAAGCCTGTTTTGTATAATAATGTTGCATAAATTTAAAAATCATAGTTTAATTACATTAAATTGGTAATATTTCCAAAAATAATCAAAATTTCTATTGCCTCCGACACACAAAAGCTGACGGAAAGAATCGCTCCGATAAACTGTCAAAAATCCGATCCATCGTGAACCAGAATGCCGATTTCCAAACTTCGAAAAAATCTGACGTTCATCGGACGTCAATCGAATTGCAGAATGCCATTTGATCCCATTCACCTCCGATGAAAGTGGATCGTAAACCGGAATAGATGTGATTATCTTTTGCGTCCTGTTGAATTTTTTTCGTTGTTTTGGCAAGCCAATATCGAGTTTTTACTTGCCATACGATACTTTCGCATCTCTTGTTTGTGTGTTGTTTGCAAAATTTCTTATTAAAAGACACATTAAAAACCTTAAATAAGCCTTTTATAATTCTCTTTAAATTTCACTATTTCTGCATAAATTTAATTGACTCACACCAGCCAAAATGTAAACGTCTTAATATTGATATTGATTGGCCTTGATTTGCGAACGCAAAGTTCAAGACTGCAATTTCACTTAAATACTTATGTACGTATTTTGACCAATCAAAATTACGTTTGGACATTGATAGATTTGCTTTCTTTCTTATTTTCTTGTTTCCTTGTTGCTTTTTGGCTTTTTTTTTACTTTTCTTTTTGCACTTTGTCTTCTCTCTTGAGATCGTGTCTCAGCATATAATTACCTCAAATCAATTAAGTTGTCGATCTCACAGCATCAGCAACACATTTTTTCATGAATTTTAATAGCGGTCAGATGTGTATGTATGTATGTATGTATATATATGTATGTATGTATATGTATGTGCCTATGCATTGGTACCTCATATGTACTCCAGTATTTATATGAATGATAAATCGATCGTATTCAATCAATTCAAAGTAATCATACAATCAATCGAAGTTGTTAGGCGGAATGGAATGTGCCACAGCGCAGCGTCCAATGGACTGCTCTGGCGCTGAGTTGCAAGCAGCTGTTTTTTTTTTTTGCACTGAATTGAAATAATTGTTTATTTGAACTTTGTTTGTATACCCAATAGGGAAAATATGACATTCAAAAGTGATAAAATATTAGGGCTCTAGATACCCGGGTATCGAGCAATTCGATCTGATCGTTTTTTTTTTTTTGAAGCCCGTTTGTTGTTCAAATGCCCGTACAAACATTCGAGCATTCGAGCTTATAAAAAAATGTGTATCGGAAAAACAGAAATAAAAAAACTATGTACATATGAAGAAGAAAAAAAATAATAAACAAAAGAAAAAAACTTCAAAATGCCCGAATTGTTCAAATGCCCGTACAAACATACGGGTAATAAACAAACAAACAACTGTTCGAGCATTTGAACATTTGTTCGGGCTACTCGAAAATGTTCAAAAAAAATCTGGAGCTCTATAAAATATGTTGCTTTTCAAAAGAGCTAAAATACCATATCAAAAGAGCTCATATTCTAATCAGTGATGCCAGATAATATCCGCTAAAATTCCCACAGAAATTGGGAAAAAATCCCTAATTTCCCACATTTTAAATTAAAAAATCCCACAAAATTCCCACTGAATTTAAAGCATTTATTTCGGTGATATAAGAATATATAAGAGGCAAGTACAGTTTTTTTAATAGCTAAAAGTATTAGTTGTACAAATTATTTGCATTGTGCAAGTGGATATGATTTTTGTTCATTTTAAAGTTGAAGAAATTGATAATTTTGGATTAAAAGGCAACTCTTACTTTACTTATACTATTTAACATATCACTAGATAGTTTGTTTTGCTTTTTACATTTAACATCCGTTACAATTGAAAATATTCTTTCTGATTCAGCGTCTTAAGCTGATTCCACATAAAACTTTTTCCGCTTTGCGTTACGCCGCTTTCTATGTCAAACAACGCAAAACTGAAAAACTATGCCACAATGAACGCTGCAACATCACTCACAAAATATTTATTTTCTGAAAAATCTCTCATTCTCCGTTTTATTTACAAAAAAGTAAATAAGAAAATAAAAATCTATTAAATTATTTTTCAATTGTGTGAAATTTAAATTTCTTTATTTACATTTGAATTAAAGTGAAACTGAAAAAAAAATTCAACGCGCCCAAAAGTTGGGATTTGGGCAACTTTGTGCTTTACGTAACTTCGGCGTTGCGTTACTTTTTGTTATGTGAGAAACCTCATATAGATACATGTATTTTAATCTCATCTGTCACGCAGAAAGTGTCACGTAGCGCAACACAAAGTTCTATGTGGAATCAGCTTTAATGTGCTAACGTGAGTACAATTTCAACCAATTGCTTAAGTTTATGAAACACAAAATTGTCATTATAGTTTTTAAAGTTTATTATTTTACTCAACATTGCATTAACAGGTAATTTTTTAAATCGTCTTTTTGTGTTTCGGTTAAAACTATACAAATCAGATCAGGATTAAGATTTAATTTTTTAGTTAGAGCAAGAAGTGATACACGATCGTTTTTAGAGAAATCAAAAACCATATTCTTCGAAAACACCGTCAAATGAAAAACGTGATATTATCTGAAAAGTAGAAGCTTCATAAAAGCGCAAACACTTTTTTTGAATACAATCTTTTAGTCGGTGTATAAGTACATTTCGGTTTTGGAACAGTGCGTTTCACCTGCACTCAAAAAAAAATTTCTCTCGATCAAAGACATAATTTTCCTTATTTTGAACACGCGTCCCAATACAAAATTTTCTTTGTTTTGTGTAAATTTTCTCAAAAATGTGGAAAAAACATAAAAAAACTTTCAAACAAATTCGTTGCCATGGGGATTTGTATGGGAATTAAATTTCTCAAAATTAAAGAAATCAAGTCTTCAAAACAAGGAAAGTTGGGAATGGAATGGCGCTTAAAGAATTTTTCATTATTTTAATGTATGAATTTTTTCAAAACAAGTATATGAAACCATGGTAACGCATGTAACAACAATATTTTATAAACCTTTTAACATGTTTTAAGGAAAATTTACTCAAAACAAAGAAAGTAGTGTTCAAAATAGGTAAACAATTTCTTTGACCCCTCCATATATTTTTTTTCTCTCAGTGTGTAGGTTTCACCTGTATGTATGTATTTATGTAAACAAGTTACGTATACGCAGTGTAGTTCACTGTACGTTTACTTGTACGCATGTATGTAGCCGACTTCTTTTTGCATTGCATAAGTTAACGCGAAAGCGTGTGTATTCATGCTCTTTTTCGGTGAGATGTGCTTATTCTAAGTTATACTATAAATTATACATATGTAGGTACACTCAAAAAAAAAATTACTCAGATTATGGAAAAATGGGAATGATTCGGCGCTAAAGACATATTTCCATATTTTGATGTACAATCTTCTTTAAAACGTGGTTTTTATTCCTTGATTTGAAGAAAATCGTACATCAAAATATGGAAATATGTCTTTAGCGCCGAATCATTCCCACATTTCCATAATCTGAGTAAGTTGTTTTTTCAGTGTATGTAAACAGTTCTGCAACCAAAAAATTCCTTTTTTTATATGGACGACAACAAAATGTCCCTTTTTTCCCTCTCTAAAAATTTTGCAGTGAAATATCCCTCAAAAAGGGAAATTTCCCTCAATCTGGCACCACTGATTCTAATATATCGTCAGTGATGCTTGTTCACATAAAATGCGAAATACATATATATGTACCTATATGTGCGTAAATTGTGTTACTCTGCTTTTTAGGCCAATTACACCTCAAACCATTTTGAAAAATGCTCAGCACTCCAAACTCGAAGCACTTACTTATGTATGTGTATAAGCTCGAATTTCTGCCCTAAACTAAACTTTCACATCAGCGGCTTTTTTCTCTTATTGCTGTTGTTGCTTATTAGCTATTATTTCTTTTATCCTACACCTATAATAATAATTTTCAAAAATAATTGCATATATCGGCTATGAGGCGCCATATTTGCTGTGAAACATCACGCTTAACTAAGCGCTCAACAGAAACACACATAATCACCGGCCACATGTTGCGGCACCTTGCGTGTTTAGCAACATTGTGTCCGAACGCTTTGTGCATCCAGCCGAGCGGCAAATTATTGTTGTTCAACTGATTTTTCTTGTTTTCCTTGTCGCTTTTACCAATATTTTCAATCTGCTGTGCCATAATTTCATATTTACTTAGTCATTTAAGCATGTGGAATATTAAGAAAAATTACCAATCAGTATCTATGCATAAATATGTATGCACATAAATTTTAATTCTATCTTAATATTGTTGCTGGCGAAGAAAATGATTTGAGGTTCATTAGAACGCAAAGTGACGTATCTCGTGTCAGGTAAAATGGCTCGACGGGCTCAAATACATAAATACGAGTCAATAGAACGGACGGGGTAAACGCGGCTGACTATGACAAATGATGCATACGGGTATCTATACACTTATCTGTGCAGCTGCTGCAAAGCACAGTGGAACATAACTTTTTAAATAAATAAAGGAATTGGAAATATTATTTTTTTGCATATGTATATATTTTGCACAGTAGATTTTGATGGCAGAAATTCGCTGTAAAGTTTAATGGTTATGATGTATTGTGGAAGGAATATCCGTCATTCCGTATCAAATTTGATTTGGTTATAAACGAGTTTCGGCTATGTATGGCACAGTTCTCAGTTCTCTCGAGAACGAAACAAGATACCGAATATGGCACACAACCAAAGTCGGTTTATAACCAGATTACAGTAGACAAGGGATGGCGGAAATACGTTCCACAAGACATCGCAATCCAAACCTGTCGGAAAAGAAAACAACAAAAAAGAAATTTTATGGTTACCCTCAAAACTTGTCCTGAAGCTTCCGTGATCACTTATTCGATACTCTCAGCCAGTACTACAATCACTATCTTCCTTAAAATGTAGTATATTATAAAATACTAGTAAACCCTGCCACGCGATGCTGTGGCTTTCGATTACACTGTGCGACAATTTGAGGGTGGAAGGCCACATATTGACAATTTTTTTGATTGTCATTTTAAATTTGACTTCCCCTTAAAATTGGCAGAATATGAATGGGCTGTAAGCCCATAAAATCTTGTTAATAACATATAAAATGAAGCATATACCTAGATAGTTACTGGTTATTTATATTTTCTGTGGACCTAGATTTTTTATACAAAGATTTCGTGCGATGAGCCCCATAGTGTAGTTTTATGCCGAATAATTTTCTAGAATATGTTAATCTTAAAGCGACCTCCAAAGGGCCATTTGTCGCAGTCCTCTTTCTCTTTCTAGTTTTCTTTCATATGAAATCTCAAATTTAAAAATCAAACAAACTGTAGCGTAAAACTGAACCCTTTTTGTAAAAATTATAATAAATTACTTATTTTCACACAAAGCCCTTTCATATGACACCTCAAATTTAAAAACCAAACAAATTATAGCGTAAAACTGCATTTTTTAACAGGTGGCAACCCTTTTTGTAAAAATTATAATAAATTACTTATTTTCAAGCAAATCCCTTTCATATGACACCTCAAATTTAAAAATCAAACAAACTATGGCGTAAACCTGAATTTTTGAACAGGTGGCAACCCTTTTTGTAAAAATTTTAATAAATTTCTCATTTTCAGCTCAAGCCCTTTCATTTGGTACCTGAAATTTAAAAATCAATCTAACTATACAGTACAATTAACTTTTAAACAGGTGGCAACCCTTTTCAGAAATATTAAAGCTTCCTGCACATCTACAGGTCAAGCCCTCTCATGTGACACCGCATTTTCGAAAATCGGTATAAAAAAAATCGTACAAAAAATCGCTTAGCGTAATATATATAAAGATAAGTATAATTAACTGCACATTGCTTAAATTTCGCCATAGCAACCCCCACTGTGCCACCAATAACCGATTTGTTTTTGTTGCCAAATCCAATCAGTCCCACACATCGTCCTCTATGCACCTCGCCCACTTTCTGGTTGTGGGTTTTCGTGAATGAAATTGATTTGAGCTTATCAACCAAAAAATAACAAGAATTGCAAACAAGTGAGTGTGGTGAGCTAACCATATATGTACATATATAAATATATATGCATATATTTGTACAACGCCACAGTTAAAAACCAACGCAAATTTAAGAACTTGTTTCGGCGGCAAATGTTAGCCGGTAAGCACGCACATTTGCTTTTGCCAAGGAGGCAGACATGACGAAAAAGCATGAGAAAGCATGGTCTTTTAAATATACACATATACACTCAAAAAAAAATTTTCTCTCGATCAAAGACATAATTTTCCTTATTTTGAACACGCGTCCCAATACAAAATTTTCTCAAAAATGTGGAAAAAACATAAAAAAACATTCAAACAAATTCGTTGCCATGGGAATTTGTATGGGAATTTAATTTCTCAAAATTAAAGAAATCAAGTCTTCAAAACAAGGAAAGTTGGGAATGGAATGGCGCTTAAAGAATTTTTCATTATTTTAATTAGGGCTTACGATTCGATCTCGAGCAGTGTCGAGAAATTCGAGGATCGAGAAAACCGAGACTTGGGTTCTCGATTAAATCTCGTTTCTCGGATTTCTCGATAACATATTATGTGTATTGTGTCAAGAAAAAAATGAATATCAAAAATTTCTCGTATGTCATCGGTAAGAAAAAATTTTATATTATAAAATTTCAATTGTATTTCTCTTGGGATTTTCTGAAATACATCTGGGAATGGTGTAAATGGCACATATGCATACACATGTAAGTACATACAAGCAGAGCAAGCTACGAAACAGCATAGTATGCTTATACCGCTATTTCTGCGATGTAGTTGAATGTCGAGAAGCTCGCGAGCCTTTCGAGATTTTCGAGATTCGAGAATCTCGCGAGAAGCCGAGTCTCGCGAGAAATCTCGTCTCGCTCGAACTCGAGAAATCGTAGGCTCTAATTTTAATGTATGAATTTTTTCAAAACAAGTATATGAAACCATGGTAACGCATGTAACAACAATATTTTATAAACCTTTTAACATGTTTTAAGGAAAATTTACTCAAAACAAAGAAAGTAGTGTTCAAAATAGGTAAACAATTTCTTTGACCCCTCCATATTTTTTTTTCTCTCAGTGTATGTACATATATGCAGACTATAGGAGTTATACAGCCACACATGCGCTTTAAGCCATCCCTAACATACTCTTTATTATTTCCCTGACATCATCGTCATGCAGCATCGAAGCGCTGTATGGTAGATAGATGGATTCATATATGTACATATGCACGAGACATCATTAGCAAACCCACTGACTGATCGACTAAAGATGATTAAAATAAAATGATTAGCGGAAGGAACAACTAAAGACAATAATAACAACAAGACAAAATTATAAATTCAACAGGAAAAAGAAGATGTAGAAAATAACACACGTTCGTCGTCTGCAAAAACCTACACATTCGTGAAAGAAAAAATATACTAAATTTTTATAATCAGCTCTACCCAAAAGTTGCGACGATATGCACTTCGTAGTCACTTGATCAAAACTGAGTTTATTTCAGCTACATTTAGTTCCAAGTAGACAAAAGTACATTTAAATTCGTTAAAGTCCAGGGACCATTAACGGCATTTTTAGTAAAATTCGCAATTAGTTACATACGTATATAACATTTTGTTTCCACTTTACTTTCCCAGTAGGCCCAAAGATCTACAAATCATCAATACTTTCCTCATTACATTTCATTTAGGGAAGATAACAGCTTTCCTGACTATGCCCCATGACTATCGCACGGCCATGGGCGCCTTCGCATTAATGACTTTGTATAGTAAAAAAAAAGAAGGGATTGCAAATAATCGTTATTTTTTAAATTATGACTAAAAAAATCATACAGAAGCAGAAATGCTAAACGCAAAAAAGTACACAGATGTAATCACCGTAACGCTGACTACCACTAGGTGGATTCACTTATATTTTTCGGTTTTTACAAAAAAAATTGATTTTTAATCATCATTTTCTGAGTTTTATTTTCTGCTCAGAAAATAAAAGTTATTTTTTTAGTTTTATTTTTCGATCAGAAAATAAAAGTTATTTTTTGTTTTATTTTTCGATCAGAAAATAAAAGGTATTTCTTGAGTTTTATTTATCGCTTAAAAAATAAGTTATTTTTTGAGTTTTATTTTTCGATCAGAAAATAAAAGTTATTTTCTGAGTTTTATCTTTTTGCTCAGAGAATAAAAGTTTCTTCAGTTTAATTTGCTGCAGCTGTCGATTTTGCCACATTAACACGTAGATAAAGTTTATAAATAAAAAAAATTAAAAATTTATTTATCCACTTTACCTATTTTTATGGCAAAATCTACAATTGCAGCCAAAATTAAACTGAAAACCTTTTATTGTCTGAGCAAAAAAATAAAACTCAAAAAATAACTTTTATTTTCTAATCGCAAAATAAAACTCAAAAAATAACTTTTATTTTCTGATCGAAAAATAAAACTCAAGAAATAACTTTTATTTTCTGAGGGAAAAATAAAACTCCAGAAATAACTTTTATTTTGTGAGCAGAAAATAAAACTCAGCAAATAATGATTAAAAATCAACTTTTTGGATATAACTCATAACCGTAAGAGTCCCTGAAAAAAAGCAATGAAACGAAAGCTTCGGGCTTTCATTACAAACCGCATGCTTTTTTCATATGGTCATTATGATACTCTTTTTTAGGAACTCAGCATAAATGAATATACAGCTGCCTACCACCTAACTTTGTTATGTACTTTATTAGTATACATTTTTCTGTTTCGGCTTACTCTTCTTAACTCCTACTTTAGTTAGTGAAGAAATGATCTGTGCTCGATTTGTACGTGCCGTTCAACATACTTTAGGTGCGCCTGCGGTATATCTAACAAAAGCAAGTATACTGGCATGAAAAACAAATCGCATCACCTAACAAATGTGCCTAGTGGGTTAGACTTTCGAACTTGTTACCACCAATTCTAACATTTAGTCTCCACTTGCTAATCTTTTCTTGCGCTTCCATTCTTGCGATGTCTGGAGTGAATGTGACTAATCAATGTGATGTGATTTAATGCATGTTGTGAAAAATTTGTTGTTTTTTTTTTTTGTTTCAACAGTTTTTTGCCATTTATTTGCTATCTCTTCTGCCTAGTCGTTTAGTTCTTGTTAATGCCATTGTTGTCGATGGTTGTTGTGAAGGATTTTGCTGCACATGTGCTATAACCTATAACCGCAGGGAACCTTTTTATCTAACGTTATGTTTAAAAATATCTCTTTTTTTCTTTTTTCTCCTTGTTGCTTTTGTTTATGGGAACAGCACGCGAATTTGTTGTTATTTGCCTGAAAACATATTTTAATATAACGGCAAACATACACATGTACATATATATGTGCGGAAATACCTACCTTGATTAGCATGAATGCAAATGCAGCATCCGTCCAATATGAATATTTGTTGATGCTTGTGGCATAGGAAAGTAAAGCTTTGCCTAATTTGATTAGCTGCGGTCGCGACTTGACAATGTGATTTTTGACCGTTTAGCGAATTTCATTCTAAGCTGATGTTAGATAATTGCAAATAGCGGTATTTATGTAAAAAAAGATATAGAAATAATAGGTAATAGAAAAAAAACACGTATGTATGTATTTCGTATACTTACGCGGATATGCAAATCTACGTTAAATAGGAAATGTTGACGAAGTTAGCACGATGACCGCCACGTGATTTTCTCCATGCGGACAAATATTATGTTTCCACTCCTAAAACGGTCATACTTTGAAAGTACTATCTATATATTAATAGGCTAACATTTTTCCCATACAAACAATTGCCAGGCTGTTTAGCACATTTAACATACTCATATCCAGATAAAATTGATATGGATGTGTTCGTATGAGTCAGGAGCAGTGCATAGGCATATAATTTTTTCTATAAATTATTTAATTTCTTTATAATTAATAAATAAAGTTTTTAGTTAAGAGAAATATATATCGTAAACGTGTTTACAAATATCGTAAACACAGTTGAAGAGTCGCTTTAATTTAAAAGCGCTCTCTCTATTTTATATGCATTGGCCCAGTTTACGCTCAGATCAAAATCAACGCGGCCAAATATCTCCTATTGCTTTTCCATTAAAGCGAAAAATAAGAGAGAGGGCGGGAGAGCACACTGAGTAATTTTAATTTTGACCAAGGCATATCTAACAGGTAGGCTCGGCGGCGAATTGAAAAACTTATTTTTTTATTTACAAAGGTAGAGTGTAATGTCAAAATCAAAGCGAATTCACATCATGGCCAATAGGAATGGACGAGCCCCAAGCGAATTCAGATTTTAACCACGGCGAAATATCATTTTGACATTACACTCTACCAATTACAATAACAAAATACATGGGAAATTTCTGAATTCGCCACCGGGCCTACCTTCCTAGATCTGCCTTGATTTTGACCATGCACTCAAAAAAAAATTTCTCTCGATCAAAGACATAATTTTCCTTATTTTGAACACGCGTGCCAATACAAAATTTTCTTTGTTTTGTGTAAATTTTCTCAAAAATGTGGAAAAAACATAAAAAAACATTCAAACAAATTCGTTGCCATGGGGATTTGTATGGGAATTTAATTTCTCAAAATTAAAGAAATCAAGTCTTCAAAACAAGGAAAGTTGGGAATGGAATGGCGCTTAAAGAATTTTTCATTATTTTAATGTATGAATTTTTTCAAAACAAGTATATGAAACCATGGTAACGCATGTAACAACAATATTTTATAAACCTTTTAACATGTTTTAAGGAAAATTTACTCAAAACAAAGAAAGTAGTGTTCAAAATAGGTAAACAATTTCTTTGACCCCTCCATATATTTTTTTTCTCTCAGTGTGATTTCGCGTCGGACCGTGATCAAAAGGGCAAATCAGTGTTGCGGTACAACTGGAATTTGGAAAGTGTTGCTTATCTCTGCGAAAAGGAATAATTTTTGTACCAATACAAAGTTGAAAAAATAAATTGCATGGTCGAATTTCGAGCACCGGCGATACTAGTATCTATTATTTCACTTGAGTTAACATTGCTACTCTAAAGCTTATTTAATAAAGAAAATATTTTCATGAGGAAGTTCTTCAGTGTCCGCACAAAAAAGTGCGAAATGCGTTGAGACACTGGCTCTTCACGTCTGTTGTGTCCCCAATAATGTACAACAAAATTATGTATAGAAGCTGGAGGATGTACAGAAGCTCTCCAGTCTATGTACAACAGGAGGACCACGTACAACCCCCTCAGCAGCGTTAAATAAGATACTCAACCTGTACCTACTCCGCGGACCTTGTGGCTAAAAGCGTAGCTGAAAAGACGGCACTAAGGCTTAGGGCCGTTTACTCAACCTCTGATTAACGGTAGCCGGTCCGGTTCAGCTATGGGCTGCATTATCGACCACATGTTAAATGTATGGTTTGATGAAGTCGATAATGATGTTTAACCGGGCTTTAACCGTGGTTAGCGTTAATCAGACATTGAGTAAACGGCTCTTAGAGTAACAGGACAATTTAAACAATGATCTTTTGGACACAGCAACATACAGGGGCCACACGGCAGTTCCGAAACCGACCTCAACAGGGGACCATGGGTAATAATAGAACAGGGCGGATGGAAGAAAGGACTACTAACCAATCGCCATACGTTCAACTTATTTACAGACGGATCAAAGATGAATGCAAGGATTGGAGCTGTAGTATTTTATCCGGAGCTTGGGAAACACCAATCCTTCAGACTCCAGGACTACTGAAGTATCTTTCAGGCTGAGGTTTACGCTGCCTCAAAAGCAGCGGAACTAGCAGCTAATATCCTCAAACTAGTGCCACCATCGATAGTTTTAAAAAAACTATTGATAGTCTTCGATAGTCGCCATCGATAGTACTATCGATAGAACTATCGCCAAAAATTTGAAAAATTCAAGAAAACATCAAAATCTCAATATTTTACATTCAGACCAGTATATTTTAGTACACGGAAGTAAAAATTTGTAGTCGAAACAAAAAAAATCTTCAAAGCTTTCTATAATGTCGTTTCTATTATTTTGTACATAGACGAATATAAAACCTTAACAGAATACGAAATAGTAATGTGCAATATGGAGATGTAAAAGTTGTAAAACTATCGATAGTGCACATTAAGATCGATAGTTTTTGATAGTTTTGAAAAGGCTATCGAAGGTTTTCGATAGTGTTCAAAATAATAAAATATCGATACTATCGATAGGGCCATCGATAGTTTCCCACCTCTACCTCAAACTCTTGTATAAACATTTTCGTCGACTGCCAAGCGGCAATCAAAGCGACCGCGGCAGCGACGACCACCTCTAAGTGCGTGAATCAGTGCAGGGCCAAGTTACAGGAACTCTGCGCGAATAGACGCATTACTATCTACTGGCTACCCGCCCGGACAACAGAAAATCGAGGGAAATGAGCGGGCACTGGCGTGGTAGCCAAAGCCGGGGCATTACTAGCGCAAGTTAATCTGGAAAACATCTTTCCCTCTCTAAATTGCCATAAATCACAAATAGAGCGGGGATGCGTATAGGCGATTCCCACCTCAAATTCCCAGAGCAGACTGCAGACTGGCGGTCGGCATACTAACAGGGCGCTGTCTCACACCATCTTATGCGTTCAAAACGGGACTGCTGCAGCGTCAGGCGCGCACGGCATGCAACGAATCCGTTGCAGTTGGCAATCTGGAACATCTTCTCTGACAATGTCCAGCTTTTGGCAGACTCCGCCTTAAATTCCTCGGTTCTGCACCGTTCTCATCCCTAGAAGGCATTTCGGATCAGGAAATAAACAAAAGACAAGAATTATCTAAAGAAGGATATCGCAGTAGATAAGCTGATTGGAATTGTGTATGTATACTAAAAAGTGTGAATGTCAGATAAAACGAATTGGCAAAAATTTTACCTTGAAATTCATTGCTCTACTCTTTCACATTGACATTTTTAAAGAAAACACACACATAAAAACGGAAGTAATATAACCTCTATTTGGATAAACCTTGACAAAAGACTAAAACTTGCGAGTTCATTCTTTGCATTTGTAGGTCTTGAATTTCCTTTTGAATTTACTTCCAAAAGATCACCATTATTTTCAACAAAATTTCGTAGTGGCGAAATTTTTACATATGTACATACATATTTTTTAATATTTGTTATTGCTTTGTTTTGTTTAAGTGTTTTAAACTTTTTTTTAATCTCTTCAAATTTTCTTTCGTTTCAATGCAGCACAACCGCCAAGAGTCCATTTCACCAGACTCATATCATCGTTATGCCAGCATTGGTAAATTGCCGAAAGCGGTGGCCGCCGCTTCCCAAACGACAACAACATATACCGTTACGGCAGATGTACATCATACTAACGGCAATTTCAACTACAGCAACAACAGCAACAATAATAATAACAATAGCAATACGAACACAATCGGCAGCAGCATTAGCGGTGGCAGCACCAGCAACAGCAACAGCAATACCGTTAGCAGTACAACGAGCAGCAGCAGCAATAATATAAATAACAACAATAACAACAACAATCTGCAACAACATACGTCAAACAACCATTACAATGGCGATCCAATCAATGCATCTTCATTCGCCACACCGCCGGCACGTCGACGTTTCTTCAATCATAAGAATTTGCGCAGCGCTTTTGCCGGCCATCGGCGTACGGCATCGAGTGGCGGTGGTGGTGGTGGCAGTGGTGGCGTAGTTGGTGCTGGTTGTGCTGCGCTTGGTGTTGGCGTTGGTGCAAGCGGTATAGCTGCTACAACAACAGATGCTGCTGCAGCGTTACTAGCCGATGGTAAGTCGCTAAGAAATGTTTAATAGTTAAGTGTACATACATACATATGTATATTTTTGCATATTCTACTATAACTATCATTATTGGTTTTGGGTGTATTGAGCAATGAACTTTGGAGTTTTGAAGGTGAGCACTTTAAAATACGCTATTATCTCGCACTTGGTGAATGGTGAAAATTTAGTACTATAGCCTAGACCTACATACATAACCCCAGCACCGATTACACTCGAACTATCATCAACGTTGCTGCTTTGCCTTTTGTCGGCGGTCACTACTTTGATTTGTAGTTGTGAAAGTCTTTACATCCCACTAGGCGCATTTGTAAGGTGATACGAGTTTTATTCATGGCAGGATACATGCTTTTGTTAGACATACCGCAGTTACTCCTAAAGTATGTTGAACGGCACGTACAAATCGAGCACAGATCATTTCTTCACTGACTAAAGTAGGAGTTAAGAAGAGTAAACCGAAACAGAAAAATTTACACCAATGAAGTACATAACAAAGTTAGATGGTAGACAGCTGTATATTCAGCACAATACTGCTACAATTCATACTGAATACCTAACAAGAGTATCATAACAACCATATGAAAAAAGCAGGGCTGCAAAATAACGTTATTTTTAACAATAAACAAAAAAAATTTTGGTTTCTGTTGAAATATTAGATTTTATAAACGTAAAAAGCATAACAAAATCCATTTCGTTTCAACTGTTATCAAAAAAAATTAACAAAATTTTGTTTGTTTTGATAATTATCAAAACAATTATTTCAAAAAAATATAGTTTCAAATTTAAACGAAAAAATTGACTTTTCAATAATTTCGTTTTCTATGAAGAAAAGAAATTTTACATATCGCCCGTTTTATGCAATAGGGATTTAACTCGAAATTTTCGATTTCTGGGATTTTGCCATATATTTCAATAACTTGGTCGTGCCTTTGAGTCTAGTCTTATAAAATACTCAAAAAGATAAAAATGGCGGAATTAAAAGTGATTTTGTAGTTAGCCGTAGAAGGAAACTATTTGAAATTATAAAAGTTTATTTGCGTTTTCCCAAAAAAAATTTTTTTTTGAGTTAAATCCCTATTGCATAAAACGTGCGATATGTTGGTATGTATGTACACACGTACATGAATAAAAACAAATACAATTTTTGTTAATTTTTTTCAGAGTTGTAATTATTATAAGAGAAAAAATAAAAATCAAAAAATTATTATTATTGAAAGAAACATATTTTAAAAGTCTTTCCATAATAGTTATTTCTGAGATATTTTTTTAAGTCTTTTCGTAATTATTATAAATGAGAAATTTTGTTTTATATCTTCAAAGACTTTTATATTGAGACAAATTTGAAAAAGTCTTTGATTAATTATTATCAGTAACAAATTGTTTTTTATATCTTCAAAGACTTTTTCATTGAGACGAATTTCAAAGATATCTTTAAGTAATTATTTTGAGTAACAAATTTATTTTTTATATCTTCGATAAAAATCTTTCATACAATTTCAAATTGGAAATTTGCTTGAATTTTGAAGTACTTATATGAAAGTTATTCTTATTTTATACTTATATGAAAGCTATTGAAAATTTTCTGAGACTTTTTTGAACTTTGTCTCAATGAAAAAGTCTTTGAATATATAAAAAATAATATGTTACTGATAATAATTACGCAAAGACTTTTTCAAATTTGTCTCAATATAAAAGTCTTTGAAGACTTAAAAAAAATATATTTGAAATAACTATTATGGAAAGATTTTTAAAATATAAGTTTCTGAATAATAATTAAAGAAGATTTTTATCATTTTCATCAGGAAAAAAATATTATCAAAAGACTTTTAAGATTCTGAAGAAAATTTTTAAGACTTTTATAATTTCAAAATGAAATAATAATTATTCTACATCTCTGGTTTTTTTGATATCAACGAAACAAAATTATTCTGATTAAAGGTTTATTGATAATTTTTGAAACGTAAAAATTTTGTTTCTGATAATTAGCAAAACAAAATAATTTTTGGATATTTTTTATTGATATTTTTTGAAACAAAATTATTTTGTTCATTTCGTTGAGCAGCCTTGGAAAAAAGCATGCGGTTCGGAATGAAAGTCCGAGGCTTTCGCTTTATTACTTTTTTCGCTACACAAAGTCACTCATGCAAAGACGGCCATGGCCGTGCGATAGCCATGGGGCGTAGTCATGGAAGTTGTTATTTTCTCTAAATGATATGTAAGGGGGAAAGTTTTGATGATTGTAGTACCTATGGGCCTACCGGGATACTACTATTTTCGAAAGATGAAGGTGATAGATTCCCCACCTACACATGTAGTGTTATGTTGAGACTTGTTGACTGCATTTGGTAAGTAGGTCGCACAGGTCATTGGGTAAATGTTTAGCAATTTCATTCATTGATTGGTAATTCGATTGAAATTAAAGAAAAAAGTCAATTGCTCATACTAAACCAATGGCTTTAATAAGAGAAGCACAGCACAGATTAAACGTTTTAGCAGCGACATAGACGACATGTGCTCACGAATAAATAGATATCACTCTAATCTCTCCTGTTTCTTCGAATAAATAGATATCTCTCTGATCTCTCCTGTTTCTTCTCAATCCGATCCCTAAAACTATAACCCCCAAGTTCTCCGCTGCCATATTTACGAAATGTACAAAGGAGGTATAACTGGAGTTAGAGGCATGTGGATAGTGAATATACCCATTCCTACCTTAAGCAACCCAAAGATCTTGGGTGTTACCTTCGACAGGCTTGGCTCCTTCCTCGCACATAAGTACGATCGCGATTGCTAATAAGGCCCAAAACCGTAACAAAATCCTCAAGTCGCTAGCTGGCAGCACTTGGGGGGAAAAAAAACAAAGAAATAACAACTGCAACATACAAAGCAATTCGCTGGCCGGCCCTCAACTATGCATCACCGGTATGGTCGCCGGAAACGTCCAGAATCCAATGGCAGAAACTCCAGGCCTTCCAAAACTCAGCACTCAGAAAAGCCACGTGTAATCTCCTGATGGTGCCGTAACAGCACCTACACCATGAGGCATAGGTACTCCTAGTCAGGCAACACAATAACATGCTAAACCAGCAGTTCCTGACGAGATGCCTCCGCAGAGTTCATCCCAATAGCCACCTGCTACAACAAGAACCTCCCTCCCGGCACGCCAGGAACCAACTTTTCGACCCCTCCGTAGACGTAGAAAATTACATCAAACAACCTTTAGACCCAACGGCCTACAGTCAGGTCCTAAAGGAGATTCATAACGACACCCACACCACCTTTGTCTCAGTCCGTCCTTTATATGTACATAATACAAAGACCAAGGAGCAATGAAGTCGCGTCCAACTGACGCTTTGAACATGCTCCTGCATCAACTACCACTCGACCTCCACATCAGTGAAACTGCAACAATGTCCGCAATACGTCTGCGCCAGTTTGGCTGCTGGACTGAGAGGCAGTATGGTCACGGTAGCATCCTAAACAGGCTTTCCGCTGTACAAATAACATCAGATAACATCTCCCAACCACACTGGACTTTGACTGGAGCTTTAAGGTGAGGTTCCCCTCAAGACGGGAATGGAGAAGGGATAGCGTGCTTAAGAAGGAAGCAATCTAGATCTACACAGACGGGTCCAAAATGGACGCAGGTGTCGGATCTAGGGTTTTCTCAGAGCAACCAGATATCTCACTCTCTTTTCGTCTCCCAGACTTCGCCAGTATTTTCCAAACGGAATAATATAGCATAGAACGGGCCTGCGAGATTCTGTTAGGGAGTGCAGTTGGGGGACGCGAGGTACATATATACTCAGATAGTCAGGCAGCGCTCATGGCGCTTAACTCTACCGTAACATCCTCTAAGACAGTCAGAAACTGCAAAAATGCTATCAAAGCAATTGCAGCAGAGGACGTGATCATCTCCCTCATCTGGGTTCCCGGCCACAGGAACATAATGGGCAATGGGATGGCAGATGAACTGGCGAAAGCCACGATTAGCTGCCCGCTGTCAGCAATCAAAAGAGACATTCACAATAAACACGCAGTACTGGCCACTCTCCGGTGGAAGTCTTTGACAACTTGCAAGATCACAAAGCAGATCTGGCCTGAATACAACATAAAAAAGACTAGAGAACTCCTCAACAGATCAAGAGAGGAAATCTTTAGAATAACGTCCACTATTACGGCACACTGGCCATTCGGAAAACAGGCCGAACGCATTGGAATCCCGAACCAAGGCGGAAGCGAGGAATCGATCGCACACTTCCTGTGCGAATGTTCGGCACTGTCTCACATCAGGCACATAACCCTGGGTAGTTTTGAATTCCGAAACCTGCACGATATAGCCAACTTCCCCTTAGCAGACCTCAGTAGGTTCATAGAAAGGACCAAATGGTTTGAACCGTAACAACAGTTTTTCAATTGGTACAGGAGTAAGTGCATCAAAATGGCGCCCAGTGTGCTAATTGGATCTGGCATACTCAGCCAGATAGCACAGCAACCAACCAACCAACAAAGACCAACCACTCCCCATAGCAGAAGAGGAATTGGCGCTGCCGAGGTAAATCCGCGTCATCCTTGCGCAACTACGGTCAGGCTACTGCAGCCGCCGAAAGTTTAATATTTCTGAGCATACTCCGACTCAAGCTTTACCATTTACATGCTGTTTTAAGCATACGTATTTTATGTAAACTCTTTTCTTTGTCGTTTTATAAGATCACCATCCAGTTCGGTCTTTCACATAAAACTCTTCACATACATAGTTCCAGTAATAGTAATCATTCATTTAATTTCTTTTAATTTTATCTCACTACACTTACACTAACTTTCATTTAGCAACATCTCATTTCTCAACTAATTCCTCACCACATTCCACACGTTTTACAGGCAAAGAAACGAATGCGCTCAATACATCGACTTGCTCCGATTCGGCGGTCACACGACGACGCCGTCAGAAAGTTAGCAACAATGTGAATGCTGTAACTACACGACCCACAGCCGCTGGCAGTGAGAATAGATTGAATCGGCTAAGCCTGGCCGGCACTTCGGTCTATGCGGGACATCTTTCATCGTTGGTTTTCGGTAAAATTAAGTCATTGTGGAGCGTGAATTCGAATTCCTCGGATGCGGGATTGAATCAATTTGCAGGCACGAGCACTTTTCAGACGCATTTTGCACGTTGTTGTTAATTTTTTATTTGATGTTGCATGATCTGTTTTTATTTATTCTTTTTTTTTTTTTTTTTTTGCTGAGGAAACTCAGTTATGCATGTTCTTTTCTTTCAAGCATGCGTTGCAAACTTTTCGCTACTTTTACGCATTATGAGATTGCATGTTTTTTTTTTTCACTGCCAATACTTTTTCTAATGGAACTTATTTCATTTTTCTTTCTTTTTCTCTCGCTCTCTCTCTTACACAGGTAATGACGATCATGTGCTAACTGCCGCCGAAAAGCAAAAAGATCAACTACGCGCCCGTCTCGGTCTGCTGCTGGACAGCGATCAGAATGGCCATACAAATACAACGACCAGCAGCAGCTCTTCACAGAACATAAGCCCCGAACAGACGCTCTCAAATGGCCAATGCGCCAATGCATTCGGTTCTCAACTGTCTGTTGCCATCACCAAGGATGATACGCTCACATTGGCTGCCAAATTGAATTCACTCTCTGTATCGACGGACAACAATAGTGATGTGTTTCCTGTTAAGGCACGCAAAACGGGCATAAGACGCTCGGCGCGCGTCAGCCAAACGGCAGGTGGCGCTGGTAAACGCAGTGCCATCTATAAACCGCCAGCAGCGCCCACGCCAGTACAATTGGCCTTGAAGCCACTCTTCTTCGAAGTACCACTACCCGAACCGGATCCACCCTTTATTGGACGTCAGTGGCTGCTGCGCGAATTGTCTAATGTACTCACAGGTACTGAAACGCCTGGTGTGCTGATCAATGGTAATCCGGGCACCGGCAAAACAGCGCTCATATTGCAGTTGGTTGAGTATTCGTGCTTTGGACGGCGTAAGACTAGCAGCAGCGCCAATGATCCGGATGGTATTTATTGTCCTGTCAATATCGGACACGATCGCATACGCGCACTCGCCTCGCACATTGTCGGCTATCATTTCTGTCAGGCCGATTCGAATCTCACTTGCCTTGTGTCCGATTTTGTGCACTCGCTTGCCGCACAACTTTGTCAAGCACCCCAATTGGAGGCGTATCGTGAGTATTTACTGAATGAACCGCATCTGCAGGATATCTTGAGCGTTAAGGAATGCATTGCCGATGCGGAACGCGTTACGCGCATGGCCATTTTGGAGCCGTTGATTGTGCTAAAGCGCGCCGGTAAGATACCCACCAAAACTTGCGTGATTCTTGTGGATGCGCTGTGCGAGGCAGAATATCATCGGCCTGATCACGGTCACACAATCGCCACGTTTCTTGCCAAAATGACGCAGCACTTCCCATCGTGGCTGAAGGTGGTCGCCACAGTGCGCACGCAAATGCTCGAGTTCGTTAAGGGTTTGTCGTATACGAAAATGACATTGGACAGTTGGGCTTCCAACGATCTACTGCAAAAGGACATGCTCGACTACATCACATTCCGTGTGAATCACAGCACGGAAATACAAAATAATATTGCGGCGGTTAAGGATCACAACAGTGGGCAATTGAAATTTGTTGGCCATTTGCAGGCGCTCACCAGGGGCTCAATGCTCTATGCCAAGCTGATACTTGATCTGATAGAGCGCGGCCAGCTGGTAATCAAGTCGACGAGCTACAAAGTGCTGCCCGTGAGTTTGGCGCAAATATTTTTGCTGCACTTCAATTTGCGTTTCCCCACCAACAGCAGCTTTGAGAAGGCGGCGCCCATATTGAATGTGTGCTTAGCGGCGCTTTATCCGCTGACGCTGAATGAAATTTATTACACCATTTGTGCTATGAAAACGGATGAGGTGTTGAGCTGGGATGAGTTCTTGCAGCGCTTTAAGTTGTTGGATGGCTTCCTTATACGCCGCATCGACAACACTTACATGTTCTTTCACTCGTATTTCCGCGAATGGCTGATCAGACGCGACGAAGGCGAGTCGTCCAAGTTTCTGTGCGATTTTCGTTTGGGTCATGCCGCTATCGCTTTCCGTTTGTCGCGCATGCAAGCGCCACTCGATCCGGAGCAGACAATGGAACTGGGACATCATATGCTGAAGGCGCACATCTATCGCAATTGCCAGGGTCCGCAACTGCCGCGCGATATGCAATCGTTTTGGGTGGCATCGGTCACCGATAACATCTCCGCCGCGCTGGGTTCATTGCGCAATGTCTATAGTCCCAATTTGAAAGTGTCGCGCTTAATTCTCTTGGCTGGCGCTTCGCCGCACTACCGCACCGAATTTATGGGCGATGCGACAATACTTTGCATAGCCGCGCATGAGGGTATTGTGCCAATGGTGAGTTTGCTGCTGGAATTTGGCGCCGACGTGAGTCTAACCAACAGTCAAGGCTGCACGCCACTCATACTGGCCGCCATACGTGGGCACGCTGATGTGGTGCGCCTGTTGGTGGCCGCCGGCAGCAGTTTGGGTCAAACGGATACAACGCAACGCTGCGCGTTGGTGCATGCCGCGCGCACCGGCCGCCTGAATGTGGTCAAGTATTTGTTGGCATGCGATTGGACGCCGCGTCCCAATTCGCATGATGTCAGTCTGCAAGTAGCGCTGCAACAGTCGCTTATTGCGGCGGCGGCGCAAGATCATGTCACAATCGTTGAGGATTTGCTGGAGATTGACGGCATCGATGTGAATCGCATGGATGAGGCATGCGGTGATTTGCCACTCACAGCGGCCTCGCGCAACGGCTGCAGCGATGCGGTGTCCGTGTTGCTGTCGAAGGGCGCGCGCATTGATGCGCGCAACAAGCAGGACTACACAGCGCTGTGGTTGGCTGTGAAGGAGGGCCATTGGTCGGTGGTGGAGAAGTTGATACAAAATGGCGCCGATATTGATGAGCCCGTAACGTCGGCGCGCAAGACGCCACTCATGATTGCCGCCGAAGAGGGCCATAACGAGCTGTTGGAATTGCTGATCGAACGCGGCGCCTCTTTGGAGGCGCAAGATGAAGAGGGTTTCACCGCGCTCTCGTGGGCGTGTCTACGCGGTCGCCAAGCGGCTGCCAAGTCGTTGATTGAGCGCGGTTGTAATCGTAATCACGCTGACAATAATGGACGCACGCCGCTCGATTTGGCCGCCTATCAGGGCTCGGCGGCGTTGGTGCTTTATCTGTTGGAACAAGGCGCAAATATTGAGCATATCGATGTAAATGGTATGCGTCCGTTGGATCGTTCAATCGCCTGTCGCAACATACAAGTGGTGCAGGTGTTTCTGCGTCGTGGCGCCAAGCTGGGACCAACCACATGGAGCATGGCTATGGGCAAGCCAGAAATATTGGTGGTATTGCTGAATAAACTGCTCGAAGATGGTAATGTGTTGTATCGTAAGAATCGCTTTCACGATGCCGCGCATCGTTATCAATACGCGCTGCGTAAGATCTCGTGTTTGGAAAATCTATTGGAGCGAAGCGCTATATTTGCGCAATTGCGCACAAATCTGTTGCTAAATCTTTCGCGCTGCAAGCGAAAGTTAAATGTGAGTAGGAAAAACGAAAATACACACAATTAAAAAGAACAAGTGTTCATATTCTCTCTCTCTCTCTCTCTCGCTTTCTTAGGAACTTGACGAATCCATCGATTTGGCTACACAAGCGATCGCCCAGAAACCCACCAGCTACGAAGGCTATTATGCGCGCTCCAAATCGCGCATGGAGAGCGGCGATTTCAATGAAGCGCTCACCGATGCCAACGAAGCCATGCAGAAGGCGTTGCAAAATGACGTTTCCGCCGAGGTGGTCGAAGTGCTCAAGCGCATACAAGCGGAGTTGGTGGCGCGCACAACCATTTGCGGTGAAGCGCTTTTAGGCGCCAATGGCGTTGGCGTTGCCGCAGCTGTAGCGCGTTTTAATGGTGGTGGTGGTGGCGCCGCTTGTCATAATGCGTATGAGGAGTATGCGCTTAGCTGCGCTGATTTATGCGCGCTCGGTTTGCCAACGCAAAATGAGAGCTCGGATCTGTAGCGTGTAAAAGTTAGTAGGTGGGCGCGCGCGTAAATAGTAATGCTAGTTAATAAGTTATACTACGTTCAGACATGCTCTTAGTTGTCTATTAAGAGCCTTCTAGCAATTAAAGGTCATAATTGAGTTACATTTACTACAACAAGCTACTCGATTAATTGTCAATTGTGAATAAATTTAGACTCAATTAATTTGGCATGTCTGCGCATATTAATTGTTTTACTTTAATGACATCGCATTTCTCTTTTAAAATTTTGGAGCTAAAGATTTGGCGCAGCCAGCATTTATTTTTCTAATTTTAATTAATTTTTTTTATTATTATTAGCTGCTTACATATCATTTGTATAAATTATTTAGTTAACATTATAAATGTCTTGTAAATTTATTAGTATTTGTGCCTTCTTTAAGTTGCTATAATTTATTTTTATTTTTATTATTTATATTTTTTTTATTTTTATTGCTTCCAACTCGTAAAATGGCATGCTAATTTTTCCTTAAAAAAAAACAAACTAAATTATATATTATTAATTTAAATCTTTTTATTCTGTATTTGTTCTTTGTTATATATTTTTACGTACATACATACATATATTATTTTTATAAAGCTTTTTCCTACAATATAATTAAATTATTATTTTTAGAAATTTTAGTAATTTTAGAAATTAAAAAAAAAGAAAGATATTAAACATTTTCATCTGCTTATAAAAATATCATTTAATTATTTTGTATTTAATAGAAATTTAAAAAGCTACTTATACTTAAAAAATTGCTAATTTAAATAAAACAAAGTTAAAAAATAAACAAACAAATATATTTATTTAATGTTCCTGTTTTTACAGTTTAATATCTATTATATTATCTAATTGGCCTTCAGAGGTGTCTGTATGCATTACTTGGCTGAGATTTAAGCAAGCATTTTCTCTTTCCTTTGTGGATGGCAACATTGGCATCGGTACCATCGTTAAAAAGTTTATACCACAAATACCCCTCGTTTGGTACCAAATTTACTTAAGGGGTTCGCTAGTTATTGGCAGTGGTCTCTTATTCCGGATTTAAAAAAAAAAATATCTCGCCAAGTTTAACTTTTATTGCTGTTCTTAAAAAGTAAAAGTCTAGATTTTTAATTTATTATCGGACTTTATTAAAAAAAACGCCACGAAAATAAATACGGTCCAGGATTTTGATGCTGTAGTTCTGGGGATGAAAGAAAACTTACTAATTTTTTTCAAGGACACTAACCCAGGACTTTTATAACATTGAAAAAAATAACTTTTATTTTTTGTCTGTTTAAAATAGTAAATATTTTCGATTCCTGATTAATTAACTACAATGAAACCTTCCTCAAGAGAAATGTCCGCTCAAGCGAGTGGGTAACTGTGACTAAATAAAATTCACTGGAGAAACCAACCATTTAAGGCGAATTCATCGTTTTACCTCAGAACTTTACTTTCATGCGGTTTTTGTTGTATTTTCGGAACTATGAAAGCAATTCCGAAAAGTTCTGTACTCCTTTCTATTCGTTAACTCAACTGCAACTTTAGTTCAGAACTAAAACTGAAAGAATGTACATACACTATAGTGGTAGGACAATGGATTTCGAAGAAGTTGAGTAAGCAGTTAACTAGCCGTATTGTTCAACCATAATGAAGTTTGCTGGGGGAAAATTTGTGGATGACACATGGAAGGGGTTGGAAATTGAATTAAAGTTTTCGGCGCTATAAACGCAACTCAATATGTTGATATTCTTTAACAATGCTTATAGGGTAGCCTAGAAATAGAGCACCATCTTGTCAGACGTTGTCTTGCAGCAAGATAATGACCCGGAACACACTTCCTGAGTGGTTCAAGCTTGGCTACAAGATCACTGCTCTTAGGTACTTGACTGGATTCCACAATCATCAAAGCCCAACCCAATCGTTCAGGCATGGATTGAGGTCAAGCGTGTCATTTCGAATTCCCCAGTGACTGGCCTAATATCGAGAACTTAACTGTTCTTTTACAATTCTTTCCGAAAAAGTCAGAGGAAATCAGTTATTTTTTGAAATATGTACCTAGAATGTTATTGAACCAAAATTTTGAATTGGGGTGAAATAATTTTTGAAATGGGATATTTTCAAAACAGAGCGACGGTTCCGGCTGTTTTCAAACATCAGTCGGTGTCTTACGAGCATTTCGTTGAATTTTTTTTTTTTTATTTTTATACATACTCCACTTTCCGTGCGCTCAGTAGAGGATTTTTGACTTGTTTTATAGCAAAGAAACTGTCCGCGTACGTCCAAGACAGGGCACTTTTTGTTTTAAAAACTGTAGTTAAACCTTGGTGCATGAAAAAAATTCTCTTCCAAGAGAGATATTCGATAGAAGTTTTTTCTTAATTTTTTTTTTTTGTTTTTTTTTTTTTTGTTCATTAAGCATAAGCATTTATTTTATAAAAATTAACAATTTGTGCTCAATAAATTAACTACTTAATTTACATATAAGGAATTGGAACTACACATACATAGCATATGTTACAAAAATAAACATACTTGTGATTTTTTGAAAAAAACATTAAAAAATACTGGTTGTAAATATAAAACAAAAATAAAAATTAAAAAAAAAAAATTTTTTAAAAATATATTTTTCATATACTTCCCAGCAGTATTTATCAGCTGGAAAACAGCACATATTTCCTACTAAATATTCAGTAGAGATGTAGTTCTAAAAACTGAACTTTCTCTTTCGTTTTTATATAAAGTTGGCATTGAAAATCAACTACCTAAAACTGTCGAACGAGAAGGGAGAGTTTCTGTATGAAGAAAGGCCTGAATACGCAGGAAGAACTTCCATAGCATATATTTCAATACACCTGACGTCTTCACTGCGTGTTCAGTTATTTTTTCAGGCATGATTTTTGAGCTCAGTAGTTTCAGGGTATTTTTCATACTGAATATTCTACTGAATATGCACCTCCTTACCTCGAATACTGCTGGGTTGTTTTACAATTGTACTGTACTTATAACAATTATTTTTTTTTAAATTAATTTAACTATTTTAACAAAACATTTTTTTAAATCCTTTCTTAATGCAATACATATATATATATACATATATGTATGTACATTAGGGTGGTCCTGAAATCTATCGAGAGAAATTGTATATGATATTTCGTGAACCTCACCCCTACGCCGATGCTAATATAGTCAAAGATACCACATATAAATTTTTGGTACGATCGGGGATGGCTAAGTGGTGTCGCACAGGGGTTAAAGTTCAGAAAACTCTATGGAGTCTGAAAAAATTAAATACATCTTTTTGTATATCTAATGCCCGAAATCGATAATTGTGTAATCGAGGATACCAAATATAAATTTTGGTCCCGATCGGAGACGGTTTAGTGATGTCGCACAGGGGTCATAGTTGATATTACCATTTGTGGCCCTTGTGCGACACCCCTTAACCGTCTACAAACGGGACCAATATTTATATTTGGTATCTTCGAGTACAGGACTATCAATTTCAGGCATTAGATAAAAAAAAAATCATTTTATTTTTCGAGTCTCCATAGAGTTTTCTGAACATTGAACCCTGTGCGACACCCCTTAACAATCTCCGATCGGGACCAAAATTTATATGTGATATCGGCTTTGTTCAGAAACTCAATTTGAAGCGCAACCTGATTTTGTAGTACAAGTAGATCGTTCATAAACGTAAATTTTGCATGAAGCGTCGCTCATTACAATCATCAAAAAATAATTACTGCCGCTGTTGCGTTTCATGCTGCGTTTCTGAACATACCCATCTTTAACTGTGCTGTTACGGATCTAGGGGGTGTTACTGAAGAAAATCCCTAATTTGATTTTAAGGACCATCCTAATGTATACAAATACATATATAAATTCGTATACACATAAATTAAAAATATAGCTACATACATATATAAATAACTCTACAAAGGTTTAGCACCACTACGGCCACTGCCATCGCAACCGCCAACCATTGGTACTGAGGAATTTTGTGTGGTTATTAATGGTATGGTCACTTGCAAATGATGATCATCGATCGATGATGCTACAAAGTATAAACGTTTAAAATTTATTAATTGCTTTGGTTTGCAAGAATATAGATGTACTTAGGAGCAAATAAGCACGGTTGAGGCCGCACTTTATATACATACATATACCCAGTAGTGAGTGTGAATGGCAACCAATGTATAAACAACAAAAACAACTACTACTAATAAATTGACAAAGAACAAAAGCTCTTACACCGAAATAATATTTCTGACAACTGGGTATTTGTATAAAAACGGGTAGATAGTTTCTCACAAAAACAACTTTTTTAAGCACTTCACATTTGCCTTCTTATTTCGATTATTACTCACTATTATCCAAAATATATTCCAAATCATCTGGACACTCTATAGAAGAAAATTCACAATTTGTAGACTCTTTTAATATAGCATGTATCTCTTTAGGAGCTTTCATAAGAAAGAATGGCACCGAACTGCTAGCTAATTCTTTATTCAAAGCGCCCATGCCGCGCGCAGCCGTAAAATCGAGTTCTAAAAAAGAGAAAGCAATTGATTTAAAAATGAAATACACCACATCACAACTTCACTCACCATGCATATGTGAACAATCCAATACCAATGGCATACCACCGTGCATTGCTACAGCTTTGGAAATACCAGTACGTACCCATTCAATCGCTGGGAAGTAGAGTGAGCTGTGTATGGGACGCATGAGTATGTAATCGATACCGTTGCTGGTCTAAAGGGAGACAAAAAGGAACGTTTGGAGAATGCTCCAAATAATGTATAATAATGTATTATAAACCTTCAATTTTGATACAGTTAACGCCGGTCGTGCAGCACGATATACCAAATATGCTACATCCACGCTAACACCCAACAACAAGCCCAGCTCCACACCAATTGCTAAGCTTATAACGAACGTTATGGCACCGGGTAACAATTCGCGGCGACTACAACGCCACAGTGGTTTGATAACCTGCATGTGTGGAAGGGAGGGAACGCGAAAGTAACCGCTTAAAATGTTTTCTTAACGTTCAAACGATATTTCACCACACCCCACAAATACCCATTAACACAACTCACCTCAAATTCGATCATAAAAATCACTGCCGATATGATAACCGCACTCAATGCTGCTTTTGGAATGTACTGAAAATATGGCGCTAATAAACCGAGCGCCAATAAAACCAATGCACTTGTATAAATACCACCAATGGGCGTACGTACGCCACTTGCATGATTTACAGCGCTACGTGAAAATGAACCCGTTACCGGCATCGATGAGAAAAATGAGCCAATCACATTGGAAAGTGATAGGGCCATTAGCTCACGTGTTGGACTTATGCCAGCGCTGCTGAATGCCTTCGATATGGCAACATTCCCCAACACAGCAATTATGGGCAGTATAATCATGGAGGGGCCGAGCTCCTGGAACTGTTGGAAGAGGAGTTGAGCGAGTTGGAAGATTGTTGATTTGTTCTTTGTGTTTTTTTGTTTTTTCTTTTTATATTCACTCACCATATCGTAATAATCCTGCTCAATCTTTGTACCATTCGGCAATAAAACTGTTGTATGAAACTTGGGCACACCAACATCAGGAAACCCCGCCTTGACTTTGCCAGTCAGGATAAAGGGACAGGTGTTAGGCGTATCACATGTATTATAAGCTAGAATACTAGCTATGAGTACAACTAAAGCATTCCGACCGGTGGCAATGACCCACAATGTGCCACTCAATACGGGACGTCCGCGTATTTTTACGTCTTTTAGTTTCTGGGGAAAAAAGTGTGACAGGGGATTAAGCCACATCGGTGACAAGATGTTATGGAGTATAAAATGAAAGAGTACTTATAACAGTATAACAGTGTGACCGTATAGGAATATAACATTATAGTATAATGCCAGTATAACATCATAACAGTATAATAGTATAATAGTATAATAGTATAATAGTATAATAGTATAATAGTATAATAGTATAATAGTATAATAGTATAATAGTATAATAGTATAATAGTATAATAGTATAATAGTATAATAGTATAATAGTATAATAGTATAATAGTATAATAGTGTAGTAGTATGTATGTAGAGATAATTAATGTTTATATATTAATAAATATAGATACTGTATGTTATATTACCTGAAATTATGTAATTGTTTGAAATGAAATACTTTTGTGAAATGTGTCTTTCTTTGGAAAATAAATGATCATTATGAAAAAACTGTAAAGAAATCAAGACGTATTGCCTACAATTATTCAGAAGTAGGATTCGAAAAAAGAAAATTTTTTCTAAATACATATATATTGTCGTATTGAGATTTTCACAAACCTCGAATAGAAAGATATTTAGTTGAAAAAAGGAGAGATTGCGAAAAAGAAAGCTTGCAAATTGAAAGACGGATTTTTGATTAAAGTAATTTGAAATGGAATATTCAATAGACGCAAGTCAATATTCTGCATTGCAGTTACGTTCTTGGTTGCGCAGACTTGGATTACGTACATCTGGTACGAAAATGGAATTAGCTATTCGTTTGAATGAAGTGCCTTTTAACGAACGTGGTGAATGTCCAGATATTCAAAACGCAGAAAATTCAGCTGGCGTTGAAGTTATGGAAGAATAACAAGCTGGTGTTTCATATTTGATTGAAGCTACAAATGAAGTTCAGACGGAAATGGAAGCGGAAACAAATATATCTGCAAAGAACTCTTACTCCGATCGTGAAATTGATTTATTGAAGCGTGAAAGGGAACTTCTAATTAGAGAAAATTAGATGTTGAGGCAATTAAGATCTGCAAACATTGAACCAGCTGTTACTGTTAAGGATTTCAGCTTTAATACATTAAAGGACTTGGTGGAAGAATATGATGGAACTGGAAATCCAAACTCTTGGGTGACCCAATTTAAAACAGTTCAATCACTTTATAACCCTGATGAGAAGATGTTAAGAGCACTTTTATTATGTAAGCTAAAGGGAAAAGCACAGGTTTGGTTACACGCAAAACTAAATTTATTTACTGGGAATGTAAGTAATATTTTGAATGATATGATGAATTCTTTTGGTATATGTGAAAGTAAACTTGCATTACGTCGTCAATTCGAACTCCGTAAATGGAAACATTCAGAAGCATTTATTAGTTACTATAATGACAAAAAGTCTTTAGCTGCAAACATTCAAATAGATGAAGATGAGTTATTAGATTATATGATTGATGGTATACCCGATAAACAATTACGAACGCAAGCATTAATCCAATGTTATACTACTACTACACAATTATTGAAAGCTTTTGATAAAATTAATTTAAATTTAAATTTTGGTTTGCGATCAAATTCATCAAATAAGAAAGATGTCCGTTGTTATAATTGTAATAGTCTTGGTCATTATGCGTCAGAATGTCAAAAACCAAAAAGGGAAAAAGGTGCTTGTTATGCATGCGGTAGTCAACAGCATCGAGTAGTTAACTGTCCAGAAAAGAAGAAGACAATTCAGTTTCTTGAGAATGGTGATTATGTAAGTTGGCTTAATATAAGTTTTAAATGTGAAATTGATTTTAAAAATCTATTTTTAGAATGCTTGTTAGATACTGGAAGTCCAATCAGTTTTGTAAAAGATTCTTGCTTGACGAAGAATATATATATTGATACACGTTTGTGTGAGCGCTTTTGTTTTTTTGGTATAAATAAAAGCAAATTGAATATAATTGGTAGAGTAAATTGTTTTGGGTTGTTTGAAAATAAAGAAATTGAAATTAATTTGTTTGTTGTGTCTAATGAGTCAACGTGTTATGATGTTATTTTGGGCAGGAATTTTATGCAAGCTGCTGGACTAAGGCTCAAATTAGAAAATAATGATAATGAAAATATTGAAAAACAACAAAACAAATTCAGTGAAATTAAATTTAAGAATGAAGATGTTAAAATTGAAAAAAATAATTTGTTTGAAATGAAAGGCCATTCTGAGAATGATCATAAAGAATTTAAAAGCCAATTATTTAAAAAACATATGGACAATTCTGAAGAAAATGATACATTTAAAAACCCATTATTAGTAATCGATTTGGAATTAAGCGATAAATTAAATTTAAAAATTGGAAATGAAATAAGTTTTAACCATAAAAAACAGTTGGAATCAATTTTTCGTGATAACTACTTGAATGTTGAACGTCCTCTTGAACCTAAGATTAGGGCGGAAATGAAATTAGTAGTTGATTGTCAGAAACCGTTTAGCTGTTCCCCTAGGCGTTTGTCGTATTCTGAGAAGAATCAATTGCAACTATTATTGGATGAGTATTTGAATTTGGGTTATATTAAACCAAGCGAATCTGAATTTGTATCACCTATAGTTTTAGTCAGAAAAAAGACTGGTGATTTAAGAATGTGTATAGATTATCGCAGGCTTAATAAAGTCACATCAAAAGACAATTATCCTATTCCACTTATTGACGATTTATTGGATAGGTTAGCAAAAAAACAATATTTTTCGAAGTTAGATCTTAAAAACGCTTTTTTTCATGTGTTTATGAGTGAAGATTCTGTTAAGTTTACATCTTTTACCACACCACTTGGGCAATTTGAATTTCTGAGAATGCCATTTGGCCTTAAGAATGCCCCCTCAACATTTCAAAGGTTTGTTAATAAAGTATTTGCTAGTATGGTTCGCGAAGATAAAATTATCATTTATTTAGATGATATAATGATTGCAACTCAAACTGTAGAAGAACATATTGCAATTTTGAAAGAAGTGTTTCAAAAATTAACTGAAAATAAATTCGAATTACGATTAGACAAATGTGAATTTTTACAATCAAATGTAAAGTATTTAGGTTATAAAATATCAAAAGATGGAATAAAAGCAGATGAGAAAGGTTTATTGGCGATAAGGAATTTTCCAATTCCACAAAAATTAAGTGCTGTTCAAAGCTTTCTTGGTTTGTGTTCTTATTTTAGGAGATTTGTGAAAAATTTTTCGATTATAGAAAAACCGTTATCGGATTTAACTAGAAAAGGCTCAAAATTTAAATTTGGAGAAACGGAATTAAAGGCGTTTGAAACTCTTAAACAAAAGTTGCTTCAATCACCAATACTTGCTTTATATGATCCAAAAGATGAAACAGAATTACATTGTGATGCTAGTACTATAGGTTTTGGAGCAATTCTTTTTCAAAAAAAAAGATGATGGAAAATTACATCCAATATTTTATTTCTCTAAGAAAACAACGGAAGCAGAGTCGAAATATCACAGTTTTGAATTAGAAATCTTGGCGATAGTTTATGCTTTAAAGCGATTTCATATATATTTACAAGGAAAGCACTTTAAGATTGTTACGGATTGCAATTCTTTGGCTGCAACATTAAATAAGAAAGATATTAACCCTCGTATTGCAAGGTGGGCATTGGAGTTACAAAATTTCGATTACTCGTTAGAACACCGTTTAAGTACTCGTATGAGACATGTAGATGCACTTAGTCGGTATACTAATGTATGTGTTTTAAATTCAAATACCGTTGAGGAAAATTTAATTATTTGTCAAGGTAGAGATAAAAAGTTGAAAAATTTAATGCAAATGTTAGAAAAAAAAAAAAGAAAACAGTTTGTATGAAATGCGAAATGGAATTATTTATAGGAAAAAGGAAGATGGCTCAATTTTGTTTTATGTACCAGAAAATATGGAAGATCATATCCTTTATAAGTATCATGATGAGCTAGGACATCTTGGGATAGATAAGGTTGCAGAGTTAGTTTCGAAAACTTATTATTTTCCAAATTTGAGAGAAAAAATAAAAGAGCATATCGTCGCACCATACGAAAACTAACATCAGATTTTTTGTGGCTGACGAAAAGTAAAAAGTTTAACTTTTGGCCGACGAAAAGTAATAAAATCGAGTTTTGGCTGACGAAAACTATCAAGTTCGTTTAAACAAAAACAATTTTAATGTAAAAACAGTATATAATTACTGATACTTTTCGTCAGCCAAAAGTCGATTTTATTACTTTTCGTCGGCCAAAAGTCAAATATTCTACTTTTCGTACAGAATTTTTTTATTGATAGCTTTCGCCAGAAATTTTAAATATGTTAGTTTTCGTATGGTACGACGATATACAAAATTGTTTAAAGTGCATAGTTTATTGTTCAAAATCTGGTAGAGAGGAAGGATTTCTTCATAATATTCCAAAAAGTAATTTACCATTTGATGTAGTTCATATAGATTTTTTTGGCCCAATTGATAAGTCACGATCTTTAAAACATATATTAGTTATTGTAGATTCATGTACAAAATTTGTTAGATTATACCCAACAAAAAGTACATGCACGAAAGAAGTTATTAAATGTCTTAGTGATTACTTTAGAGCGTATAGTCGACCGAAATGTATAGTATCAGATCGTGGAAGTTGTTTTACTTCAAATGAGTTTGAGGAGTTTTTAAAAGAAAATGTAATTAAGCATATAAAAGTGGCTACAGGATCACCACAGGCAAATGGTCAGGTTGAAAGAATTAATAGATCATTAGGTCCAACTATAGCTAAATTAGTTGATCAAGAAAAGGCAATTTTTTGGGATAGCGTGTTAGATAAAGTTGAATATGTTTTTAATAATACGTTACACCGAACTATTAATGAGCATCCTAGTGTGATGCTTTTTGGGACCAGACAAAGAGGAGAAATATTGGATGATTTTAAAGAATGTTTTGATGAATATTTTCTGGTTGAAAATAATAAAACTCATGAAGAAATTAGAGCTCATGCTGCTGAAAATCAAAGAAAGATTCAAAATTACAATGCAGATTATGTTAATAAAAAACGACAGAAACCAAGAAATTATAAAGAAGGTGACTATGTTATGGTAAAGAATTTTGACACTAATTCTGGTGTTAGTAAAAAGCTTATTCGGAAATTTAAAGGTCCTTATAAGGTAAAAAAGTATTAGAAAATGATAGATATGTTCTTGAAGATGTAGAAGGTTTTCAGCTTACTCGGTTACCATATGAAGGTGTGTGGGCAGTTGGGAATATTCGTCCATGGTTCAAGGGATGTGATACATCAAGTAGTAAAATGGAAAGTAAATATTGAATGTAGAAATTATGTAGATCAGGTGATCTCATGGTCAGGATGGCCGAATTGTAGTAGTATGTATGTAGAGATAATTAATGTTTATATATTAATATATATAGATACTGTATGTTATATTACCTGAAATTATGTAATTGTTTGAAATGAAATACTTTTGTGAAATGTGTCTTTCTTTGGAAAATAAATGATCATTATGAAAAAACTGTAAAGAAATCAAGACGTATTGCCTACAATAGTATAATAGTATAATAGTATAATGGTATAATAGTATAATAGTAAAAGTATAACAGTAAAAGAATAACAGTAAAAGTATAATAGTAAGAATAACAGTAAAAGTATAACAGTAAAAGAATAACAGTAAAAGAATAACAGTAAAAGTATAACAGAAAAAGTATAACAGTAAAAGAATAACAGTAAAAGTATAACAGTAAAAGTATAACAGTAAAAGTATAACAGTAAAAGAATAACAGTAAAAGTATAACAGAAAAAGTATAACAGTAAAAGAATAACAGTAAAAGTATAACAGAAAAAGTATAACAGTAAAAGTATAACAGTAAAAGTATAACAGTAAAAGTATAACAGTAAAAGAATAACAGTAAAATTATAACAGAAAAAGTATAACAGTAAAAGAATAACAGTAAAAGTATAACAGAAAAAGTATAACAGTAAAAGAATAACAGTAAAAGTATAACAGTAAAAGTATAACAGTAAAAGTATAACAGTAAAAGTATAACAGTAAAAGAATAACAGTAAAAGTATAACAGAAAAAGTATAACAGTAAAAGAATAACAGTAAAAGTATAACAGAAAAAGTATAACAGTAAAAGTATAACAGTACAATAATAACAGTAAAATAATAGCAGTAAAAGTATAGCAGTAAAACATTATAACAGTAGTAGTAGCAGTAGATTTATTTATTTATTTATTTACATATATAGATTTATTTATTTATTTATTTACATAAATCAAATAATAACAATATTTTGAAAAATAAGGCTCAAAAATAAATAAAGAAATAAAGAATCATAGACAATAACATTTAATGTTGTGTGTCTGCATAGCACATATAAGTAGCAACATAATACTTTATGAAAATTCATTCATCATAAGCTCTCTGTACCTAAGACTAGATAAATAAGCGCGTATCAAACGATAGTATAACAGCATAACGGTATATCAGTCTAATAGTATTACATAGTATTTTATATTATTACAGTATAACAGTATAATCGTGTTAGACTTGAACAAGCGAACAAGATAAGAATATAACAGTACACCAATATAACTGTACAATAGTATAGCAGTACAGCTATATAACACTACAATTGTATAAAGGTATAACAATGCAAAATTATAACAATATACTTACGCGCAGCAATAGTAATACGGTTATGGCGATGAAGCCCAGCAGGAAATCACCATAACGTATTTTATGTAAATTCATAAAAACCGATTCCATAGTTTTCAGAAAACCCGAACCGCCACCTGAAACGCGAATGCCCAACAGACCCTGCGTAGAAAAATTTTTTATTTAAATTTAATACTCTAATCTTAAATGCAATAAAAAACAAACAAACAAAAAAAAAAACAAAAAAAAGAAAAAAACAAAAGAAAAAAAAACATTACCTTCAACTGTGAGGTGCCAATAATAACCGCCGTTGCTGAAGTAAAACCCACAGTTACAGGCAGTGAAATGAGATCGACAAGTGCGCCTTTTTTTTTTTTTTTAAATGATAAAAACACAGAGAAAGATTTACAGAGTTTCCACATATTTAAATGCAAACACACAAAAAAAGTTATCTACCTAAACGCAGCACAGCCATTAAAAGCTCAACAATTCCTGATATCAAGCACAGCAATATCGCATAAGCTGGTCCTGAATTTAAGCCGAAACTGGTATGCCGACTTGTCATTAGCGCCAGCAGTGCAGTTGGACCAATTGTCACTTGCCGACAGCTGCCCAAGAAGGCGTATATAATGCCGCCAATGAAAGCCGAATAGAGACCATACTGGCGGAGAAAATAATTAATGCATGCTTTAGCACTAGATGGTTGTACATATTAACTTAAGACTCACTTGCGGTTCTAGACCCGCCAAGGTGGCGTATGCCAAACCCTGTGGTAACACTGTTAGACCTACGGTTATGCCTGCAATCATATCGGCCACAGCATCTTGTGCGGCATAGCCGTGAAGCCATTTGATGCCGGGCAGGAGTCGATAGGCGACGTCCAATGCCTTCATGTCGCCAGATAACTGCAATTGAAATTAAAAAGGATATAATTGTAAAGAAGAGTTATCTTCTTGGGTTTCATATTAAAAGTGAGATCTCTTTCAACTTTGCTATGCTGTTATAATTTACATTTACGTGCATTTCACTATAAGCTCAACTCGAACTCATTAGCCTGGAGTTCACTCATCTTACTTGCAATAAATTCACTTTAACTTATACAGATAAATTGTGACAGTATACTGTTGGAAAATGTAATAAATGGATATAAAGCCCATAGCATTTATACATTCCAGAATGCATGATTTTTTTCATTGCGATGTCCTAGGAAAGTCATGCATCCCTTTTCCCTGCCAAGGTAGGGCAAAAAGGAATGTTTGTATGAGAGTCGCCTTTGCCGTAATCTCAGTGTCGGTTTATTTTCTCACTTAAAAATAAAAAATATTGCATTTTTTTGTTTATCCTCTTCATCCGGTTTCCAACTAGAAATATGTATGTAACTTCACTCCAGCTTGTTCTCCTCTGCTTCTCTCATTGTCGCACCATCTTCCCCTTCACTGCTTCATCCAACGCCTTCATACATATAGTGGGACATTCAACATTATATTGATCTTTAGTGACGCTTTTATACGTCCGTTTGTTCGAAATAGACTCCGTGAATTGTTGTCGCCATTGTAAAAAGCAAAACTAAAGAAATCCTGATTCTCCTAATGGTTTATTTTTTTTTTGGCTAGATTCAATGTTATAGCTGAGAGCCCTTCGCTTACCTTGGGTTGCATTCTAGAGTGTATCCGATTTCCTATAAGTTGGAAGGTAAAGCTGAGAGCCGATAACTGACCTCTTGGCTTACCTTGGTTTGCATTCTAGAGTGTATCCGATTTCCTATAAGGTGGAATGTACAGATGAGAGCCGATAACTGACCTCTTCGCTTACCTTGGTTTGCATTCTAGAGTGTATCCGATTTCCCATATGTTGGAAGGTACAGCTGAGAGCCGATAACTGACCTCTTCGCTTACCTTGGTTTGCATTCTAGAGTGTATCCGATTTCCTATAAGTTGGAAGGTACAGCTGAGAGCCGATAACTGACCTCTTCACTTACCTTGGGTTGCATTCTGGAATGTATCCGATTTTTCGTACCTACATGTTTATATGCGTCCGCAAGGTAATACATGATCACCTTTCCAACTGGGTAGTTGCCCTTTCACATATCGTCGCTTCCGTGCAATACTATACTAGGTCAAAAAACTGTGTGTTTTCAGCGCAGGGCCTCAAAATTTAAATTCGATTTATCCATATCTTTTATATATTAGATACAAATTTTCTCTTGATATGATACCCGTTATATGTATGGAGATGATATCCATAGTTTATGAATCAGAGAGGATAATCCCTATGTATATGTATGTATATGGTTGTCACATCAATATAGTTTTCTCCGTGTACATATATTCACGATAAGTACTATTCTAAGCTCTCTCCTACCTCGGCAGATACCTATTGTGTTGAGCTATGTTACATGTTTTCATGTTGTAACTACATACATATTTAAGTTTAATTCAATTATTTTTCTTTCAATTTATTTTTAAGATTGTATTGTAAACTGCACCTATTGTGTGATAACAATAATAAAAATAGTGTCTATATTTATTTAATAAGTAGGTACATATTACGTATATTTGTGCATATTTCACTCTATTCAACAATTACACTTTAGAAGCTGGGCATATGTATTTGCTCCATGACAAAGATATGTATGAACATATATCTAAATCAGCGCTGCTCAACGCTCTTGTATTGAAAGTACAAAGCTCAATACATCTACAAATTTTGTATATGCACTGAAAAATTTGTTTTGCTCATTTAAATTTTTTATGAATTCCAATAAAATATTATTTTAGAATTTATTTTCAAATGGTAGTATCACATACATACAAATTTTTTTATTTTTTATATGAAAATTTTTTGAATACTAATTTTTTACAGTGCTTTCATTTTTTGAATTTTTTTTCATTACACATTTGTTATTGTAAATTTCGATTTCTTACGGCAGTGCTCGAGCTCCTATACAAAGTGCCTTTGCTCTGCACTAGGGCTCTTAAAATTATTCGACTATTCGATTATTCGGTTAACCGATTAATCGATTCATAACCGTTCACTTTGCTAAAAAGTCGGTTGATGATATTCGATTAGTCGCCTTGCCTCAATTATTCGAATAATTGCTTTCCTTCGACTACTCGATTTATGTAGAAAATCGAATTTCAAAAATCGAATATTCCGTGAAAATTTTTTACAGATAATTTTAAAATATAAATATGCTTATTGTGTTTATACATACATATGTACATATGAAAGAAGGTGGGTGTGGGGTTTTTTTTTTGCTTCAATGAAAAAAAATATTTCCGCGGTATTTCGCGGGATCAAAAAAAAAATTTGTCCCGAAACCCTATCAACATAGAGAAGAGTCAAATCAAGAAGTTACAATGAAAAAACTATTTCCGCGGTATTTCGCGGGATCAAAAAAAATGTGTCCCGAAACCCTATCAACATAGAGAAGAGTCAAATCAAGAAGTTACAATGAAAAAACTATTTCCGCGGTATTTCGCGGGATCAAAAAAAAAATTGTCCCGAAACCCTATCAACATACAGAAGAGTCAAATAAAGAAGTTACAAAGAAAAAACAATTTCAGCGGTATTTCGCGGGATCAAAAAAAAATGTCCCGAAACCCTATCAACATAGAGAAGAGTCAAATCAAGAAGTTACAATGAAAAAACTATTTCCGCGGTATTTCGCGGGATCAAAAAAAAAATTGTCCCGAAACCCTATCAACATAGAGAAGAGTCAAATCAAGAAGTTACAATGAAAAAACTATTTCCGCGGTATTTCGCGGGATCAAAAAAAATGTGTCCCGAAACCCTGTCAACATACATAAGAGTCAAGTAAAAAGAAACAATGAAAAAAATTTTCCGCGGTATTTCGCGGGATCAAAAAAAAAAAAAATTGCCCCGAAACCCTCTCAACATAAAAGTAAAATTTAGGCGCGGACTATTACAATGGTGAGCGTTCTAACTAAGAAATAAAAGAAATAGAATTGGAATGCCAAGGAGAGTGACTGGTGGGCGAATTTTGCTGGCTTCTTCTTCGAGAAGAGCAAAATGTGCCAAAACAGCTAAAAAAGGGTTATTAAGGGGTTTTTCCTAATTTTTTCCTCCTTCACCTTCACATTCATCATTATCTTTATTTTCATCTTCCTCATCAACATCTTCTTCCCTTTTCTTCCAAAGGAGTCTAAGGAGTCGTGAAAAGCGGCCAAAAACGTCGCCCTTACAATAGTCAGCCTAGTGCAGAAAGAACAAGTACCCTAGCGTGACGGAGTAACGACCGGAAAAGGGCGGGGAGTGCTTTGATTTGCTTCAACAACAACAAAAAATGTCCAAGAAATCACTTAAAATGTTGATGAAATGGGTTCATATTTATTTATGAATGTAATAAAATCGAAAGTACAATATTCGATTAATCGGAATGGAACGATTAACCGAATAATCTAAAGTGAGCAGTTAATCGATTAGTCGGCAGCTTTCGACTAATCGAAAATCGCTAACCGAATAATTGAAGTCGACTTCAGTCATAGTCGAATAAATCGGTTAATCGATTAGTCGATTTCCCCGAGCCCTACTCTGCACATTCAATATGGATCATAGGCACATACATATAAAATTTTTTTATATCTCAGTGCTTATGGCAGTGCAAAGAAAATTTTATTTTCATATTTGAAGTGAAAATATGTATCTGTGCCTATGATTCGGTACAAAACAAAAACAATTGTGCTTTGAGTGCCTATGAGGTGAGCAGCCCTGATCTAAATTTTAGTAACAGTAAGTGTAACAAAAATGTTCACGTTGACAGGACAAAGCTACGTTACGTTGCAGCGGCTGCTAGTTCCTACATAGCACACTTAACAGCCCGAAGGTCCTATTGTGATAACATGTATGGTGTGTACTACACAAATCTTATGGCGTTTTCGATTCTGGCAAAAATGTTGCACATATTCTGCATTTTTATCGGGCTGTCAAATTATTTTGTTCTATTCCACATAGATTCCACACATTTTTTTAGGGTTGATGACAAAAATGTCGCACTCTCCCCGACCACAGGGCAACATTTTCTGCCCTCTATATCATAGGTGGCCAAGATTTAAGCGTAGGGGAGCCACGCGACAACACATATATTTTTCGAAAACATTGCTGGAAAAATTTTTTATTTTTATTTTTTGGACGCCGCTAGATGTCGCTAAACTTAATTTTTGTCATATCTTCGGTATTTATGTTTCGATCTCTAAGTTTGATACACCAATCTCTTTAGCTTGAGAGGAGGGTTCCTACTTCATAATCGTATTAACTCTATGTACGCCATTGGGGTCACTTCCACACAGTACTTAGTTTATACCACCTTAATGTAACTTTTTTTTTGCCGGCATGTTAAAGGTTGCCAAAAAAACATTAATCTTTTGCTAAAAAAGTATTTCGATCGATTCAGTAGAACGGCAAAGAAAACACATTTAACATTCCGAGGAATATATGTCAGTTTTTGGTTACTCCTTTCCCTCGAACTGTTATTATTATTAACTCTGTTCGAAAATAGCTTCTACTACCGCCAGCCATGTATTAATTATATCGTTCAGATTTAGTTGAAAATATCTTTCTTTTTTATTGTTAGGAAAACGTATGTATTTATCTTATCTTTTTAAATTGACTGCAGACTTGCCAAAGTTAGTATGGTGAATTGAGCGCAATTTTGTGTGATTGAAAAAAAAACTTGCACTCGTCCAATTACCTTTTATTCATTTTAAAACGTTTTTTTTAACGCATTGGTGATTTTTTATATGTACATATGTATGTATTTATGTATAGCCAAGTCAATATTGCATAACCGGTATGTTGACATTGTTGAAGTAATAAAAACGCAACATTTTAGAAATTTATATAGAGGGAATAAAACGTACATGTAATAATAATTCTTTTTTTTTGTGTATTTTAATAATACGTAGAGCACGTTCGGAGCATATAAAATTTGTGTTCACATGTTGTGAAAAGATCATTGATCGGCAAGCGATGCATTTGGAGCGTTTTGAACGGCCTGATATGCATATTATCTGTGTCAAAAGCGTAAATCCAACATGATGTCTCAAGTGAGCAGAAAAATTTTAACCACTTAGACATTTAGTAGGTGAAATCGTAACCGTTGCTCAACTGTTGCGCCTACTGCATTCTGCCGTATTCAGCCTTATGTCGATTGCTATTCTTGCTTCGAAATGAAATATAAAAAATCTGTTTTCTGCCTTTACAATATTCGTTTCAAAAACTGTATAATAATACCAGCTGAGCCGGTAAACCTTGTCTTGCCATGTAACTATTTCTAACGAATGTATTGAACGTGTTTAAGTGGTGGAATCTAATGGCGTTTTCTTTTCTGACAAAAAATGTTGCCCTTTAATATCTCAATTATCGAATTACGTAACATGACTTTTTATAAAATGGCTGAATTTGTAGTTAATGGTGCCCTCTTACTTAGTCAGAGGACAACATTCGTTGAAATCACCACAAAAGCTTACAAAATGGCTAAGAAAATCAAACAGGGCAACATTTTTTCGAGAAAAGAAAACGGCATAAGCCAATTCCGAATTGCATCTAACAAGGCAGATGAACTTTTTTGTGAGAAACGCCTTCTAATGGCAGGAATACTGTTGCAAAGTATTCTAACTGAATATTCATAAAGCACTTAAAAATAATTCTACACATTTTAGGTATGTAGGTATGCCACAGCTGGACGTTTTGTATAATTACTTATAGCGTTTTCGATTCTGAACCAAAATGCTGCATTATTACAAGGCAACATTATCAACATGCGCCCTGAGCCCTAAGAAAATGTTGCACTTTTCATGTGATGTATGAAACAAAAATAATGCAACCCCTTGGTCATATTAAGGGCAGAAAATGCTGCCCTGTGGTCGGGCAGAGGGCGACATTTTTGTCAATAGAACAATCAACCCTGAAAAAATGTGTGGAATCTATGTGGAATAGAACAAACAAATTTGACAGCCCGATAAAAATGCAGAATAAGTGCGACATTTTTGCCAGAATCGAAAACGCCATTAGTTAAAGGTTCAGTGCATTAAATTACGACACATGTTAATGATTATTTTTGACTGAGTTTATAATGTGCATACCAGTGGCGGATGCTTCATACAAGCCGAAAAGCCCGGCTTGCGTAAATATATTCCTTCATTTCATTTTACGAATTTCTTTAAAGTATGGTTATTTTACGTTTGTAATGTGTTCACTATTTAAGTTGTTAATAATAATGCAACCCCCACTGTAACATGCGACAAATTGCGCTTAAAAGCCCGCTAAGAAAATACTTAGCGCAAATACACCACCAATCCACATCATAAGGTAAATTTTCTTTGTACAGCCAATAACAGCACAACCTGAGTTAGTGAGCATGCTTTAACGTCACCACACATTGGCTTTTACGAGGCTTTCAAAACAGGATAGCATAGCTTGTTTCCACGTTTTCTCTAAGGAGAAATCAATTGCTTATTTTCAGAGTTAAATTGAAAATAAACTAGTAAAATAAATTCTTTATTTTTCACATAAAATTTGTATGCGAATGAGAAGCTGCCTTTGGCATTCAACGTTGATGTTCAGTGTTCACAGTCATATACATATTTGATATATGGTATATGTACATGCAAACGTAAATATCAAATACAAGATTATAAAAGCGTAGATTTTGATATTTTGCGACTATTGATTTTGAGTAATACATATCAAATCAGCACAATGTTAAGATCAGACAAAAGCATCATTTTAAAAAGCGATGAAAATCAAAATCAAATAAGATCAACCATTTCACAACTTTTGCTATTTCGAATTCAGTTTTTCAAACACTAAATCACCCATTTATTAGATATTAAATTATAAGCAAATCCACTTGCTACTGCTGAAATTTCCGTCGCTATAAGGCAACTAAGTATACCTCTACGCTTTCGTGTGAGATGTCCCTATACATAAGTTTGGCGTCATCAATCAATTCAGTTGAATTCTTGCCAAATTATTCTAATAATAACTTCTGCTCTGCTTTTGTAGATAATTCATGTTCTGATGGTGAAGAACTTGAATTTACTTTCGTCTCAGCTAGGCTTGTTTATGAGCTGACCAAAAGTAGGTACTGCTAAAACAACAAAAATCATATACATACATGCATATCTAATAATATCCATTGCATATAAGAACTTAATTATTCGTCATCGTCTTTATTTTTTTGATTTATTCCAATAAATTCAGTTTCATACGGTATGAAATAAATTAAATATTTAACCGAATTTAATCAAAGTCAATGACTGAACGCAATCAGACTTTCAGATAATACAGAAAAGAAAATTACATAAAAGGCTAATGGCTATGCTTCATACCTAGGCTTGCCCAGCCGATTTGTACTAGGGCCGCCACTGGCACGTACATATGTATATCGTCGATGCGCTCACTAAAAGCCTCTGCACACGACATTTGAAATTACGTTGATTAGCCGAAATTACTTTCCGAAATCACGCGCATTCACACACGTTTTTGAGTAATTTCATTTAGTCGGGTTTCAGTTACGCTGTTCCTGCGCCAAATAAAAATTTGTACATGGTCAACTTAAATGAAAATATCATTAATAAAATACTCCCACCAAATTAATTTTTTTATAATTGAATCGCTAATGCAATATACAATGAGAATATACCTAAGAAACCATTGAGAACAAATTTAATAGCCGTGTTTTTATTTTAGCGCAGATGTACATCGACGGCTGAGAATAAGATCGCCCTATTTCAAAAATTATTTCAAAAACGCCCTATTTGAAAATTTGTTTCAATAACATCCTATTTCAGATTTTGCTTCAAGAACGTCCTATTTGAAAAATTGTTTCAATAACGTCCTATTTCAGATTGTGCTTCAAAAACGCGCTATTTCAGAGAAAATTCCATATATATTTCTCTGAAATAGGGCGTTTTTGAATAATTGTCTGAAATAGGACGTTATTGAAACAAATTCTGAAATAGGGCGTTCTTGAAGCAAAATCTGAAATAGGACGTTATTCAAATAATTTTTGGAATAGGGCGTTTTTGAAACAATTTTTGAAATAGGGCGATCTTATTCTCAGCCGTCGATATGCGCTAAAATAAAACCCACCTAATGTGAAATATTAGCGATGGGCAGTGGCGGATCCACGGGGGGGGGTTTTGGGGGTTCAAACCCCCCCCTTGTGGTTTATCATAGATCCAAAATTAATGCCCTTATAGATTCTGCGCCCAAATTTCCCAAACTGATCAAGGAAAACTATCATTCCAAAAGCAATGGTTGGACCACATAACATCCAAAATATGTACCTACATGCGAAAAAAGTTCATGTAGGTACCTTTGGACGCACGTGCATAAAATCAAATTTGTCAAATACTATTCGCAAATTGCCAAATCGCAAATTTATTTTCTTTTTTTTCTTATCCCTATTTTTATCGGGATTGTACAGAATTAATTTGGTCAGAAATGTCTGAATCGTTGGAGAAATTGCTTTTTTCAGAGGCATTTCGCAATTCTTGTTTAAATTAATCTTTTAAAAATTTGAGTATATAAAAACAAGAACAAGAATAATTCTATTAAAAATATAAATATAACCAAAAAGTACTACATACATATATTCTTATTTATTTTGGCTTTAAATGCAAGGGTAAGTGAAATTGATGATCAATTTCCCACCAATACCATACGATACTCATTCGCACGTACCAATGCAAAAATATACATACATACGTTATACATGTTATTTAGAACTTCAATTGAAATCTCCTGCACTTTATGTGATGACATACATATTGTTAATTTGGAGGGTTTTGATTTTGTTGTGTTTAAGGTGCGGGAAATGGCGCAACTAGTATATAGAATAATAATAGTAGGTGGTATTAGTCCATATTTTCACCAGCACACATAGGTAGATTTTCAAGTTTTATGCGGCCAAAAATATTTTATTGTCTACATCTATTCAAAATTGCTTGTTTAATGCAAAATTTTAATAATTTGAGTTAAAAGTCGATTTTATTGAAAAATATATACAGTGACTCAAAAAAAAATCATACGCCAAAGTTTTTAAATTTTTTCAAAGAGTTCTGTCGAAAATTTTACTTTCTTATTTTAGTTTAAAAATATAGAAAATTTTTCAATAAAAATTGTTTTAAGCAGGATTTCTGAGCTTATGGAAAAAATCTGAAAAATCGTAGAAATTTCTGAAAGTGGATTAAAAATTTCAAAGCAAGGCCATAATTTATAGAAGATTTTGAGGAAATTTCTAAGAGTACTGTTATGTAGCCAACCCATTTTAGCGTAAAAAGTGAAATTCTCAATGCTGTGAAAAATTCCGTCAATCTTAGAAGTTTTTTTCTGTACGGTGTAGGGTGAGACCGTTCCAATTAAAATTTTCGAAAAGCCAATGAAAATTTTCAAAAAGTTGAATGTTGCATATTGTTATATTAAAATTGAATGAGCTGCAAAATTGCATACTCAAAACTCTTCTAAAAAATGTAGCTTTAGGATTCTTAGCCCCTTTTTATGATAAGTATTTCCTTGACTTTGAAAAATTGGAAACACTAAAAATACGAAAGCAGGTAATTTTCCAAATAGGCCAATTTTTAATCCATTGTTGATAATTTCTGGCTTTGCATTTTTCCGTAGAGAAATTGACGGGTAATCGATCGGAGGCGATAATATAACTAAATTGCTTTTGAATTAAAAAATTAATATTTTTTCAAGAAAGGCCGATATGCTTAAAAGCTTCAAAATGGTGGGTCTTTTATTATGCTAGGTTGACGATTTCTTCAATAAATAATGATATTTACCTGAAGCACCCGAATCCATGATGTTTACTTTGATAACTGTCTTAAAACTGAAAATATTGACGTTTAAAAATGGGTTACTTAAAATACGTAAAAAAAAAATCGAAAAAGTGAGAGAATAATAAGTTTCGACTAGCGGCAGGGACACCCCCGTTGTCTATAAAAGCCGAGAAGACCGGTTTATTATCGCCCGGTCTATTATAAACGTAGAGCGATTTTGGATTTTGCATTTGCACCAATTTTAAAATTTTCAATTTTGGCCGCATAAATTCGTAAAATCTACTTATGTGCAGCGTCTGCCCTTAAAAAACATCTTCCAAAAAAAGAAATTTTCAAAACCCCCCCCTTGCCGAAATCCTGGATCCGCGCCTGGCGATGGGTAAAGATGTTTTCGATTATAATCGATAAAATTTAGAGAAGAGACCGATTCCAGAGTAATTTCGTGAGTTATTTAGCCGAGATGCGCATTTCAAGGGTAACTTCAGCTGGCATTTTTGTATGGCGAAACAACGTTATTTAAGGGTAATTAAGGCCGAAACAACGATTTTTGCCTAAATTACCCTTAAATCATGCTCGTGTGCAGAGGCTTTAAAACGGTTTTGTGGATTTTTTCAGATTTTTTTATTGCTGCATTTCCACTTTTTTATATCTCTTCTGCCTTAGATGTTTATGATTTGTACAAAATATGCGTCCACGCACTAGTTTGCATTCTTCTTTTTTAATAAAAAAAAACCAAGAAGGATGCTGCTGTTAAATTTTGATTATGTACATACATAGTTAATACGAAAGATGGACTGTTTGCTAGGACTAACCGCACATATTTTGTACAAATAGTATAGGTTTATATACCACCAAATTAAAATTTAATTGATGTAAGAAAACAACAATTTCTACTGTAAAACTTCTTATATACCCCTTAAGTCAATTTGACCGTTATTACTCAATATGTAAGTATCAGTGACACAGTACAATTTGTACAAAAATGTATTCTTTCCAATCAACTAAAATATGCATAATTTATAAATGCATTATGTATGTATGCCTTACATATATAATTGAAATTTATTTAGCATTTTCTCTACTATAGAAAAGCTTTTAAGGCGCATGTGTAAATGTAAACCAGCAAAAGAAAACAAGAGCAAAAAATTTAAATATTGCCGCAAGTGCAATTGAAAATATCAACAATGAAGCATGTCACTAATTAACAGCAATCAACAGCTTCCATTCCGTACACACAGAACACAATGAGATCAATTGGAGATCGATATTAGCACATGCGGTATAAACAGCTGTTATCAATGACGCTAGCAGACGATTATTTTATTACATACAATAAAAAAAAACGCATGCAAGTCAATAAGTAAATGTTTATTTACCCTGCAGTATTTATCAGCTGGAAAACAGCACATATTTCCTACTGAATATTCAGTAGAGATGTAGTTCTAAAATCTGAAATTTCCCTTTCGTTTTTATATAAAGGTGGCGTCGAAAATCAACTACCTAAAAACTGCTGAACGAGAAGGGAGAGTTTCTGTAGGAAAAAGGCCTGAATACGCAGGGAGAACTTCCATAGCATGTATTTCAGTACACCTGATGTCTTCACTGCGTGTTCAGTTGTTTTTTCAGCAATGAATTTTGAACTTAGTTTCAGGGTATTTTTCATAATGAATATTCTACTGAATATGCACCTCCTTACCTCAAATACTGCTGGGTATGTACTTCAATCTAAAAGTACACATACATACATATGTATGTAATATTTACGTATTTATACAATTTGAGCAAGTGTTTTCACCTTTTAAGTCTTCGTCGTAGTTTTTTTCTTTGTTAATTTCTTTTCTTTTGTATTTAGATTAAGACTTTGTTTTTAGATTTATTTATTTTAATTTTTTTTTATTTATTTATTTTTCTTTTATATTTACGTTTAGGCTTTGTTTTCTAGATTTATTTTGTATATGTAGTTTTTTTTGTTTATTTCTTTTCTTTTGTATTTAGATTGAGGCTTTGTTTTTAGATTTATTTATTTTAGTTTTTTTTATTTATTTATTTTTCTTTTTTATTTAGATTGAGGCTTTGTTTTTGGATTTATTTATTTTAATTTTTTTTTTTGTTTATTTCTTTTTCTTTTATATTTAGATTGAGGCTTTGTTTGCTAGATTTATTTATTATATTTTTTTTTTCTTTTTTATTTAGATTGAGGCTTTGTTTCTGGATTTATTTATTTTAGATTTTTTTTGTTTACTACGTGTAGCTTTTCATTTCCACCAAAAAATCAAATAAAATCAGCTGATTTGCACTGTTTTAAATGACAATTTTAAGATAAAAAATCAATTTAATTACTCAGAAAAAAAAAAAACATGAAAGTTATCAATTTTTAATTAATTAAAAACATAAAAGAAATCTCATAATAAAACACAATTAGTTCGTTCGCTTTGACGCACTTGAAAATTATCAATTTTTAATTAATTTTTAGTTATGTATGTATGTATGCATGTCTGCTGGTTGAAATATTTCGAGCAAACGTGACTTTGTATTTAGCCGTTCTAGTGAATTTAAAATATTTTTAACGTTCGTCAGCGCTTAAATGTGATCACCGACTGATTGAATTGTTTAGCACAGACAGCTTAATGGCTTGTGCTCTTTCTCTCGTTGAGTAGCTATCTATCTATGTAGTAATTATACTTACTTACATATATACACGGCAATACACGACATTGCCGGTAAAAATGAGGGTTTTCGATTAATTCTCGCAAATAAATATTTTCTTATCAGCGAGCGAAGCCCCCGAAATAACTGAAGTACAGTGGGCTATTTCTGAATACTTTAAATATACATATGTACATACATATGTACTTATGTATATTGAAACGCATGATATGTTTCTACTTCTCCAAACTGAATAAAGAGTATAAAATATAAAAGATGGTAAAGAAATGCGGTTGTAAAATGACCCAAAAATTATAGTAAAATGATAAGAAATTGAAAAACGACCCAAAAAATATTCGAAAATTACCAGAAAAACGAAGAAAAAAGATGCCAAAAAGATTCAAAAACGATCAGAGAGCGATTCAAAAATGGCCAAAATAAGATTCAAAATAGAATAAAATTAAATCGAAAGGGACGAAAATGATTAAAATTCGATTAAAAGAAGACTCGAAAACGACTCCCAAAGAAGTGTTGCATGTAGGGTACCATTTTCTACCGCCGAAAGACTCTTTTATGATCAGAAAATTAGCGCATTTTCCATTATCTTATACGTGCATAGGGATCGAAAAAGACTGGAATATGATCAAAAAATTCATAAAATGATATGTTCAAGTTTTAACATTTTGACCGAAAGTGCAATAAATTTTTAGAAAATCTTGATGTCTATGCAAGAGAATTTAATGGAGAATATTTTTTTAGTATATATACCATGTAAATATGTAATTTAAACTCATTTTTGAAAGCTAGAACGTTAAAAAAAATAACTTAGATAATTAAAAGGTAAACAGAAAATTCTAAAGAGAAGATAAAAATACTTTAAGCTGAAAGCGAAATTTTAAGCTTAAAATTGGTTAACAAATCAATTATTTCCTACAAGTTTCATGTCAACATTAGCCCACTGTACTACGATATTCATTTTAAACTCTCAACTATCTATAATGAAATGAGCGCTTCAAATTGGAGCGCACACACTCCAGTTCGGCCTGCATTTTACCGATCGCCGCAACATTTACTTAATAACGTTCGATCACAATCATATTTTGAGAATGAAACCACAAAGAAAATTAAAATATGTACACATGTAAGTAAAACCTGTGCTTTCTTCGGCCGTACCGAGTACTGCATATCTTTCATGAATGGGGGAAATAAAATGCTACATGATCGGTTTACAAATGATCAGGTATACATACATACATACATACATAATACAATGGTATACTTATTCGTAAAAAAAACTTCGAAGAGATATCTCAAAAACTGAAGGACTAACTTGCTTTCACAGAGATGGACAGACGGACATGGCTGAATTGGCTCAACTCGTGATTTTGATCATATCGCTATATATTTTTGTGGGTCTATCAACCCGGCCTTTCTGGTACTTCCAACAGTCATGTTTGGGACCATTTCTTATTCATGAAAGGTATGAAAATGTAGCTGCACTAACATACAATGTTGTACTATAAAAATTATATTTTTTTTACATATTTAATTGCATGCGCTAAAGAAGACAATGCCGTGCTTTCTTACATAACAGGCGAGGATATCAGCTTAATAAATAGTACTTTTGAAAATGCAATGCTTCTCACTATTGTTCACTATATTTTCTGTATTAAGTAAATGTAAAATATTGTATTTTTACCTTAACAAAAGCAGCAACAGCAAAACAAAAAGTTTACTTAATCAAAAAAAATTACATTGAAAATTTTTATCTGAGACACAATTCCAGATAATTTTGGAGCCTAAAATATTTGTATAATGAGCCACTATCCTCACATCACATCAGTGAATACGCATTCAAGTCAAGCTCTCTACGCTTTAACAATTTAAATAATTAAACTATTTCACAGTAAAAAGTGGATAGTGTGTTATACGCAATTGGCTCAAATATAAAGACACATTTAAGACTTTATACCGCCAATATTTATATAATGTCTACATATATTTTTTTCTAGTTGATCTCAAGTAATACTTGTCTATAAAGGCCACATCGATAAGTAAGTAAAGAAACTTTATTATTTTCATTTATACTAAACGTAATCTGATATTACGCTTTAGGTACTTAATTGCTTCCTTATAATGTTATCACTGCTCATCATAATCAAAGAAAATACCTAATTGTGTAGAATTGTGAAGTAGATATTACTAGATAATCAGAAATTGATTTTGTTTTTATTTGCTTATAAGTAAAGACTCTGTAGAACGCAGGTGTTGAGTAAATATTCTGAACATTTTTTTTAAATTTTAATTGTTGAATTATTGTGTGGACACAGAAGATTTTTAATTAATTTTTATTTGGCGAAAAGCGAACAAGTTCAAAGAATTGGTTTTCTTCGAAATAGCTATCATTTCTACCATCGCTGGTAATACGTAGCTTTGAACTTGTTCGCTTTTCGCCAAATAAACATTTTTTTTTAATTTAATTGAAATATTTATAATAATTGTGAATCATCTGCTTACGCTTGAGTAAAATATTGATTCCTTATGCTACATACATATGTACATACTTCGACAGATAAGCTGGAACGACTCGCATTTTGTATAGAATCAATCAGAATTACAAACAAAAAAGGGGCGAAGAGGCAATCAGTTAATTTGAATTAATGTACAAGTGGTAGTTGCAGGAAATTTAAACTAAATTAAGGTAGTGGTCTGCCTGATTTCGATTTCTTTATTAGAAAAACAAATTAATTTAATTTCATATGAAAGAGTTTTTAGTGCTTAGCACGAAATTTTTATTTTTAATTCAATTTTAATTGTTGGGGTAAGTGGAAAAAAATTCAACAACTATTTACAGCGAAGGTTGAGTGTATAGCTATTTCACGAAAAACCATTTTCGATCATCAGCACTCTTTTCGGAAGTGGATGCACCGGGGATTGAACCCGAGTCCATTCCAACTTCAGCCGCAATGACCCAACGGATAAACACACTCGGCCATTGAGACTCTGTGCAAGCTGTTGGATTTTCCCCACTTTTGCCTTTTTCATTTTCAACATTAACGTTAGTGTGTATATGCTTTTGCATATATTCTCCACAAACGTGCTGAATTTTTGTTGTAGGCAGTTCGCAATGAACATTGTTGTTGGTATTTATTTTATGTATATACCAAACAACGTTAACATTAATTATGATTGTACATTATTTATTTATGTATTATATTAACATATGTATTTATGTACATACATATCGTCGTACCATACGAAAACTAGCACTTTTAAAATTTCTTTCATAGAATTTCTTTGTAAAAAATGTTAAAAGTGCTAATTAAAATATGGAAAGCACAATGTGGAATGGCTACATACTAGTTGATATGCGTGACAATAGTGTAAAGTCTACATACATACTCCACTTAGATAAGTAAAAATAGCGTATCACGAGTTTGTGGCAGTGATACAAAAATAAAGGAAATTAAATTTTCTTAAAAAAAAAAAAAACTAATAAAAATTAGAAGTATGTAAATATGCGTACGTTTAAACTTTAATTTTAAAAGACATGCAAATATAAAAAAATAAACATCACATGGTTAATTGCTTTCTGCTCTCAAATTTCGACAAAAGAAAACACTTGCAGATAAGTAATAATAATAATACAATGGCGATATTATAACTCTGACGAGTTTTCTGGCCGAGCTTCTCTCTCAATTCGAGGTGTGCTCCTTTTTGTTTTTCCTACTAATTGGGTGGACCTACAGTTTTATGCCGGCTCCGAACGGCGAATGCCTTTTTTGTGAGAAGCTTTTTCATGGCAGAAATACACTCGGAGGGTATGCCGCCCACTGCCGAGAGGTGACCGCTGCTCTTAAAAACCCAATAATTGGATTTTTACTAATTAGAAAAATTGTTTTGGTGTTTGGCTCGGACCGTGGTTTGAACCCGAGACCTCTGACATAGCAGGCGAGCACTCTACCCACTGCACCACAGCGGTCACTAAGATAAGTAGGTTCACCTAAAGTCTTATCGGCCTTTAAGTTAAAAATTAGTAATTGAAATAATAAATTAATTAAAGACCAGCATCTATAACAATTATAAATTAAACCTTATCTACCTCTACTTCTATTGTTATTGTATTTTTGTAATTATTAGCACAACACCTGAGCGTTTTTCTTTAGGTAAGTGGTACGCTAAAACTAAATTCGAACTTTTTATTGCTTACCAAAACCTTTTTGCAGACTTCAAGCTTACATAATTAATGCAAAGGCTGGCATATTTATTGTCTTCTTTAAGCTCATCATTTAATGACGAATTCGCTATAAGAAAAAGTCAATAACCGCTTAATTTTTACGCTTTTGGTTGGATTTTTTTGGAAGTTGTAAACAAATCAAGGTAAAACTCGTGGTGTAAACATAGAGATTTCGAGTGGACTAGCTTTTTACTGTATATACGCCGCAAAACTAGTGAAATTGAACTGGTTGGTTGCATAAAGCCATAAAAAGAGAGCATTATGAAAATATGACAGACTTTGGCATCTATATACATACATAACTATGGATGTATGCATATACATACATATATGCGATTTTAATATGAAGACGTTATGTGATTGGTGAACATTTTTGGGACGCGTGATCTTGAACTCCTAGTGCTTTTGAATATAACGAGTGAATTTGTCGAATATTTCAATGAAATTGGGTAATTTTATTTGATTATGAGGGAATAAGTTTCGTATTTATGCAATAACTATTGTTGCACTCGTTTGCACTCTGGCACAATTTAGTTAGCGGAACCGTCGAGGTGTTCAAGATATATCAAAATATGTTCTAATGTTAACTAAGTAGCCGGATTTACATGCATGCATATGTATGTATGCATATAAGCGTATTGGATTTGCTATAGAAGTTGGGTAGGTACGTTATCAAAACTTCTGTACTCTTTGGTATCCTCCAATACGTTCAAACGTGATGTAGAACAAGGTGACAATCGTTTCCATAACAAACCAATGACTGCCACTTCGACTGCAGAGAACTCCACAGAACTTCCGAAGTGTTTTCGACGTTGTGGCTGTGGTAAGCGCAGTGAGAAGTGCAAACCATGTATGTAGGATTACATCCGAGTCGCTTTCTTACAGCGAACCCAGTGTCAAGATTTGGGGTTGGCTTTCCAATAATGTCACACGCCCCGAGAAAAACGACTTTTACTGGGTTGTAGGGGAGGAGGAGTAGGTTCTGAATCAGTTAAATTTAGGCGCCGGACGTACCTAGGTTTCCCGGAATTTGTTAAAGTTGTTAAATTTTTACCAATAACAACCCCATTCCTCATTTACAAAACAAAATTCACTCTCTATTTTAGTCACAATACGTATATTACTAATATTTTTAATAAATTTTACAATATTGCGTTAAAATCACTTTTATTAAAAATGTTGCTAATAGCGACTTCACAGGGTGTACTACGCAGAAGGACATCACCGTGGCGGTAGCCACGGTTGGGGCACACGTCCGGACGGATGGCGTAGCCCAGGGTTATTTTTTATAAGCGCGGCCGAAGGCCGCCAACGCAGGAAAGTATTCTGCGCAAAGTTTTTTTCTTTATCTATCGAATTTATATGGAGATTACTAAAGTTTAACCATAAATTCCTCGAAAACGAGGTCCGTCCGGCGCCTAAATTTTACGGATTCAGAACACCCTTCCCCTCCCCTACCTACCGGTAGAAGTCGTTTTTTTGGGGCCGTGTGACATTATTGGAAAGTTTCCCCCAATAAGAGTTCGTTTTTTTTTACGCTTATACATATGTACATACATAAATACATATGTTTAAATTTATTTATATACATACATACCTACATATTTTTGTAAATAAACAAATGCTTAAACAACTCACCGCTTTGTATTCACTTTGATTAATCTTTGTTTTACCCCACAATTTCCCTTCCAACCACTTTAGTGCAATCTATTTTATTTCAATTGGTTTGATTTGGCTTCCCATATTAGAGCACTTACACAAATATTTAACACATTTATATGCTGTAAATAATCTACGTACACTAGCCACTAAACAAGGAATGGTAAATAAAACAAATAAAACACACACAGCAGCTACATTTTCATTTATTTATTTAACTTTTAATAAATTATTTTAAACTTGCTTTGCTCTCAAAAAATGTTAAAAATCAGCTGATCCCGTTAGCCAGAACAATTTTTTCTCGTACTATACTGCCAAGGCAGATCTAGAGCTTGAACTCCTAGTGCTTTTGAATATAACGAGTGAATTTGTCGAATATTTCAATGAAATTGGGTAATTTTATTTGATTATGAGGGAATAAGTTTCGTATTTATGCAATAACTATTGTTGCACTCGTTTGCACTCCGGCACAATTTAGTTAGCGGAACCGTCGAGGTGTTCAAGATATATCAAAATATGTTCTAATGTTAACTAAGTAGCCGGATTTACATGCATGAATATGTATGTATGCATATAAGCGTATTGGATTTGCTATAGAAGTTGGGTACGTTATCAAAACTTCTGTACTCTTTGGTATCCTCCAATACGTTCAAACGTGATGTAGAACAAGGTGACAATCGTTTCCATAACAAACCAATGACTGCCACTTCGACTGCAGAGAACTCCACAGAACTTCCGAAGTGTTTTCGACGTTGTGGCTGTGGTAAGCGCAGTGAGAAGTGCAAACCACATATAAGTATGTATATACATACATATGTATGTAGGATTACATCCGAGTCGCTTTCTTACAGCGAACCCAGTGTCAAGATTTGTTATTTATTTATCTGTCTAAAGACAAAAATTATAAGTTCATTGTTGGATTTAAAACCGGAAAGCAATAAGAGTTCGTTTTTTTTTTACGCTTATACATATGTACATACATAAATACATATGTTTAAATTTATTTATATACATACATACCTACATATTTTTGTAAATAAACAAATGCTTAAACAACTCACCGCTTTGTATTCACTTTGATTAATCTTTGTTTTACCCCACAATTTCCCTTCCAACCACTTTAGTGCAATCTATTTTATTTCAATTGGTTTGATTTGGCTTCCCATATTAGAGCACTTACACAAATATTTAACACATTTATATGCTGTAAATAATCTACGTACACTAGACACTAAACAAGGAATGGTAAATAAAACAAATAAAACACAAACAGCAGCTACATTTTCATTTATTTATTTAACTTTTAATAAATTATTTTAAACTTGCTTTGCTCTCAAAAAATGTTAAAAATCAGCTGATCCCGTTAGCCAGAACTAGGGTTGGGCGATATATATCGATATATCAATATATCGATATTTTTAAAATAGTACAGCCGATAATATCTACGATATTTTGAACTACCGTGCATCGATAATCGATAATTTTTTGCCATTTCGAGCCAAATTCGATATTTTTCATACATTTCTGATTCGCTTCGAATTTAACAGCAGAACATTTTTTAAGAAGTGGTATAACCATAATGTCCGGGTGCTTGAATTTACATTACTTTCTTCTTCAAGCAATTCTTAATGATTTTTATGTTTATACTTCAGGATTCGTAGAATATCTGTAGATCCATCCAACTTTAACAACAAATATCTAGTAAACTATAAGTCTGCGGCAAGTTTGGATTCCAGTTTTGAGATCTGTGAGAGCACCTCTAGCCCCGTGAAGAAGTGGTTTTTCGCGGGACGTGGTTCCTTAATGTGAAGCCAGCCCTTTCGATATATTGATATATCGATGTTTTTACACGGCATAAATCGATGTTTTTTTAAATATCGATACAATATATATCGATATATTTTTCCAATTTGCCCATCCCTAGCCAGAACAATTTTTTCTCGTACTATACTGCACTCCCTATTAGGTTTGTTTCTTTAATTTTGATTGTAATTTTTGGTTTAAGGCTGGTATCGACCTCTCAAGAAACAGCTCAAGAAATTTTTAGCTTTATACGAAACTCTTTGTTTCGTGAGAGCGCTGAAAAATGCGCATTTTTTATAATATTTTCCATTGCTGCCACTGCGCAAAAAAGTGAATGTGGGTATTTTAAAATAAAAATTGGGGGTATTTCGTTATTTCTTGCAAATTAATAATATTATTATGTAATTTTTGCTGCAAAATATGACAGTGAGTTCGTAATTATACCTAAGATATGATCTAAAAATAATCTTGACTATTTTATATCATGTAGAATGGTTTATTTGTTATTAAACTAGTTAATAAAATTTACACCATTATTTCTTTAAAATTTTGTTTCCAGGTTAAAAAGGAAAATCATTTTGTGTTTTCATTGGGTAATCAAGTAATGTAGTATTAATTTTATTGCAAATATTTTATATTTATAGTATATCCTACTTCTCATATCTACATATTTGTCACATATTTTTCATTAAAAATGCTAAATATCAAAATAATTTCATTCTCGCTCCTTTTCAAACTTTATCATACATTTTTAATTCACTTCTCGATTAATAAAATAAGTAATAAAGTAATTTCATGAATTGGTGGCAAATATCAGAAATCTCGAATTTTTTTTATTATTTATGGCGGATTTGATCTGGTTTTTGGTATCAGCTGATTTTGCGATCAGCTGTTCCCCCTGATTCGTCAGTGTTTGAAAGTGAAAAGACAGTTCAGGACCGCGTGAGAGCAGATAAATTTGAGAGTCTCTTATCTAGTTATCTTTGGTGAATACAACAGCCCAATTCGACCAAATCGATTGAGTCGAATGTTGATTTGCATGGGAATGTATGGAAGCATTCACACTACATTCAATTAGTTGTACAACTGAAACAGTTGGATTTGCAGCCCAATTTCATTCCAACTGAAACAGTTGTACAACTGCTTGATCAGCAAGGCGCCCTTCTACGTATTCACACTTGAGACAATTTAGTCGAACGACTACAACAACAACAGTGATATTCGTAGTGGAAAGAGTTGCCATGCTGACAGAACTACTTTTATTTCACTTTTGGTAAATTGTAGAGATTGAATATTTCAATTAAGCTGATTCCACATAGAACTTTGTGTTGCGCTACGTGACACTTTCTGCGTGACAGCTGAGATTAAAATACATGTATCTATATGAGGTTTCTCACATAACAAAAAGTAACGCAACGCCGAAGTTACGTAAAACACAAAGTTGCCCAAATCTCAACTTTTGGGGGCGTTGAAATTTTTTTTCAGTTTCACTTTAATTCAAATGTAAATAAACAAATTTAAATTTCACACAATTGAAAAATAATTTAATAGATTTTTATTTTCTTATTTACTTTTTTGTAAATAAAACGGAAAATGAGAGATTTTTCAGAAAATAAATATTTTTTGAGTGATGTTGCAGCGTTCATTGTGGCATAGTTTTTCAGTTTTGCGTTGTTTGACATAGAAAGCGGCGTAACGCAAAGCGGAAAAAGTTTTATGTGGAATCAGCTTTAATATTTTCAAAATGTTTAAAAACAAAAGGTTCGTTTCTTATTAACTACACCATTTCCAGATGGATTTTAGAAAGCGTTAACTGGATTTTAGAAAGGGGAAATTGGATTTTAGAAATGTCAATTGGATTTTAGAAAGGGGAAATTGGATTTTAGAAATGTCAATTGGATTTTAGAAAGCGTTAAAAGGATTTTAGAAAACAAAATTGGATTTTTGAAAGCGTGAATTGGATTTCAGAATGTGCGTTTGTTTGGGCCAGTAGCCCAAACCAAATTTCAGCACACCCTAGTGTGCACTGAACACACCCCCCCTGTGGCAACACCGCAAGTTGCAACCCTTCAAGTTGCAACCCTGCACTGCAATAATATTGCGGAATAACTGTTTTCTAAAAAATCTTCCATTTTTTTTAATATACATAATTTTGCTTCCTTCCGTTTTGAGATCCTGAGCTGTAAGTACGTGCCTGCTACATCGTCATCTGAGATACGTAAGTAAATAAGCTATATTTAGCATCCACATATACCACCCATTTACATCTACATTATAAGCCATAACTTTGAATTAAATATATACGCTTTGTAACGTCTCAAACTAAATTTCTTCTTTTATTTCAACTCGATCCTATCCCCGTTGAAACATTGGTCCTCCTACGCCTGAGTGCACAAAATACTACGAGCGACCTCATCATACAGTCCACAAAAATTGAAATTCTGGCGTAATATTCATTTAATTCATTTGGCGTAATCACCAACCTACATACCATACATCAAAAACCACTGGAAATTGGCCCTACATACTCCTGCATATACATACATACGGTCACTAAGGTACCACTGCATCTTGGCGCAATACCACAAGCCATAACCAACATTTGGCGCGAACAATAAAAACACCAAATCCAACAAGCACAACCGTACAGCACACATATTTTAAACCTGATTTATTTTAAAAAGGTAAGTGGCGAATCCTGCTGCTAGGTAGTGAAATTGCGATTTTTGTTTTCAAGTGATATTGAATATATTTGACAAAAAAAAAAAAAAATTATTAAATTCAATATTAATTTTTCAATTAATCACGGTGCAAGTGCATAATTTAAATATTCTTTAATTTGCTCATTAACACCAATTTCTTTTGGCTGTGCTAACATAACCTGCAAAAGGTGCACTTTTCGTTGGTCACACAACAACAACAACAACACTGATCTTAGAGTCAGTCATTTCATAATTTTTCCAGTAAAAATTCACTTGCACCAAATTAAAAAATATATAAAAATATTTTATTAAACACTGTTGGGTGGCATTGTGGCATTTTAGTGATTTTTCACTCACTTTAAATTTTTCACTATACTTATATAGTCATCTCAAAAGTGAGGTTATATTGTGTGCATACTTGTACACACACACACGCACATATATATATCACTTCTTTGCAGCCTTTGTGGTTTTTTTGATACGTATATACATATTTCCGTACGTATATATTTAGAGTATTTGGCTAAATAAATAAAAAGAAATTAAATATAAAAATTTCTTAATTATTATTTCACTTTACGGGCCGGTGTGGCATTTTGGTGATAGGCATATACCCAGTTGTGGCATTTGGTTATAGGCATATATCCTTCAGTGCTTCTATCAGATCTCGCACATTAAATCTAATACTAGGTTTCTATCTGTGTCAGTATATATTTGGCTCACTGTCCGATATATTAAACCCTCAATTGTCTGTTATATCTACCGATTTCCATTTATCAAGTCAAAATGAATGATTTTATTAAGGCAGCGGAAGCCGTAATAGAATTCGAACAAGAATTCAACGCAATACCTGCTGCGGAACACAACAAGTACACTATTGTTCCTCATCAAGACGAAATCAAAGCATTATGGCGCAAAACAAAAACCGCTTATGATGCAATACCCACGGAAAAAGGGGATTCCAAAGAATTGGCAGCGATCAAGAAGAAAAATAAAACTGCTTACGCAGCATATGTCAGGGCGGTGGGTGCTATCTCGGCTATTGCAGATAGCTTTAATACTCCTGTCATACCACCAGCTCAACCACCTTCCAACGAAACCCTCGAGCATAACATACGTCTCCCTCCTTGTGACACCGAGGTGTTCAAAGGTGACTATGTATCATGGCCGTCCTTTAGGGACATGTTCACAGCCATATACATACTAAATAAACGCCTCACGCCGGTGGAAAAGCTTTTCCACCTAAATACAAAAACCTCTGGCGAGGCAAAAGATATAGTTAAAAGGTGCCCATTAACCAATGAAGGGTTTGCAACAGCGTGGAAAAATTTGTCTGATCGCTATGAAAATAAGCGCGTTTTGATCAACACACAATTAAAGACATTATTTAATTTAAAAACGGTGGAGTCTGAGTGTGGGGTAGCAATAAAGAAACTGCAGCGGGAAATAAATAATTGCATATCGTCCCTACAGAGTCATCAAATTGACATCTCAAACTGGGACGCAATTATTACTTATTTATGCTCCACAAGACTTCCCGAATATACTCTAGCGTTATGGGAGCAAACATTAGAGAATAAAACCGAGATACCAAAATGGGAGGATATGGATAAATTCTTATCCAATAGATTCCAGACGCTAGAAACAGTTTCCGGTCTTAAAGAAAATAAAACCGCGAAGGCTATTAAACCGCCTAATGAAAATACGTCTAAATTTGGAGCTTACCAAGCTAGCGTCCCCAAGAATGCGTGCAAAATGTGCAAGAGTAAAGAGCACCAAGTACGGGATTGCCAACAATTTCGCAAACTATCTACGCCTGACAAGATCTCCTATATCAAAAATAACAGCTGTTGTATTAATTGTCTTTCGGCTTCACACATAGTGTCGAGATGCACCAGCTCATATAACTGCAGGTCATGTCACTCTCGGCACAATACGATGCTCCACCTCCAAACCAATAAATCTTTACCCTCTGACGATGAACCTTCAACCTCCCAACAAGCGAAGGAAAAGGCTAAGGAAATTTCTAGTAATGTCGCTTCTCTCCATGCGAATACATGTAAAGGGGTTTTGCTAGGTACTGCAAGGGTAAATGTGCACTACAATGGCATTAATTATGCAGCTAGGGCGCTAATTGACTCCGGGTCAGAATGCTCCTTTATGACTGAGCGGCTCAGACGTAAAATCAACTTGCCGTCGAAACGGCTAGATGTCCAAGTTTCGGGCATAAATAACACTCGTTCAGCTCAGGTAAAGCAGTCGTGTGAAATTCAATTGCGATCTCCAGTAGATTCGTCAATTAACATAAAGACGACTGTTTTAATTTTGCCACAACTGACTGGAAAGCTGCCGACTTGCCAAGTAAGCGCATCGACTCGGCAAGCCTTTCCTAACTTAGTTTTGGCAGATAAAAGATTTTTCGATAATGAACCTGTTGATCTCATTTTAGGTGGGGATATTTATGCGAGGATTATGTTAAGTGGCATTGAAAAGAATGCACAATACACGCTTCTTGCACAGGAAACAGTGTTCGGATGGATATTAACCGGCCACGCCGAGACAACAAATCCATCCAGCGATAAGATTTCCTTTCATAATACAGTCAGATATAAACCCCAAGAAACCCATAGGAGTCAAAACAACACCTCTAATCGGAAAACCAATTATGGCTTCATACTGCAACCACAATTGAAAAAACCCATACCTATCGAGAGAAGATTGTCTAGAAAATCAATTCGTCAATATAACGAGAAAATACAATACCCTAACAAAAAGGTTCCAACCACAAGGAGCGAAAATTCTTACATTCACAATATCAAATACAATTCTTACAACCAGCCACACATTAACATTCAAGGTATACAAAAAAAGATGCCAAAAAATCCTCAAGGTCAAAGGGAACGCGAAAATTCCAATCGTGAAATAGGAATTGTTACTCATATGCGCAGAAAAATCTTCCAAACGGTTTAATCTAAATACCCATACAATTTTCCTAACCTACCTCAAATGCGGCTCCTGACCTACATCAGCAGTGAAATCAGCATACCTACATGTACATACATAACATATGTACAAAAATACCCAACAGATTTAGCAGTTGGCACAACCGTGTACCGACTCACCTCAAACTAGTCCCCCGAGGACCATACAAATAAAAATTGCGCTTCTCCGAAGAAGCCACAAAAGGTATTTTGCTCCAAAGAGCCCCAGATTTTCCTAGCGCTTCTCTAAGAAGCCAACAGAAATTTAGGCTTTCGCCACCCCACAATCCCACAGAGCCCTAATACATACTCTGTAAATACTTAGAAAAATACATAAATACGTAAACACACACATGTTAAACCACATACCAAATGCACGTTAAGAGTTTTTCCATCCAATTCAAAATACCAAATTTTGTTGCTTCAAAACGAAGTGACATAAATCCAAAATTATAACAACCAAATTAAAAACCTGTAAAAATAAAAATTTGTAAAAATGGAAAAACAAAAGGAAACAATTAAAAAACGCATGGGAGGCTACAGCACATACACTACCACTCATGAACAGGCTCGGCGTCATAACTACATACCACCTGGACACATGGTACACACACCTTTATGCACACTCCCGGGAAAAATTTCCAGATTACCCACAAATAGACGCTTTGAAAATAACCATCAGCCGGCAGAACTCTCTTTCTAAGGTATTCTCCATAGAATCATCCACATCAAAAAATTTACCACCAAATATCTCGCGAACTATAAGCCTCCGGCAGGTTTCGATTTCAGCCGTGAGATCCTTGAGAGACTCTCTACCCACCTGAAGAAGTCATTTTTCGCGGACCGTGGTACCCTAAGGTAAAGCCGGCCCGTCACAGTCACTAAAAATTGCTTAAACTTCATAACTCGATAAGAGCGGTGTATCATAGTAACGCGGTGAAGTTAAAATTTGTGCATGGCAATAGCCAACACACAGGATGACCACGTCCAAACACTTCGGCAAACAAATGAAATCTTTTACGACTGGGACGTTGCGCGCCTTTTCCTTTTAATTGCACAGCCTCCACAGCCGTTTCATCGTATAATAATATCGCATGCACTTGATCGATCATAATGGCCAAAACGAAGAGGCCAAATAATGCGGATTCCAATAGTAGTATGACACTACGAAGCATTCTGGTTTGTGTTTCCAGCGTGGATACATTACAGTCTGTACATGGATAAATAAAACTGTAAGCCACCAATGATGTTGAATATAGCGATAGTATGCCCACATAGAATAGGAATTGTAGGAAAAATTTCTGATTACGTTCACCCACACAATTATTTATCCACGGGCAATGATGATTCATATGGTGTAACAATAAATTAAAACAAGATCATCCCACGAGGTTTGTCTTCTCCCGGAAGTAAAAAGTAAATACAAGAACGATCTGGAAAGAAAAGAAAACGAAAAAGAAAACATGTAAAACATATAAATACACATATTTCCATTGGAATTTTACTCACCTTGTTTTTGTTCTGCTCGTTCTCTTCCGACTGGGTCATCCATTCAGGCCCTACTGCAAAGATAAGAAAACAACAAAGTAGTTATTAATTTTATTAATAAACTATTAAAAATACTACATTTACAATACTTACCACTATTTTTCAACCTGCAAAATCAAAACAATGTAAATGATAGAACCTATCATTTTCCATTGACAAGAAATGGGCAGCAGTGTTGCCTACACTTTTCGCCAGAGGGAAAAAATGTTACGCAAAATTCCCCCTTTCAATAAATATTGTCAATCCAATAAGGGTGTTCACAACGACTTATAAACCAATGCAAATCTCAAAATTTTCACTATCAATGCGTTTAAAAACAATTTTAATCCACTTTCTCACTAAAATTAACACCGCACGGTAAATTTCTAAGAAAAATTCGGTACCCATCTGTTCCTATATATTTTTGAAATTGAGAAAATAAAACGAAAATTCTTCGGAAGTTATGTTTTTGCAATCAAATAGATTCAGAATACAGTTTCGCCATATTAAAACAATTAAATTGTGCAATTAAAGGTGGATAATTTGCAATATTTATCACAGTAAATCTGTCAATCGATCATAAGTACACGTGAAACCACTGAACCGGTTAAATTACGTCACTATAATTACGAGTGTGCACATTGCCTTAGGTTTGCATTTAGGGAACACATTCTTCGGAAGGGAAACTTTTTACAAACTAGCAATCAGCTGTTCCTGTCAAATGTCAAATGCAAACACTAAAGGCTTGAACACATGGCGTATTGACGACACAATTATCGCTAACTATACCAATGCAGTGTGATAAATTGAAAAATCATTGTTTTTCGCTGGAGGTCGGAGAATCTGCGTATCCTACGCAAAAATACTTACATATTTACACGTTATTAATATGTCACACGTATACTACGTAAAAATTACCCAGTGAGCAAAAGTAAATATATTTACATATGTCTTAAAAATTTGGTTCCAAAACAACCAATTAAATGCCAAACCGTCACCAACATCTCTACACATGAGACACAAATATCGTAAATCAAAATGCCACCCCTCTCTTATTTTAGTCACTATTAGCCACCCAACCAAATATGATAGAATCGAAAATTCGCGCAGTCTTCAAAAAACGAGCTGAAGCCAAGTCATATAAATTCCCCCTAGCGTGTCGATTTTGCAACAAACAACATCCAATTCAGTTGTGTCCGGTATTTCGATGCATGTCGATTACTGAACGACTGCGGGAAATTATTATCAAAAACATTTGTCAAAATTGCCTCATGCCGACTCACAAGTCTCAGAGCTGCACCAGCAAGTTTTCGTGTCGGCGATGTGGGGATCGTCATCACACTTCCTTGCATGTGGATGTGAATGAAGTACGGTCCCGACGTATCCCACCAAGACATAGGTCAGCGGATGATGACGCCATATCTCTCGTGGCATCCGACATCTCAAGGCATACCCGAGATGCAGATGTAGATCTCGTCGGGTCCAATTCGGGGCTATTTTCTGAACCTTCAACATCGGCTAATGTGGGCAGGCGGGAGCCTCGGCGCTTCCGCCCGCTCCTACAACACGAAAAGAAACCGGATCGGGAGCTTCAGCGCTCCCGACCTCGGAATCAAACCCGAAGGCAAAACCAACATGAAACGGGCCGGGAGCTTCAGCGCTACCGACTTCGTGGAAACTCGCATCGTCGACAACCGGGTCGGGAGCTTCAGCGCTACCAACCCCGTAATCAACTTCCGACCCCATAATCAAACAAACCGGCACAAGCAACATCGAACGGGCCGGGAGCTTCAGCGCTACCGACATCGGGTTAATCAGCATCAGTCAGGTCGAGAGCTTCAGCGCTTTCAACCTCGTCATCAACTCCCAGCCAACTTTCGTACTGGCTCTGCTTTCACTACCGGTCCTCTGCCTCTACAATGCCTAGTCCCGGTAGCGCCAACGGTACTTGTCAGGGTGGAGGCCGGGGGGCGGCTACATCCAGTCCGTGCTATGGTGGATGCATATGTGAGCAGTGTGGTTGTTTCCTGGTGGTGCGTGGCGGACCCGCCAACGCAGCCACGTTCTCCACCTATGCGCTGGTAGAGCAATTTTGGATCACTACGCCAGTACGAAATCTCCAAACAACAACGACGGCACGCTACGGGAGCATACGGCTCGCAGACCCCAAGTTTGGACAAGCCTCCCAAATACACTTGGTCTTGGGATCGGAGGTATATTCAAAAATACTTTTGCGGTCAACACTTCCTCCGACAACATTAGGTCCACTCACAGCCCAAGAAACCATCTTCGGATGGATGCTTTCTGGGGCATGTGAATAGGGTAAAAGAAATATCAGCAGGATAGCCACGTACATTTGCTAATATTCTTTTCTCCTTCTAGCGATTCGCGTCAGCAGCCTTGGTGGACTACTAAACACATAGTTTTAAGTTTTAAATTTTAAATTTTGAATTTGAATTTGAATTGAAATGAAATCAAATATTTATTATATATGTATCTAAGCATAAGATTTATACATTTTCTTGTATGTCGGATGATGATGGAGTTTTCGGCGTCATTCAGGTTGCTTGCCGCAAGGGGGCCGGTATGTTTGGGCCAGTAGCCCAAACCAAATTTCAGCACACCCTAGTGTGCACTGAACACACCCCCCCTGTGGCAACACCGCAAGTTGCAACCCTTCAAGTTGCAACCCTGCACTGCAATAATATTGCGGAATAACTGTTTTCTAAAAAATCTTCCATTTTTTTTAATATACATAATTTTGCTTCCTTCCGTTTTGAGATCCTGAGCTGTAAGTACGTGCCTGCTACATCGTCATCTGAGATACGTAAGTAAATAAGCTATATTTAGCATCCACATATACCACCCATTTACATCTACCTTATAAGCCATAACTTTGAATTAAATATATACGCTTTGTAACGTCTCAAACTAAATTTCTTCTTTTATTTCAACTCGATCCTATCCCCGTTGAAACATTGAACCGCCCTAATGTTCTCTATGATTGAACACACTCCTTCTAGTGACTTGCGGCAACCAAAACCAACTTAACGTTGTAGCCCTAAATACAAGAAAGTGACTTTCACTTTCTTGTCCTTTTTATTATTATTATTTCGTTTTCTTAGCGCCAACGACACCACACTACCAACAGCATCCGTAAGTCTTTTCTTCTATTCACTACGTGAACCTCTATACATATATATTTTTCTATAATTTTAAACCTGAATAAACCAACTAAATTTATATTGTGAAAACGCTAATTCTGGTTTTGTTTTTATTTATTATTCCCCGCCATACCACGGAATAAACATGTTTATTCCGTGGTATGGCGGGGAATAATAAATAAAAACAAAACCAGAATTAGCGTTTTCACAATATAAATTTAGTTGGTTTATTCAGGTTTAAAATTATAGAAAAATATATATGTATAGAGGTTCACGTAGTGAATAGAAGAAAAGACTTACGGATGCTGTTGGTAGTGTGGTGTCGTTGGCGCTAAGAAAACGAAATAATAATAATAAAAAGGACAAGAAAGTGAAAGTCACTTTCTTGTATTTAGGGCTACAACGTTAAGTTGGTTTTGGTTGCCGCAAGTCACTAGAAGGAGTGTGTTCAATCATAGAGAACATTAGGGCGGTTCAGAATTGAATTGGGTTTAGCCTGCTGGCGTAAACATACCGGCCCCCTTGCGGCAACAACAGCTGAATACACCACGTTCTTCCATCAACTATCGTAAGGGATTATGTGCACAGGTTTAGGTATATGTATTTACAAATATTAAAATGATTTATAAACAATTCTATAATTACATACGTAAATACATACGTGGTTACTTTCTGCACTCAATACATTGAACTGCGGGACAATGTGCTCCATAACAGCTCCCAGCTTGATGTGTACTGGGAGGCCAGATGGAGTTCTAGGTCCGCCGTTGCGGTTTGCATCTTCCTTAGTGCCTACTCCATAACCACGACCGTAGGTGCTAATGGAATTAGAGTGGAGTGGCAGGAAGGAAATGGTGGATTGGACGTAGTCCTTTTATTGGGTCGGAAGCGTTAACCGGGCCCCTGATCATAATAGCGGGTTTATATATTTGTCGCAAATTTGTGTTGAGGCTTATGAGGTCGGTAGCGCTGAAGCTCCCGATCTAGTTGCCTCTCGTGGTTTAGAGGTGGACAGAAGCGCCGAGGCTCCTGTCTACACGAAATATTCGAGGCTCCCGATATCATTTGCTCTGGTGGTGTAGGTGTGGACAGAAGCGCCGAGGCTCCTGTCTACCCGTAATATCCGAGGCTCAGATATGTACGTATGTATATAACTATCGGAAATGACAGAGAACCTGAATATTTGGTTGGTTGGGTGGCATATGTATTAATATTACAAAACGGTTGTGGTAAATTCGTTGTTGTATTAATTTATGTTATTGTTATCTTTTAAATTTTTGCGTAATGTGCGCAAAAACATTGACTCCCCCACGAAAAAGAAGAAAAAATTAATACCCATGAATATGATTTCGAATAGGTACGAAGCGAACGTAATTCCAAAGAACGTATATTGTATAAGAAGAGAAAATTCGTGAATAAAAATGTAACGAGTAACATACGGGATCAAGAGTCAGAAAATTATGAAGAGTTTTGCGGCGAATTCCCCTTGTTGCTTTCATTGCTTTTTTCTTGCAAAATTCTTATTACATTTCGCGAATGTGACGTTTGTTGACGTGTTATTTGGTGTTATGAGAGTTTTTTAATTAAATAAATAAAATATGTACATAAAAGTGAAAAAAGTGAAAATAGAGTTAATTAAAAGTTATTAGAAGTGGTTGTGTATTAAAAGAATGTTTTTTAAAGCATTTTAAAGTGTAGTGAAAATTGTAGACAAGTGGCCATTTGTGAAATGAGAATGACAAAACCAAAGAAAAGCAAAGAACAAAAGTGCCACAAAAGAATGTGTGAAAGTGTAAAAAGCCTATGAAAGAGGCTAAAGTGATTAAAATTAATATAAAATAGTTAAATTTATTGTTAAAAAGTGAAATAATTGAATAAATAATAGCAAAAAAGTTTTTAAATTGCAAATTGCTAAAGCATGAAGAATAAGTAGGAAGAATAAGCAGGAAAAGAAGCAATGGAAAGAAAAGTGTGGAATGAAAAGTGAAAAAGTAGGTCAACCATTGCTAGAATCATAGTAGCAAAACAAAAAAACAGAAATACTTGTAGGGAATTTGAACAAGTTCAAAGAGGTGTCAAGTGTTGTGAAAATTTGAACAATTAAAGAAAAGTGTTTTAAGTGGAAATATTTAACAAAATAAGTGTTTGTATTATTTATATATTGTATGAGTTGCAGATGAAATCTGTACATATATAAATAAATGAGCAACAATTTTGTTTCCAGCAAAGGAAAGTGAATAATTGTTTAATTTAACAAAACTAATGTTTACACTATATATATGTTGCATTAGTTGCAAATGAAATCAGTGCAACTATATATAATTAAACAGAAGTTTTGTTTTCAACTTTTCGTTTTCGATGTAAAAATTCCTACCCCACCTGTCATATTGTGGAGTAGACAAATAGAAAAACGCCTTCACAGCTTTTTAGAACTTTGTTACAGTGGGTTTTAGAACTTCTCCAACCTGATGGTGGGTGGAAATGCGCCAAAACCGCGAAATTTTTAACTGAAACTTCAGTTCGAAGAAAAATCGAATGTGAATTGGTGCAAAAGTTCTAAGTGAAATTTTCTAATTGAATTAAAACCTATTAAATTAAAAATTAAATTATTAAAATTAAATAAAAATCAGTGATTTTCATCGCTATTGATAATATAATAATCAAATTGATAAAAAGACAATATAAAAATGCCCAAAGACCGAAAGTGTTGTGTGCGAGAGTGCAATTCATCTAATCGCAGTAGCGATTTCAAGATTTTTGGAATGCCATTACATCCGGGCATCCGAAAGAAGTGGGTAGAGAACCTACAGCTTCCTCCAATTATTGCAATGAAGAAGCTGCTCTATGTATGCAGCGCACACTTCGAAGTAGGCCAATATGGGCGAAAGGTCCATAAAGGAGCTGTCCCAACGCTAAATTTGGGTAAGTTTGCATAGCTGCCACAGCCATTCATTGTCACATTCTCATTTCTTCGTTTTCCAAATCCAAAGGAATAAGAATGTTCACACAATAATTCTATAAGCTTCTATCTAATTATACGTATATATGTACATATATAAAAATGAATCGCTAGGTATCTCCTTTGCCATTGCATTTCACAAATGCCCTGCAGTAAATTTGTTTCACTGCTGAAGGATCAGTGATGATTCTTTGTTGAATATTCATCACTGTCGTCATAACTCAGTATATTATTATTTTTTTTGTTTTTTTTTTTTTTCTGAGGAAAGCAAACCATTTATATGAAAAATTCAGCAGTCTTTATATGAAAGTATTCACTGATGCCTCCTCGTCATAGGTGAATTGCATCAGTGATTCATTAAGGATTCATTGCGGATTTTTACTGCAGGGTGTGAGTTGAAGTATATACATATGTACATACATACATACATATTTGAAAATTTTACAAATAATAAAAGAAGTAAAATGATTGAATAAATTCCAATTAATAGGGCCTTCAGAATGGATACTTTTCCGTCAATCCAGGAATCCGTTTAACTGACAAACTAGTGAAATTACATGTATTTGAATGACGATCGACACTTTCAGTACTTTTTCATACAAATTTTCAATTTTAACAGCTTTATAAATCTATTTTATTTTTTATGAATAAGGGGGTATGTATGTATTAAAATTTTTTTTTCCATATTATAATAACGCTGTTAATATGTGCTGTTTTCCTTGATAATATTTATTGGGTTTATTTCAATTGCTTCAATATAGCCACATAAAAGTCAACTTCCTTTAGCATAACATTTTTTTCTTTCTGCATATGATGTGATATGATATGATGTGATGTGATGTGATGTCATGATTTTGTTATTTTTTCTGCACACATACATATATACGTACATAATGTATGTATGTGTGTACATTTGTAATTTGTAATAATGAAAAAATTAAAACAATGAATTTTAGCGGATTAATAAAACGATTATCCCAAGTCCTCCTGGGTTATTATAATTATACATGTACATTGTATGCATCACACACAAATATCAATTACTTCATTACAACACACATGTTTATCTCCATGTGTGCATAAACGAAGTATCCAATGCATTATTGTGATGTTATATCACACACATATGAATAAACACATATGTAAATATATTTTATTTTATTATATATAATTTTAAGGACACGGGGGAGCGCCAAAACATAGGTGTCCAGAGCCAGACCCTGTAATTTGCTTTGTGAAGGGGTGCGTGGCAGGGGTGGGAGAAAAATTGTACGGGTTCCCAAAAAGGGAAATTGAACGGAACTCGTGGATTTTGGCGTGCGGGTATCCAGTTTATGGCAACTTTAATAAACAATTATATATTTGCAAACGTCATTTCGCAAAAAAATACATTACTAATAGACGATTGCTGCCAGGGGCCTTCCCAAATCGACATATGGGAGATGAGCCGGAAGATGCAGCTGCTTCATATGGAGAAAGTGAAGCTTCCAGCGAGTGGGTGGTTGGTCCCGCGGAAAAAAAATACGAGGTACTACTACCCACCAATGATGAAAATGCTGTTGATATGACTCTAGAGGAGTTTGATTTCTTCTCAGAATTGGAAGAGAAGAAGCGGCGTCTGGACCTTCCACCAAAGAAGGTACTTCCACATAGCGAAGAAGGGTTGGAGAAAAAAGAAGAAAAAGTCCTTTCTGAAAGTGAAAAATTTGCTAAAAAGGAGAAAGTCTATCAGGAAAATGCTTTCAAATCGCAAAAATTAATTGAGAGCCTCATTGAACAAAATAATAATCTAAAACAGAAGCTTAACGATATGAAGCAAACGGCAATAATACCGGGAGCAGGATCAAGCGACGATGCCATTTCATAAGAAGGAATGGATATGGAAAAATTTATAAGCAGAAAACTCCAATGATTACCGATCGGGATGATGACGGACGATGATGGCACACGGACGATGACGACTGGAGTGGAAGCAGCTTTTTTTCTATTTTTTTTTTTTTGCTTTTTTTCTTATCATTTCAGAGATGACGACTGGAGTGGACGATGATGGCACACGGACGATGACGACTGGAGTGGAAGCAGCTTTTTTTTATATTTTTTTTTTTGTTTTTTTCTTATCATTTCAGAGATGACGACGATTTGGATGCAGCCTCTTTTTCCTTTTTTTTTCTATTTTCATTTCTTTTTATTTCAGCTTCGTGCCGTTGTTTTGCACGTAATAAATTTTTAATTTTGGTTTGAGCCTAGCCTTTTGAGAATGATTTTTCATCAAAATGTATGAAGAAATGTTTTCAGGAGGCAGGTGAAAGATTCTGTACATCCCAACAAACACTGAGGCAGATGTTGATTGTGATTACTGGGATTGTACAGAATTGATTTGGTTAGAAATGACTGAATCCTGTGAGAAATTGCCATTTTCAGAGGCATTTCGCAATTCTTGTTTAAATTTAGCTTTTAAAAATTTCAGTGTTTAAAAAAAAATTCAATAAAGTAAAAATTCTATTAAAAATATAAATATAACCAAAAAGTACTATGTTCTAATTTATTTTGGCTTTAAATACAATGGTAAGTGAAATTGATGAATTTGCCACCAATACCATACAATACAAAAATATACATACATATGTATGTATGTATCAATCAACCACCAAAGACATGAATTTCATGAATGCGAAGTGTAAAATACTACAAGCGGTTCATTCATAAAATTGAAATGTCGCAACAAAGCATAAAAGTGGCAACAGAGCTTTTCTTCAGATGAAGATTTTATAAAAATCTAAAATTTTGAGTCCGGCCATGAAGTAACTAGTAAAGAAGTACGCATTCGATCGGCTGCCTTATTCTTCGATCTTCAAAACACATGAACACTAACATTTTGTTTTTGTTAACACACGCACACTTGGTGTGGACCTGTCAAATTGATTTACATTCATGTTTCTTTGACATTTCTTTCCCCATTTGCGATTGCTAGCTGCTTCATGAGCCCGGCTCTTTTCAACCATCTATCAATGTGTTAGTTTCTTGTTCACATATCGCACATTTTATGCAATAGGGACTTAACTCGAAATTTCGTTTTCTGGGATTTTGCCATATAAATCAATAACTGGGTTATGCCTGTGAGTCTAGTCTTATAAAATATGGCGGAAATAAAAGTGATTTTGTAGTTCGCTGCAGAAGGAAACTATTTGAAATTATAAAAGTTTGCTTGCGTTTTCCGAAAAAAATTTTTTTTTGAGTTAATTCCCTATTGAATAAAACGTGCGATATGAAGAAATCTTTGAATATATATATATGTATTTGTGTAGCCGAGGACATCACAAAAGCCGACTTATATTTGTCGAGTTTTTGTACTTGTTGTAATTCAATGAACTCATACCCAGTCGACATTTATGTTTGAAATTATTGTCAGATCAAAAGCAATTGGTTAATTGTTTTGCAATTAAATTATGAATTACCCCACTAAAAATGATAAATATTGTATTTAATATACTTTCACATTTATCCAAGACTTGGAAGAATTGCATGATTTCAAATTGAAATAATTTTAGGGATTATCAAATTACAGCAGGTTGGAAATATTTCCTTCATGCGTGTTGGGTACGCCACATGACAAGAGCTTACGGGTACATATGTCCACACTTATTTATGCATGTACATATGTATGTATATAACATTTTTCCATGGGTATGAAATTAATTTTACCAAATGCCAATTTTTTATAAAATAATTTATTCAGTTTTCAATAATTCCACATTACATACAAATGTGTATAAATTGTATTCTAACATGAACCACCACAAGATTTGCTCCACCGCCGGCGTTGCCTCCAAAGAACCTGCCACCATGAAGCAAACATCCACAATTTATATATATGTCTCTGGATAAATTATTGGTAATGGCAATTGTAAATATTTCAAATTGACCATTTTTGTAATTTTTTTGTTTTATTATTATTTTTTTGTATAATTATTGCGACCGATCCAAATTTGTCTTTCTTTGCAGTAATGGCGGTAGAATGCAGTGGAATGACAATAGAAATAATAATCAAATGTCAAACAACAAAGAATGTCAAGGCTCAATGCAATTGGAAATAATTTGAATAGTAAAAAGAAATGTCAAGAAATGTCAAAATGAATTTATTTTTCGCCGCGAAAAAACAAACGAGTTCTTTGTCCGAGAGCTCCTCATGTTTTTCTGACTCAACGATTTTCACCTCACTCGTTGAAAAAACTGAATTTTCCCTTCTTATACAATATACGTTCTTTGACACCATGCTCAGGCCAAAGAACGTATATTGTATAAGAAGGGAAAATTCAGTTTTTTCAACGAGTGAGGTGAAAATCGTTGAGTCAGAAAAACATGAGGAGCTCTCGGACAAAGAACTCGTTTGTTTTTTCGCGGCGAAAAATAAATTCATTTTGACATTTCTTGACATTTCTTTTTACTATTCAAATTATTTCCAATTGCATTGAGCCTTGACATTCTTTGTTGTTTGACATTTGATTATTATTTCTATTGTCATTCCACTGCATTCTACCGCCATTACTGCAAAGAAAGACAAATTTGGATCGGTCGCAATAATTATACAAAAAAATAATAATAAAACAAAAAAATTACAAAAATGGTCAATTTGAAATATTTACAATTGCCATTACCAATAATTTATCCAGAGACATATATATAAATTGTGGATGTTTGCTTCATGGTGGCAGGTTCTTTGGAGGCAACGCCGGCGGTGGAGCAAATCTTGTGGTGGTTCATGTTAGAATACAATTTATACACATTTGTATGTAATGTGGAATTATTGAAAACTGAATAAATTATTTTATAAAAAATTGGCATTTGGTAAAATTAATTTCATACCCATGGAAAAATGTTATATACATACATATGTACATGCATAAATAAGTGTGGACATATGTACCCGTAAGCTCTTGTCATGTGGCGTACCCAACACGCATGAAGGAAATATTTCCAACCTGCTGTAATTTGATAATCCCTAAAATTATTTCAATTTGAAATCATGCAATTCTTCCAAGTCTTGGATAAATGTGAAAGTATATTAAATACAATATTTATCATTTTTAGTGGGGTAATTCATAATTTAATTGCAAAACAATTAACCAATTGCTTTTGATCTGACAATAATTTCAAACATAAATGTCGACTGGGTATGAGTTCATTGAATTACAACAAGTACAAAAACTCGACAAATATAAGTCGGCTTTTGTGATGTCCTCGGCTACACAAATACATATATATATATTCAAAGATTTCTTCATATCGCACGTTTTATTCAATAGGGAATTAACTCAAAAAAAAATTTTTTTCGGAAAACGCAAGCAAACTTTTATAATTTCAAATAGTTTCCTTCTGCAGCGAACTACAAAATCACTTTTATTTCCGCCATATTTTATAAGACTAGACTCACAGGCATAACCCAGTTATTGATTTATATGGCAAAATCCCAGAAAACGAAATTTCGAGTTAAGTCCCTATTGCATAAAATGTGCGATATGTGAACAAGAAACTAACACATTGATAGATGGTTGAAAAGAGCCGGGCTCATGAAGCAGCTAGCAATCGCAAATGGGGAAAGAAATGTCAAAGAAACATGAATGTAAATCAATTTGACAGGTCCACACCAAGTGTGCGTGTGTTAACAAAAACAAAATGTTAGTGTTCATGTGTTTTGAAGATCGAAGAATAAGGCAGCCGATCGAATGCGTACTTCTTTACTAGTTACTTCATGGCCGGACTCAAAATTTTAGATTTTTATAAAATCTTCATCTGAAGAAAAGCTCTGTTGCCACTTTTATGCTTTGTTGCGACATTTCAATTTTATGAATGAACCGCTTGTAGTATTTTACACTTCGCATTCATGAAATTCATGTCTTTGGTGGTTGATTGATACATACATACATATGTATGTATATTTTTGTATTGTATGGTATTGGTGGCAAATTCATCAATTTCACTTACCATTGTATTTAAAGCCAAAATAAATTAGAACATAGTACTTTTTGGTTATATTTATATTTTTAATAGAATTTTTACTTTATTGAATTTTTTTTTAAACACTGAAATTTTTAAAAGCTAAATTTAAACAAGAATTGCGAAATGCCTCTGAAAATGGCAATTTCTCACAGGATTCAGTCATTTCTAACCAAATCAATTCTGTACAATCCCAGTAATCACAATCAACATCTGCCTCAGTGTTTGTTGGGATGTACAGAATCTTTCACCTGCCTCCTGAAAACATTTCTTCATACATTTTGATGAAAAATCATTCTCAAAAGGCTAGGCTCAAACCAAAATTAAAAATTTATTACGTGCAAAACAACGGCACGAAGCTGAAATAAAAAGAAATGAAAATAGAAAAAAAAAGGAAAAAGAGGCTGCATCCAAATCGTCGTCATCTCTGAAATGATAAGAAAAAAACAAAAAAAAAAATATAAAAAAAAGCTGCTTCCACTCCAGTCGTCATCGTCCGTGTGCCATCATCGTCCACTCCAGTCGTCATCTCTGAAATGATAAGAAAAAAAGCAAAAAAAAAAAAATAGAAAAAAAGCTGCTTCCACTCCAGTCGTCATCGTCCGTGTGCCATCATCGTCCGTCATCATCCCGATCGGTAATCATTGGAGTTTTCTGCTTATAAATTTTTCCATATCCATTCCTTCTTATGAAATGGCATCGTCGCTTGATCCTGCTCCCGGTATTATTGCCGTTTGCTTCATATCGTTAAGCTTCTGTTTTAGATTATTATTTTGTTCAATGAGGCTCTCAATTAATTTTTGCGATTTGAAAGCATTTTCCTGATAGACTTTCTCCTTTTTAGCAAATTTTTCACTTTCAGAAAGGACTTTTTCTTCTTTTTTCTCCAACCCTTCTTCGCTATGTGGAAGTACCTTCTTTGGTGGAAGGTCCAGACGCCGCTTCTTCTCTTCCAATTCTGAGAAGAAATCAAACTCCTCTAGAGTCATATCAACAGCATTTTCATCATTGGTGGGTAGTAGTACCTCGTATTTTTTTTCCGCGGGACCAACCACCCACTCGCTGGAAGCTTCACTTTCTCCATATGAAGCAGCTGCATCTTCCGGCTCATCTCCCATATGTCGATTTGGGAAGGCCCCTGGCAGCAATCGTCTATTAGTAATGTATTTTTTTGCGAAATGACGTTTGCAAATATATAATTGTTTATTAAAGTTGCCATAAACTGGATACCCGCACGCCAAAATCCACGAGTTCCGTTCAATTTCCCTTTTTGGGAACCCGTACAATTTTTCTCCCACCCCTGCCACGCACCCCTTCACAAAGCAAATTACAGGGTCTGGCTCTGGACACCTATGTTTTGGCGCTCCCCCGTGTCCTTAAAATTATATATAATAAAATAAAATATATTTACATATGTGTTTATTCATATGTGTGTGATATAACATCACAATAATGCATTGGATACTTCGTTTATGCACACATGGAGATAAACATGTGTGTTGTAATGAAGTAATTGATATTTGTGTGTGATGCATACAATGTACATGTATAATTATAATAACCCAGGAGGACTTGGGATAATCGTTTTATTAATCCGCTAAAATTCATTGTTTTAATTTTTTCATTATTACAAATTACAAATGTACACACATACATACATTATGTACGTATATATGTATGTGTGCAGAAAAAATAACAAAATCATGACATCACATCACATCACATCATATCATATCACATCATATGCAGAAAGAAAAAAATGTTATGCTAAAGGAAGTTGACTTTTATGTGGCTATATTGAAGCAATTGAAATAAACCCAATAAATATTATCAAGGAAAACAGCACATATTAACAGCGTTATTATAATATGGAAAAAAAAATTTTAATACATACATACCCCCTTATTCATAAAAAATAAAATAGATTTATAAAGCTGTTAAAATTGAAAATTTGTATGAAAAAGTACTGAAAGTGTCGATCGTCATTCAAATACATGTAATTTCACTAGTTTGTCAGTTAAACGGATTCCTGGATTGACGGAAAAGTATCCATTCTGAAGGCCCTATTAATTGGAATTTATTCAATCATTTTACTTCTTTTATTATTTGTAAAATTTTCAAATATGTATGTATGTATGTACATATGTATATACTTCAACTCACACCCTGCAGTAAAAATCCGCAATGAATCCTTAATGAATCACTGATGCAATTCACCTATGACGAGGAGGCATCAGTGAATACTTTCATATAAAGACTGCTGAATTTTTCATATAAATGGTTTGCTTTCCTCAGAAAAAAAAAAAAAACAAAAAAAATAATAATATACTGAGTTATGACGACAGTGATGAATATTCAACAAAGAATCATCACTGATCCTTCAGCAGTGAAACAAATTTACTGCAGGGCATTTGTGAAATGCAATGGCAAAGGAGATACCTAGCGATTCATTTTTATATATGTACATATATACGTATAATTAGATAGAAGCTTATAGAATTATTGTGTGAACATTCTTATTCCTTTGGATTTGGAAAACGAAGAAATGAGAATGTGACAATGAATGGCTGTGGCAGCTATGCAAACTTACCCAAATTTAGCGTTGGGACAGCTCCTTTATGGACCTTTCGCCCATATTGGCCTACTTCGAAGTGTGCGCTGCATACATAGAGCAGCTTCTTCATTGCAATAATTGGAGGAAGCTGTAGGTTCTCTACCCACTTCTTTCGGATGCCCGGATGTAATGGCATTCCAAAAATCTTGAAATCGCTACTGCGATTAGATGAATTGCACTCTCGCACACAACACTTTCGGTCTTTGGGCATTTTTATATTGTCTTTTTATCAATTTGATTATTATATTATCAATAGCGATGAAAATCACTGATTTTTATTTAATTTTAATAATTTAATTTTTAATTTAATAGGTTTTAATTCAATTAGAAAATTTCACTTAGAACTTTTGCACCAATTCACATTCGATTTTTCTTCGAACTGAAGTTTCAGTTAAAAATTTCGCGGTTTTGGCGCATTTCCACCCACCATCAGGTTGGAGAAGTTCTAAAACCCACTGTAACAAAGTTCTAAAAAGCTGTGAAGGCGTTTTTCTATTTGTCTACTCCACAATATGACAGGTGGGGTAGGAATTTTTACATCGAAAACGAAAAGTTGAAAACAAAACTTCTGTTTAATTATATATAGTTGCACTGATTTCATTTGCAACTAATGCAACATATATATAGTGTAAACATTAGTTTTGTTAAATTAAACAATTATTCACTTTCCTTTGCTGGAAACAAAATTGTTGCTCATTTATTTATATATGTACAGATTTCATCTGCAACTCATACAATATATAAATAATACAAACACTTATTTTGTTAAATATTTCCACTTAAAACACTTTTCTTTAATTGTTCAAATTTTCACAACACTTGACACCTCTTTGAACTTGTTCAAATTCCCTACAAGTATTTCTGTTTTTTTGTTTTGCTACTATGATTCTAGCAATGGTTGACCTACTTTTTCACTTTTCATTCCACACTTTTCTTTCCATTGCTTCTTTTCCTGCTTATTCTTCCTACTTATTCTTCATGCTTTAGCAATTTGCAATTTAAAAACTTTTTTGCTATTATTTATTCAATTATTTCACTTTTTAACAATAAATTTAACTATTTTATATTAATTTTAATCACTTTAGCCTCTTTCATAGGCTTTTTACACTTTCACACATTCTTTTGTGGCACTTTTGTTCTTTGCTTTTCTTTGGTTTTGTCATTCTCATTTCACAAATGGCCACTTGTCTACAATTTTCACTACACTTTAAAATGCTTTAAAAAACATTCTTTTAATACACAACCACTTCTAATAACTTTTAATTAACTCTATTTTCACTTTTTTCACTTTTATGTACATATTTTATTTATTTAATTAAAAAACTCTCATAACACCAAATAACACGTCAACAAACGTCACATTCGCGAAATGTAATAAGAATTTTGCAAGAAAAAAGCAATGAAAGCAACAAGGGGAATTCGCCGCAAAACTCTTCATAATTTTCTGACTCTTGATCCCGTATGTTACTCGTTACATTTTTATTCACGAATTTTCTCTTCTTATACAATATACGTTCTTTGGTAATTCGCTTGTTGGGTTGACTTCAAATTTTTACATCGTGGTGAATATCTTCAACTGTGCGGAGCGCCATCACTTGGCGACTAGCGCAAGTGTATATGGATTGGTGTATTGCTTACCACGATCAGTATTGCCGTTTTGTCCTTTTTGTACTACTTTTGTAAAACAGTGTTAAGTTTGTGTTTCCATACTTTGATGTGAGCAGACGAGTGAAGCTGGAGTTATAGGTACTTAATTGATTTCCAGTAGCAAATTTTGCTGGCGGGAAGGAAAAGTAAATGAAAAGTAGCAAAGAAGAAAACAAACGCTAAACAAAATTGATTATTTTTATTGAAAAACGTGAACATGGAAATAGTGAGTAAATGTGTGTCATCACCAAAAATTATCTAAAGAAGGATACCGTAGTGGATCATCTGATTGGAATTGTGTATGTGTACTAAAATTGTATTCCGCCAACCAGAGCTAAGAAGGCCACGTACGAATATCAAACAAGACGAATTGAAAAAAATGTTTTGTTGTAAATCTATAGATTAATGACATTTGCTAAGAAAACAACAATAGCAAGAAACATATGAAAAACGAAAGTAATATAACCTGTCAGTTGAATATTCCTTGGTCATCGCCAATCGCAATCATGGTAACTAATTTTTGTAAAAAGTAACCAAAACGGCAATGCTGGTGCAGTCAGGTGTTTATGTACGGCCACCTGTCTAATTGTGCCCAACATGGTTTTATGAGTGAAATAAATAGAAAACAAAAAATAAAAAAATAAAAAAGGCGGTGTGTGCTCAGAAGAGCCATGGTTTCAATCAATTTATTAAAATCCAAATGCTGAATTTGCACGTGCCGCACAGGCGTTGGCCATTACGATTTCGGCTACCAAGGCATAGATAACACCAAAGGGTCTGCAAGATGTGATGCGTACACATTTGGGACCGAAGGGAACAATGAAAATGTTGGTGTGCGGCGCCGGATACATCAAAATCACCAAGGATGGCAATGTACTATTGCATGAATGCAAATTCACCATCCAACTACTTCAATGCTCGCGCGTGCCTATACCGCAACCGGTGATGGCACAACTTCCACGGTTCTGCTCATTGGCGAGTTGCTTTAAAAAAAATTGTTTGGAAAATTTTCTTTTAAATTAAATTACATACTTATATGGCTATGTATGTACATATTTTTTGTAACTTGAATGAATTATGTACATATGTATGTACATATATTTCCTAGTTAATAGAAAAATAGTAAGTTAAACATATGGACATTCTTTGAATTTCGTTTGTGTTGCTATTTGGAATAAACTCACACCAAATTTTCTTATAAAATATCGAAAGTCGAAGCACAGAACAGTAGAATAATAGGTATATATATTTTTTTTTGTGCTGTTGCATTACTGTGTAACTTCAAACAGTATAGTCGACACAGAGAAACACAGTTTCAGTTTTCAGTTCTGTAAAAATTCGAAATTATGTTTACCTTATGCTGTTGTTTTGCTGCGCTGTTCGGTAATTGATTCTTCTTGATATTTGTGGGAGACTAGCATCAATTTTCGCATTAGAGTTGGCATTTTTTTTCTTCCTATGGAGAGTGGTATTCTTTCTATTTAATTTAGGATCTGAACGTGAATGCCTAATCATATTGAAGAATGAAACCCTATTGTTGGTTGAGGGTATATCTTCTGAAGGTTTCTGAACTGTTTCGGTTGAGTGAAATGCTTGCTGGTGGAGCAAAGTATTGTGCCTTAAGTGACATGAGCGGCAGTTGTATGCGCTTGTGCACTGTGACACTATGTGTCCAGCCGAGAGGCAATTTAAGCAACAGTTATTGTTCTTGATGTATTTAATTTTGTCTGCAGTGGACAATTTGCGGAAAAGTTCACAATTTCGTAATTTGTGCTCGTTGCTGTTGCACATTTTACACGAATTTCTATTTGATTTTGGCGTATTATTCGTACTCGAGACGATACGCGGCTTGGGGGCCTCGGAAGAAGGACTTTGCTTCAGATTGGAGACGGTTTCCAAAGTCTGAAATCTACGAGTAAGAAATTTGTCCATGTCTTTCCATTTCGAAATCTCTGTCTTGTTTTCGACAGTTTGTTCCCACAAAGACAGAGTGTAATCGGGAAGTTTAGTGGAGCATAAGTATGTAATAATTGCATCCCAGTTAGAAATGTCAATTTGATGACATTGAAGCGCTGAGATGCAATTATTGATTTCGCGTTGTAAATTTTTAATTGAGGTCCCGCATTCGGTTTCAACCGTTGGTAAATTGAAAAGATTCTGTAAATGTTTGTTGACCAGGATACGTTTATTTTCGTACCGGTCCCTTAAATTTTTCCAGGCCGTCGAAAAGCCTTCATTTGTGAGTGGGCACATTCTCACTATTTCTTTTGCCTCCCCAGTGGTCTTTGTATTTAGATAAAATAATTTTTCAACTGGGGTTAGGCGTTTATTGAGGATGTATATGGCCGTAAACATGTCCCGAAAGGACGGCCATGACACATAATCTCCCTTGAACACATCCATGTCGCATGGTGGCAAACGAATATTGTGTTCAAGACTGTCATCGTTAGAATTGGTTTCTGAAGCAGGTGTTGCTAATTTTTCTGCTTCAGCAGCAATTGCAGACATACATTTCACATATGTTGCGAAACAAGTTTTGTTTAACCTTTTAAGGGTTAATAACTCTTCCTTAGAGGTTTTTCGCGAAGTTAAGAGAGATTCATGTGCCTGCTTGGTTGTTGACCAACGTGATTTTAGTTCCTCTTTATGAATCGCAAGAGTGTACTTTGTATGCTCCTCAACTGGAATACTTAGGTACTCTTCATAAAATTCCGTAATGGACTCTGTCAACCTAGTATAGTATTCCATTATGTATTTTTATTGTTCAAATTCTTTCCCTGTTTTTAATAAATACAGATAGAAACCGCAAAGGATTTAATGTAAATTTGTTTTTGAATGCTCGTAAAGCAAAGGGATATTGAGGAGATTTGTATTATTGTCGGACCCAGATAGAAATCTAAATGTAGATTTAATGTGTCCCACTGTAATAAGATTACACTTTCTAAGCCCAAACGAATTACCACACCGAGCCGTAAGGTTTTTGAATAATAATAAATTATGTATTGTATTTTAATTATTGTACTTGTTTTTCTCAGTGTACTTTTAGTATAACAATTGGCAAAAGGAAAATTTGCAACCCTGTGTATATATGTTTGCGTTGTTATATGTACCAATATGTAAACACAAGAAATTAATAACCTTAAATTAAGGTGCAAAAATGCGACCTTAGAAAAATGAAAATAAGCATGAATGTATTAATACACTATTCGAAGGTGCCACAAATGCCACCCAACAATTTTTAAAATTATATGTATGTATGTATGTCGCAATTTTCGGGGCGAGTGAATTTAAAATTAATATGTGACTGCCAAAGGGAGTCTGAATGCAGTGTTGTTGTTGTGAACAACAGTCGCGGGAGTGTGTGCATATGTACATATGCTAACCCAAATGAAAAGAAATTATTTTTACTTTTCACTCGCGCCCTTATTAATAAATTATGTGCATATATTTTTTTTTTTTTTTTTTTTTTCACTAAAAGGGAGTGCAGAAATCTAACCACTTACCGAACGTATGTTTGTTTTAATTTGTATTTTATGTTTGATTTTGTGGAGATTTTTGTGTACTTCTGCTGTGTGATGTGCGACTTGTATTTGATTTGATGTAGTTATTTTGTATTGTTGGATATGTGCTATTGTGGCTTTTGTTATTGTGGACTGTATATATGCATTTAGTAGGGTGCTGTGGCCTGGTGATTCCTCGGATTCGTCACCGTTTCCTCAGAGGCACGTAAGGACCATGTTTATTCCGTGGTATGGCGGGGAATAATAAATAAAAACAAAACCAGAATTAGCGTTTTCACAATATAAATTTAGTTGGTTTATTCAGGTTTAAAATTATAGAAAAATATATATGTATAGAGGTTCACGTAGTGAATAGAAGAAAAGACTTACGGATGCTGTTGGTAGTGTGGTGTCGTTGGCGCTAAGAAAACGAAATAATAATAATAAAAAGGACAAGAAAGTGAAAGTCACTTTCTTGTATTTAGGGCTACAACGTTAAGTTGGTTTTGGTTGCCGCAAGTCACTAGAAGGAGTGTGTTCAATCATAGAGAACATTAGGGCGGTTCAGAATTGAATTGGGTTTAGCCTGCTGGCGTAAATTTTACACAGAATTTTTCGAATAGAAATTCTTTATTGCGTATGAAAGTATAAATTAATAATTATATAAATTTTCGAAAATCCAATTTACAGTTTCTAAAGTCCAATTTCCCTTTTCTAAAATCAAATCGACATTTCTAAAATCCAATTTCCCCTTTCTAAAATCCAGTTGACGCTTTCTAAAATCCATCTGGAAATGGTGTAGTTATAGACAAGAATTATCTAACTAAGGATATTTACTTCCGTTTTCATATGTTTCTTGATATTGTTGTTCTCTTCAAATGTCATTAATCGCATTTTAAAATAGAAATAATGAAAATGAAATTTCATGAAAATTATTAATGGCTGATTTTTACTATTTTTCCGTTTCTTGTACTTCTGTTCGTTTCGCCTTTATGAGCGTAATTCCTTCCGTTTTTCTCTTTTCATTTACTTGACAGCTAGTTGCTAGTTTAATAAGAAACAAAGCCAAACAATGTATGCACTTTTTGTTTATTTTATTGTTTTTTATTTATTAATCAAGTTGACAGCTGACAAGAAAGTGCTTTCATGTAAGAATGCAGATAAACTTTAACAATTTAATACTTCATTACTTTATATGAAGACCACTAATGTAAAATTTGCTGTGTAAAATGTGAACATTGGCAACACTATGTCATTGTCAATCACCCGACTATTTAGTCTCTAGTGTGAATAGATGCCACCGATTCGACTAAATAGTTGGAGTAGTGTGAATACAACAGTCCAATTCGACCAAATCGATTGAGTCGCAAGTGTGTATAGGCTCTAAGAAAGAAAGCCAAACAATGTATGCACTTTTTGTTTATTTTATTAGCTCTGTTCAATAACGAAAAATTGTTACGAATTTTTCATAAAAAATTACAGTTCTCCATACAAAAATGACACATTTTAGGAAAAACTTGTAACAATTTTTTGTTATTGAACAAAGCTAATATTTTTTATTTATTAATCAAGTTGACAGATGACAAGAAGGTGCTTTCATGTAAGAATGCAGATAAAGTGATAAAAGCAATTTACACATCTATTCCGGTTTACGATCCACTTTCATCGGAGGTGAATTGGATCAAATGGCATTCTGCACTTCGAATGACGTCCGATGAACGTCAGATTTTTTCGAAGTTCGGAAATCGGCATTCTGGTTCACGATGGATCGGATTTTTGACAGTTTATCGGAGCGATTCTTTCCGCCAGCTCTTGTGTGTCGGAGGCAATACAAATTTTGATTATTTTTGGAAATAATACCAATTTAATGTAATTTAACTATGATTTTTAAATTTATGCAACATTATTATACAAATCTGGCTTGGTTTAGCTATGCTACTGGCCTTTTCTTTGCAAAATAAGTGAACAAAAGGAATCTGCTTTAGTACAATAGACTGAATAGAGGGAAATAAGTACAAGGAGTTTCAATATGTTGAACTTTTATTTAATAATAATAAAATTTATTTTCCTTTTTAGCAATATTTATATATTATTGTTTAATAAAAGCTTCTGAAAATAATTTTAAATGTGTATTATTACTATGATGATGTAATATGAGTGGGTAGCGCAACTCGGGCATAATTTCTGTGCCAGGGTGTACTCCTTTAAGCATTTTTGCCTGACTGTGTCTTTTTAAAGATTTAAAATATCACAATACAACATTATTTACAAACATTTGCACGAGAAACTAACAAATCGGAGAAACGTGCTCACTTACTATATCCGTTCATGCTCAATGCGTCCTGGCGAGTCACAAAATTCCTGCTACACGATATATACATATTCATGATTTGATTGATCGCAACCTGGATCTCAAATTTGCTTTTATGTTTTGCGATCCATAAAAACTTGTTGATATGCGAACAGTGTAGAGCGTCATCCATGGATTGCATCAGTATAACATATTATGTACTATAAATAGTGTAAAACAAACCAACTGCATGAGGTTTTCGCATGAAACTTTGTGGGAATAAGCTGTAAATGTTATTTTCACTAAAGTTGGAATTTTCATTGCCATTGAGTTCATGAAGTCCTGTTTTTTCATAATTTAAAATTACTAATAGTTAAGGTGGGAATCGCAATAATGTACCACTGGTGTTAAAGGAGAATTTGTATATAATTAACCACGATCCTATCACAGATCATAAAAAAAGTCGCTCCCGCCAGACGATTATAGTGCAAGAGATATTCCTTGTTAAAGCAATGTGTGTGTAGAAGACTTTTTTGTGTCAACGGCCTTCGGCCGCGCTTCAAAAAAACCTCAGCCGGCAGAATTCTCCTTTTGGAGAACTTTAATATTATAATTTAATAATAGTTGAAAGCGTTAAAGGTAGATGAATTATCATCCAAAGAATATTTCCTGAAAGTTTCACTGAAAAATTCGCAGTAGTTTGTAAATAAATAAAATTGGTTCATTCTATCCAAGCTTAGCCGGTGTTAATTTCCGAATTACAAGGTATTCTCGCATGAAACTTGGTGACAGTATTCTATAAATGCCGTTTTCATATATGTTGGCACTTTTTTTTTATAATAGAACGCAATATTTTAAAAAATTGAATTAAAATTAATGTCCAAATTCCTTTTTTCTTCCATTTATTTTTCCACTAAAAAAGCTGCTGCAGCAATGGAATCCATTTTTTAACCATTTAATATATTCTTTCTGAAAATTTAATCTAAAACTTACTGAAAATATAAATTTGCTGTCAAAAATACAAACGTGCTGTCAAAAAATACATATTATTTAGCATAAACGCTATCTAACACTGATTCGAACATAGTTTAACACTTAACAACACTTATGTTCGAAACGTCGTAAACCAGAATACCAATTTTCGTTTTGTCGTAGCAGTCGGCGTCGCCGCGATCGGAGTTCCGAGGGATTGTAGAATAGCTGTGTTAATAATTCATCACTTTATACGAAGACCACTAATGTAAAAGCATGTTCATGGTGAGCCTGCGTTTTGCGTTTCGGAGGCATTTTTGCGTTTAGTCCAAAACGCAACATTAAATGTTACATTTCTCCATACAAATGCCACCACCCAAATGCAACTTAACGCAACTATTTTTTTCGTCCATTCCTATTATCCATGATGTGATTTGCTTGGATTTTGACATTACACTCTACCTTTGCGTATAATAAAAGTAGTTTCTGAATTCGCCACAGGGCCTACCTTCCTAGATCTGCCTTGGTCTCTAGCATAGTGTATAGCATACAGTGAAATGGCTCTGGGATGCGTAGTCGAAATTCGATAAAAAAAAAGACGATAAGTCATCGAAAAATATCAAAATCGGGGACAGATTGGTATGGCGGCGACTTCCGGGGGTACAGATTGGTATGGCGGCCGGATGTGGTTGTTGTAAGAAAAAGGACCATAATGACAAGGTCGTAGCAATCAAGACAGAAACGCAATTCCGGAATTGGGAATTGAAAAAACCAATTCATAATTCCGAAAAGAATTTAAGGCTGAGTTCCTAAAACGCAATTCCCGGTGATAGCGTAAACGCCAGCTATTCCACGAATAACATGTGCAAGAATGTAAAATCAACAACCTACAAAACAGAAAGAAGAAGAGCAACTTCTATTGCTTTCACCATCGTTATTGGGCCATAACAGCAACCCTGAAATCAGCTGAGCACAGCTGTTCGACCTTTTTAACACACATCCCAGAGTCAAGTCACTTGTATCCATTCACAATGGTCTCTAGTGTGAATCATGATTCAAATAAAGAAGATTGTGCACTCAGCCATATTCAGCAAAATATTCATCCCTGAGACTGGGATCATTTTGGTTAGTACGTCATCAACTACGTTATCGACGAGAAAGAAAATATTCAAACAGGCAAAAAATACCTTTATTGAACTAATATTCATAAATATAAATACGCGGCACTTCATTTTTCTTTCTTTAAAATAGCTTTTAAATATAAATTTCACATTTATCGCACACAATCTTTAGTTATTAGAAAACCGGAAACGAAACTGGGTGAAGGAAAATTTATGTTACTACGTCACTAAATTAGCTGATTCTGTCAAATTTTGGATGAACGCATAGCGGGACCGCTGAATGCACAATCTTCTTTATTTGAATCATGAGTGTGAATAGCTGCATGATCCAATTATCAATTAGAGATGAGCGAAACTGCGATTTTTCGATATCTGTGATTTCGGTGATTGCTATTTTTAAATCACTGTGATTTTAAACTGCTATTGCGATTGCATGGACTGGTATAAAATCATCAGTTACCGGTAGAGATTAATTTTGCGTTTTCTGAGCGATATAACCTGTCTTTATTTTATGTTAACAAAATGATAGCAAACGTATTCCGCAGTAATATCGCTGTTTGTAAATATTTTTCAAAGACAAATTGTAAATTCAATAATTTTTTTTTCTTATATTTCTATATACGTATGTGGTCTGCTCAAAAGCATAAACAAAAAGAAATTTATAATGCTTTTGCGATTGCGATTCACATAGGTGAACTGCTTACTTGCTACATCGATAGCAGTTGCCAATAAGTAGTGAACTGCTATTTTGAAAAAGTGATCGCAATTGCGATTTGTGATTTTTTATTCACACTGAAAAAATCACTGTTTGCGATATATCGCTCATCACTATTATCAATATATATACCGTGGAATAGCTGCCACCGATTCGACTAAATAGTTTAAACGAATTGCTAGATTGACGGAAAAGTATTCATTCCGACGGGCGCATAATAAAATGTATAAAAATAAACATGTGTATTGTTGTTGCTCCAATAAAATGACAAAAACTTCGGTTTCAATCAATGTATCGTAGCCAATTTTGTCGATTGTGAAAATTGAATGAATGCCTCGTTGTCAAGGCTTATCCAATACAGGTTAAGTTACTTGCGTTTGCTTTATCTTGTTTCTTCTTTAAAAATGTCAATGTGAAAGAGGAGAGAAATGAATTTCAATGTAAAATTTTTCCCAATTCGTTTTGTCCGACATTCACACTTTTTAGTATACATACACAATTCCAATCAGCTTATCTACTACGATATCCTTCTTTAGATAATTCTTGCTCGTTGTAAAATAAAGAATTATGTCACAGATAACCAAAAATGTGTAAACAAAACTTATGTGTATTACTAAGGCACTCTGCACACGAGGCGTATCGTCATAGACGCGTACGAGACATTTCATGTAGCGTCGATTTCTCTACGCCTCAAGATATGCACATGAAGCGACATGAAACTTCGCTGCACAAAACAAACAAACAAATTAATAATACGGTATTTGCTTTAAATTTCGAAGCTTTAAATAGAAAAGATGAAAAATTTAACGAAATCTTCCATTTTCTTTGATTATACACCCATTTTTTCCGATTTTTTACACAAATTTTACTGCTTTCATAAATTCCACCAAGTGGAAAAATGTAAACAAACATCTTCTTCTTCCTGTTATCTAAGCGTAGTACGCCTAGCTACCAGCACTGCTTTACGCCAAGCGACATGTAGCCAGCATACTTTGACGAATGCATGAAGCTGACGACTCGTGTGCAGCCCTCAATTGAAATATACGTGCGCGACATCAAAGCGTACATCTTTCGTCTGTAGTATCTAATACGCGTCTAAAGCAGTACGCTTCGTGTGCAGAGTGCCTAAGAAGCCATAAATGTGATGCAAGGATTTTAGGAAAAAACTATTTCATGTAAATAGGAAATATTTTTATCTTGAAATTCATTAGTCAAATTATTTTTAATGTAAACAAACTCTAAACTTTAAGTGGCCCTTTCAATGAAAAAATAAAAATAAAAAACCAATCCTGAGAGTTTTCCTGTATAGATATTCTTTTGTTAAAATCAAATTGTAATCAGTAGTATTTTTCATCAGAAATCCATAATACCATGTCTCCACATAACGTGTTTCGCTCTTTTTTTCTGCATTTTCTCTCTCAATCTTGTTTCGACACGGAAACCAGTGCCGAAACTCGCCAATTTCCATACAAATTTCTGAGAGCGAGTGAAGATTGAAAAACTGTTTCATTCTCAATCATCTTGCCAACCTCGATGATATCGATGTCTTCTCTAATTTTGTATCGAAAATCTATCGAAATCTCACACGGACCAAAACAAAGACGCAAAAATAAGCAAACATACAAACATTTAAGAAGAAAAAGGAAGAGAAATGTCAAACTGAATCACGATTAGCCACGCGGAGACGGGTTATTGAGCGAGATGTTTTGCTACATGTTTCTCTGGTGAATCAAGTTATGTGGAGACGGGCTTTAAGACGGTAAAAGTTACAAACAAAAAATCGCACTGGCAACATTATTAATATCTCTATTTGGGAAATGTGGTGTTTGCGACATGCGGTGTTTGCGGTGTTGTGATATCCATACTACCGCATACCGGAATTGATCAAGAAAATGCGGTACGGTGTTTATTATGATCGCATATTTTGCGGTTGCAGCCATACTCCCACCGCATTTTTTATGAGTATACTCTAAATCACAAAAAAATGTATCGCATGCTGATCTCTGCTTTGAATTAACCCGCCGTCTTAACATGCGGGGAATTCCAGTATGCTGGTATTAAATTTGCGGTCTGCGCATGCTAGATCTCGCATGCCGATCTCAGCATACTAGAGTTTCCCGTATGTTTTTACCATGGTTGCCCGCATTAAACCCATGGGGCAACTAGTAAAGGAGGACGCAAGCATAGTGTATAGCATACTGTTACGTATTTGTCGATAGCTCGATTATTTCTATAGGGTTCGTATCACTAAATTGTTAAATAAAAGTCTTTATTTACTTCTTAATTCACACCGCTTTATTTCACGACTAAAAAGTCTACACTTGTTTTACTTGACTTGATGTTAACACTTCTACGGTTAAATTACGACTGACTCTGGAGCGCCTGCTCGCCGCCTTATATAGTCTGTCAAACGCAATCTGGAAAATTCTGGCAACACTGGAAATTATCTGGTATCTTCTTCTAGTTCTGGCACTTTCCCTAGAGATGTGTTCAATCATTTTAGTGATGTAAGTGGAGAACCGATTATATTCGCCACACTGCCCTCCACCTAAGTCTGATCGTCCCGATCTGACACATTACTTGTCCCAAATGCTGCTAGCTTTTCCAGATGAACCACTTTCATTTTATTCCTTGGTCTTCCAATCGTTTGTATGCGATACACAACATCGTTGAGCCGTTTAATCACTTTGTAGGGCCCTTCCCAAGTACACTGCAATTTCGGGGACAAACCTTTCTTTCGCTGCGGGTTGTATAGCAAAACTAGATCTCCCTCAACAAAACCTTCTGAGTTCATTGCCTTGTCATATCTGGCCTTCATCTTGTCACTCATGATCTTTGTTCGCTGTCTTACAAGTTCATGTATTTCTCTCATTTCCTCTTCCAGAACGTTGTTAGATTGTCTGGCATTTATTCCCGCATCAGCACTTATCCCAAATTTCAAGTCAGCTGGCAGTCGAAGATCACTACCAAAGATTACTTTTGCAGGAGTCTGACCTGTTGTATCGTGTACGGCCGATCGATATGCCATCAGGAACAGAGGAATATGAGTGTCCCAATCTCTCTGGAACTTGTCCACCACTTTTCGTAAATGTTCCTCTAATGTTCTGTTAAATCTTTCTACCATGCCGTCTGATTGTGGATGCAACGCAGTTGTTCGGGTTTTCCTAATACCCAGTGTTTTGCACAGCTCCTGAAACACAACTGATTCGAAGTTCCTTCCTTGGTCAGAATGTAGCTCTATAGGTGCACCATATCTCGCCACCCAATTGTTGGTGAATACTTCGGCTATAGTTTCTGCTTCTTGATTTGGAATCGGGTACACCTCCGGCCATTTGCTGAAGTAATCCATGACTACCAGTACATATTTGTTTCCAAGTTTGCTAGTAGGAAATGGCCCAGCTACATCCATGGCAATTCTCTCAAATGGTGCTCCTGAGTTGTATTGTTTCATCAGCCCATGACTCCTGGATTTGGGACCCTTAGCCTTTATGCACACGTCGCAGTTCGCAATCCACTCAACAACTGTCTGACGGCAGCCGACCCAATAAAACCTCTTCTTGATTTTCTCTACCGTCTTTGTTACTCCAAGATGACCTCCACTTGGACCATTGTGTAGTTCATTTAACACATCCGGTATTCTTTTCCTTGGAACAACTATCAATGTTTTAGAACTTTGACCATCTTCACTCTCCCAAACACGATGTAGGCAACCATTTACCAATTGCAAACTATTCCACTGTGCCCAATATGATTTGGCAACAGGACTTTCTGCTGACATCTCTTCTTTTGATGGTCGTTCATTTTGCTCCAAACCGATCATTACACGTGCCAGATCTGGATCTTCTAGCTGACACTTCCTTAATTGTTCCGCATCCCATTCGTCTGTGGATGTTATTGTCATTCGCCGAACATTTACGACGACTCCCTTCCGCTCAGCTCTGGAGGAATTCTTTCGTTCGAGGTTACATGGTTTTCGCAATACGGCATCAGTATTTCCTTGTATGGTTCCTTTCTGGCGATCTATTAATTTGGACATTTGCTCATGCCCGTCAACCTTGCGCTTTCGCTTGTCCACAGTGCTGAAATTACTGGAGCCCTTGCTACAATGACGTGCTATGTGTCCTGTTTTCCTGCACCTGAAGCATTTCACAGCTCTATTCCTCTTTTTCTGCAATTCATTCAACACCTCCAATATCTTGCTTAGTAAGTCTGGCGTTTCCACTTCCACACGATGAGCCTTGTAAGTGGGCTTGCTTAATAGAGATGCCGTTTCCTGTGTCAAAGCATATGAGACCGTTTCAGCGAAAGTTCCTTTTGGGTGTGCATAGGTAGCCCGCTTCGTTTCAATATCTCGTATTCCATTGATGAAGCTTTGAATTTTCATTCTTTCGATGAATTCTTGAGGTGCTCCTGCGTTTGCCAAATGAGCTAGCCTCTCAATCTCAGAAGAAAATTCTTGTAACGTCTCATTTGGTTTCTGGAAGCGATTCTGCAACTCCATTTGATATATCTGCTTCCTGTGCTCGCTACCATAACGTCTTTCAATGGCACCCATAATTGCGTCATAGCTGTTCCTTTCGCCCTCGCTAACAGTCTGTAATATTTCTGCTGCAGGTCCTTTCAATGCTACGAACAGGGCAGCGACTTTGTCCTCCGCACTCCAATTATTTACAACTGCCGTTTTCTCAAATTGTAGCTTGAATACTTGAAATGGACCACTTCCATCAAACGACGGAGGTTTTATCTTCTGTGTAGCAGTTGAAGCGTCTGGACGACTTAGTTGAATATCCTGAAGACGGGCTTTCAATGCTTTTACATCGTCCTCTAATTTTTCTTGTCTTTCTTCAAGGACCTCCTTAACTTGTATAATTTTTGCATCCTGTGCCTTGAATTGTAAGGACATGCGTTCTTCTTGTGCCTCCAACTGAGCCGCAATGCCGGACACCTGTGATGAAAGTACTGACTGTTGCAATTCCATTTTTGACGTTATCTGTGCCTGTTGTTCTTCGATTTTTGTCGATATCTGTGCCTGTTGATCTTCCATTTTTGCCGATATCTGTGCCTGTTGTTCTTCCATTTTTGCCGATATCTGTGCCTGTTGTTCTTCCATTTTTTTCGACATTTGTGTCAGCACAGCCAATATCGAGTTCATGTCTACGTTTGCTACTGACTGTGGAGCCTCTTCCTTCTGGGTTTCTTCCTTTTGCACCTCTTCCACATCATCGTTGAAATCAAACTCATCTACATTAATGTTATATGCTTCCATAGCTACTCTTAACCTTGCCTGTAGTTCAATTTTATTGCCGGTGGTACTCAGGTTTCTCTTTTCTAACTCCCTTTTAAGTTCTTGGATTTTCAGATCATTTAACTTTGCCATTATTCTTATTTCGTTATCCTTGTCTCGTTATCCTTGTTTCCTTATCCTTGATTCGTTATCCTTGATTCGTTATCCTTGCTTCGTTATCCTTGGTCCTGGAATTTATTTAACAATTCCAATTCTGACACCAATTGTTACGTATTTGTCGATAGCTCGATTATTTCTATAGGGTTCGTATCACTAAATTGTTAAATAAAAGTCTTTATTTACTTCTTAATTCACACCGCTTTATTTCACGACTAAAAAGTCTACACTTGTTTTACTTGACTTGATGTTAACACTTCTACGGTTAAATTACGACTGACTCTGGAGCGCCTGCTCGCCGCCTTATATAGTCTGTCAAACGCAATCTGGAAAATTCTGGCAACACTGGAAATTATCTGGTATCTTCTTCTAGTTCTGGCACTTTCCCTAGAGATGTGTTCAATCATTTTAGTGATGTAAGTGGAGAACCGATTATATTCGCCACAATACAGTGAAATGGCTCTGGGATGCGTAGTCGAAATTCGATAAAAAAAAAGACGATAAGTCATCGATAAATATCAAAATCCGGGACAGATTGGTATGGTGGCGACTTCCGGGGGTACAGATTGGTATGGCGGCCGGATGTGGTTGTTGTAAGAAACCAGGGACTATAATGACAAGGTCGTAGCAATCAAGACAGAAACGCAATTCCGGAATTGGGAATTGAAAAAACCAATTCATAATTCCGAAAAGAATTTAAGGCTGAGTTCCTAAAACGCAATTCCCGGTGATAGCGTAAACGCCAGGTATTCCACGAATAACATGTGCAAGAATGTAAAATCAACAACCTACAAAACAGAAAGAAGAAGAGCAACTTCTATTGCTTTCACCATCGTTATTGGGCCATAACAGCAACCCTGAAATCAGCTGAGCACAGCTGTTCGACCTTTTTAACACACATCCCAGAGTCAAGTCACTTGTATCCATTCACAATGGACGCAAGTCCGAAACGGAGTGTCATCGATAGAGAAATGTAAAAGAATTTGACAGCTCGTCACCAACGCAAATACTAGTGTACGTGAGTTTGTGAGATAAGTTAACAAAAACAAAATGCTAGTTTTCGTGTGTTTTTGAAGAAGAGGAAGCAGTCAACTCATGACATAAGATAACCTTTATATTTGGATCATGATAAAACCGGATGTGAAATTAAATTGGAAATCTATTGTGAACGTGACCAGTTAACCTTAACAAGAAGAAGACACATAGCGTCAGTCAAGAATTTTCTTCCTCTTATCAGCTGTGCTGAAAACGCGAGTAAATGCAACTTTTTAGTAAAATTTTTTATGTAAAATCATTAGAAATGGAAGTAAATCCTATAACAGTTATGCTGGTTTATATGGACAGTAAAGGTGATCGATTATTATTTCGTTATCCATACGAAAACGTGCAAAAAGGTAAGTTGTTATAACGGAATAAAAATTCTGTTATTCCTATATATATCATACTCGCACACATCTACATTCATTTGCGACGCAGATAAGCCGCCGCCATCACATGGCATGTCCCTAGCGATATCGGTGCCGGTTTTGAATAACCCACCATTGATAGATTTGCCAATGAGTGGCTCCACCACATCGTTGGTCTCACAGGTATCTCTTGATTCGCGCAGGAAACGAAATCCATATGCTATCAACAGTACCGATGAGCTGTTTCAGACCGTGCCGCCTGCAAATCTTCCCCTGCCCAGCACCATATTTGGTAGTTGTAATAATAACACGTGCAATATGGTGGTGCCGAAAGGTCAATGGGATGGTTTCACCGATGAAGTGCTAAGCACACTCTTCGCAGTCAAGCAACAATTGTGCAATCAAAAATTAGAATTGAAAGTAAATGACGTACGTTTTGTGTCGCATCCAACTCTAATACCACGCAACGAACAGCCTGCGGGGCTTCCAGGCAGTGGTTGTAGTAGTGCGAATAGCTCACAAAATGCCGTAAACACGTCGGCAAATCGTTCCCATGAATCCGAACGTTGCAGTTTTGTCATAACGGGCCAAGGGGTGACACATCAGCAACAACAGCAGCAGCAGCAGCACACAACGACTGTGACAGCAGGTGTTGGCGGTGGCGTGATCACGACTACGACCACAACAAATGCTGTATCACACACTCTTACGACACAACCGAAATCCCAACCACAACAAATGCTTATTAACATAGTTTTCGCTTTGCATGCCCAAGCTAGTTATTCCATAGTCAAATGCTACTATGAGTTGAGCAAGCGTCTTGGCTTGGCTTTGCGTGTCGAAGAGCAACGTACTGGATATTGCACCGACGAAACGATACTTATGGCGCGTACACATGATGAACTTTCGCCACAGCAACAACCGCTAGAGCGCACATTCGAAGCCATTATAGAGCGTTCGAGTTTAGCTCAAGCACTCAAGTCTATCTATCATGATTTGTGTACCACCGGTTTGCTGAATACAACACTCAATCAATATTTGACTGTGAGTTTTTGCCTGCCACAAAAGGCGCATCAGCTACATAAGAAGGGTAGCATGGTTGATCCGGAGGTTATCGATCGTTGTTTGCGTGCGCTCAAACCCTATCACGGCATGCTGCTGGTGGACTACGCTGAACTGTTGGATTGTGTGCCACCGCGTGCGGCGCGTATGCTACTGCAGCTCGTCGAAATCTACACACCATTAATGAGTTTGCAAATGTTGGCTTCCGAAGCAGATATGAGTATTGAACATGTTTACAAAATCGTTTCACATTTGGTGTATTGGGGTAAAGCGACTATTATTTATCCACTTTGCGAAACAAATGTTTATGTGATAGCGCCAGATGCACCACTACACACCAAATCGCATTTGGTTGAGAAATTCTCAGCGCGTTTTGCTGGCATGTCACTATTCGATGCCATTTCGAACTTTTCGCGACCCACATCGATTGGCCATCTCACAACACCACTGCAACAGTCGGCGCGTCAGGGTATGTTGGCCCAAATGGTGGTGTGGATGTTGCAGCATCATCTGCTCATGCAATTGCACACGTATGTACAATTTATGCCCAGCGATTTGGATGATTTCTATGGTGGTGTGAGTACTATGAATGTGGCTGATAGTGATTGTTCGGGTTATGGTGATGGGGATGGTGAAGGTAATGGTGATGACGTTGTTGCTGTACATGAACATAAAGCATCTATGATGGCTGATTTGCTGCATAGTATGCCGCATGCGCACAATTCAATGGGCCGTGCTATGGGCAACACGAATGAACTGATGGTATCGCCAATGAGTAGGAGCATATGCGTTAGCGAGGATGAGCTGTAAGTTTTATTATTTATTTTTTTAATGCATAACTAAGTGATTTGGCTAATAATCTAACAATTATATATATTTTAGCAATGCTGACTCTTTACTCTCATGCACCAGTCAGCCGCTGCCAGTACCGCATACAAGTCGACGTTCGATTTCCGAGGATCCATATTCGGGTGGCTGTTCAACGGCTTCTGATAATATTGCTGCACATCCTTCCTCTAGTCATAAATCAAATTTTAGGTAAGATGCATTTAAATTTGTATATTTTCGCTTTTCATCAAATTTCAATTTTTAACAAAAAAATTTTTTTTTTCCACAATACGTATGTAGCATGACTGCTTCCATGAGCACAGAGAATTGTGATAGCATTGCCTCAATTGAGGATGAAGAAAAAATCAAAGAGCTATTATCTGTTTTCAGTGAAGCCGATCGCATGGCTATAAGACGCATACCAGCCTCGGCGAATATCGATGATCTTTCGCTTATGGTAAAACTATATCAGGCGGGTTATTTCAAAAGTGAACATCATCTCGAAGAGATTATGTATTTTCAAAGTTTACGCCCAGCTGAACTGTTACAATTGTTGGATAAATTTCGTGATGTTTTGATAATCTATGAGACTGAGGATCCCGCTATTGCGTCGATGTATAATAATAAATGATAACAAGGATAATAAGCACAACAACTACAATCAAACACTACAAGAAAAGGCAACAAATGTGATGTGAAATTATTTAAGCTTTATATTTGAATGGCTAGAACTTTAGAGCAACAGGTAATCGCTTCATTTTTGTATTTACTTTTAAGTACACATACATATGTATATATTTACTTGTATATACATAGTTTTTGAAATCGCATTAGATTGCATGTACATACATAGTCAAGCTTCATATCTTGATTTAAATCGACTAATCGAGCATTTCTTTTAAACCATCATGTGATAAAGTTCATTGAAACATCTATTAATAGTATATCTATTAAGATCGAACTGATAATTTTTGGTCAATAGCTACTTTTGGAAAGTTTACTGCTAACAGAGCCAGTAACCCAGTCAGAACACTACTCGTCATATAACGCGTTATATAACGCACAGCTATAACGCAAAAATGTGTTAGTTCGCCATACAACGAATGCGTTAGTTTTGTTCTAGCATCGGGAGAAATCTAACGCACTCACCGCTGTACGTGTGCACATGTATATGACTTTCATCTCTTTCTAGCAAATGCATATTCGGATACATATATCTCACTCACTCACGTTAGGAATAACGAACCAAAATGTTAGCTCTAATCGTTAGGGCTAACATGGAAATGTGTTAGACTTACCACGTTAGGGCTAATGAACAAATACGTTAGACATAACAAGTTATGGCTAACGTAGAAATGAGTTAGCCATAACACGTTATGGCTAACGCTAAAATGAGTTAGGCATAACAGTTTTCATTTTAGCTTTAAAATTTTTATTTATTGTATTGTTACAATTATATACATAAATATAAATAAAGCAAATAGCTTAAATAACTCCATGACCATCCCCATTCGAACATTCCAGACTTTTTGATTCCATTTTTAGTCCAGCTGACCGTTTAGTTGGAGGCTCATCAGTGGACACCTCTTCTGAATTCTTGGTTCTGAAATACATAAATAATTTCATTAATACGTACATATTTGATATATGTACATGATTCTAAATTATTTATTACCATTTGCAGCTGATTTTGAGATCTTAAATAAAATATTTTTACATTTACCGCACCGATTTCACGTACTATAAAATCACAATTAAAATGACGCCGTTTGAGATTTCGTTTCTACTTCTTCCGTTATTCTTTTCGCAGCCAACTTTGTTGATTTTTGAACAATCTGTGCTCTCGCTCTAACATATTGCTCATTATACATATAGGCATACCATGTTAGCGCTAACGTAGATATGAGTTAGGCATAACATGTTATTGCTAACGGCGAAAAGCGTTAAGAATACCATGTTTGTGAAAAGAGAGTGAGAAAGAATGAAGAAAGAATAAAAATTTAAATTTTGAAAAGAGCTTTTCGGCCGATGAAAAATAAAAGGCAAATTTATATTCCCTTCATTCTACGCGTTTCGACGGCATTCTCGTCTTCATCAGGGAGTCTAATTTTTTATTTGAAAAGACATTAAAAAAATATATACACAACATATTACAACGAAATTAAAATAAAAATATTACAAATAGATTGATGAATTGCAGCTCATTCCAAAATAACTAGAATTAATATTAATTTTAATTTAAATTTGATATATATGGAAATTTTTATTGACTTATTTAATCTACCATGTCCCTAATTCCGTCAACAAGTTTATACCAGAGACCAAATTTAACCGTTAACACTTACATACATATTTCCTTCTGTTGCCGTCTGCGTTCAGCTTTACTAACAATAACGAATGTATAGTTTCGAGATTGTATCGCCTCTCACTTAAAATGAAATTAAGGGCGGAAAAGGCTCTTTCTACGCATAATTGAGAGGCCGGTGTAGCTAGTGCAACGAGTGCCAATTCAAGTATATGTGGCGATTTATATTGCAGGCGTGCAAAAAAAAAATTCAAAATGTAATCAGCGAAATATGGCTGTTAGAAATGAAGAAATATCTTCCACAGTTTCACGTTCCTTTTTTAAAATTCGCAGGATCGCCAATTGTAGCTAATCAAATTGTAGCTAGGTATATATATATATATATACCTCAGTGAAATAGTTATATGTGCATGGAATAATATTTTATAAAAATTATAAAAAACTAAAGTTATATTTTTTTAAATATTATTTTTTACATATATGACTAGATATGAACTAATACAATAGCAAATGAATTTGTCTTTATTTACTGGTGATTTTAGTTTAATTTTTATTTAATTTTCCCTTAGGAAAAAATTATATGTGCGTCAAAGGATTTTTAACATGTATGTGGCTAGATAACAATATTTTATAAATTCTAATAATTTATATGCTTCCCTTTCTTCAACTGAACCTGGGTCAATCTCCTTGGCATGGACTCTACCAATTTTTGTAAGGTTTGGATGCTTATTTCGTCCCATTCCTTTACCAACGTTTCTTTAAGCTGCTTCATGGTCTGAAACTGTCTACCATTCTTATAAACCTTAGCCGAGAGTATTCCCCACAGGTCCTCAATGGGGTTGAGATCAGGACTGATGGCTGGCCAAACCAACAAAGGGATGTTTCTGGACGATAAAAAATATTTTGTTGTACGAGCGGTGTGGATTGGGGCGTTGTCCTGTTGAAATATCCACTCATTTCCATAAACTTCTTCAGCAAATTGAATAAGGACATTGTCCAATAACTCAATGTACATTTGGGAATTGGTTTTGCATGGGATGAAACAGAGTGGAGATTTTCCAGCATACCTAAAAGCCCCCCAAACCATTAACGAGCCGCCACCATGGTTTCGCTTAAGACGATTCTGCCTCGGGTGTCTTAAGTCGCGCCAATATTTTTGACAGCCATCGGGACCATCCAAATTAAACTTTTTCTCATCGCTGAATACAACTTTTTGGAACTCTGTATCCCAGAACTGATATTTATCGGCGAAGGCCAAACGGGATGTCATATGTCTTTTTAAAAGCATAGGTTGAGATACTCGCGCAGTATATGTGACATTTTTGTTTTGGGATAATATTTGGTGGACTCGTCTCCTTGTTACCTTAAGATTAAGATGGGCTTGAATTTCACTGCAACTCATACCTTTTTCAACAGCTAGACGCCGAATTGTTCGCTTACAACGTTCATCAATCTCTGATTTTCTGCCAGTGCGTTTGGTAGTCCCATATTTTTCCGGGTTTTTTAGGAAATTAGTAATCGTATTTCTATGGCGTCCCAATTTCGTTGCAATTTCGACCAATGGCACACCACCATCCCTTTGTCCAATTATAAAACCGCGCTCTGTTTCTGTCAAGGTGGATCCGCGTGGCATTTTTTCTAAAAGTTGGAAATCACTCAATATCCGTTTGCAAAAAAATTTATATTTGCTTCACTTGCGATTTGTATGAATAAAGTTATTTTATCTTAATTATTGACATTTGAAGCAGGGAAAATGCGTTTTGCACATATACATTTTTCCTAAGAAAGGTTGCATATACCACAAGTTTTTATATACCGTATACATTATCAGCGGATTAAAACTAATCATTATATATAAACGAATTACCAAATATGTAATATAATATTTACATGCCCAAAGATAACTAAATAGTCTTAAATTAGAGAGATAAATTGAATTAATGAAGTGCACATATAAATATTTCAATGAGGTATATATATTATATTGAAGCCAAATATTTTAATTTAAAAGTAAAAATTATTTTATTTGTTTAAACAATGAACGTTTTAACAACTTCGGAAAACCAAGTGAAAATAATTTTAATTGTCTAAAATTTTCATTTTGAAAACTCAAATTTTCAAAAACAATTTATCTCTATATAATATTTTATATAAAACAAAGTTATAAATTGTTACAGTAATAATCATGCACCCTACACTAGTGTTTTGCTGTTTAACACGTTGGCTGCCAGTGTATCACCGGTGATCACGACGAAAAACCACCCCCAGGTGCCAGTGTATCACCGGTGATACACGCCTACGCGCTTAAAATTTAAACAACATTTTAAAATAAAAAAGCAGATGTTCGCGGGGTCATCACAGCTTAAAAGCATACTCAGATGCGTCGCCAGCGTCGCTTTTACTCTGGGTAAAAAATCCCGTTATAATGCAAAAATGCAAAAGTAATTTTGTTCCTGGCACCTGTGAGTGGTTTTTTATTGTGATCACCGGTGATACACTGGCAGCCAACGTGTTAATGATACGCGGCTATAGGTCAAGATAAAATTTTCAATGTCAGTGTGTATTCTATCAAGTTTATCGGAAACGGTCTACTCAGGGTTCCTTTCTCCCCACATACTGTAAACCATTTTCGTCAAATAACAGTAACATCAAGCTCTGAATTTTCATTTGACCCCATTTTTTTTTAACTAAATCGACTTCATGTCGTATGTTAATAATTTTTAATAAATTTTTTAATTTTCGAGCAGCTCATTATATTTGTTTGCCCAGTGGCGAAGGTGGCCTCATGTGCCAAGTCATTTTTGATGCCTTTGCAGGTCCACTGTACTCGGTCGCCATGTTATAAACGTTTGTTGGGTGCAGCTGTGCACCAGCGTCAAAACAGCACAAACTCACCAGTTCCAATATTAATTTCTTCTATATTCTTTAGTTAAAAATTCACTTAGTCTTATATTTTCAATTAGGATTTTTAGTCTTTATTTAAACAGTTTTTCTTATTTTAAGTTTCAGTTATTTCCACCTTATTTGCAAGCACGTTCCGTGCCGGTCCAACGATAGAATATGATTGAATTCGTAATGGCGGCCGGGCTTCTTGCCAAGTCGTACTCGCTATCCCTGTGCTCATGGTACTCGTTGCTTACAAAGTTAAAGCTTTTGAGTACATGAGCACAGCGCTGCATTTATCAACGAAAGTGGGACCGTTCACGCGGCACTACACAGCGTTTTTTTTCTTTATTTGTACGTTTTTTTAGCTACAGTAGAGACTACTGTGCAGTATTACTAAGGGACTACCTTTATTTTTGTAAAATCCGGTACATTAAAAATAATTTTGTTCATTTTGATTTTTTTTCATATATGCGGTTATTATTATAAAGTCCATTACAAATTTTATTTTTAGCAAATTATAAAAGTAAAATAATGCGGAAAATCAAGTGCTACGGATTTTTTTATTATTTACATTTTTTAAATGTATATTTTGCGTTAGAGCCTATCGCTTGTAGCATTTGTGGTTGATTTTTGAGAAAGTTATAGAATTCCAGACATGTCATTTTAATATTGTACCTTACGTACAAAATGCATTTCAATGTTTCAATTCGTAATTGTGACTTATCATCGGACCAGATATCTTTGATCAAAGAAAAAATTCTCTCGACCGTAGCTGATGTGCCAGGCAAACAGAGAATATAGGAAACAATAGTTAGTATGTGCTGGTGTGGTATATGATTTTTTGCAAAATATTGAAAGATTTCCACCCAACGTTGGTCGGTTGCAGTTTTGTTTCCTTTCCAAGACTGGATCTTTTCTGCAATAACGTATCTTTTTAGAAAAGTGGTTTGATCAAATAATTCAGTGTCGTTCGATTCAATATTGAAACGATGTTTTGATGCAATGAATTTGGCAGAAGTTTGAATAGACTCCCAATCTGGAATCCTCTCAAGTGCAGACCAAGCGAATATCTTTAAGTGCTCAAAGTGAACGGTCCACTTTTGGATGTAGTCAATACATTCCGCTAAAAATAAAAATAAAATAAACAATTGCCATTGGAAAATAGATGGATTATAAAAACCATAAAACGGACGGGTCGTCATCAAAACTAGTTCTTTTGTAATGTTTTCTTCATCGACTGCTTTATCAATTTCATTTTGAACGACAGTAGACAAAAAATCATTGTCTTTTCGTGATTCAAGCGATTCTACGAATGTTGTAAGGGTTTGTGCAACTTCCATGGCTGAGACGGAATCGGATTCAATTAGTTTAACCGTTCGATTAAAGAGTGCTGCCTAAATAAATTGTGTAAAAATGTATGTAATATATAAAAGTGATATGAAACAAGTTAAATCTACCTGATCCCGCAAAAAAAGAAGCCAAATTTTCGCCATCGGATCTTTAAAAAACGTTTTCAAAATGTTTGGGCTACACTCTTCTTGAAGAAAATATTCTTTTAAACCGTCAAAAATTCTCAAAATTCCATCTATAGCTGACAGTAGGCCCAAAAATCGAGTTTTAGAGTAGCCCAAAATTTTTTGGTACTCAACATCGACGGAATCGCAAAATGCTTTAAGTTTCGAAACTCTCACAGTGAACAAATAAAAATGTGAGTATATTTTTACAATAATGCATTCTACGTCAATCGGCATTTTATCGAAAGCTTTTTTTTAAAGCATTGTGTACTATATGTGCACAACACCCAACGCCAATTATTCCAGGGTAGAGCACATTCAATTTGTAAAATGCGTTATCAGATCCACTGCGCTGACAATTTCCAAAATTATTTGGTGCGTTATCTGCACAGAAAGCAGCAATTTTGCTTTTTAGATTGAACTTTTCGATTGCATTATTCAACATATTTACTATAATATCTGAACTTTCACCGCCTTCAGATGACAATTCGATAATTTTAATTTCCACTCCTTTATTTACCGAAAAATATCGGATAAGAACGGGAAACATTTTAATGTTACCATGATTAGACGCGTCTGTAATTAAAGTGACGAAATTGATGTCCGGCAAGTCGTTTTGTAATTCTTGGCAAACATACGGTGCAATCACATTAGTAACGATGCTCTCACATTTGGTGCGAGCGCAATGAAACTTTACCATAGAAAAACAGCTTCGAATAATTTTGGACGAACAATCGGTGGAACGAAAACTGAGATTAGATTGTATTACGTGGTATGCCCAGACGCCTTCACAAGCTGCAATTTCTAAATCAGACTTAGCCAATGTAGCACTTTTAAAGTATTCCGTCAATGAATGAGAGGACGATGCTAATTTTAATGCATTTTGGTGATGCATTGACCTTATATGCGATTCAATATCTGATTTGCCACCGTGAGCAATATTGAAGTCTTTTGTACACACATCGCATCGCACATCACTATCACCTATTGTTTTTTTAATAAATAAATATTTTTCTTTTAAGTTTTCGTTGAAAACATTCACTCCACGCTTTCTTGACATGTTGCACTTTTTGATTTGAGCTAGTGATGGGGAAGTCATCGATATTTTCGATAAAATAAAGCAAGGCGAATTTAACAAGGTGGCGTCACTAGCATATATGTAAGTTTCCCATGTGGCCATGTATTTTGTTTTTGTAAAATTTTCATACATCTGAATATTTCGGTACATTTGCTTGTACCCAAAGCTTCATTTCGGTACACGGTACTGAACCAAAAATTTAGGTATCGTACCGGTATTTAGGTACAGGTGGTCACCTTAAGTATTACCCTCCCATCCAAGTAGCTCACTTACCTCGTCCCATGCATCTATATCCGTTTTCATCAATACTTCTGCCGAGCTTGACGTACAAGCTGTTTTCTGAGAATCCTCTTCCTCACATCAAAAATTCTTCGCGGCATCTAATTCTTTTTTCTTTCGGGACATAGTCAATAATTTCGTCCGCGGAAAAGTCTTTGTCAGACATTTTTAAAGACCGCTATAACAATAATTATTTTAGTGACTAATAACGTTAAATAAATTACATAAGAACATAAAACATGCAATTAAAATGTGTTTCAAAACGTCCGCTGAGTCATAGACGATTACGCCCACTTCTTCGGGCCAGCGTCAATTTGCTCCACTCCTTTGCATGGTTTAAACTTCGTATTTCTTTGCTGACTGGTCATCTATTATATCCATTATTATTCCGTGAAATTTTTCCGTTTCGTATATTATGAGTACGTAATCTCCAAATGCGATCGGCTTTTAACGATTTTTTGGTATTTTGCTGTAAAATGAAATTACTTTTTTATAATTTACCTTATTTCATTTTCATTTTTCATTTCGATATTTATTTAAATTAGTACAATAAGATCTTAAACGATCTTTTATAGTACAACAGATGATATACAAACAAGTAACAAAAATAAAAATTAACCAAATAATACATATCTTAAGTTATATTAAAACTAAAATTAAAACTACATTTAAAAATAAACAAAAACAATACAGCCAAATAGTAACTTTTTGAATAAAGATAATAAGCAAAACTCAGCGCCTAACATGTCATTTATTATTTGTTTATATATCACGAAAAAACGAATATATAACGTTTTTGAAGTTGCTCTTATTCATCCTACTACGGATGTTACTAGGAATATAATTCCATATGCGGATAGCATTGACAAAAAACAGCCTTGCAGAGCTCAGATAATTATACCTAGGAACAATTAGGTCACTAACACGAACAGATTTTGTAAATTCCAATTTTTCATACAAGTAGGCAGGCACCCTTTCTTCCATTACCCTGTATAGAAGAATACAGTTTCTTGCTTTGAAGTAATCTTGGATTTCACAGCCTAAGAGACGCTTTTTCCACTCAGATATATGATCGAACTTCGCTAACCCAAAGACGTAACGTGTTATATGGTTAAATACTACTTCAATTTTATGTGCAGATGTGGAACTTAGCTTGCTGTAAACACACTCTGAGTAGCAAATTATAGGTAATATTAATTGTATAGCAAGCAGTCGTCGTATTCCAACTGGGGTAAATGACGCTGATATTCTCAAATTACGCAGAACATGGTAGACTTTACTAACAACAACATTAACATGATCATCGCACGATAGACTGGAGTTTATAACAAAGCCAAGATTCGTTACCTTAGAGACATATTTAAGAGGCATGCCGTTAACATAGAGACAAGGAAGTTCTAACATATTTATAGACTTTTTGGCTATAGGCATCACATACGATTTTTTACTGTTTAGACAAAGACTGTTCTCAGACGCCCACAATGCAATAGAAGAAAGATCACTATTAAAATTAGCGCATAGCTGAGAGATTTGACTGTGCATACCAGACATATATAATTGCACATCATCAGCATATGCGTGCATTTGAGCAAAACGACAGGTTTTAAAAATATCATTCACAAATAAAGTAAATAACAACGGACCCAGTATTGAACCTTGTGGCACTCCGGTTACCAATCGTTTAATATTAGAGTTCTCAGACCCCACCTTCACACGCTGCACTCTGTGTTTTAAATAACTCCTCATTAGCTTAATAGCAGCACCGTCAAAACCAAAATAAACTTCTAACTTCCTGCAGAGAAGCTCATGATTCACGGAATCAAATGCTTTTGAAAAGTCTAATAGGCACAGCAGTGTAACTTGATTGCAGTCATAAGGTATTCGTATGTCATCCAAAATTTTAATAATAGCATTGGAACAACTATGCTTTGTTCTAAAACCTGACTGGAAGGGGGAAAGTAGATTATTTTTATTAATATACGCTTGTATTTGCTCTGATAACAGTGATTCAAAAGCTTTTGACAGGGTAGGAAGAATACTTATAGGACGAAAATCACACGGACGAACAGCATTACTATTTTTGGCAATCGGCAGCACAGTCGCAATCTTCCACGCATCCGGAAAGCTTGATGTTGTAATGCAGTGATTCATAACATGAGTGAGAGTTGGCAGTATTTGTGGCAAAATTATCTTAATAAACTTAATCGGAATCCCATCCGCACCAACCGCATTAGAACGAATTTTATAAACACACCTTACCACATCAAGCTCAGTAACTGCACAAAATTGAAACTTTTCACAGGCAGACCAGTTCCCACACGAAGGCAGAGGGGAGGAAATTAAGGATTGGGAAGTAGAAGCACTGGACGGTATATTAACAAATGCGTCACTAAGCTCATTAGGATCAAGAGAACACTCAGGACTTTTTTTTAACATAAACACGAAGGCTTTTCAAATTACGCCACAATACATTATTCGGAAGATCTGAACTTAGTTTTTTGGCAAAAAACTTACGTTTTTCCCGCTTCACAAAGCAGTTAACTTCATTCCTAATAGCTTTATATGCACACCAGTTAGAGTCAGTTCGAACCTTTTTCCAGATGGAATATGCTTTATTTCGCTTTCTTATCATAGTACGAATAGATCGATTAAACCACGGACATGAAGGTAATCTGCTTTGATTAGAGCGCATCGGGACATGGCCATTATAGGTATTTAGCACGATATTATTTAAAAAATTAAGCTTGTCATTTACAGATGTCAAGCTCCAGCAAGCAGTCCAGTCAATACTGTTTAAGGCATTTGTCAGTTCACTAATATTAAGCAAGCGATAGTCAGGAATATTGCACGTGGATGAATATAAATTTCGGTTGTCAAAAATAAAATCAAAAGCACAGTGGATTAAATCATGATCAGAGATAAACGACATTTGGTCAAATTTCAGAACAGTGGACACATCAGATACAATGAAATAATCCAAAAGACTGGGACAACAATTATTACCAAATCTAGTAGGGACAGATCTGTTGACTATAGACAAACCAACGCCAGACACATCATCTAACAGACGGTGATACCGACTGTGATACGAGGCGAGTTTTTAAGTATTTCCTACAGTATATGGCCACTCCACCGCCATTCTTGATCATCCTATCATTTCGATATAAACTGTAGTTCTTAATTTCATAGTGCCCATCTAACACGTCATGCTTAAACCATGTCTCAGAGACACATATAACATCAACCGGAGAGAATTCAAATGCGCTCCTAACCTGATCCATCTTTCCACTGTTAAGACTGCGGGCATTAAAATGCACAACATTGAAACCTTTCTGCCGACCACACAACACATTTAGCAGCGCAAGACTATTATTGTCAACACTAGTCATATTGTTTTTTACCATTGTTATTAGAGAAGAGAAAAAGAGCAACTTCAAAAGGGTATGTCAAAAGTGTGATACAAAAGAAGAAATAGACACCGAGTTTAGCTATCAATAAAGCACAGGTAACTGAAGTCAAATACATAACAATTAACATACTAACGAAATGGCAGCAAATCATCTTCACTTGTAATTTTGATTTTTTGGGGCAAGTCATCATCCGCATTAGTGCTTCTTACATAAACCGTCCCTCTAATAGTGAATACCGCAACCAGCTTACCATCACGGCGCAACTTTGTAGCCTCCTGCAGCAAATGTCTGTTTTCTCGCGTCAGGCTCTCATAGATTTGGAAAAACCCATCATATCCAAGTGGAGTAAAAGGAGTGGCAGATTTTACTTTTTTCCTATGCTCTCCAAAAGCGCGCAGGGTGCGATTACGATCAACTGGAGAATGAAATTTTATAATGATCGCACCATTCCGTGTGTTACTTGACGCCTTCGTTCGAAAAATGTCTCTGATTTGAGGTGCATGGAAGTCTATCGACAAGCACACTTGATTGAAGAGGCTTTTCAGGTTCTCCCCCTCATAATAAGGAATGCCAAAAGCAACGGCGTCAGCAGAAATGTCAGAAGCAGCATTCCGTTTAGCCACTTCGTCCTTTAGTAAGGCGATCTCCTCATTAGCTTTACGTGCATTTGACTCCAGTTCAGTAATACGCACAGATGATTCCACGGCTGCAGCTTTGAGCTCGACAATCTGGGCAGATGACTCCAGAACTGCGGTGGTGAGCTTAGAGAGCTCATCATTCAACCGATCAACAAGCTTTCTCTCCACTTCAATTATTTTTATTGATATGCTTTCAAACAAATTTCGCATCTCGATACTGTGCAGCCGCATACTCTCCTCTAAAACTTTTAGTTTGGCAAACACCCCAGTAATATTTACCTCATCCTCCAATTTAGCTGTTTTTGCCGATTTAGAGGGAGATCCCTTGCTGCTACGGCGCTTAAGACTAGCGTTGGTAGTAGCCGAACCTGGGGACATCGTACAGGAATTCTCACGAGTGCACGTAACAGTAAGAAAAACGTTAAGTAAAAAAAGAAAATGGACGGATGGTCACCTTATAAATTGCTAGGAAGATGGTAACTCTGCTTTCTGGCGATTATCTGACGTTCCTCTTTTCTTTTCTCTTTATATCGTTGGCGCTATAAGTACCACCCACACAATTACAAGCAGGCGCAGTATGTATGTTTGGCTCAAAATATGTATGTATGTATGTATGTGTGTGATGGCCAAGATTTAAACATTTAAGCATTAATATCACAGCGCAGCTTAAGAAAACACCAACTATCAACCAGACTTCAAGCACTATACTTCAAGCAACACGAATACGTCCAGATCCACCAAACTAGGTTTAATAATATAAGCAAAACTCTCAAAACTTTTTATCATTTATGAGCAGCAGTATTTTCTGCATGTGTGATGAACAGCGTTATTGATTAATTTTTATGTAAATCGAATCGTAATCTCGTCTACAAATGAATTGATGAATTGAAGCTCGTTCTCAATTGCGTTCCTAAAAAAATTAAAATAACCACAATAATTACTATATATTTTAATTAAAATTTGTTATATGTATAGTTAGACAAAAAAGTTTACATACACCTACCTTCTTTCAGTAACTACGCCGTTAAACGTTTCAAATTAAGAAAAATTTGTGTTTTTTTATTTTTATTTCAAAGAAGACATTTTTAACATTAGGGAGAGCTCAAAAAAGTATGTTTTTTCTTTTATAAAATGGCAAAACAAATACAGAAACAAAAAAATTAGCAGAATTCAAGCCAAAAAAGTTTACATACGGTTTTTTTAATTCATATAAAAATCAGTACCTAAAGTAATCTAGTATTTTGTGGGCCCGCCCTTCGCATCAATAATTACCTCCAGTCGTCGGCGCATACTCCGCACTAAATTTCTTGTGTCATTTTCGTTAATTTTGGCCCACTCAGTTGCGATAGCAGTTTTTAAAGATTCCTTGGATGAAATGTGATGTTTTCTAATCCGGATCTTCAATAAATTCCAGATATTCTCAATGGGGTTTATGTCTGGTGATTGTGGGGGCGTATGGAGTTGCTTGCAATTATACAATAGCCATTCTCGTACAAGATACGACGTGTGTTTGGGGTCGTTATCTTGTTGAAAAGCGAAGTTGCTGTAATTGAGCCCCAATTTCAACACTCTCGGACGCAAATTATTTCGCAAAATGCTGAGGTACATATGCTTGTCCATTTTGTCAGAAATAAAGACAAGTTCACCAACTCCACTTGCAGCCATACACCCCCAAACCATAACGTTTCCTCCCCCGTGCTTCACAGTTGGCAATAAATTTTTCTCAAGGAGTGCCTCGTTCGTTTTTCTCCATACTTTTCGTGCACCATCAGAGCCGAATATGTTAATTTTTGATTCGTCACTAAATACCACATTCTCCCAGAACGAAAGCGGTTTGTCAATATGTTGTTTAGCGAACTCTAACCTCTTTGCCTTGTTTACTTTACTTATATAAGGCTTACGACGTGCGACTCGTCCATTTAACCCGGCACTATTTAGGACATTCCTTATAGTTTGAGGATGCATTTTTTTTTTGGTACTCTTGCACACATCTTGCGTCAATTTCACAGCCGACATTCTGGGATTTTGGACGATAGCGGCCACAATATTGCGTTCTTCCCGGTGTGTTAAAATTTTTGGTCTGCCCGATCTATGTTTTGAATGCAAATTTCCATTTTTACCGTACGAATTTATAACAGTTTGTACGCTTGCATGGGACCTCCCAATAATTTTTCCGATTTCGCGTAAAGATTTGTTTTCCAAATATAATTTTAGTATTAATTTTCGCACTTCTAAAGATAACTCCTTACCACGACCCATTTTTACAAATTTTTTCGCTCTATGAATAAAAAATGACGGTTAAAACCATGCAGTGTCGGTGCGGGTTTTCATTAGATACGACAGGTAAAAAAAAGCAGAGTATTGGTACCAATTTTTAAGTAAAACTTTATACCCAATGTTAAGTGTATGTAAACTTTTTTGACGATTTTTTTTGATCTTTTTCTTTTAATCGCGAATGGAGCCACTATCATGGAGCTAAACAAGATTATGATAAATCGTCTGAAATGTACTATTTTTAAACTAGCTACTTAGTGGAAAAAAATAGAAAAACGGTCAAAATTAAGAGCATACCAATGTGTTTTTTGTATGAGGGAAGGGTGTATGTAAACTTTTTTGTCTAACTGTATATGGAAATGTCGCTAATTCCGTTAACAAGTTTATACCAGATGCCAAATTTAACCGTTGACACTTACATCCATCGTATTTAGTGATACGCTTGTTTTGGTGTTTTAACTGAATACTCAATTTATTGCAAAATGTTTTCCTTTTATACAAATCAAATTTGCACTTATATAAGTGAACGTACAATTCTCGTAATGCACAAGCACATACATGTGGAGCCGCAGTAATAAAATAAGACAACACTTTGTTTAACAAATTTATTTAAACGTTTTAAATTGCGAAATATAACAATGACAATTGATACGATGCTCGCTTGATGGCGATCGGTTTACAATAATTAATTCGAGATGACAAAAATAGTAAAACTAGCGTCGGGTCAGTCAAATCCCACATATGTACATACCCAGCAGGGCTTTCTCTTACGTGTAAATGCCCGCCCCGCTTCGCAGCGACGAAAAATTTTGTATGACATAATGAGATTGTATTTTTTAAATTTTAGACCTGATCATTGGTGAAACTGAACTATACCAGAAAATAATTTTTTTCACCCTAAAGCTTCATTTAAATTAGGTAATGATGGTATTTCTGTGGACATGTTTTAGACTTGTAAATAGAAAAGAGCAATACTGAGTACATATATAGGTTAAATCAATTTATTTTATTCAAGTTCTTTTGGATATACAACATTTTTTGTTTTTCCATCTTTGCTATAAATAAATAAGTTTTGCGGGTTTTCGACTCGTGAGCAAGCTACATAAAGTTGGCCGTGGTTAATTTTAATGTTTTCGACGTCTCTCTTTAATTCATTCAACAGTTTCATATTTTCCTCGTTCTGCAAAAAGATAGTTACATCATTTGTATAAGTATGGGATTTGAAAATATGAAAATTTCTTTTTTTCCCTTTATCATATTTTGTTTCTTATATTTTCTGTTAATTTTCCCTTTTCGTTTTCTTCTTACTCCCCTCTCCTCTCATCTTCTTCTTCCTATTTCACTTCCTAATCCTCTTGCTCCTTGGCTCCCTTTTCCGCCTCCTATTTCACTTACTCTTCTTTCTGTATTTTTTCTCTACCATATCCTCTTCACTTCTTCTCTTATCCCGGTCCTCTTTCTCTCTTGCTAATTCTGTCTTCTTTCCACTCCTCCCTATCCCTATATCCCTATACCTACGTATAACGCCATTTAAAATTTCTTAATTCCCTCCATTCAGAATCTATATCTTGAATATTTTTTACTAGGGCTCTAGGTACCCGGTGATCGTTTTTGTTTGAAGCCCGTTTGTTATTCAAATGCCCGTACAAACAAACGACTGTTCGAGCATTTGAACAACAATTGTTCGGGCTACTCTATTTTTTACTTTAAGAGTGAGTCGAAAAATGCTGCAATATGTATGTTTATTGTAAAAGACGGCGGCAGTAAAAGAAAATGACGAATTTATTTAAAGATATAAATGGCCGACGAAAAGTAGCACATTTGACTTTTGGCCGACGAAAAGTAGCAGTAATTATATACTGTTTTTACATTAAAATTGTTGTCAGCCAAAAGTCGATCTTGTTACTTTTCGTCAGGCACAAAAAGTCATATGCTAGTTTTCGTATGGTACGACGATTTGTACCCGTCCGGGTATACAAATTGAACAATTAGTCTCTTCATAGGACATGCTCGAACAAATGCGATCAATTCACTCCATATAAAGGGATGTAAAATTGTATTAGTCGCATGCTCCCTTGCGATTGATCCCGAACACGTCCCGGATTAATAGCATTTTTGCAGGGGGGGGGGGGGGGGTTAAGAAAAAAATTAAACACTTGAGGTCGGCGTATGTTGCGGAAAAGGGGAAAGTAGAAAATTATTATTTCGCAACTTGTTTCTTTATTTTGTCCCATTGATAAGCTACATCACCATCAGTTACGCAATACCTGCATATATTATCACGTATGTTACATGCGTATTTGTATGAGTCTTGCTCCTGCACTGGTAAGCGTGAAATTGTAGATGAAAGGAGTTGACTAAAATCTTCTTGTGGATTTGGAGTGCCAGCCAGTTCTTTTGATAGATAATTATGAAGAAGGCAACAAACTTTTACAAGAATGTCACATGTTTTTACTGAAACCTCAATAGGCCTGTGAAAAATTCGAAAATGTGCATCGAGCCTACCAAATGCCATTTCCACTGTCATTCGCGCTCTGCTCAATCTATAATTAAAGGCTTCTTGAGCAGTGCTTAGGTTTGAGCTGCGGTTGTACGCCTTCATTAAATGTCGGTTCAAACCAAAAATATCATCGCCGATGAAGTAGTAAGGGGTTTTAAATAATTGCCCCTTTAGAGGCTTATCCTTTGGTATGTTTATTTGGCCCCTTACTAATTTCTCATACAAGCTGCAATTTTTTAATGCCATTACATCGGACGCTACCAATACAGGAAGTACGTTATTCCGCAAAATTTTGCAGTGGCCCTCGTATTATTGGACCTACCAATTCGTCCCGGGTGTACTGCGACAAAATAATGTCAGCAGACTTGATGTCTTCAACAGATTTAAGTGGTAGCAGATTTAAATTATGTGTGTTTGGTAAAATTTTTTGGACCAATTTGTCCAAAATGACGCCTTGGTTTGCCGCCATCATTTTAAGTGTTGTAGTAAAATTTATTTTACACGCACATTCATTTATATACGAGTGCTGTAAAGCATTTTTTATACAAAAGGAACAAAAGTTACTCTAAAGCAAGGCTGTTAAACGAAAAAGTGTTGCTAAGTGAAAATGCAGCAAAACCTAAAATTGTCGTTCGAAACTTATATACATCCAAACGAAATATACTGCACATATATGTATATATGTAACTTATTAAGAGACTGTTTACTTTTGTTTTGTATTTATTTTCCGGTCAGCGTGTCTGAGCCGGTGAGTTCCCAAATTAAAACTAAAAACTTATCCATCTAATCTACTGATATTTATAGCTACATAAATCTAAATCTAAAGTCGCCGCAGTTGCTGCTGTTATTGCTGGTGGGAGCGACGCTGACTGCGCTGTGACTGAACTGTGATGTTTACGTGGAAAACACCTGCAACCTGTGTCGCTGGTGGGAACAGTGCTGGCCGTGCCTTACCTGCTATTATGATTTCTTAGAACCGTATGCAACTAAAGTGCACCTGCAGGTTGGTGTATTGCAGATTCGGGAATTTGAAATTGTTGACCATCGCTTGTGATGGGAATATGCCAGCTCAGCCATTATACTGTTGGCTTCGAGCTGCATGTGTTAACTCCTCCCCTTCTAAATGAAGGACGTCCTCGGACTTTTTTAGGTTATCAATGACAGCTTCTATATCTCGTTTTTGACGTCTTATGGTTTTCTTCTGACGTAGTTTGAGGATGAAGTAGCAACCAATCAAAATGGTGATAGTAACTAAACCTGATAGCACCGGCCACAATACAGTTCTTAGCTGAATTTTTTCAATGTATCTTAGGTTCTCCGCGCTAATTCGCCGGAGGTATGGTAGGCTCAATATTTCATGATGTTTGGTAATATTCAAAAGAGTTGTTGTTGCTGAATTTGGCAGCTTCTTCAATATGCTTAGTTTATTTTTGTAATAAGATCCATTAATTTGGACCTCGTCTTCAAAGGTGAGCAGGTAAGTACCGGTAACGGTTTTTTCAGAACCATCGTTTAATCTGATCACAGCGGTATTGTCATTGATAACTATTATACCCTCATCAACCACTGTAATTGGTTCAAGGTGGCTGGGGCGCGTACCGCAGTGAGCTACATTTCCTGAATGGAGTTGCTGTGCGCATGTTGTGCTATTCAGTTTTTTGCAGAATGTGGAAGTAAGTGCCGTAGTACAGTTTCCAAGGGCCAAAATCCGATTATCACAGTCAGCGATGTTGTTATCATTCCCAAAGTGCAGGACAGTTTCGTTATGTTGAACAGGAAGCAGGAAAATTCGCTTACATACTAATATAGGTTTAGGATATTTTATTAGAAAATATAAAAACTTATTATCTAACAGGACCTTAATGCTTGATACCTCCATTAAATCTGTTACAGTTGTGTTTGTAGAGTGCATGTTAGTTATATCTTTTATATCATCAAAATTTAATATTGAAGGGTTAATAACGCCAATCCTTGCAAGGGCAATGGTTGAAATCAAGGTTTCAATTTCGGAAATTAAAATTCTATTTCTGGCAAGCAATGTTTCATATAAATGTTCAGTGTCAATATGTTGCGCTTTTATGTTTTTTGTGATTATGTTCACTGTGTCTGTTAGCTTATTAATTTTTTCACGTACTACCGTATTTATTTCTATTTGCTTATTTTCAGAGTTAATTAGTTCTTGTTGTCGGAATTTCAGATTTTCAAAATCATCGAAGTCTGGTGTCCCTGCTATGACTTTCAAAGCTGTTCCTAAAATATTTATGCTTCGAGTTTGTCTGTGTTGAATATCAAACGTTGCCAAAAGTGTTTTTATATGTGTTATATCTGAGGCCAGTAACATTCTCATATGGGATGCAGGGAAAAGTTTCGTTAGTTTCTTTGTTTCTTCGGCTATTTCCATATACGTATCGATATTAGTTGTATGCTTTAGAAAGTTAACATCTTGCCAGATAGTTACAAATCCGTCCTGAATTGGTATGTAATTAGAGTTCGAGTAGTTTGTCAGTTTCGCTGCCGTCGACCCAATCAGAAGCATCACCAAAAGAATCCTGCAAATTTACGAAAGTTACTAATGATAAAACTATTTTATATTGTCCTTGTGGACCACCCTCCCTCTAATCAAGACTGTGGTCCCCAAGTCTGCCTCTACCCTTTCCTCTGTGTATAGAGGTGTAAGCTTATTACCTAATCTTTTGTTGGATTTAACCAACACACGTTCTCCCACATCAAACACCCTATTTTGTCTGGTGGGGTTATTCCTGTCTAACTGTGCTTGTTGGGCTTTAATTAATTTATCCTGTATCTCCTCTCGCAATTCCTGCGGCGAGTCGTGAATTATGTCAACGGGTTTTTTGTTTGTCACAGAATGGATTGTTCGATTATATTCAAATGTTGCCAATAATATAAGTTCGACCGTTTCGTCAATTTTCTTTTCCATTTTCAGACATCTCGCAATTTCCGCAAGTGTACTATGGAAACGCTCAACTTGACCGTTTGAGGTACTGTGCAGCGGAGGCGCATTCACAATATCGACATTAAACTGATTTTTCAACAGTGACCTTATCGTTTCGGAATTGAATGATGGCTCATTATCGCAGTAGACAGTCTTCGTACCCGGAAATATGTTCATTAATTGTAGAATTGGGCCTTTCAAATCCGCAATAGTGCGAGATAGTATGTGTTGAACCACCGCAAATTTAGAGAATTTATCAATACAAGTAAGGAAGTATTTTTTGTCTGTAGAAAAAATGTCGATATGCAGCATTTCTCCAGGATAGGTCGCTATTGGAGTTACCCCCAATGTCTGCTTACGAGGGTGCCTGTCGTATTTGGACTTGTTGCAAATTTTACAGTTTGCGACAATTTCGTTTGCGAGTTTGGTCATTTTTGGAAAATAGTAATCACAGAGGATCTGTTTTACGTTTTCTTGAGCCGCCCTGTGGGCTCGATTATGCTCGGCTGCAACTATCTCCCTTTGCTCGTCCTTGTTAACAATGTCCGACACCATGCGTTTACAGTGCCAAAACTTTGTTGCCGGAAAATATGTAACTAATTCATTTTGAATGATTGCCAATGTTGGCAGATCGCAATATATTGCGTTCACTACGTTTGGATTTACGACCACCTTAATCTCGTCAACAAGTGTCTTCCTGTCAGTGAACTGAATTTCGTGGCGAGTTTTTTTTCCGAAATATATGAAGTTCCGTCTCAAGTCAAGGCTCGCTTCCTCTAGAACAATCTGGTTTCGGAAACAATTGAGTGGTTTTTCTGTTGATTCTATTGTATGCGATAGCGAAATTTCGCTATGGATGGTAGCCAAGTCGGACTGCACGTCCTCTTCCAGGACATGGATGTTTTGTCGTGACAGTGCGTCAGCAACGTAATTCTCCTTACCAGGCTTATAAAATATTTGAGCGTTGTGCTCATCAATAAAAGCTTTCCAGCGCTTAATTTTGGCGTTTGGATTTCGGTCTGAAACCGCAAACGTGAGTGGCTGGTGATCTGTATAAATATTAAGATTTTTAACACCATAAAGGTAATTTCTAAGGCTCTTGAGAGCCCAGACAATCGCCAATAGCTCGCGCTCATTAGTAGCGAAGTTTTGTTCTCGATCTTTCAGGGTCCTAGAGATCATCGTTATTGGCCTCCCATCCTGAGATAGAACCGCCCCTATACCTAATGAAGAAGCATCCGTCGTTAGATCGAATGGCTTTTTAAAATCAGGGTAGGGTAATACAACATCCTCAGATGCCAAGACCTCCTTTAGTTTGTTAAAGGCCTGCAACTGTTTTTCATCCAATTTTATTTTAATTTTCTTGGATTGTGTGGCCTTAACTTTCCCGTTTTCTCCCTTAAGGATATCCGTCAAAGGCCTTGCTATTGTTGCAAAATCCTTAATAAAACACCTATAGTAACTTGCAAGTCCTAAGAAGGACCTGATATTAAACAATGTGGAGGGCTCCTCGTAGTTTCGAATTGCTTCGATCTTACTAGGACTCGTCTTAATACCATCCTTAGATACAACGAAACCCAAGTATTCCACACTTTGTTTGAAGAAGTGTGATTTTTCCCGTGAGACCCTCATATTTGCCTCGTATAATCTGCGCAAAACCCACTCAATATGTTCGACGTGTCTTTCTTCGTTTTCAGAAAAAATAATCACGTCGTCGACGTAAACGTAACAGCACTTTCCGATCTGTTCCCGAAGCACGTCGTCGATCGCTCTTTGAAAAATGCTAGGTGCATTCTTCAATCCAAAAGGAAGCCTACAGAACTCGTATTTCCCGTTGCCAACCGAAAAAGCGGTTTTTTCCCTATCCTTTTCGGCAAGTGCTATTTGGTGGAAGCCTGACTTGAGGTCAAGTGTTGTGAAATACTTGGCCTTTCCCAAGTTTGACAATATGGCCGTAATGTTGGGTATGGGGTATTTGTCGTCGATAGTTTTTCGGTTCAACTTTCTAAAGTCTATAACAAGGCGCTTTTTTGCATTGCCCTGACTATCCTTGCCCTTTTTATCCACGACCCAAATCGGGTTGTTGTATGGTGATCTAGATGGCCTTATTATGCCATTCCTCAATAAGTCCTGAACTTCTGTGTTCACAAAATCGGCCACACCCATAGGGTATGGGTATAGCTTAGAATATACTGGGTCGTCACTCTCAGTGCGAATAGTGGCGACAATGTTTGTATTATATGGAAGAGCCTCATTTGGGTCTGAAAAAACTCTTACTAAACTTTTAATCATTTTTTGAAATTTGGTTCTCACCACCTCCGGAACCTCAACATCTTCCACTTGGGTGAAGTTTACATTACCACACTTTAGGAATTTTAGCTCTTCAGAACCATAACTCGTTGTAATTTTTTTATTCTTAAAATCTAAAGTAGCATTGGTCTGCGTAAGCAGGTCAAGCCCTACTATTCCGTCGAAAGTTGAAAGCATTGGGAGCAAAAAAAAGGTACTGTTTGTACCAAACAAGTTCACCATGCATTTTTCTTTAACGTCATTAAAGCCATGAATTGACTTTACTAAGAACCTATTTTCTACTGGTACTACATTTCTAAGTTCCTTCAGGGGCTTAATGTAATTTTTCGATGCTCCTGTATCGATTAGTAATCGAATTGTTTTCCCTGCAATTGTCCTTTCAATGAAAGGTAGCAGGGAGTTTTCTCTAAAAAATTTATTTGTTCTGATTCAGACAGTTCTTCCTCTATTGCTGCAGCCTCTGAATTTGCCACAGCCCGATATTCTTCGTCCTCCTGGCCTGAGGATAGATGGTTGATCCTTTGCTGTTTTGGTGCCGTAAATCGAGCGGAGCCACTATTTGGCCTCTTCGCAGCCTGCCCATATTCTTTATTCTGGTTTGCGTAAGGCTGTACTGAGCCCCGTGATGGGAAACTGTTATTGGGTCGATGTTGCGTGCTCTGACTATAGCGAAGTGAAGGATCGACCTCCATTGGCTGCACCGGTTCTACCTTTTGGGGTGACTTATTATTAAGGCCCTGGGCTCTACTGAAATGTGGATTTTTTGTAGGATAGACATCCTTGACTGGGGTTCTTCCACCAGGACCCTTTTCTCTAGACTGTTGTCTTACCTCAGATTTTTGGGCCCTATCCTCTAAACTCCTAGCATAAGTACTGGCAAACAAGTACCGCTCATGATTTGATTCTGCTTCCTGTGCGAGTGCTAAAGCAGATGGTAAGTCGGTAGGTCGTGCTGAAAACAATACATCACAAAGTGGCTTTTTCGTACCTGAAATAAACACACGCAAGGCGTCCATCCTATACTTCTCGTTGAGTGATGCAGCCATTTGTTTATCGTGCGTCATGATTGTTTTGTTGGTGAGAAGTGTCAGTTTCTTCTCAACCTCGTCGTAATACTGTAGGAGAGTCAGGCCCCCTTGGCGAAGGGTTGAGAGCTCCTGTTCAATCAAGTAAATGGGTCGTTTGTCACTGTATGTAAAGTCGAGGCGACTGATTATGGCTTTGAAATTTAATACCGTATTAAAAGATGCCAACACCATGTCTGCCGGTCCCTTCACTTTATTCCTAATTATGGCAACAGCCTGGTAATGTTTACTGCTGCCTTCATATTTTTCAAAAATTTTGTAGGCCGTCTGTGCTGCCTGTCGCCAGGAAACATAACATTCCTGCTTACCATCGAAATCCGGTAAGGACTTCACGATGTCAAGTGGTTCGTCACACTGTCTGCCAGGGATTACCTCTATTTCTTTGTATGCTTCTACTTCAGGTGCATTAATCTTTACCTCATTGATGCGCTGACTAATATCTGTCAACCTCTCTTCGAAACTCTCTCTCTGCACGGCAAGTGCAGCACTAATGGCACTATCTATTAGTGCTGATTTGCATCTAAAGCCATTTTTGTATGCCAATTCTCTTGATTACTATTAATGCTAAATTTTCGTCTATTAACCTCTATTTCCGTTATCTTATCCAAGAGTTGGTTCAATTCAAAATCACTCATGAAAAATGTTTAAAAAAAAAAAAAATTATCAAATTGATTCACAAGTTTCCCGTGCAAGGATCTTCGTTGAATTCAATGGCCAAAAATTTAAAACAAGATCAAAATATATCTTTATTTCCTCCTTTTTTTTAAACTTCACAATTTGTTCAATGGCCAAAATTTAAAACAAGATCACAATTTATCTTTGCTTTTTTCTTCTTTTTTTTTTTTTGCACTCTACTTACATTTTAAAATCTTATAATATTATCTATGTATATAATTATTGATGTTGGATGTTGATGTCCTGATTGTCCTGGTTGTCCTTTCCAAGGGATGATGAGATTTGACAATTTGATGTTATACGATTTTCGGGTTCGTTTTACTTTTTCACCACGCGACCGTGGCCCCACGTTATGGGCGCTACTTATTAAGAGACTGTTTACTTTTGTTTTGTATTTATTTTCCGGTCAGCGTGTCTGAGCCGGTGAGTTCCCAAATTAAAACTAAAAACTTATCCATCTAATCTACTGATATTTATAGCTACATAAATCTAAATCTAAAGTCGCCGCAGTTGCTGCTGTTATTGCTGGTGGGAGCGACGCTGACTGCGCTGTGACTGAACTGTGATGTTTACGTGGAAAACACCTGCAACCTGTGTCGCTGGTGGGAACAGTGCTGGCCGTGCCTTACCTGCTATTATGATTTCTTAGAACCGTATGCAACTAAAGTGCACCTGCAGGTTGGTGTATTGCAGATTCGGGAATTTGAAATTGTTGACCATCGCTTGTGATGGGAATATGCCAGCTCAGCCATTCTACTGTTGGCTTCGAGCTGCATGTGTTAACTTGTATATTGTTTCACATACCAGTTCTGGTGCTCTTGAGTCTGATAACTTGGGCCATGCTTTTAAAAATTCAATGTTGGTTAACGTCTTTATATCGCATTGTCTGGCTTGGAAAGTTTTTGCCCACTTGTCACACACTTCGTTCCAGTTACAGCTCTCTCGACTAAGGGCCGTCTTCAATGCATTTATAATTGTATGGTCTAACTCTTCCCTCTTCAGATGAGGTAGTACGAGTATTTACTACTATTACTTCTATGATAGATGAATGAACAGACTGCCGTTTACCTCTGCGACAGTTTTTAAATGTTCGTTTTATTGTTTTGTTCACCCACTGTTTCCACTCCTCGCAAAGAAAGACGATAGTGTTTCCTTCTTTTTAAATAAAGTCTATTTAAGCTCTTTCCGTTTTAAAATTTTCACGGCCGGTCAGTTTAGCTGCCAAACAAACATTCAACAAAAATGCCTGCCGCCAAAAGCTTTATTGCTTTTTCTCTCTTATTTGACATTTATGCTATTCAGCCGAGTGCTGAATAGTATTGTAATAGATATTCCCGGTGTTGCCACCTTACAAGTTAACAAATTTGTAGTAAAACTTTTCACTGGGATTTTTTTTTACCTGCGCAAGGTATATAGTAGTATTCCTGAAAATAAATCATTAAAATACATATTTAAAAAAATTTTATAAATTAATCACAAGGAATACAACAAAGAACAATTAACCTGAAGTATTATAATTACCTTTGCGTGTATTTCACATGGGAAAAGTGAGCAAATTTCATTCACTATGGATTGGAAATCTCTTGGTTTCAAAGGTACATTGTTGTAACATAACTCTTCAACTAAAATGTTTATTAAATCATCGCGGTTAAAGTCGTCGAGTTTTCCAGTTCCACTATGGAATTCCAATATTTAGCATCCTCGCGTTGTCGACGTTAATAATGTTAATAAGTCCTGGGAATGGAAAACCAATTTTTTTACTAGGGCTAGTGTCATCCTATCTTCATCACGTTCAGCCTTCCTTTTTGTTTGAACTTTGGCTTGACTTCTGCTTTTTGTTTTTATTTTTAGAAGTCTGTTCAACAGGCTGTAGCGGTTTCTCCTCTGCGATATCGACGGCTTGCTTCTTCTTCGAAGACATTGCGGAAAGTTTTTAAAAAGAAATTTTCCTATACCGATATTGTCAAGCGCTTCATCCTGCTGATCGTAATTACATATCTGTACTAATATTTTCAGTACAGGATTCGTTTCGTTAGCATAGCATGTTAACAAACGAAAAAGCGTTTTGATAGTTTCTTGAGCATCCTTGGTTTATACTTAAAATTAAATTTCATTGTATCTGTTTTTAGCGACAAAAGAAGTTAAATAGATTATGTAAATAAAAATATAAAATAAATAGGTAAACAGTTTAAAATAAAATTATTTTTTTATAATTTAGATTATTGATTTATTTATAAATCGAATCGAAACCTCGTCTAAAAATTAATTAGAGGATTTGAAGCTCATCCTCAATAGCTAAAAAAAATTAAAATAACTACAGTAAATACTATTTATTTTAATTAAAATTTTATATATGTATGTATATGGAAATGTCGCTAATTCCCTGAACAACTTTATACCAGATACAAAATTTAACCGTTGACACTTATTTCCTTCTGTTGCCGTCTAAGTTCGGCTTTACTAACAATAACGAATGTATAGTTTCGTGATTGTATCGCCTCTTACTTAAAATGAAATTAAGAGCGGAAAATGCTCTTTAAAAATTCATTTTATATCTGCCTATAGCTTTTAGTTCTTTTAGACCATTTATATTAAAAGTTTTAATTTTTCCCCAGAGTTATAGGCGGTTTTTTATGTTTGCATTGTCGTAAAGTAGGATTTTGCATATGTCCAACAGTAAAAATTCAAAACCTTTACGACTAATTGGGAAGTACACATTTTCTCTGGAGTCTTTTTATTAATGTTGTTATCTCCGGCTACAGAGTCATCAGTCATTGATATTTCTGTTGTTTCAAGTAGTTGTTTTTATGGTAAATTGACTACCATTGTCCGCTCTTATTGAGTTTGTTACGTATGGCTTTTTACGGCTGGCATCCTACTATGGCTCTATCGCGCCACACCCTAACGTGGCGTGTTCCCCTTCGCCGCTCAGCGAGAGCTAGCTCGCTGGAATAAAGCCTCTCCGTCAATCATAGATTGCTCTGGAACATAAGGGAACACACCATGAGCTATGTTATATTCAAGGGAGGTCTGAATTAACCGATGATTAGCAGTCTGCTTGTTGAATGCTCGTCCTGATTTCTCTTTCAATTCTTGTTCTTTACCGCATTGAACAGATATGTGGTCTTCAGTATCGAATTCTCCTTTCTCTCGCATATTTATCAATTGTCGGATGTGATCTTCTGGTGATGTCAAAAAAGAGTATATTGTCCTAGGATGAGACAGTATATTTCCAGTTTTGCTTGGTGGATGCTTGTTATATAAGTATGAAAAAGCACAACGGTCGTATTGAGTACTCCAATTTTCTTGTGTTGCACGTTCGCTAGCCTATGCTAGAAAATGTCATCCTTTTTGTTTGAACTTTGGCTTGACTTCTTTTTGTTTTTATTTTTAGAATTGTGTTCATCCGGCTGTGACGGTTTCTCCTCTGTGACATTGACTGGGTGTCATCTTCTTCGAAGACACTCTTCAACCTACAACAATACCGGTCTCTACATCCTTCCCCTATTTTCGCCTTTAATTTACCTCCATTATGCATCTGAATCTGCCATGAACTGGTTTTGATTGTTTATTGTTGCAAGTTTCCTCCGATAACCTGTTCATGCCACATGTGTCACATTTTCAAAAACTCATGCTCCCATCGCGGACGGACATGCTCCTATAACGTATTTAAAACGGGTTTGCTCCGCTTGCAAAGTTTTTGGTAAATTTTAGCTCCGATTTCGCGAAAATAAATTATTTTTGTGTTGATCCGTTCATGGTCCATGCCATGCGCAATAGCTCCGAAGCCCTGCTGAAAACAGATTTAGCTCCGATCACTGAAAAAATCGTGTTTAAAAATTTTGAACCTAAATTTCGCACCGAAGCCCTGTTCAAAAAAATTCAGGTCGAAGGCCCTTAGAATGGTATAGCCACAAATAAATAATGAATGAGGTTACTCCAAGGTTCGATTAGCAATTGAATTTCTTTATTGAATTTGCTTTCTTTTATACTAAATTCTTACACTAATACTTACAAATTATTTACAGACTAAAATGTATGAAAATTAAATAAGCTTCTTTTTGATGTTCTATGGTAAGTTTTACTGATTTAATTACTTGTATTATGTTATTTAGGGCTTCCAAAATGGTATTTAAGTGTTTTAATATTGTTTCAGTTGTAATAGGGATATTTTTATTAATGCATTTATACGATTTGCTAGCTTTTAATTTCTCTTCATTTAATGTGTCGTAGATATCCTTCCATTGACTCATGTCTTGCTATCTCAAATTGTTGCTTAAACACGTTGTTGTGCATTATTAAATTGTCTCAGTTTGTTCTTTATATAATTTTTTATTAAAATTGTAATCGCAACAATTAAAAATGTACTTACGCATATAAAAATTACTAACCATTTATCAGAGATTTCTGATTTATCCTCTAGAATTGGATGGGGTTCGAATTTGGCTATTTTGTTCTCATTAATTTTATCTTCAGAGGTTTCTTTTCCTACCTCATATCCTGCTATAGCTACTAAAATACCGTTCAATGCGGTTTTCCACCATGCCATTTTAAAACAATTTTTTCTTTTAGTTTATGTATTTTTGCATTTATTTATAAAAAAAATTGTATTTCGATTTTACATTATTTGTTTAATGCCTATTTGGGGATACAAAATTAAGCATTTTTATTATTTCTTCCTCTATCGTGGTAGGGTATAGCGCGTCTCTCATGGTGGGTTCTCTACCCATTCCTATAATCTGCCAAAGCTGTCTTAACCAATTTAAATATCTCCTATCGCTGCCATTTTCACGAGACCTTGACCTACGTATTTCAAATGCGTTTTCACGCTCTAAATTGTCAATGGTATAATTTATTTTTTCGTAATCAAGGTCATCGGGTAATGCATTATCCATGACAAAAAAAATTATTTAAAGTAATATTTACGCAAGTCGAATTTACTCAATCATTATTTTTATTTTTGACGTCTTAATATTTCAATTTTTTCCTGTATTTTTAACCTTTTCTCCGAGTTATTAGCAAAGTTAAGTTGTTGGTGTAACTTTGCTAATTCTACTCGTCTTTTTACTTTTCTTCCTGCTCTTTTTCTTTTATTTACAATTTGTGTGACAGGAATTTGTGGAATTTCTTCCGTTTTATTTACCCTATTTACTCTGTTCCTTTTCCGATACTCTTCGATGGTAATCGGTCTAGGTCCAACTTTTTCGGATTCACGACTCTCGAGGATCTGATTTGTAGCTTTAAGAAATGTGTCTATGCACTTTTGAAAAAGTTTGTCAACTTCTTCTTTGAATTTTTTATCAGATTCCTCTTGAGTCGGAATCTTACTCATTATATAGAAATTCGCTTGATATTTAAATTTTACCCCTAAGCAAATTACTGCTATTTGGATGGCGACCATAAGGTGTGCCAAAGTTTTCTAAGTAAGAAAAAGAATTGTTTTTTTTTTTCGATTACTTAAATCTACCTTACGCTGCCTCTTTTTTTTTTGTTTTTGCTGCCAGTCCTTTCGCTTCCTTTGTGTTCTACCTTATGCTTACGCTGCCATTCCAATATGCTAGTATGCCGCTGCGCCGTCGTTGTCTGATAGTATTCCACTTCTTTTGCGCGCTTATTTACTCTTTCGCTGCCATTCCAATATGCTAGTATTCCACTGCGCCGTCGTTGTCTGATAGTATTCCACTTCTTTTGCGCGCTTATTTACACTTTTGCTGCCATTCCAATATGCTAGTATTCCACTGCGCCGTCGTTGTCTGATAGTATATGGTGCCGGGTACGCTTCACAATACGGTTCAACGCCAAATGCATTTGGGCAAGGATAATGTGGCACGGAAACCTTTATAAATCTATTTGACGCGTTTTCGCCAACTGGTCTCTTTGGAAGGATACGATGAAATACCGATTCTATACCTGATTGTCATTTGCGGGATCCTCTAGCGGTGTCGGTATTTCTATGAGCCATATAAGTTATTTAACTATGGCTGGCGATACTGCTTAGTACAATCGAGTTAAGTACTATTTTATTTATTTAAAAGCCTGGCGGGATCGCCATATAGCCACAAATAAATAATGAATGAGGTTACTCCAAGGTTCGATTAGCAATTGAATTTCTTTATTGAATTTGCTTTCTTTTATACTAAATTCTTACACTAATACTTACAAATTATTTACAGACTAAAATGTATATCTACGTAAATACATACAAACAATAATGTGTAATTCTAAAATATATGCTGAGTCAACATATGGTTGCAATTAATATAAAATATGTTAGTCGCATTGACAAACTGACGTTGTGGATCAGTTGGGCATTGCGACTGTCTTTGGCGGTGTCTTTGACCGTCCGCATAAGTGTAACAAGATCCTCACTATGTGCGGCGTGTGCAGTCTTTGTATAAACTCCCGCTGAGTTCAATGTAACTAATTTGGGTAGAATGTTGTTTGTGTACATTCATGTTTGTTTATACATTATTTGTGTGCACATGACAATTAAAGTAAAAGGGCGATGTGTTTATGTAATGCTACAATGGTACATGTGTCACGCATATGCTCCAAAATCGTTTTTATACAAATTTTGCTCCGATCACCTTTAACATTCACGATTTCTAAATTCACCCAAAACTTCAGCTCCGAAGCCCTGTTTTCAAAATTTTTACCTCCGATAACCTGTTCATGTGTCACATTTTCAAAAACTCATGCTCCCATCGCGGACGGACATTCACTTTGACGTTCACGATGAACCATCCACAACCCCATCCACCGCCCTAATCAATTACTACTTATATACATAATACAATCAATAAAATAGATGAGAATTAAATCAAACATTTTCACAAACAAACCCAAAAAATCACCAACCAAAATATCTAATAGTGATATTGGCCATAGTTATAGCTTCCTACCAAAGTCACCTGTATGACCAAAGCCTTCCTGCAACTTGCAACATTTAATTTTTGTCTTATATTATTTAAAAATTCTTTCATTTCTCCTATTGATGTTTCCTGTGCTGGTTCTATTGACCAATATGGAGGTGCCTTTGGACTTTTCCTTTGGAACTGGGGTGAGCTCAGTCCGTCCAGGGTTCCTGGAAAGAGAAGGCCTATTCGTTTACTTACTTATTGTCGCTTCCAACAGCCGCACAAAATCTATCACAATGTAAATTTCTTTTTGAAATCTAACATATCTATCGCAACAGCACAAATTCTATCACCGTGTATAAATTTCGTTTTGCAATCTGACCTAATTTAATCACAAAAAGGCCAACAAATTGCTTCTCTCCAACTATCACACTGTCACATGTCACAACAGAACAAAGAACTTTCATACATTTCATTTACTTTCACACCTAGCGGACTGTAACTAATTTTTTCCATATCTTTTATACTTACAATTATCAACTTCGAATTAAAAAACGCTTGGAAAATATTTGATATAATTTATCAGCAAATCACTGGTAAAACACGTCTCAACCTTTTCACGATTATTACGAAGTAAAGTTCGGTTTTTTTCCACCACCTCAAGGCGCAAAAAACGAACAAACTAGGCATCTCGCACTCAAACAGCTTACGTTCCTTTTACTCAACATGCGCAAGGGCTCTATCTCATTCATAATGTTGCGCTGAGCGCTCTATGGCACCCTGGCGTACATGCATCTGCAGGACAAACGCATCTATATATAACACTGCTAATAAGTGCTCTATCACTACGGACATGCGCAAATGCTATCTCTCATAATCCCATAGTTCTTCTCAAACGCCATAAGACGAGTAATTTCTACAGACTTCTAGAAATGCATATATATGTACATGGTTGATTTTTTTTGACTGAGCCGGTTGAATTGCTATTACACGGGTCGATTTTGGTTGAATGACAAAGATCGACTTGTGTTTTTCGGAAAGAAATACGCTTAAAAGCTTTTTCTTTGGCGGGAGCATCTATGCATAAAATAAACCAAATATTTTTCGTCTGTTGTCGCCACTTTCAGTCTTTGCAACGAGATAAAAATTAACATAGTACAGCGGAAGATCTATAGGTGGCGCTCTGCACTTTTTCATTTCATGCTGGTACACAGATGGCGCCATGCCCACGAAAATCGTATATATTTTCTTTAATAAAAGACTTGTAAAAATTATTTTGGTTAAAAAATTTATGTAATATGGGAATTTTAAGCCTATATTTGGAAAATTATTTAAAATATCTAGAATTTAAAAAAATTAAATTTTATAACATTCGACGGCTGTGACCTACAGTAGGTCACCTACTAAACCCCTAGAACGATTCACTCATTTGACGATGTAAGCCACTCGCATAAAACGGTATGAGCCGATCTGCATAACATTGGCTCAACATGTGAGCGAAAGAGCTTGAATTGCGTAGTCCAGTCATATTTCTTAGCTGGTGAAAAAGTCTACAAATTAATTGGTCAAATGAATGAAAAAGATTTGTCAATGTTGGATGAACGCATTAAGCGTGCGAAGAAGACACGAAAACCTGCTCTCGCTGACACAACAGCCACAATTGCCGGAGGCATGCTTGCTGTCGGTGGTACCAAAGCCGGTATGGGGGAGGGCTTATCAAAATTTTTAAGATATGCCTCCAGAACATCCTCTGTAGTGTTTTGTGTAGACGATGTTTATGACATCAATTCTAAACTCGAACTTTCTTCTGATGATTGAGTTGAAGTACTTGCATTATTTCCTGGTGAGAAAAGAAGTATGATCTTTTATTAAACTTTTTATTTATAATTAGATTTTACTGTACCTATATATGAGGCGCTCAGCGCCAAAACGGCCTAAGCCCAAAAAATGGTTCTGAGAAAAACAAAGTTAAAAGAAAATACGTTTTTAAAATATTTTTACCTATTATTTATTAATCGTAAATAAAGATTAGTTGTAATATTTGTTTAAGGTTAATCATTAGGTGTTAATTAAATTACATAAAGACTATTTTAAACGGTTATTACAATAATTAAAGTGGGTTAGGCCATTTTGGAATCCATATAAAAAAAATATATTGATAGGAACTGAGAGTTAGGCCATTTTGGCTCCATTAATTAAAACATACAAAATTTCTTCACATAAATAATAAAAATAATTTTTAGCGTTTTAAATAATAAAAATTAATAATAATTGTTATTCGTGAATATCTTCGTCTTCGACTCTCGAACTTATTTTTAAATTATTATAAAAATCATGCTTTATGGGAGGTATGAACTCTTTGAGTTCCTGTAAATCCTTAAACTTTGCAGCTTCAATGAATCTTCCTCCAGGATAAAGCGGTTCCAGTCTACGAACTTGCAGTAGTTCCTCTTTGAAATATCAACTTCTTGAAATAAACATCTATGTCATTTGAATATTTGTATTGAATTATAAATGACTTCACATTTTGGAATCGAAGGCTACTGAATCTTAAGCCATTCAACTTTTGAAGTCTTGTCTGCGGAGATTTTTATGTTTGTCACTAGTATCTCGATTAAGGATATGCTTTAAATAGCATCTGCCGTCATCTTTACCTAGTGAAATGGTTGAACATGGCTAACTTGGTTTATTTTTCGAATATACTCTTGATTAAAACGTAACATGGACAATTGACGAGACGTAGTTTACTAAGGGTGAAAAACCCGCTCCCATCATATCCAATGCACGGCGAACATCGCCAGAAAGAAACGTGTCTTCGAATGATGCTGACATCATATTACGTGAGTGTAATAAACGCATCGATTCTTCAATTTTGTAGTCAATCTGAAACAAAGTGACACGGTAAAGGGCATTGGTAAGCATGTACAATTCAGCGTCTTCTATAACTTTCAGACGTTGTAGCGGTTTGGGGAATTCTGCAATATCAACTTCACGTAATCGTCAAACGTGATTCCGAGAGATCCCTGTATAAGTTTAGCACTATCGGTACTAGTCAATTTTATGTCTGAAGGGGTTAATCGTACTCGGGGGTACAGTGGGTGATATGGAGTCAAGATGACATCGCTGCACAGTTTTGCCCAAATTCTACTTCTTTATCCCTTGTTGATGGTGCGGGAGGGGCTTGTGTGATACCAGAGGTTGAGGGCCCTTGCCCAATGATGTCATCATCAATTAATTTCTGTGGATCGGGTTATAGTCACTTTTTCAGTCAACACCGGTATTTGAGGAATACTAATCTTAATTAAGGTGGAACCTCCTTCGAATCCGAATTGATATGATCGATGAAGTCTAGAATTCATCGAGTTGAATACTTCCTCGATTACTCCCTTGAATTTGGTGTATGTTATTGGGTTTGTAAACCGTTCCAAAACCACCTCATTGTTGACACAGTGTCCTCCAACAAAGGTTATATTATTAAATGAGTTTTTGTCGACAGTTTTTGTCATCCCGCATATTTCGTTAAAAATCGGAAACTAAGAACTTTTCGCTTAAGTTCTCGAAAAGACTTCGTTTTTGATTGCGCTGCACTTTTGGCTATTGCGCTGACGCTACATATGTTAACTTAAATTAGGTATGTGTGTGCAAATACCGATGGTAACCCTATAAAAATTCGATATTAATTCCAGCTTTCATCACATTGTAATGAGCGAACATTATGTGGTTTATTGCTGCCTTATTTGAACCCAGAGCTGTTCCTTTTTTCGATAAAAGATTTTTCGTAGCAGAAAGAAGCACTGCTTGCAGGAGTTACCAGGATGGTACTGCTTAATTCATACAAATGAGGATAGGTATTTTTATTCACTTCCCACCAATTCTTCACATCAACGTCCTCAGTGTTATTGGAGCGCTTATTTTATCCGAGTTTAGAGTTGTTTCAGTTTCTACGAAACCCAAAAATAGTTTTTTGTGCTTCGAAATTGGCGAATTTGGATAACTTTTGATAGCTTCATATATTGCAGCTCAATAATTTCCTTTTCAGGTTCCGTAAAATACCGGCGCAGTTAAATAAAATTTCAACTTTTATTTTAGATTCTGAACTGTGTTGTGATCTTCATCATTAATTTGGCATTCTTTTGTTAATTAGTGAATATAAATGGGTACTAAATGTAGCGTGGCGTAGTCTGTACCTTCCAAATGAGTAATATCTTCCTGAAATAGCTAAAATACCCTTATACCGCAATTGCGCCAGTACCGTGCGCTAGCGCCACGATTGGCACTGGAGTTATGGGCCCGTCAGAATGAATACTTTTCCGGCAATCCAGCTCCGTTTAACTGACATATACTTCAATTTCATATATTTGTTACGGAAAAGTTGAAGTACTGAATGTGTCGATCGTCATTCAAATACATGTAGTTCCACTCTGCTGTCAGTTAAACGGATTGCTGGATTGACGGAAAAGTTTTCAATCTGACGCCCCTATTATTGTGTCAGCGCCAAAAAAAAAATTGTGCCATTACCCATGCTTGTGCCGGTCGTCTCGATGGGTCGATAGCGAACCAATCGCAATGGCGGAGATGGCTTGTCGTTCTAGCCATACTCGCCTGCTCCACTTATGTACTAGCTGCTTTTATGAAAGTTTGAGCTTTCGAGTACATACGTGCAGGGTTGCATTTTAGGGCTTATGGGTTAAATTGGTATATTTTTATTACGAGTTGAATAACTTAGAACATTCGAATTCACTCGGAGTTCATTTTACCAAAAAAAAGTGAAAATGATAAAATTCTTTGAAAATCACAATCTGCAAATTTGGACGTCGTTCCGATTTGTGTTTTCGATCTATTTACGTTGACGCTTGAGACAATCCACTTAAATAGGTAATCCTGCGAAAAAGAAAATGAAGAAGAAACAGGAAAAGAAACAAAAACAAAACAAAACCCTTTGCGCTTAGGCGTTTCTCCATCAATTGCAGGAGACTCGTCTCTTGACGTGCATACTTTGCTTACCCCTTAAAAAAATAACATATTTTAACTACATATTTGTTTTTCCTATTTTAAATGGATTAAATTGGTATATCAAAAAGAGGTGGTATCATCCGAGGCATTGTTGAATTTTTCATTGGATAGGATTTTACGTGGTGGGTCCCAAGCCCGACGCATAACCCGCACTGCAGGAGTTGTTTACTGTCTTCTAGAGCATTCGAATTCACTCGGAGTTCATTTTACCAAAAAAAAAGTGAAGATGGCAAAATTCTTTGAAAATCACAATCTGCAAATTTGGACGTCGTTCCGATTTGTGTTTTAGATCTAGTTACGTTGACGCTTGAGACAATCCAATTAAATAGGTAACCCTACGAAAACGAAAATGAAGAAGAAACAGGAAAAGAAAAGAAAAAGGAAAACTACTTAAAATCTTCATGATTTACATACATGCATATATCTATTGATAGAGACTTTAGTTTTGTATGTAATACATTTAATCCAAATTGTAATTCAGCTCTTGAATATGAACGTAGCAAATTTTCGTATGTTATTCTTTCTTCAGGAAGAATTGTTCGTCTATGTCTTTTTGCAAATTTTAAAAGACGTAATGATGAACTTTTTGCCTTCAGATCTAAATTATTAGTATATTTTGAACATTATAATTAAATATAATAAATATCCATCAGATATAGATTTTAATATTGACTCTTTCCTTAGTGCACATAATAGGAGTATCAAAGCAAAAACATAATTGTTGATCTGGAATGGATATATAGGTTTTGTTATCTATCTCAATATCATTCGCTGAACCAATCATTGAACCGGGTCTCCCTTCCTGCCTTTGGCTTAGAAGAAATAATTTATCTTCCTCAATCGTAATTAGTTGTAGGGCATCAGCGTGGGCAGTGTAAAAAATTTTATTAAAAGTTGCAACAAAATTTTGCTTCCGATTTTGCTGCGTTGTTGTCCGGCGATTAGAGCTCTTCTGCAACCCCTTCCATTCCTGATACAAGTCTTCAAGTTTTAAAACACTTATGTCCACATTATTCGTTGGTATTCGTGAGCATGATCTCTAAATATGGTTTTATACCAGTTCATTTGCATTCGACATATGTTTAAGACATAGTCGCTAGGATTAATTAAAACTTGCTCGGCAATATAATTTTTGGAAAGAATCAAGGCTTCTGAAGGATTACTTAGCTCAGAAGGAGCTTTAGACATTACTTTAATGCAGGTTTCACCTCTGGACTTGTTAACTAATTTTTGATAAATGGAGTAACCCGCGAAGTACCTCTGAACTTGGAATTCCGCTGACGTATCGTCGTATTCGAATTCGTCTTCTGGGATATCGACGATTTTAACAGCAAGTATTTCGTTCGGTTCTAACTGTTTGGCAGCAGAATCTTCTTCTGGAACATCATTCCATTCCAAGTTCATATCATCGTCGTCTTCAAAAAGTTACTCCCTTTATCGTAAAACCTGTTTCTTAATATTTTCCTAGAAACCAAACGAGCAACTAGGAATTGCAAATCGTAAGCCGATGAATGGCAATTAATGCCTTGACTCGCTCGAACTTTATAGAAAAAGTTCTCAAGAGCATATTGATTCAGCTTACCAGTCAGGACAAATTCGACATTCTCATGGTGATCAAAAAGATCTTGAGCGAGTGCCAATGTTGCTTTTATGGTATAAATAAAATCATAAAAACAATTATTTAATTCACAGTGTAGAAGACGGCGGCAGAATAATAAAAAAACGATAAACGAATTTATTTTAAAATATATGTAAATTTACTTTATTAATTACACTACCCGACAAAAAAAATATCCTCGACATTTGATACATGATTCCTATGTAGAATTTTCTGCTGATTCCAAATATGTAATCAGATGGTTCAAAAGTAGAACAGTTTTCGAGATATTTTGAAATTTCTGTTTTTGAGCTAAGAAAAAAAAGTAGGATTACTTTTTAGTCAATATCTCCGCCATTACCGTCTCGATTTTTACGTTATTTAATTTTGTTTTGAGAGGATGAAATACCCTTTCCAACAAAGCGAAAATAATTAAAATCGACGTTAAATTGACGGAGTTATAGCGATCAATAGATTTTTTTTTATGAAAATTTTCATATTCATATTCATATTTCAGAAATATTAAATATCCTCCTGGTTTCACACTTTGAGTCAACAGCCTATTTCTTAGTGAACATTTTGGCACTTTCCGGATTATAATCTGTGGAAAAATGGCAAAGTTATAAGAGATTAAGTGAAGAAACCTATATTTATATTTTCATTGAACTTCCAAATCTGGCAAATGTAAACCACTATAACATTAACACTAGTTTACACCAAAAATACCAAGAAATCGGGGTATAGGGGAAAATTGGCATGGGCCCCGTGAGCTCAAAACTATTTAGTTTTATTTTTTGCACGGTTAGGCTTTTGAGATAACGGTAATTTTGTGTTTTTTGGTTATCACTTCATTCAAAAATATTTTTCGCTAAAGTTACATGTGCGATAACAGCTAACAGTACCTCGTTCTAAACGTAATTAAAATACGCTTTTAACGACATACAACTTGTGGTGGTTGAGTAAAAACTCACTGAGCCATAGCTGGTCAAAGTCAAAATTTTGTGGATTTTTTGCAATTTTATTTTAATTTTGATTTTGAAAATAGGTTTCTTATAAGAAGTTGGGAAAATCAACAAAAGATTTATTTTTAAAAATTAGCCTATTAAATTGCAAACACTTTAAGCGTAATGTTACCAAGATCCCATTAGTACTTTATATTTAGCGATTTTTTTCAGGTGAAACGAAAAGGATATTTTATAGACGAAAAACTTGGTTAGGTGACCCAACTATGTGAAAACGACTTCATAGCTCAAAAGGACATTAGAGCGATATATAGAACTCCACCAGACTAAAATAATGACATATCAATTTTACAAATCGGATGTCAAATAAAAAAGTTGCAAAAAAAAATTTTTTTTCGCGGTATTTCGTGGTGTAAAAAAAAAATTGTCCCGAAACCCTCTCAACATAATCTTCATATATGTGATGACTTTTACAACGGTGAGCGTTCTCACGGAGAAATAAAAAAAAAACATGGGATTGCGATACCAAGGCCATTGGAATGTCAGGGACATTGGGTGATGAGCCATTTTTGCTGGTTCCTTCTTCGAGAAGAACAAAATGTACCAAAACGGCGAAAACTATCAACATTTAAACACTTTTTATATACATAAAAATAAAAAAATGGAGGTTAAGTACAAGATTGTGATAAAAAATAAACATAGGTTTGTTCATAAAATCTCTTATAGCATTGTAATTTTTCTACGGATTATAATCCGGAAAGTGCCAAAATGTTCACTAAGAAATAGGCTGTTGACGCAAAGTGTGAAACCAGGAGGATATTTAATATTTCTTAAAAAAAATTACAAAATAGAAGATGAATTTCGAAAAAACCTGAAAATTTTCATAAAAAAAAATCTATTGATCGCTATAACTCCGTCAATTTAACGTCGATTTTAATTATTTTCGCTTTGTTGGAAAGGGTATTTCATCCTCTCAAAACAAAATTAAATAACGTAAAAATCGAGACGGTAATGGCGGAGATATTGATTAAAAAGTAATCCTACTTTTTTTTCTTATCTCAAAAACTGAAATTTCAAAATATCTCGAAAACTGTTCTACTTTTGAACCACCTGATTACATATTTGGAATCAGCAGAAAATTCTACATAGGAATCATGTATCAAATGTCGAGGATATGAAAATTTTTGAAATTTTGTCGGGTAGTGTTATTAAATGTTATAAAAGAGCGCGACTGTACATTTTATAACATTACCGAGTCTACCTTTTCTTTGTGCCTACGTGTGTGTTTTAAAACTGGTGTGCCCTCTTCGACGACTATTTTCTTACTTCTTCAATTTGCAAAGTCATTAAGTGATGGCCGCCAAGTGGTTGCCAAAACAAACGGTATTTTTCCAATGTATTTATTAGTTGATGCGCGGTGTTACTAGATGTAGTTGAAATGACTGTTACCAGATTATTAATAAAAATTGAGGGATTGCGCAGGAATGCTCTACTGTGAAATGACACACAGTGTGCTGGAAATTATACGTTTTTCAAATAATTTATATGGTCCTGTAACCGCTTGATTTTAGTTGATGAGTTTCGGTATATAGGACTTTTTTGTAAGTTATTGCTGTGCAAGGTCTTGCAATCTAACTCATCAAAAAGATCATTCATACGTTTCACGAACACATCAGTAGGTTCAGCGCATTTCAAAAGATAACTGTCACCTAGCTTACGTTGTTGGTATAACATACGAATGCCAGCAGCAACCGAATTACTTAGAACTTGCGTCGCCCTTGAATCGCTCATTTTTTTCAAAATGGTTTGGTTCGATATGTGAACCAGTTGATTTAGGGCACATTTTGAATGGCCTCTCATTATCAATTTCATACAGTTTTTTAATAACTTAAAACTCGCAATGCCTTCGCTTGTTTCAAGATCGTACTTCATTAAACCATTACCTACTGTTTTTATCAAATGATAATAGTCATATAGGCAAAACATTTTCTTAGAATAAAATAAAATAAAATAAAAGTGCTTTCATCAGTTACGTTAAGATGTTTATATATAAACTTACGTTATTAGAACCTCGGTCGCAAATTATAGATTTGACGTTAAGGCCGATATCATCCTCAAGAACTTTAATATTACTTTTTAAAATTTGTTCTAATTCGGAGGCACACACTCCGCCTTTTGTTAAATAATAAGAAAGCATATATTTCCAACTTGAAGCGAAGCCTTTAACCATGAACGCACAACATTTGTCCGTTATGCCTACGTCCATCTCCCATATCAACAAATCCGTCAATAGAATCTTAATTTTTATTATAAACAAGATCCTTTTTAATAGTAATTTCATCAAAAATGACGACACACAAACGGTTCTTAGCTGACATATCTTTGACAGCGGACTTTAAATTTTGTAAAATTTGGGAATCGATCCCCGGACTTACATGACGTATTGGTTGCCACCGAAGCAGGGATTTATTGTGTGGCAGCGCAAATTTTAGGTCATCACTAAGAAAATTGTATGCCTTTGTCGACATATACATATTTAGTTTATATTTTGCGCTAAATTTTTTTCTTCATCCGTAAATGTATTTACGGTGCAGACAATCATATGTACGAATATTATCGCATCTGGACTAGCATTTTTTGATGCACGAATAGCTCGATTATCTAAATCGACATTCTTCTCTTTTAGCGCGTGGATCACGTTTTCCATAATCTTAATTTTTTTAGTATGTTTTGCAATCACTCGATTGGAAACTTTTTGGTAGGACTCAGCCATACGGGCTAAGTTCTCATTTGGTGTGACATTCTCGGAAAGTCTTTTCTTATAATAATCATCGGCCCACGTTTGAAATTCATTCAAAGTTATTTCTGTTTTTTCACGACATGCAAAAGAATATGTTCTTTTGACGGGCTGTGGGACATGGTAGGAAGATGCGATTGCAGATAACTTCATTTTCTTTCTTGCTATCGCTGAAGTCGTTGGTTTTTCGTCTCCAAAGATTATTGTATTTATTTGGCTGCGGTCCATCTTCCCCAGCTTAGAGCTTAGGTTAACACATGTTTTTGTGTCGTTGCATTTGCTTAATTCCTCATTCCTCCTTATGTGGATCTTCGCTCGTTTACCGAAATGCGGTGGTGGGTTTTATGCTGGACAGTGGCTGCGCTTCAATGTATGTACGGCTGTATATTTGTTTTTGGGGGGGTTCACTCGCCTATGATCTTTAAAATTTCTAATTGCTATCTGTACGTACATTAGGGTGTCCTTCAAAAAATAAATGCGTTTATGTAGAAACGCTTAAATTGAGGACTGGTAAATTGTCTGCCATTATACGCTCTTATTGAGTGATATTATGCCCAAATAGTGTTGTTAATAGTATCACCCGATTTTATGATGCGTGAATTGACATCGCCTGCAGCAATAATGCACAATAACATTGGAAAAAAAACTTAAGAGTTTATCTCAAATTCGAAAGTGTTGTTATGGATCCTTGGTGGGAAATAAGCATTACAAATAGTGAGGATGTAATTAAGCGTTGTATATTGTGCAATTATGTCGAAATTAGTAATGTAATCCACCGACCTCGCCTTCCAATAAATCTTTCGTAGCATGCAATGAAAGACTGAGTTGTCAAATCTAGCACCAAATCAAGATGAACTGCTCGAGTTTTAAGGCACACAAATACCACAACCCAACATTTGGTTTTGTCTACGTAATCATATCGCTCCCTCACGCGTATGTTAAAAGGTCCTGCATAATCTAGCCCACTGTGTAGGAAAGGTTTGCCTGCTTGCACCTTCTCGTTTGGTAGATCTGACATCAACTGGCGCTCTAGCTTGTAGTTGTACCGAACGCATACTACACATTTGTGCAGAAATTTTCTACGCTCGTCTCTCAGACGCAGTATCCAATATTTTTGTCGAATAAAATGCGTCATAATTTGCACCGCACCATGTTTTGTTTCTCTGTGTGCATAATCTATTATTAGATAAGCTATTCTTGAGCCTTTAGCCACAATTGTCTGATGTTTCGTTTCGTAATCTAGCTCGGCATTAGTGAGTCGCCCTCCAACTCTCAAAATCCCACTTTTGTCTAGGATTGGTCGCAGGGACTCTATTTTGCTGTGCTCTGACAATCTATTTTCCTTATCTAAGAGTTCTAGCTCCCTGGAGAAATATTTTTTCTGCGAGCTCCGCAGTAGGTACTCTATAGCCCATAGTTTCTCTTGCTCCGTAGGTAATTCTACACTAGCTCCGCTGTTTCTTAACTTGCGCTTCCTTGTTTGCCTTTTGCTTCTATCTCGGTTTGTGAATTTTGTCTTTATTACTTCTGTAAATCGCTTAATGTATGCTATTACATTTGTAATGCTCTCAAGCTTGCTCTTGTATTGAGTGAGAGGAACGAGCACTCCCCTTCCCCTTATTTTTGGTGCAAAAATCTCTAGCTCCATTATTAGACCTGCTCCTTTCTGGCACCATCACCACCGACTCCATACGGTGATGACTATAGCCAACGTTTGCCAATGCGGATGCCTTATTCTGGAGGAACGTCAGCATATCATCCAGTTTCGGGTACTGCCCATAACGCTCCACTCGCGCTAGCTCCCATGCAGTAGCTGTGTCGCTAGCTAGGCGCTCATGCAATGAATGCACCAAAATGAAATCCCAGTGCTCTATTGATAAACCTTGCGCCTGTAGCTGCCTGCGGGTTTCATGTGTAATGTTCGACGTTTTATGTAAGTCATTATATTTTGCTGGTGCCTTAAGTTGCGGTAGATTGAAAAATTTTTTATGTTATTCTGCTGAATAGGCATTTGCGCCTAGACTCTGATTTGTCGCTCGCCACTGGCTCCATCAGCTGGCATCTCTAGCTGCTTATCCTTGGCAATCCTCCTCTTCAAGATGCCCATGGCTTTGTAATATTGTGATTCCACAGGCACCATATTTTCCTGATTGAAGTCAGAGCATCTCTCTTCATCAATCTTTTCCAGGAGCTCCATGTACTCGGCGTTATAGCCTTTCCAGTAATCTTCTAGCGCAACATCTTCATGAGCTTCCTAAGTATTTGAAATGGTTTAGTTTTTCAATTTTATAGCATTGGCCCAACGGGGGCACAATTTCCCACTCGGATTCTTTTTCCCCTTTTTCCTTTCCAAAAAGAAAAACTCCTGAAATATAGGAATAACTAAAGATTTTTGTAAGTTTTTGGTAGTTATCATCGAATTCGTGCAATTACCTTGTTTTCTTTAGGAAATGCGGCAACAATTTCATTGCATTTTACGACCCGAGACAGTATAACTTTCCACGATGCAATGAGTCAAATTTTTTTTGATTTCTGCTATCCAATAAGCTATGTTTTTCTTGGAAAGTTAAAACAAGTTGACCTTTAACTGTTTTTTTAACAGCTCTACAGGATTGGATTGCAATTTGTTTAAACTCTTAATAAAAAAAATTTAATTACAAGATTTTAGACCGAGAACTATAATTAAAGCAATTGATAACCGCATGAAAATATGAATCTTTGTTATTGTAAAGACAAAAAAAATGTCAGCTGTTCCTATCGAGACAACCCCATAAATCAACCTCGTTTTGTAGTGCAGCCACCTGTTAAACTAACCCATAGCCCAACCACACAAGGTCGATGCGAGCGAGAATTGCTTTTCTTTCTGTTCTTGGCTTATGTCAATCTATCATCGTTTGTTTTCCACTCTTACATGTATTGTTCGAGAAAATAAGTCGGATGTTAGGTTGTATGTTCGCTGGCTTGTACCCTGTCTTTGACATTTCGAACCAAGCAGTCTAACTTCAATCGCATATTCACCTTGGGTGTGACGACCTGTCTTGTTTGGGCCACGCGTCACCCATTCTCCATTACTATGCCAGCACATCGGCCATCATGAATTGGAAAAGTAATAAAAAAAAAACTAGTGAAGTAGTGGTGTTACCACCTTGGCCGAAATGAACAACCTAATTGAATCTATCCATCAACCTGTTTATAATCGATATCATTGCTGCTATCGATAGCAAACTATAACACCGATGTTTATTACAGTTAAATATTTCGATTTGGCGTATCTGTATATCTGGACAAATAGGATCTCTCACAGAGTTTCCCTTGGCAACCTCACCATGGAATGTGATGTCCTCAATGTGCTCTGAAGTTGTCTCTGTCGTAAAATCCAAATCTTTCCTCTTCGTCGGCAATGTTATGTAATACGCAGCAAGCTCGTACAAAATGGAAAATTTTTTAGCACGCCTCGAAGCCTACAACAATATAATTGCCTGAAACGTTCCTTTAGAATTCCGAAACTGTGCTCTATAGCTATGCGTCCAGAGCTTAGTTTTATATTAAATAGTTTTTGAGCACGGGTGAGATGGTCAATATCTTTGTAAGGTGTAATTAAGTGCAAGCATAAGCGGAATCACTCAACACGCGGTAATCTAAAAAAAGTTACATTAAGTAATCACCACATTACACGATTTTAAATGTCTTTACCTCAATAATAAGAGAGCAATTTTTGGTAAGCGTAGGTTAGGTAGAGTTTTTAAATACCCAACTGTCGTGACAAGAACCTAGTTAGCCAACGAAAATGCTGATGAATTTCTTATTTTCGTTGCGAATAGCTGCATGATATTTATGTTAATTGATTATTCATATTTAATTATATTTTTTTTTTAATTTTACATTTTAATGGGAATTAATGTGTTGTATTTTTTTTTAATACGTCAAATAATTTTTATTTTTAACCCGAACCTACCTCTTGCCACTGCCGACACACATGCCACCTTCACGGTCGCCATATAAATGTTTGTCCCGTATCTGTACAGCGTATTTCGGCTGTGGAGCAACTCGCCTTCCCCTATCCCATCAAAGCTTAAACATGGTTCATAGGTCTATGATTGGCTGGTGGTGGAAGAGCTAGTGGAGGGGGTCTCATCATATGCATATGGGTATTCAAAGAAATTGTAACACTCAGTTATTTTAATTGTTGTTTATTTAAGAATAATAATTTATTTATTATGTTTAAAATATATATGTAGTTTGTTAAAATAATTCACAGAATTGGTTGACTTTAATTCTAGGTGTTTTCACGTCAAGATTGAAAATGCAACTGACTTCTTTTTCGTCGTTGGCGTGGTCGTAGTTCTCGTTCGTTCTTTTCGTCCAGTCAAGCTTTGTCTTTCCCGTCAAGCTGCGCTGCCAGATTGTACTCCCACATACATACGGTTTATACATCCGATTAAAGAGGTTTCGGTTGGGGGAATTCTGCAATATCAAGCTCACGTAATCGACAAACGTGATTTCGGGAGATCCCTGTATAAGTTTAGCACTATCGGCACTAGTCAATTTTATGTCTAAAGGAGTCAATCGTACTCGGGGGTACAGTGGGTGATAAGGAGTCAAGATGACATCGCTGCACAGTTTTGCCCAAAATTCTACTTCTTTATCCCTTGTTGATGGTGCGGGAGGGGCTTGTGTGATGCCAGAGGTTGAGGGTCCTTGCCCAATGGTGTCATCATCAATTTCTGTGGATCGGGTTATAGTCACTTTTTCTGTCAACACCGGGAGGAATACTAATCTTAATTAAGGTGTAATCTCCTTCGAATCCGATTTGATATGATCGAGAAAGTCTAGAATTAATGGAGTTGAATACTACCGCGATTACTCCCTTGAATTTGGTGTATGTTATTGGGTTTGTAAACCGTTCCAAAACCATCTCATTGTTGACACAGTCTCCTCCAACAAAGGTTATCTTTCTATTGGAAGGATTCTGTTTTACTGGAGTTTCACAGGTGGGGTCTGCTCGTCGCTTCCTGCTGGTGTCTCCATCTTGATATTGGGGATCCGTCTTATTGGGTGTTTTTCCTGGCGGGAGTGTGTCCATCTCTGTGTCAGATGAGACGTCGATCATAAGTAAATTTGGATTGCTTGCGTCTAGAGTTTTCATCAGCTCTTTGATGCTTTGGTGTTTTATAATATACTAGCAAATACCCGTCCCGCTTCGCAGCGACGAAAAATTTTATATGACATAATGAGTCCGCAGATTATATTTTTAAAATTTTAGACCTGATCATTAGTGAAACTGAACTATAGCAGAAGAAAATTTGTTTCACCCTAAAGCTTCATTTAAATTAGATAATGATGGTATTTCTGTGGACATGTTCGCTCTTCTACTTATAACCCTGAAAGCTTCTTTTAGACTTGTAAATAGAAAATAGCAATACTGTGTACATATATAGGTTAAATAAATTTATTTTATTCGAGTGCTTTTGGATATACAACATTTTTTGTTTTTCCATCTTTTCCATCAACTTGAACATTAACAAATTATATCACCTACATATATATGAGAATTTCCAAAAAAAAAAAATGAATCGCGTGTATCTAATCTCTTTTAAATGAACTTATTAATTCGTTTGTTCAGCAGCTATGAATTAAAAGATACCAAAATACAAGTTATTAGAAGAAAATTCAATGACAGCTCTTCTTAGTTGTACTGAATAGAAGGAATCTTCAATCAGATTAATTCTATACTTATTCCAGTATTTCAGGAATTCACGATGAATTGCTTCTCCTGCTTGTTCGGACATCATGCCTAAGCCATTTCCATTTATAAATTCGATACAATCTTCAATATGATCCAATATCACATGGATTTTGAGGGTTTGATGGAGCTCTGTCGCCCGAAACTTTTTTCTTAAATCAACAATTAGCTCGTTTAGTTTCTCTTTCTCAAATTTCGAAGTTCCGAAACAACAATTGACGACGAGATCCATGGTTTTTAATACCGAAATGAAGGGTACTAATCGCAAACGACCTACTCCTTTGTAGATAGCAACATCATCTAATCCATCCGCTTGCTTTAACAATCGTCGGCAAGCATTCCCCTCGAAGGTATCTCCTTGATAATTTTTTGCCACCAGTTTAAATTTTTTGGGCCAAATAAGAGCTTGTTCTCTTCCAACTAATGGAACAAATACTCACTGGAAACTTTTCATTTAATAAATCAAAATTATTCATAGATTTTTTAATTCGAGTAAGTATATCTTTAGATATAGAGAAAGACTCCAATCGCTTTTTACCACTCACTATTTTTCGACCACAAGGAGCACACACTTTGTATCTATTATCGTTATGAGAACAGAGCTCAACATTTTTTCAATGGAGAAAATTTTGTATTATACATATGTTATTATGTGAATAATTTGCGAGATGTTGCACGTCCCCGTTCAAGCTTTGATTATTTAACTAAACTTTCCTTCTCAAACAAATTGTTGATAGTTGAAAGAACACTGACGCTCCGTTGCACGGAGCTCCTTATTTATACTAAAATTAACCTATCCTTATCTCTATCTGAACGAACGCAGTTCGTCCAGTGTGTAAATATACAAATGTAAATACTTATATGTACACTTACAACTAATGGTAACGCTCCACAGATAAGAAGCGCGTCCCTATTATCCTAAGTAAATATTAGGAAACGATAGCAATTGACAATGCAATGTATTTCAACAACAATGCTCCTAAATAACAAGCATCAGCATTGTCCCTTACATATCATTTTAAATGGCGACGTATTTCTTATGTGTTTCAATTCTCTGATAAGAAATACGTTTCCCAAATATCTATTGTTATATATATATGTATGTGTCATACATGTATGCGTGTATGTACATCATATCAGCATATTAATTCTTATATTCCTAATATTAACAAAGACTGTAACAAGAGATAATCACTCACCCAGTCTTTATCTCTTATTTGTCTACATATTCCTATTTATATTTACTAAATAAATGGTGGAAGATTCCACATTCTCCCCCCTATTGAAAAACTGTGGGTTACAAGCTAAAGTTGGGCCGTCTTGGTGTCAGCAACTGGATAATTACCTTTAGCATTAAAATCACTATCAAGATAGTCGCGATGATTATCGTAATTGACTTCCAACTCTGTTCTCGCAGCATGTCATCTAGACTTAAGTCATCAAAGCTGAACCCACGGTCAAATTTGAAGTCTGTTGTCATCTTTGGAATATCTCCCAATTGAATTGAAGTGATTGCTTCTTTAATTTTTAACCATTTCAGCTCAGGTAATTTGGATGACAAATTAAAGCTAGGATTGATGTACCATATATCCTCAGATGGTTCGTCCACTGTCCATAGCGTTACTTCGGCAGAATCAACTCGGCAGCCCTGTTGTACTTCAATAATTCCCTGTTGACGGAGTTCTATTTCTGAAATGTTGTTGTTGCAGTTTACTTCCAAAGTTTGCGGTTTCGGAAGGGAAAATATCCACATATTTCTGGCATTAAGTTGCTCCCAAAATGCTTTAGGTTTGCTAATGCTAATTTCGCACGCTGCAGACAAATTGGTCTTTCGTAAAAGGATATCTACCTCACAATTAGGTTTTCCTGAAGAGCGATAGATGGGATGTAATTGAGGGCAAAGCCACAGCTTTTTCAATTTTGTGCACCGAAGAAACTGGTGTTCATTACTAGAGTAATAATGATGTTTTCCTTCACTGACAAATAGTATGTTGTTAGATGCCTTGATATGAATGAAATTACCATAGTGCATAGTGGGATATGGGAATAATTGGTAAGATTGAAATATTTCTGAACTAATAAGCGGTATTTTTAACTGGAACAATATGCTTTCTTCAATTACTCTGGTCATCATTGATGTGATCTTGATAAGTTCTATTGGACTTCGATCTGGTAATGACATATGATGTGGTAAATGATTGAGCATAATATTTATATGCTTGGCAAGTGTTGAGACTGAGAGCACATTGTCGGGAATGATGTTGAGCTTGTTAAAAATGCAATTTTTTATTTCTTCTTGCATTTTTTGGAATGCTTCCATCATCATGAATACAGTGACAGCTTCATCTTGTATTTGAGACTGATGTAGCCCATTATTTATTTGTCTTTCTATTGTGTAGAGCGATTGATTTATTGCTCTTAAGTTTTTGTTGATACCATCAGTCTGGTTTCTAATAACGTTGGAGGTGGCATCTTCAATTGTTGTCATGTTTTTGATTAGCTCAAGCACATACTCATCTCTCACTTTACTGGCCTTAACTTTCCTCGCCAGAATATCTGCGTGTTCCGCATCCATGATTCCAAACATGGCATGGTATATGCTTCCTACAAACTCAAGCGGTGCCCGCTTGGTTCTTCCCCGCCGTGGGTTGTTTCCCACTATTAATTTATCGTTTAGTTCGATTTGCGCAAACTTGGATTTCAATTGTAAAAGTAATGATGATTCATCAATGCCTTCCCTTTTCAGACCGTCGATTGCTGCTGACAAAAATTGTATGTGGGTCAGTATTCCGATCTTGCTTTGTTGATAAGGTTCTAGGTCCATATGAACGATGATGTTCCACGAAGATCTTGTTAACCCAACAGCTCCCCTATTTTCAAAAAAAATACCTGACGTTTCCTTAAAATATGTAACTTTTACATTGGAAGTACAAGATATGAGAGGAATAAATAACATCATTACTAAAATTAACGGTAAATTAAATTGAAGGTTTGTTTGACGTTTTCTTTTTGGTTTTGTACAATCATTTTCATAAGTTTTATTTAATTTATTTTTCTTAGCTAGTGCTGAATTTGCACATATTACATTTGATTTCTTAATGCTAGTGTCAAATTCATTTTCCTCTTTTTTAAATAAATCTGCCGGAAATGGACATATGGTTTGCACGGCCCTCTGAGTTATGCCCAGAGCCGTTTTAATCGTTAGCAGCCTGACTAAATTATCTGCACCTAACTTGACCTCAATGACTCTACCTCTTTTCCAATTAAGAGGTGGAACATTATCTTCTTTTAATAAAACTAAGGTTCCTGGCTTTATATTTGTTTTTGGGTACTGCCACTTGTATCGTTTTTGCAGTTCTCCTAAATACTCTTGGGACCATCTTTCCCACATCTCATTACTAAATTTCTGAACATCTCTCCACCCATCTCTGTAGTTTTTATACGTGGTATTATTTTTACTATCTATCAAAATACTTTGATATGTCCCTATTAAGAAATGCGAAGGTGTTAAAACCTGTAAATCATTTGGGTCATCGGAGAGAGATGTTAAGGGTCGTGAATTCATGATCGCTTCTATTTCTGCCATAATTGTTGACAGTTGCTCAAAGGTAAAATTATAATCTTCAATTGATTTAAAATGTTTCTTCACTACTTTAACACCTGCTTCCCATAACCCTCCTACATGAGGCGATCTTGGTGGTATCGTTTGCCATTTTATCTCATTCTGCGAGCAAAATTCATCTATTTGCTTAATGTTATATTTTTCTTTAAAAAGTTTATAAACATCATTCAAGCTATTCTTTGCACCTATAAAATTAGTAGCATTATCAGAATAAATTTTTTTAGGGCTTCCTCTACGCGCAATAAACCTCTTTAGAGCACCTAAAAATGCGGCGGTTGATAAATTACTGACTACTTCTAAATGAACCGCTTTACTAGCGAAACAAATAAAAATGCACGCATATCCTTTATCTGTTCTAGAACCTCTTAATTTGTGATGAATTGTTATTGGACCAAGGAAATCAATGCCAATATTTTCAAAAGTTCGCGCTTTTGTTACTCTATCCTGTGGCAAACTCCCCATAAACTGATGTATCGAACGAGGATTTATCCTAAAGCATCTGTAGCAAGAATGTACAATTTTAGTGGCTAATTGTTTCCCACGTAAAGGCCAATATTTTTGTCGGGTTAAAGCTAACAAGCCTTTTGGACCTACATGCAAATGTTTTTTGTGTATTTCCGTCATAATAAGTGTTGTTACAGGATCATTATACGGTAATAATATAGGGTGCTTAGCTTCAAATGGAAGCGAAGACTTTTGAATTCTACCTCCTACTCTAAGAATATCCTTTTCGTCTAAAAATGGAGCAAGAGTAGCTAATTTTGATGATTTCTTTATTTCTTTTTGGGATTTTAGCAACTGAATCTCATCTTGAAAATATTTTAACTGTGTCTGTGTCGCGATTTTTTCTATTGCTAATTTTTGATACGAATGGCGATCTTTGATTGGGTTTTTTACTCTGATATCTATAAATCTCAAAATTAAAGCTAGAACATTCCTTAGAAAAATAAAGCTGTTTTTGTGTTTTATGTCTGCAATTATTCCTCTGTTTTTAGTTAGAGCAGTAACCAACACATTCTTTTTTAGCCCAGGAATTTCTATCACACTATCTATTTCTATAATTCTACCCGTATCTTCTTTTAAAAAATTCGGTCCATTAAACCAAAAACTATTTTCGATAATCTCATTTGGGTATAGGCCTCGAGATATAATGTCAGCTGGATTTTCTTTTGATTTAACGTGACACCAATGCGTCTGCTCTGTTTTCCTTTGAATAGTCGCAACTCTGTTTGCTTCAAAGGTTTTCAATTTTCCTGGATCTAATCTAAGCCACGATAATACTATTTCTGAGTCGCTATAGTACCTTATAAGATTAACTTTTTCTTGTAGGCTTTCATTGACTTTTTCCATTAACTCCACTAGCAAAACTGCTGCACAGAGTTCTAAACGCGGGATAGAAAGAGTTTTGAGCGGTGCAACCCTAGATTTTGCACTAGCTAAACTTATTTGTGATTGATTTTCTGCGTTTATAGATTTCAAATAAACCACTGCTCCATAAGCTTTCTGAGATGCGTCGCAAAATCCATGTATCTCTAGCACATTGGCGTTATCAATAAACATGTGTCTTTTTACCTTTATAGTTCTCAAATTTGGTAGTTGATCCTTAAACTTTATCCAATCAGTTCTTATTTGACCCGGTATTTCGACGTGCCAATTGAGCTTCATCCTCCAAAGATCTTGAAGCAAGATTTTGGCTGTGACAATCACTGGATTTAAAAGACCTAGAGGATCAAATAACTTCGCTATATCTGAAAGTATAGATTTCTTATTAATAATTTCATTTTTATAAGGTTCCCAAGTTGATTTTATGGAAAATTCGTCCGATTTTGGAACCCATGCTAGCCCCAAAGTTGAAACAGAGTCTTCTTTGTCGAAATTAATCTCTATTTCACGCTCATTTTCTCCAATATTCATAAGGAGTTCAGGATGATTTGCAGACCATTTTCTTAATGAAAACCCATGCGTATTTAAAATGTGTATCAAAGTTTTCTGATTTTCTACTAACTCGGATATTTCATTTCCACCTGTCATTAAATCATCCATATAGAAATCATTTTTAATTATTTCGGTTGCTTTTGAATACTTATCGCTATACAGTTCGCCAATTTTCTGCAAGCATTTCACTGCTAAATATGGGGCAGAGGCAGTGCCATAAGTAACAGTCTTTAACTTGTACACTTTTAATGGTTTATCATTGTCCCATCGCCAAATTATTAATTGGAGATATTGGTCTTCATCTTTCACCCAAACCTGGCGATACATTTTTTCTACATCAGCCGTGAAAACATACTTATGTTTTCTAAATCGTGTTAATATATTAAATAGATCATCTTGTAATTTTGGTCCTGTCAATGAAATATCGTTTAAAGATAAACCCGATGTAGTTTTACATGAACCATCGAATACGACTCTAAGTTTAGTGCTGGTACTATCAGACCTAAGAACACAATGATGAGGAAGGAAATTTACCTCCTTTGGAAGATTTTTAAAACATATTTCTTCCATGTGACCACGTTCCAAATAGTCTTTTAAAAATGTTGAATACTGCATTTTTAGGCTAGGATCTTTCGACAATTTTTTTTCTAACGCATAGAATCTTTTGATGGCTACTCCTTTTGAATCACCTAATTCTGATTTAGGCCTTTTCAAAGGCAGTGATATTTGAAATCGATTATCCTTTTTTATTTTCATTGTTTCGGAAAAATGTGTTTCACATTCTTTTTCTTCTTTTGTTAAAAACTTTTCGTTTTTCGAAATTTCCTCCGCTTCCCAAAACTTTTGAACCCTTTTATCAAGATCTGATAACTTACAACTTATAATTCCACAATAAAACTTGCATACTTCTATAGGCGCTGGGCCAATAATCGCCCACCCAAAAACTGTATTTTCCATATAAAGATTCGAATCTATATAAATTCTTTTTGAATCGGTTAATATGGAGCCCATTATTTCGGCTCCTAATAAAACATCAATCCTATTAGGAATATGGAAGTTGGGATCAGCAAATGGTTGCACCTGAGGAAAATTAGTTATATCAATTCTTTCTCCTGGCATATTTGGTGTTATCTCCTTTAATTCTATTGCATCTATTTGCGTATTAAACTCAGGATTGATATTTGATTTTAAATCAAGCCTTACTTGACCAATTACCTCAGAAATATTTCTAGACACACCTTCTACTACACTATCTACATGTTTTACCTTCAACCCTAACTTCTTTCTGAGGGAACTTGTTATAAAATTGCTTTGAGAGCAATTATCTAAAACAGCTCTGGCTGTGATAAATTTTCCTTCCTTGTTCTTGAGTTTCACTAATGCTGTAGCTAGTAGAATATGTTTTTTATTTTTATTTTGAGCAGTTAACGTCACTTTTTGTTTTCGCTCACCTAAACTTTCGTTGTGCAACAAAATGTGGTGTGCTTTCTTACATTTCGTACAACTTGGTGCTGTACAGAATCTAAATATATGCCCCGATTTGAGACACTTACTGCATATTTTATTATCATATGCAACTTTATTTCTTTTTTCTACTGAAAGTCTTTTAAATTTTTCACAATTTTGAAGTGAATGGATCTCTTCACAATTCAAAACACATTTAGAAACTTTAACATTATGATTTTCATAACTTTTTTTATTTTGGGTTAACACTCTTTCCGGGTCCTCCAGAGCTTTAAATTGCTTTTGGAGGAAACTTAAAAGAATATCAATGGACGGAATTTCTGAGGTATCTTCTAATGACTGTTCATATCTACTTTTAGTTTCTGCATCTAATTTTCTAACCACCAAAAAATGCAGAAATGCATTTTTGAATTCTTCAAGCGATAAATCTATTCCTTCTAGAGCACCTAGATTTGCAGTCACCAAATCATGTAATTGCTTTAATGATTTCGCCGATTGGAATGTAATTGGTTGAACATCAACCAAATTTTTGAAAATTTTACTAGTAATTAATCTTTTGTCACTGTATCTTTTTTCCAAAATGTCCCACGCTACTTCAAAATTATTTCCGCATACGGTTAAGTGCTCTATTAAATTGAGAGCTTCTCCTCTAAGATTTGTCTTGAGGGCAACGATTTTGTGAGTATTTGAAATTTCTGGCTTAAAATAAACCTCACAAAAAATGTCTTTAAACGAATTCCATTTAGAATAATCGCCAAAAAATACTGGAATTTCAATTTTTGGCAATTTATATGAAATGTTATTCAAAGGTTGTATGTGTTGCACGTTGGAGGGAAAATTATTGGATAGATTGCAATCTTTGACAAGTTGCAATCCTTCATTCATTAGAAAATTAAATTCAATACACAACTGATCGTCTTCAGGGAAATATCTATTGAACTCAAATTTTATATCTTCTGCACGATCTTCTAATTCGGTAAGGCGTGGTAATACCGTATTGAGACCCAATTGGATTTTATCATGACACCTTCTAATTTTCTGCAAAATATGCTCAAATTCTTTATAAATTGACTGTGCCTCATTTTCTGACTTAGTTTCAATACTTTTAGCCTCATTTCGATCCGGATCAATTTCCATTGTTTCCATCTGATTCGAAATTTCTGCGACTTTTTTGTCTCCTCCAACTGCATTTGTAGGTAATTTTTCTTTGATAATACCTACAATATTATCATGAGTACCTTTAATTTTTTCAAAATAATTATTTGAAAAATAACTCTTATAGTCTCTAAGCGATTGCTTAGGCAATAACGCAAAATGATTTGCTCGAAATTCATTGAACTTGTCCTTAATTTCAACCAACAAGTTCTCAAGAGCTTCGGAATGCCTTTCTGAATCAACAGTTTTTTCTATTTCTAAAAAATAGAGGCCCAACTCTTCTTGGCGCTTCAATACTTCAGACATTTTTTGTATATATATATTTTTTTTATAACAACAAAAATTAAAAATCCTGACTTCACTTTTCACTTTAAACAAGATTTTAGTTTTTCAATTTCACTGAAAAAAATTTAATACTTACAGAAATGCTGTTCCTCGGGGTCACCAATGTTGATAGTTGAAAGAACACTGACGCTCCGTTGCACGGAGCTCTTTATTTATACTAAAATTAACCTATCCTTATCTCTATCTGAACGAACGCAGTTCGTCCAGTGTGTAAATATACAAATGTAAATACTTATATGTACACTTACAACTAATGGTAACGCTCCACAGATAAGAAGCGCGTCCCTATTATCCTAAGTAAATATTAGGAAACGATAGCAATTGACAATGCAATGTATTTCAACAACAATGCTCCTAAATAACAAGCATCAGCATTGTCCCTTACATATCATTTTAAATGGCGACGTATTTCTTATGTGTTTCAATTCTCTGATAAGAAATACGTTTCCCAAATATCTATTGTTATATATATATGTATGTGTCATACATGTATGCGTGTATGTACATCATATCAGCATATTAATTCTTATATTCCTAATATTAACAAAGACTGTAACAAGAGATAATCACTCACCCAGTCTTTATCTCTTATTTGTCTACATATTCCTATTTATATTTACTAAATAAATGGTGGAAGATTCCACACAAATATTTTAATGAAAAAAGATTTTCTTTTTTACATAATGACTTAACAAACAAAGCTGCAAATTATTTAAAGTTTAAATTTAACAAGTAAAGAACGCTACAGTGGGTATATAAAAAAATGCCCATAAAAAATGGAAAACTTGATTTTCTCGGGAAGGGAATCAGCTAGGATTTTCGTTACAACAGGAAAATGTTACCTAAAATGTCCTTAAAACTTCCCCAAAGACCGTTTTCGTCGTGATTTTTCCACCAAAATAATTCGCTTCAAGCACACTGTGGTACACACGCACACACTCACCTTTATGTTCTTTGTTTGGTCGTTTTATTTTATTTATATTTAGTCAAACACTCTTCTTTTTATGTTTAATAATTAATTGTTGTCTTTGTTTTATTTTAGTTTTAAATACAAGTTATTTTTCAGTTCACTAGATATACCTTAGTTTTTTGTTTAAAACGCCGCGCCACAAACACGTCCGAATTCGCCAATAGAAAAATCAAAGTCAAAAGTTAATTTTGCCAGGCGGCTTCTATCAAGCAGCTGTCAAAAACCTGTCAAACCACCATTACTCGTTTCCATTCTGTCCCTACACCTGTTGTCCATTCACAATGGGCAACAAGTGCAGTGACAGAATGAAACAGGTGGGTTCAGTGGGTGTTATTTACAAATTTATGCAGGTGGGCTCTGCTACATCTTGGTCCAGTGCTGGTTGATTTATCCAAAGCTTCAAACAAATGCCGAAACGGAAGTTCGTTGAAGTGTAGAAGGCAAACGAACCAATGCAATGGCCTTTTTAACAGCAATTCGAATCGTCGTATAATTCCACCGTGTGGGCCAGTGTTTGTTGGCTCACCGTCAGTGCATATTCCAATTAATGCATCCAGTGATATATTTTTATCGTTGAAAAAACCATTTAATTTGGTTGTTTTGTATATACCCGGCCTAATGTACATGTATTCATATGTACATAGCTCGGTACCTTAATAGATGCATATTTCAGTGCAGTCACTAACACTAACATATCCAACGTGGGGCTGCAAGCAATGCAGTCACACACATATGTACATTAGATGAGTTTTTTTTTGTATGGGATTCTTTAAACCTTCTCAGATCCTCCCTCCGGCACCGGAATATGAAAATAGGATGTTTTAGAGTAAGTAAACTGAAAAAAAAATTTCACTTTTCCAAAAACTGGATGGAGCTACACCGAAAACCGCGAAAATTCCCAGAATTTCAAGGTATGTTTAGATTTATGTCTGAAAAAAGTTAGGATTTTGCACAAGAAAAAAAATTGATACCCACCCATACGAAGAATTAGCCGCTAAATCGAATGGCATATTCAGTTTTTTGGTACACTACCCAGGGAAGGTAATAACGCGGCCTAAAGTGACCATTTTCTTTTTTTTCTCATGAATCTTCAACTTCTTGCCCTATACTCTTCCCGAAAGCGAACGTTATTTTTTAACTAAATCACACGGTAGGCTGCGTTATTTAATGCGCTTTCCAGAAATGTATAGCTATTAAAAATCGAATAAAATTTGGATGAGTTCATCAAGTTTAAATGAAGTAAAGTCGGGTATAAAAGGGTAACATATCTTAAAATTTCTTAAATTTTTTAACAATTTTGCTCTTGAAGGCGGTTTTTTGGGTTTTAAGTGATAGTTTTATGTGGATGGATAACTCCACAAATGCAAAAAAAATAGAAAGGCCGAGACCGCGGATAACGGACAAAAAGTTGAGCCGGATGGTGCCAAAACATTTGTGGGCAATATGGGTATCAAAATAAAGATTTTACCTAGGACTTTAATGTAAAGTCAATCCATTTTGCTGTGTCCACCGTTTCGACACATATAAGTCAAAAATTAGACTCAAATGTCGCCGATATCCTTTAAAATATTCTGTAGTCATCCTGGACCACTTATTCGCCAGTATATCAGAAATTGGCTAAGAAATTGGCATGTAATAAGTTCCATATGCAAGCCCTAGTTAAGACCTTTAATTTGATACCAATATTGCCCAATAATATTTTGGCGCCATCCGGGGCCACGGTTTTTTCCGCTATCCACGGTCTCGATCTTCCAAATTTTTTTTTAAATTTGTGGAGTTATCCAACAAAATAAAACAATCACTAATAACCCAAAAAACCGTCTTCAAGAGCAAAATTTAAAAAAAAATTGAGAAATTTTAAGGTATGTTACCCTTTTATACCCGACTTTACTTCACTTAAACTTGATGAACTCATCCAAATATTATTCGATTTTTAATAGCTATACATTTCTGGAAAGCGCATTAAATAACGCAGCCTACCGTGTGATTTAGTTAAAAAATAACTTCGCTTTCGGGAAGAGTATAGGGCAAGAAGTTGAAGATTCATGAGAAAAAAAAGAAAATGGTCACTTTAGGCCGCGTTATTACCTTCCCTGGGTAGTGTACCAAAAAACTGAATATGCCATTCGATTTAGCGGTTAATTCTTCGTATGGGTGGGTATCAATTTTTTTTCTTGTGCAAAATCCTAACTTTTTTCAGACATAAATCTAAACATACCTTGAAATTCTGGGAATTTGCGCGGTTTTCGGTGTAGCTCCATCCAGTTTTTGGAAAAGTGAAATTTTTTTTTCAGTTTACTCACTCTAAAACATCCTATTTTCATATTCCGGTGCCGGAGAGTATATCTAAAAAAAAACTCATCTAATGTACATATACCAAGCGTGGAGACACCGGCAGTGCAGCCGCACATATCTACATATATAGAGTCAGCGTATGCAACCGATGCAACTCCACAGCTTGTGCTGCTCATGTACTTAGCGCGAGAAAATGAATAGAATTAGAATTCTGTTGACACAGCAAAATGTGTATATTACACAGCCGGACATTTAGAAGTCAGCGTGTGGCTTTGTTGTTGTTGGTGACTTGCTCTGACACACTACACGCGGCTATTGAGTGGCATAGTGTAGTGCCAAGAGTCTTACACCCCTATTACGGTTGTCGTCGTCGACGTCGACGTCACTTTTCAGTCGACATCACGTCGTCTCGACGTCGTTGTCACATCGACGCAAAATCGGTATCAGCTAAGCGTGTCGAGACGACGTCGACTGGTTATCGATAAAACAATGGCGAAAATACCATCCCTGGATCAGCTGTTCGGTTTTATTTACATTTTGTATGCGATTTTTCCGTGATTTTTATTTGGCTTGGTTTGATATTTTAAAAAAATGTATTTTGCATATGATTCATCAAGTTCCAGCGATGAACAGAGCAGGGAAGAGCTAAAATTAAAAAGAAAAATAATCCGGCAAAACTCCGATATATTTAATTTGCCAGATAACAAGTAAGTTTTACGTTTTTTATTTTTTCTGTGGATTTTCAGTGCTAAAATTGTTTTTAATTTCAGATTTGAAGATTACTTTAGACTAAAGAAATCCGCATTCAGGTCCATAATGGACAAAATTAGTCCCAGGATGAAGCAAGCGGTTAGAATAACAGCCATCTCAAAGGAAATAAAATTGGCAGCAACTTTGCGGTTTTTGGCGCAAGGATCGTACCAAGAAAGTGTTGGAAACGATTTTAATCTTGGCCTTTCCCAACCAGCAGTAAGCGCAGTATTGTGCGAAACACTAGATGTGTTGGAGGAAGTGATATGTCCTCTATGGATCAATTTCCATATGACAGATGCTGAAAAAACCGAAGCGAAGCAGCATTTTTTCCAAAAAACCGGATTTCCTGGAGTCATTGGATGTGTGGATGGGACGCACATTAAAATTTTGGCTCCAAACAAAGAAGACCAACATCTTTACTTTAATCGAAAGGGGTTTTTCAGTTTAAATGCGATGATAGTAAGTATATATAAAATTATTTTGTAAATAATTATTTAAAAAAAAAATAAACTTAACAGATCTGCGACCATAATATGCGGATTCGGTATTTGGATGCTCGCTTTGCTGGCTCGGGCCATGATTCCTTAATTTGGAATATGAGCCATGCCAGAAGACTTTTAAGGGAACGATACGATACTGGAGAGCGTAACTCGTGGCTATTAGGTAAAAATCAATTCTTTTTAAAAAATTTTATAAGCACAGAATATATAAAATTATTTATGTATAGGTGATGCGGGTTATCCTCTTGAACCATATATCATGACACCATATCGATCCGCAACAGAAGGAAGTCCAGAAGCAATTTTTAATACCAAACACGCCAAAGCTAGGAACATAGTCGAACGCACTATTGGCGTCCTGAAAAATCGATTTCGTTGTTTGCTCGGGGCGCGTCAACTTCATTATACGCCATCTAAAGCCACGCAAATTGCGAACGTGTGTGCAGCTCTTCACAACGTGTGTATTGATTTTGGTTCGAGTATAACAAACGAGGATACAGACATTGGACACAACCACGATAATAGCGGAAATACTGATGATGTAGAAAATAACATAAGTGTTGAAGCATCGCAAATTAGAGAACAAATAAAAAACAGTTTTTTATAGTATGAGTTCATACCTTCGCATAAAATAAGTTTAATTCAGTATCTAATGTTAATATCACACAGCAAAAGCAGTTCAGTCATATATGTTCATAACAAATTATTTACATTTAAATAAAAAACCAATATTAATATCACAAAACAAAAGCAGTTCAGTTATATATGTTCATAACAAATTATTTACATTTAAATAAAAAAAAACAATTAATTTAAAAATAAAAAAAATTACATTAAAAGTAAACGAAAACAGTTCAGTTGTTCAAAATTAAGAAAAGTAAATATGTACATTTAATAAAAAAAAAACAGTTCAGGTACTTATAATTAAAAATATGTACATTTAACTATTTACATCACAAACATATTTACATTTAAATAAGGAAAGACAAATTCACTCAACAATGAAAAAAAAAAAACAATTATTTACATTAAACTAAACAAAACAAAAAAAATGGAAGGAAATTCAGATACTTATAATTAAAAATATGTACATTTAACTATTTACATCACAAAAATATTTACATTTAAATAAGGAAAAACAAATTCACTCAACAATGAAAAAAAAAAACAATTATTTACATTAAACTAAACAAAAAAAAAAATTAAAGAAAATTCAGATACTTATGACTTAAAATATGAACACTTAATTATATACATCACGAGGTCAGTCTTTCTTTTTCAGCAATTTTAATTTTGTTGTGGCTATTTGAAGTTTAATTTCTTTTAATTTTAAATTAGCCTTGTGGAGCTCCACCTCCCTGCGATCCCTTTTCTCCATCAGTGCCAGCTTCTTTTGCTCAATATCGAGAATTTTTTGTTGATACCCAGCTGTATCTCGTAGAGCACGCTTCATGGATGCAATTTTGTTCGACACATCCGTAAGTACACTCTTTTGCATATGGGTATGTTGCTCCAAGAGATCGTGCCTTTGCTTTGATTTTTTTTTGCGTGCTCTGACAGGAGTGTTTCTTCCACTGGTTGAATTTGTGGGTACATTTTCAGACTGTATATCTGCTGGGCACAATAAAGGGGTGGTCGATTGTTGTCTGCTTCTTGCGACCGCTGAAGTACATGGCTCATCTTCAGGAACTGAAACTGGTGGGTGCAACTGGATGTTCTCAATGATGATAGCACCGCTATTGACTGGATCATAATCATAGTTAGCCGAACATTGTTCCAAATTTTGTGGTTCGGCAACTGGAGGCCTAATACCTTGCACGTTGCCATCCGGACTTAGTTGCTTATTGAATTGTAACAAGTTGGCTACGGCTTCCTCCAGTGGGTAAAGGGGCATTTGTTTGTACATACCACCACCTGTTGCCCTGCACTCATCCTTGTTTGTTGCCAGCTTCTTCTTTACCTTCATTTTGTAGTCCCGCCAGACCTGTAATTTTAATATTCATTAATATGTATATATACAAATATTTATTAGTTATGTTAATTACTTTCTGCCAACCAGCACTGTCTCTTAAGGGAGGTCCCAGGGCATTCAATTTAATGGAAATTGCTTCCCAAAGGTGCTTAAAATCGGCTGGTGAGCTCCCCTTTTGAAAACCTTTTGCAAGGGAAGGTTTTTTTTCCAATTCGGCAATTAAAGCTTCAAATTGTTCTGCGCTTGTAATCTTCATTATAAATATCTAAACAAATACAATAAAAATACGCAGATTAGTTCTATATTACTAAATTAAAAAAAATAAATACTTACAAAATTTTGTTCTAGTCGTCATCAAACACAGCGTCGAGGAAAATGGCGTCGAGTGAGCGTCGACGTCGACTTAGCTGATACCAAAAATGTATCGATATTTGTCACAAGTTATCGACTTTACCATACG